>PUFA01000145.1:3600000-4200000 GCA_003508835.1 Eonycteris spelaea | reverse complement strand
TTACCCTTTCTTGATCCTGCGAGAGAGAGAGAAGTGTTCTCAGTTTTGTTTTTCTATTTCAAAAGGCAATTATTGTTGTTTTTTAATGGAAAAGACAAACCCCGTGTTGATCTTGACCAAATGCGTTTTGCACATGTGCGAAGCCTCCGTTCTGCAGCAGGCCCTCCGCGAGCGGGCAGCTTGCTGCCACCTCGGCGTCAGACCCTGGTCGTGCCCACATGTCCCACGTGGCCCAGCCCACCATGGCCCTGCAGCGGCCTGCGATGGGCCGGCCAGCCGGATGGTCTTTGCATTCTCTGCGCCCCCAGCCGCCCCTCCGAGGTCCCTGCAGACTCCGCAAGGCAGGAGATGGGGGCGCTGCAGCCGGAGGGGGGGCTGTGGGGACCGCGCAGCAGCAGCATTAGCCCTTCGGGCTCGGCCCCCGGGCGGGCCTGGGCCCCGGGCCTACACACCCACTACTTCTCCCTCTCTCCCTCCCTCTCTCTCGTTCTCTCTCTCTCTCTCTCTCTCTCTCTCTCTCTCTCTCTCTCTCTCTCTCTCTCTCTCTCGAGTGCAGGCCCAGCGGCTGGGGGAAGCGAGGTGGTGGGGGCCCAGCCCTGCTCCCCAAGTTCCGTCCCTCACCCTGGCTGGTGCTTTGGTTCAGCTGCCAGCCCCGGCGCCCTCGTCCCACGGCGGCCTGCCCAGCACTCGGCTGGCCCATGCCCCCCACTGCCAGGGACCCCGCCAGTCCCAGGGCCGGCAGGCGGCGCGAGGACGGGCAGGGGGAAGGGGCGTGGGGCCCTGTCCACCACCCTACCCCCCGCCGCCCTGTCCACAGAACAAAGCCACGGATTCCGTTATCCTCCTCCAGCCTCAGCTCTGCCAGGTGTCGGGACTGCGTGGGGGCGGGGCGGGGGGGCGGCCGGGCTGCGGGCCCCGAGCGAGCCAGCACTGGCACGTGAGCGAGGCCCGGCCCCTCTGCCCCACTGCATCTTACCTCACAGGGGTTGTTTTCAGGGATTCCTTAAGGCCGCCGATTAAAATCTTGCCAGTCGAGAAATTGACAAAAAGCTTCCATGCTGTACATGGTTCTCTTTCTCTCTTTTACTTTTAAAAAGGAAAACTCAAAGATGCATCGGATTTGTGTAAATGAGGGTATGCCAAGAGGGTGGCCAGTTTTGCTTTATGATGTTATGAAGGAAAATTTGTGACCCTACATATATACACACACACATACATATATATATATATATATATCCCGAACCAGCAACGGGACTTTGTTTATATTGCAAATAAATATTATTTTTTCTTTAAAATGCGTTGTGTCTGACCCAGGCCGGGGGAGGCGGGGAGGCACGCGGGCCAGCAACCCCACGCCTGCTGTGTGCGGTAGCGGCTGGGGCCTGCCCGCCACTCGCTTTGATTGATCGGAGGCGCCCACAGCCAGAAGTGCAGCCAGGCCCCTGGGAGAAGCTGGGCGTGGGCACTTTCCCAGCGACGGGCCCTGGCATGCAAGGGCATCGGCTTTCTCTGGGGGCTTTTGCTGATTGGTTGACAGGAGTTGGAGGCTTAAAGAGGTTCCATGGACCAAGGTCCCACAGCTGAGCTCCTGCTCACCCGGAGTCACCGAGGCTGCCTGCCTGGATGTTGTTGAGGGGGCCACAGGTCTCTGTCCCCTGCTGCCCCGAGCACTGGCCCTTTCTCTTGCTGCTCCTGGGGGTGAGATGGGGGTGTGCATTTATCACTTTCTCCCCCTACCCCAAAGCCCCTGGGACACCAGTGGGACATGAAACCCGGTCAGGGATGAGTCAGCCCTGCTTTTCTCCTTCGGAGCTGGGTGGCCTCCAATGGGTTCCTGGGCCTCCCCGAGCCTCAGTTTCCAGCTCTGTAAAGTGGGGCCAATCACACCCAGATAGCCAGTGCTTTCGTTTGTTTCTTGGTCTGAGCCGGGCCTGCATGGAGGGATCGGCCACTCTGGCTTCTCCAGGGAAGGTGAACTTCGGCCATCCGTGCAGGGCCCTCAAGGGGCTCCAGGCCAGAGCACAGAGGCAGGGAAGGAGCCTGGAGCAGGATGGCAGCGTGGCCTGGGAGAGTAAGGCCCCACGTCACCAATGGGGAAGTGGAGGTCAGAGGGGCTTATTCTCTCCTTTGCCTCTAGCCGGACTGAGTGAGTGAGCCCCAGCCCAGGACCAGGAGGCCTGGGGGCTGACTCAGTCTCCCCATCTCTGCCCCTCACCTGGCTTTGTCACTGCCACAGTGAGCAGCACTGGACTGGCCTTGGGTGGACGGGCAGGCGGGCGGGCAGGGCTGGGAGGATGAGGGCGACTCAGCCCCTTCCCAGGGACTCCCATTGAGCTGTCCAGGCTCTGCCTTCTCTATCCCTGCCCCATCTCTGCCTGAGTGACCCCTGACCGGAGCAGTCACACCTCCACCCCGTATGACGACAGGCAGAGGGCAGTAAGCAAAGGGCCTTGGGTTCGAATCCCAGCCGCGTGGCTGCCGGCTCCTCACCCCTCTCTCGGCCTCCGCATCTGGCAAGGGGGAACTCCACTGCACAGCCGGCAAGCCCGGCGGAGGGAGCGCGGGGTTCTCACGGCGTAGGCAAAGGAGGGGTGCTACTTTTGCTCCTGGGCTTCCTCGGGCTCTGGTCCTTCTGTGCCAGGGGCAGGCAAGGGGCGGGGGCCTGCGCGGGCAGAGACTGGGCCTTTGTTTCCTGTCGCTGCCCTCCGCCAGGCCCGGGGAGGCCCGCGGGCGCCGGGCTGGGGGCTGGGCCCTCGACAGGCTGAGTAAGTGCCTGGCAGTGCCAGTGTGCCCAAGCGCAGGCTGGGAGGAGGCAGTCCTCAAGAGAGAGGCCACCCCCACAGAGCCCTGCCCGCAAGGCCAGGTGGCCTGTCTGACCCTCAGTGTTCTCTATCTATAGAAATTCGCACCCCAGCACTGTGCCGGCTGGGGTTCCCTTCTGCTGAGAACAGAGGATCCAGCCGTGGCTAGGTGGCTCCCTCTGTGACCTTAGGTCCTCGCTCTGTGACCTTGGGCTAGGTCATGCTTACTTTGGACTTGTTTCCACCTGGACCTCAGGTCCTTGCTTCGTGGTCCCCCTGATCTGCCTCGTGGTCCACTCTGAGCTCCTGTTATTCCTCGCCGCTCCTGCCGAGCTGTCCCCCACGGGCCCCGTCCATCCCAGGCCATCTTTGCCTGAGACCCTCGGTGCCCGTGTCCCCTGAGCTCCCAGACACCGGCTCTCTGGGGCGGAATCTGCTGGTCTCTCTGTCCTATCCCTTTCCCCCTGACCCTGCTGGCCCTGCGCCTCCCTTTGGGTCCCTGTTTCCCGTCTTCATATCAGCCTGGTTCCTAGGGACCCACTCGTGCATTTCTTAGCTTCTTCTTAGCATTCTCCCGGGAGGAGGGTCTGAGCCGCTCACTCCCGGGCTGGCGGGTACATTCATCCCATAGCCATTTCCTGTCCTAGCCGGGCCCTGAGGGGCGGGAACATGCCCCGGGGAAGTTCAGTGATGTCAGGTTGCGTTGCAGGATAATGGAGCCCTCACCTTGTCCTCTGATAAATGAATCAGGTGCAACAGCAGCAGTGACTCAGGCTGGACACGAGAAGGAACTTGTAGCACCGCGGAGCGGTTCCCTAAGGTGGGTCTGCTCTGAGCCTGGGGGTGGGGAGGCAGCACTCAGGAGAGTGGCCCCCCCACCGCTCCCCCCAGGGCCCTCGCCAGAGTGCAGTCGCAGTCATCCTCGGGGATGGGGCAGGGTGGGGCGGGCAGCGAGGCTGTGGCGGCCCCTGCCCCCTCCTCTGCTGCGGCCTGGCACACCCGGGCCTGCCTCCAGCACTGTCCACACTGGGCCTGCCCTTCGTGTCCCTGTGGCTGCCACCAAAAATACCAGCCTTGACGCCCAAACCCTACCGGAGGCCAGAGAGCCTGATGGGGGAGCCAGGTATCTCTGGAGAAGGGATGCTAACATGCCAGCCTCTGGGTGCCCCAGGATCCTAGGTTGCATGAGGGGGTGTCTGCCGCATTTTTGGACATATTTCCCCAGCTTGTTCTGGGCCTCACCTGGGCGTAGCCCTCTCATGTCCTTCCAGAGGCCTCCGCGGACCGACCCCATCTGACTCCTAGTACCCAGAAGACCCGAGAGGCAGGGTAAGTTCAGAATCGTCCTGCTCCCCCGAACCCGGAGCAGACGGGGTGGCCCAGCGTGGGACTCGGTAGACGTTAGGCCTCCGCACCCTACTGCCCTGTCTTTCAGCCCCAGTCCTGCCTCCCCCACTGGGCTGGGAGCCTTCTGCCTCTGGCTCCGTGAAGGCCCAGATGCACGTGCCTGCACGCGCACACACACGTGCGCGCGCACACACATACACGCACACACACGCGCACACGGCCCCCTCATTTCTCACACAGAACAGGCCCATGCAGGTCTCACAGTGATGGAGGAGCCGCCTGCCTCTGACTCCAGCCTCCTCTGCTCAGGGCGTGGCCCGAGTGAGGTCATCCCTTCCCAGACACAGCCATTAAAGACCATCATTAGCCACTCTCCCGAGGTAAGATGAGTCCCATTGTCTCCGGAGGGTCAGATGAGCCCCAGCAGGTGACATGAGCCCCTCCCGGAGCACTGTGCTCAGGCAGCCAGCCCCCTTCCCAGGGCCGCCCGCCGGGCACCTCCAGGGGACATCACCCACCCCACAGCTTCTGCGCATCTGGACTCTCCATCGGCCCCTCCACACCCACTCCTCCTCCTCCAGCCTGGGTCCTGCCACCCCTGCTGCGGGCGAGGGAGAAGCCGCAGCCCCTTCTCAGGGCCGGATGGACCAGGGGACGCGGCCTGTGGTCCAGGGGACAAAAGCTTTGAGCTCAGGGCTGACAGGGCCTGGTTGTCACTGGAAAGATGGCCCCAGCGCTAAGTGGAGAATAGCCTGAGGGGCAAGAGTGCACACAGGGGACAGTGGAGAGGCTGGGACAGTCAGCAGGGGGGTGATGGGGGCTGGGCCTCTGTGGTGCAGAAGGGGGGGGTGAGAGGAGGACCAGCAGGGTTCGAGCCTCACCAGGCACAGAGGGGCCCAGCTTGTCGGGCTCCACGTCCAGGGCCCGAATGCCAGCCGCCATGCCGTGTGCAAGGACAGGTCTCAGCCAGGGCCTGCACGGCTTCACGGTGGGACCCTGCACACCCACACGTTGAACGCCCAGAGGGACGCAGGGGTCCCCTTGCCCTGGACACCCCTCCCCAGCACAGCACGGCCCCGGCGGCCGCTCTCAGAGCCTTGGTACAGCGGGGGTAAGAACCGTGGTCTGAGGGGAGAAGGCGGGAAGACGGGCCTTCCTCTCAGCGGGGGCCTTGGGGCTGAGAGTCCTGGCCGTGCTGACTTCGCCGTGACCCCTTCCGCAGAGGACACCTCCCGGGGCCAGCCACCGCCTACGCCGTGCACTGCGTGAGCCCGAGCGAGCCTCCTCTCCCCCCTGGTCTTCGGGGTCCCTGTTTCCACCGGCAAGAAATGAGAATAACGACCCCAAGGGACCTGGTTCGCAGACTCGGGACTTGGCTCTGTCCCAAGGGCTGGACGGCCTGGCATCAGGAGTAGCCTGGAAGCCAGCGCCAGCCTGAGAGGAGGAGGCTGGAGTCTAGGGCTGGGGGCTGGGCTGCTGCAGCCCCTTGAGGACACTTGTTCCTTACACCCCTCCCCCAGAAGAGTCCCTTGGTCCCAGGGACCAGAGGCATTTAAGGTGCTACCAAGCAGGATGGCCCAGTGCGCTGTGGCCCCTGGTCACAGCACCACGGTCCGACCCGCCCTGTTCCTGGCCTGTGCCTGGGGATGGTCCGATCACGATTCCACATGTCCACCTGGGGCTGCTGGACGCACCTGCTTCTCAGTCTGCTCCCTCCCCCTTCATTTCTTTGCTCAGAATTCCTACCTTGTTGTCCAAAGACCCTCCTCCCAGGCTTTGCGATCCCCAAGCCCGGCCTGGCCCCAGCTCCACACCTGTGTGGACTCGAGCCCAAGGCCTGACTGGGGCCGCTGCCCTCACGTCCCCTGCAGAGCCTAGCCCCGGGGGCTGGGGACGGCGGTCCTGGCGTGTGACGGCGGGAGCAAAGGCCGGGCTCATGCTGTCCTCGCGGCCTGGAGCCCGGCGCCTGCCGCCCTCCCCCTGCTCCTGGGAGGACGGGAGGGTCGACACCACCTGATCTCGGCGCTCAGCTCGCCTGGGCTCCTCACCGGCCCAGCCGCAGCCCGGGCCGGGCCTTCGGAGCCGCGTTTTCTGCTTTTCAGGCTCCTTCCTTGGGTCTCGTGCCCAGAGGCGGCATCTCCGGGACCAGCGCCCGGGCTCCGTTTTCCCGGCGGGCTCTGAAGGGCACGCGGGGTCGGTAGTGCTCCACGTGTGGCTTCGCTGCAGCGGAAGGAGAGCTGCCCCTCGCGGTGGCGGCGCCTGGGCGTTCCGCCGCCACGTCTGATCCTCTGGCAGAAAGAGTGATGATAATAACGCGGCACGCACGTGCGGCCCCGCTCTGGGCCAGCGCGTCCTGCCGGCCTGACGTGATAGCTCGTTTGGTCCTCCCCGCAGCCCTTGGGGGCGGGTGCTGCATGAGGCCCAGTGGGCAGACGAGGAGAAGACAGACAGCAGCAGGGCCAGGCAGCGCCGAGCTGAGTTGGGAGTCCCCGCTGTCGAGGGCGGCTTGGGGCCTCTGAACCTTTGACCGCTCCCGACCCAACACCGCCTGGGCTCCCGCAGGTGCCAGCCGGGCGGGGAGGCAGAGAAAGGCAGGAGGCTGGGGACAGAGAGTTGAGTCTGGGCTGTCCAGAGGCATGCGGGCTGGAGGGGTGGAGACACAGGGACACCTCATCCGAACAGGCAAGGTGGTCTGGGAGGATGTGCAGAGAAGAGCGTATCTGTCAGTAAAGAACTTCCTGCCGTTTCCGCCTCCAGGCCTTTGCACAGGCTCTGCCCCCTCGTCCACCACCGCCTTCGAGTGGCTACCTCTGCCCACTGTTTCCCCTAGCGTTGCTGAGACGCTTCTTCGAAGCCCCAGGGGCCCTCCCAGCCTCCTCCCGTGGCCTGGGCTCTGGTGCCTCCTCCGGCTCCCATGGCCCTTGGTGCAGCCCCATCCCTTGGAGGCCTTGCTGGGCAGGGCGCTGGGCCCAGCTGGGCATCATCGGCCCTTCGGGCCACTGTCTGGAGCACCTCTGGGGACTTGCCCAGCTCTGAGTGTCAGGCCTGTGTGACCTGTGCGTCCCAGAGCACACGCCTCGCTGTGAATCCTCAGGTGACCAGGTGTTGCTGACTCTGCACCCGCTCAGGCCTTGGGTGGTGCCCAGGATGGGGGCCTGGCATCTCTGCCCCACCAACTGGACCTCCTGCCTCCGCAGCCCGTCCCCACCGCCTCTGTGCCCACCGGGATCGCCCGCCTTCCCCTTCGGCTCCAGACGAGGGTCTGGCAGCTCCTGTGTATAAAGACCTGCCACTGCCACCGCTAAGTGGAGAGGTCTAGAGGCCACGCTAATTGATTAATTAAACCCTCTCGGTTAATTAGCTCCATCTCTCGGGGGAACAAAAGTCTCGCACTGGAGCCAGAGCCTCCTCTGGGCTGGGGGAGGGTTCAATTAGCCTGGGTCAGGCGGAGCCCGATGCCAGCCTCTAGGAGCACGGAGAGGCTGGGCCGAGAGTGTTTCCGGGCACTGGGGCCGGCGGGTCGCGGGGGCCGGGGAGAAGGGGGCTCCCGCTTCGGCCTGGATGGGCCACTCCTCATGACCTCTGCCCAGCCTCCTGCTCTTCACCTGAGCCTCAGCGGCCAGAGGACCTGGGGGAAGAGGGAGAAGGTGGACGGGAGGGGGCGGCACACGTGGGAGTGGAGGAGCGGAGGCTGAGGGAGACTCTGAATCCCAGACGGCGAGGGCCCTGAAAGGCAGCACAAGGCCTAGAACTTCCTCTGGACGTGGGAGGCTGTGGCAGCCTAGAAGTTTGAGGAGGTACCTCACCAGGGTTGGGTTTGGGAAAGATCTCGGGGTAGCTGCTCAGGGGAGAATGGATTGGAGGGGCAGGACGGGGGCAGGAGCTGGCCAGGAGGGGGCACCCAGTGTCAGAGAGAAGGGGGGTCTGTCAGGTGTGGGGACGTGTGAGGAGGAGGTTCTAGCCTGGGTATCAGCAGAGCGGCTAGTTCCGTCGGGCCTCGGACCACCCGCGTCTCTTCTGTGGGCTTCTTGCTTCTTGTCTGCAAGGTGGGAGAGTTTCCTGAGGCCCCAACCTCAGGCTGTGAATGTCACTGACAGGTTTCCTTGCCCGCACCCTCCACCCCACCCCAGCTCTCCGTGGCACTCGTGGGCCTCCTGCCTGCACGGTTCACACGTCTGCAAAGAGCAGGACCCAGCCCCCAGCGCTGGGGATCCCCATTCATGCAGTATCCTGACGCCAGACTGGAGAGCTCGGGGGAGGGAGGGGCCGCCGCTGCCATGGGGTACCTGGGCCCAGCTGGCCCGGGATGGGGAAACGGCCTGCCTGGAGCTCAGGACACTCCGACCACCCCAGGCAGTGGGCAGGGCTGCAGCCTTGGCGTGAAGCCCGCTCCAGGCCGGTCCCGCAGCTCCCTGAGTGGCTGCCCAAGGGGGAACAATGACCCTTTCACGTCACGCCTCCTCCAGTCACAGCAACTTTGGCGCCGAAGGACAAAGGGCCGTTTCATCATTGTTGGCCTGGATCAACAGCCCGCCTGCCCGGGCTCCGCTGCCCCCGCCCAGCCCGGGCCGGGCTCCCCATCTGGCCCAGCCACGTCCATCCCAGAGTCCTGCCTCACCTCCCTTACCTTTCCGTCTGGGCTTAGTCAGAGCTGAGTCAAAGCGAGCAGTCCCAGGCGAGGACGCCAGGCTCTGCGACCCCCATCTGTCCCCTCCCCAGCCTTGGCCTCCCAGTCCTCGGGAAGGGGCCAGGTGAGACGTCTCCCCGGCTCCACCCCCTCTGAACCCTGAGGAGTGAGACTTTCCGCTTGTGCTCCTGTCCCCAGCCAGGGCTGGCCCCCACGAGAGCAGAGGTGTGGAGGGGCCCCTGGCCCGAGGGACAGGGAAAGCAGAGGAGGCTTCTTAGTGGAGCCCTCACCAGGACCCTGCCTGGCCTCTATTCCCAGTGGCCTTCCACGGTGCCACCTGGCTCAAGGCACCCTTTTACTCATCCTTGGGCCATCATCAGCCTTCCATGGGCACCTGGCTGTGCCGAGGGCTGGGACCTACCCAGGCTGGGTCTCTTCCCACATGCAGCCCCGCCTCTGCCTCCTTTTGTTTAGGGGGCTCCCATGCTTCCTCTCTTCTCCATTCAGCCAGGGTTTGCTAGAACGTCCCGAGAGGGAGGAAGTGGGACCCGTCAATCCAGAGGCCAAGACGGAAACTGCACATCCTACCCCCCTTGGTCAGAGCCGGGTCGGGGAGAAGCCCAAGGCGCCCTCAGAAACAGGGGCCGTGGGGCAGGGCGGGGGTCTCGTGGTGGTCCCCACCACCTTGGCCCGCAGGCAGTCAGAGCGCTGATAAATCACCACCGGTGGAGGGTAGGGAGGCTCGATCAGCTGGGCCCGACCTGAAGAGCTCGGTCAAGGCCAAGGGGCCGGGGGATCGCCACTGGGCGCATGAGCACGCACGGGCCATTCGTGCGGCCAGGCCAGCTCGGAGGAGGCTCTGCCCTCTGGGCCTGTTTCACGCTTCTGCTCATGGAGGGCGTAGACTCTGCCCTGCTGGGCTCGTCCCCTGGACCCCAGGAGCAGGCCACGTGGGGCGGTCTCCTGACGTCGGGGTGGGGGGAAGCCAGAGGATGCAGGTTCGTTTTCCCACTTCACGCATGAGAACCCCGAGTCTCGTGGGGCGAGCCGGCCCGTCTAAGCTACATGGCCCGAGAATGGCAGGGCAGAAACCCAGCGCCGGGCCGGGGCGAGCGGGTGCTGGGCTTGGTCACCATCAGGGCCCGGTCTCAAGGTGCTGGGCCGTAGGCGGCCGTTGTGTGTGGCTGTGGGGACCCGCAGGGCCAGTCCCGCTCCCCGGTCCTGTCCTCCAGCCCCGCCCCGCCAGGCCCGCGGCGTGGTATAGGCATCGCCCGCTCGCCCTGCCTCATTTCCTCTGACTAAGGCGAAGGAATCACCCCTTCGGGGCACCGGAGCCTGGCACGGTCAGCAGGAAATGCCTGGCCCAGCCTCCCCAGAGCCTGCCTGCTCCGCGCCCCCACCTCTGGGCTCACGGGAGCATGGGGTAGGGGTGGGCGCAGCCTGGGCCAAGGGCGGGCAGCTCGGGAATGAAAGGGGACGCTCTCCCACCCAAACCTGGCCCGGAGCCCCTTCTGCCCTGGCTGCCAGTCTGCCAACTTCCAGCTTCAGGACCCTTGGTGCCTAAGGCCTCCGCCAGCCCACTTAAGCCCGGGACCCTGAGAGGGGATTGAGGGCTGCGCCTGTACCATGACTCTGGCTGCAGACGGCTCCGAGCACAGTTTCAACCGCCTTCAACTCCCAGGCAGCCCCCAAACTGCAGCCTCAGGTGCCTGGGGAGAAGTGGGAGTCTGGGCTGATGTCACCTCCCCAGGAGGGTCTTTGGATGAACTGCAGTGGCCGTCAGGGTGAGGTGGGGCTCTGGGGACAGGGTTCAAAGCAGCATCCGATCCAACAGAGCCCCCAGCCTCCAGGCTCTGCCCCGGGCTTGGGCCCCAGCGACGTTCAGCACCTGCCCAAGCTGGCCCGTGCTGAGCAGGGGGCCCGAGGCCTGAAGGACAGGCACAGCTGGGGCACAGCTGGCTGCGGCCCCAGCAGGGCTGGGAGGCTGAGGCTCTGGGCTGTGGTCCCCGCTGTGCCCCGCAGGCCTGCGGGCCTGCGGGCCTGTGGCTGGGTGCCTGCTTCTTCTGGACCTCGGCCTTCCCGACCACACCCTGGCTGGGCTCGTGGGCACTGCTCCCACCCAGACACCCTGAGTCTTGTGTCACACCTGCTAGGCCAAACACACCAGCCTCTATTAGCCAGCAGGCCCCCGAATGGTCACCCATCTGTCTCAAGGATTTCCGGGGTGGACCTCACTCTGTCCTCAGCCTCTGTCCTCGAAGGATTGCTCAGGTGGACACGGTGATGCTCTGAGGGCCTCTTTCCTCAGCCCCAAGGCTCCTGAGCGCCTCTGGGTGTAGGCACGCTCCCCCCTGCTGCCCTGGGCTCCGCACTGCGGGGTCCAGCTCCACCCTCTCTGGGCCTCAGCTGCCACCTCTGTCCAGTGAGTCCACACCGTCCTGAGCCGTGGTCGGGATCAGAGATCTCTGACGAACAGAGGCCGTGGAGACAGCCATGCCAAACCAGTACCACGCATGGCCGTGTCCCACCGGGTTCGCTCTGCGGCACGGCCAAGCCCAGCTTTGCAGTCAGACTGGTTCGCAGTCGCCCGCCCCTTCAGAAGGTCTCGGCTGCGTGGCACTTCATGTCTCCAAGCCTCACGTAAACAGGGATAATAAAGTGCCTTTCTCATCAAGTGTGGGAGAGGCTTGTCTGGGCACCAGGCCCCGAGGGGCACGGAGCGTCAGTTATGGGGTGTGGCTGCTGGGGCAGGGTGCAGGAGCTCCCAGACACCCCCTCGGTTCCCCACTGCCCCCGGGCTGGGGCGGACTCCAAGGGCCTCACGCAGCTGGCTCGCCTTCAGGCTCTGTTCAAGCAGCCACTCCATCCTGGGGCTGGTCTCAGGGGACGGAGGGCAGGGAAAGAGGCAAGCTCTAAAGGCAGGTGGTCTCAGGTCGCTGTCCTCTGACAGCAAGACTTGGGGTGCTCTGACCCCAGTCAGAAGTCCGGGTCAGGGGCGGGTCCTGGGCCTCAGCCACACTCCTCCTCCTAGGAGAGTTCTGCCCCCTGGGGCGGCTGCGGCCAGCAGGGACCCTCACTCAAAGCCCAGGCTTCACGGAGTGCTTGGAACCCCTTTTCCAAGTTCGCATTTTAGTGTACAAGTGTGGAAACTGAGGCCCAGAGAAGTTCAACAACTCGGGGTGGGTGAAGGGTCACCCAAACCTTGTCTGGGCAGGAGGGACAGAACGGGGGCGCTTCGTCCTGGGGTCAAGTCCAGCCCCAAAGAGGCTTAGGGGCAAGGCTACCACAAGGCCCGGCTGCACTGACTCTCCCTTCCGACCCCAGCCAGCTGCCTCCTCCTCGCCTCTTCCGGGAAGCTGCCCTGGCCCCAAGCTGAGTTAAGAGTCTCTCTGCTGTGCCCCAACCCTGCCTGCCTGTGCTGTGAGTGCTCCCCTATCTGCAGGGCCCCCACGAGACTCCAGGAGCAGGGGGCTGGCCCGCACACGGCTGTGCCTGCACAGAGAGAAGGGGCGGGGTGAGGCTGACATCCATGCAGGTGAGCCCCTTTCTCGCAGGGGTGCCCGGGGCGCCTGGTCCCCGGCCACAGGTGTAACCGAGCTTCCGGAGTGGCTTCTCCCTCCCATAACTGCCTAGCAACCCAGAGGTGTGGGACCCAGAGGTGTGGGACCCAGAGGTGCTTCCTAGAGGCTATTTGGCAATTTGAGGCAAAGTCCTAAAAATCATGTAACCTTTAACCCCGCAGCCCCGTCCCTGGGAACGTGTCCTGAGAAAATCACCATGTGAAGGAGAGCAGAGCCTTCAGCTTCTAACTATTTGCTCTGTGCTCTGAGGGGAGTTACTCTTTGGACCTCGGTTTCCCCATCTGTGCAAGGAAGGGCCGCAAACGTGTTGGCCATTGTTGGCCATCGCAGGTAATCTGTCCCATGTCCCACCCATGGCAGACATGGCTAAACGACCCCAGAATCTCCCAGCGCCCCGAACCCTGCATCTTCCGACTTGCTCCGATGACCGATAACAATGGAGCAGAACCCCTTTATTCACCCACCGGATGGTCCCTGCTGTGCCCTCCGGCTGGGGTGCCCCGTGGGGCCTCGAAAGCTTTGGGCTCAGGCTCTGGGCTAGAGGGGGCCGGGGGTCGCTCCCCTGCCCGCTGCCGGAGGAAGTTGTCCTTCCAGAAGCCGCCCCTCTCCCGCTGGCCCCATCAGGACGCCATGTGTGAAAGCAGGACCTGGGTCTGTGACCCTGAAGCCACTGGCCCCTGGCTCACTTCTCCCCCGTTCACCCCAAGAGTCCTGCACCCTGTCGCGCTCCCGAGCAGCGGTCACTAGAGGCCTCTGTCCTCCCGTGGAGTCTGATTAGGGCTGCGGGGGTCGGCTTGGCTCCCTGGGGCTGTCTCGCTGCTCGCTGCTTAACTCCAGAAGTTTCTGGGAAGGTGTGATGATGTCCTTCTCCAGATGGGCGAGCGGACACCCAGCAGCACCCCACAAGCTCCGGGGTCACCCTCACGTTCTCGCCGTATGGCTATTCCTCAGCCTCAAGGCAGCACTGGCCCGGAGCGCCGGGACTGAGGCGAGGCCCGCCTCCTGCCCCACCTGGCGGGCCCTGAGAAGGTTGGGGCCGACAGCCCTCGGCTTCCAGGCCCTGCAAACCCTTTGCTTTTCTGGCAGGAGGGGGTGGACCTTCCGGCCTGTGTACTCCACGTGATCCCAAGAGACAGAAACACAGGCTGCTGGGCACCAGGTGCGACGCAGAGCTCCGGCCGTCAGCCCACCAGCACCACCAGCTGCGTCGAGAAGCTGAGGACCGAGCCGCTCCCCAGGGGCCCACAGGCCGACCGCGTCGGGGCAGAGGAGGCCACGTGGATTCTCCCGCCTGGGCGCCAGCCCCGGTCCTCGGCGCACGTGGCCTCGTTCATCCCCACGGGCAGGGATCATTCTCCCCGTCTTTTGTGCAACGGGATGGAGAGCGCGGAGCCACGGGCCGGAGCTGTGACCCTGCGGTGTGAGCCCCGGGAGGCACGAGAGAGGCGGAGGCTGGCGGGGGGCCCGTGGGCACTCCCAGCGCCCGCCTCCCGAGAGTGGCACAGCAGGTGCTGGGAGCGCCTGCTCCGGCCTCTCCCGGCCACGTGGCCTCTGCCGCAGCCTCCGGACGTGCCTGGAATTCTGAAGCGGAGCTGCAGAGCGCCCTTGCCCGGCGACTCCGGGCTCCAGGCCAGGCCGGCCGCGCCTCTCGCCCGGCACGTGCTCCAGCAGCATCTGCTTCAACCTCGGGGACCCCCGCCCCAGGTTTGGCTATAGTCACGGCTCCTGCCCCACCTGGGAGAGTGGTTTGTGGGCGGCGGGGGGGGGTGCTCACCCACCTGGGCCCAGAGTCACGCAGACGTGCTTGGTGTCCCGTAGGCTCAGCCGTCCTGAGACACAGCACAGAAAACTGTGCAAACAGGCCGCCCTCCGCTGAGGGCCCCAGATGCTCTCCGTGCGTGCGCCGGGCAGGTTGCCACAGCGAGTTGTGCCTGTGGGTGCAGGACAGTCCCAGGTTGAGCCCCAGATCTGCCATCGATAGCTGTGTGACCTTGGGCACTTCGCCAACCCCACAAAGCCCCAGATTCCTCCTCAGGAAAGTGGGGAGTGTCCGAGCAGGACCTCGGAGGTCTAGATGAAGAAACAGGAGGCTCGGCAAGGCTGAGACACACCCTGCTCTCCGGAAGGGGTGCTGGCGGCGGGGAATGTGAGGACGTGCTCTCCGGGGGGCAGGAACGCGGGGGACAGGGGGCCTGGGCCCCCATCCAGGCTATGGGAACAGGAAGGAGGCAGAGCAAGCAGAGGCCAGCGCCGGACCAGCTTGCTGAGTCCCGGGCCTCCCACACTGCCGGGAAGGGAGGTGTTGCAGCAGGAGCTGAGGCCCCAGGTCTGCTCCTGGCAATCGCCTCTCCTGAACGCCCAGCCTCTGCTGTCGGGACTCCCAGGAGGCCCTGGTCCCTACTGCTCATTAGTGCAGCTCGGCCTGGCCAGGCACAAGGCAGGCACAGTCACAGTGGGCAGGCAGGCCCCAGGAGGCCAGGGATGGGGCCTTCCCCAGACCCAGGCCGCCCCTGGGGCCCCATTGTAGCCCTGCCTCACCCTGAGTCTCAGCCCAGGAGGACCCACAGGCTCTCTCCAGCCTGCACATCAGAGCTGGCCACGCTCCCAGGGAAGTCGCAGAGCATGAATGGGCTCCTTGACCCATCCCCCAACAAGCAGAGCAACAGCCAACACTGGGAACCTCCTCCTGGGTGGCCTCCGTGAGGAGCCCGGCAGCTTCCACGGATAGAATGAGCACCAGCTGCAGCCTGGAGACCCCAAGCCAAGGGCCAGCCTTACCTGCTCGGCCCCAAACCCTGCCGGGCCAGCGTCCTGAGTTAAGACTCAGAGCAGGTCCACCGTGGTCTCCTGCCTCCAGCCCTTTGCTCCTCTCACCCCGTGACATCTGTTTTGGCCCCAAGGCCAGCGCAGTCTGGAGCCCCACCGGGCCTGGCACCAGGTACCTGAGACACCCTGTATGCTTGCGGGGTGGAATTCTGGGCACGGGACAGTCCAGACCTGCTGGAGCGCAGTCAGGGAGAGCATACAGGAGGAGGTGGCCAGCTTCAAGGAGGGAAGGAGGCAGGAGGGCATCCGAGCCTGGGAGAGGCAAGGAGCGGGACAGGCCTGGGGGCTGGGGCTCAGGCTTGAGGGGTTGCGCTGGGCCCATGAAGTGGCCGGACTCTCAGCCAGTTCTCGGCGGGCTCCACGTGGGGTTGGTTGGTAATTTCAGGACACCTTGTCAAGCTAAGATGCTCAGAACGCCTCTGAGCGGGGTGGGCTGGGAGGGGCACATAGCTCAGACCTGGGGGTCCCCTGTGGCCTGCGCAGAGTCAGGCAGCCTCGGTCCCGGGCCAGTTCTGGCAGCCCCTTCCTCCACTCAGGCCACAGGTTCAAATCCTGGTACCGGCACGTTCCGCCCGTGGGGCCTTGGGCGAGTCGGTCTCCACATCTGTCAGCCGAGGACGGCCGTGCGCTTGGGGACGAGAGGCAGGAAGCGGCCTGAGCGTGTACACCCACACGGGCGGGTCGCTGCTTGTTGTCTCTGCTTCCCGGGGGGCATTCCGGGCCCTGTACCTTCCCCTCTGTCTGCCACCACCGTGCCCCACCTACCAGGTGGGGAAACTGGGCCTGGCGTGGTGCCCCGCCCAGCCCGAGACCACAGAAAGTCTGTGCCAGAAGCCATCTGCCTTCCTGTCCCCCAGTGCCCTGGGGCTGCAGGGAACAGCCAGGTGGGCGCTGGGCTGGGGGTGGGATTGGGAGCCCAGAGGGACGTGACCGGCCCCAGGAGGCCTGTCTGCGAGGGTGCAGCCCTGCCCTGCTGCAGCCCACCCTGCCTTTCACCCCTCCACCCCCCACCTCTCTGTCCTCTGGCAGTGCCCTGTGCCCTGAGCACTGCCACCGCTCCAGGAAGCCCCTGTCCTCCAACACCTTCACTGGGCCCAGGGCTGCTGCAGGGTGGGGACATCAAGGCCAGGGGCTCCCTCATTCCATCCAGCTCAAGTTCAGCCCAAGGCAGGCTGGGAGCTGGCAGGCGAGGTGCTGGCTCCCTCTGGGCGCCCTCCCTTCCGCACACGTGTGCTGGCGCGTCGCAGTGCCATCCTGGGTCTAGCTCTGTGACACAGGCCTCGCCCAGATGGATGCTCAGAGGCAGCGTGGGACTCTGTGGGGCAGGAGAGAGGGCGCTGTGTGTGACGGAGGCGGTGTGACGTGTCACCTGTGTGTCTGGCGCCACGGAGGGTTCCTCAGAACCTCTCAGGGGAGAGGGTGGTGGGAGCAAGCGAGAGAGAAGCGAGGAAGGGAGACTGCTGAGCGGGGCAAAGCCATCCGTGCCTGCTGGCCCCACCGCCTGGGGAGTGCTGGAGCCCCAACCGGGACTGTCCAGCTGGACGCGGGCCCGCCCACCTGTGCCCCTTCCCTCAGCCAGGCGGCAGGGAGGCCCAGGCAGAGATGGCGGGAGTGGCCAGGCTCTGGCAGGCCCGCGTGGCAGGCCTGTGTGCAGGGCACCGAGAGACGGCAGGCGAGGTGCTGGCTCCCTCTGGGCGCCCTCCCTTCTGCACACGTGTGCTGGCGCGTCCCAGTGCCATCCTGGGTCTAGCTCTGTGACACAGGCCTCGCGCGAACAGGACCGACGTACCTGCGGCAAGCACCTTCCATCCCACTGGGACCCGTCCCGTGCTGGGAGGCTGAGCTCAGCCAGGCCCGGGGCACGAGAGCTCAGGGGCGCTGCTCCCTGGGCGTCTTTTACTGTCAGTGTTATTGTCAGTGTTACAGTCCCCTGCGGGCAGTACCCGCTCCCTCACCACCGCCAGGCCTTCTTCCTAAGGGCGGGAGTTTTTCTGGGACAGGCAGCCCGGGGCAGGCCGCTGGTTCAGGAGGCAGCCAGGCTCCTGTCTCCTGAGGATTAGAGGCTTGTGTCCCCCCTTGGGTTGACACGAAGTGACAGGATCAGTGTCATCGGGTAAAAAACCTTTCATACCTGAGGTTCCACTGCGTCCAGTCTTGGACAGGCACCCTCAGCCAGATTCAAGGAAAGGCTCCTTTGGGTTTCGGGGCTCCCAGGGGGCTGGGGTGATAGGGTGGCCTGCTGTGCCTGTCCGTCCTCTGCCTCTCCGTGACACAGCCCCTGTGGGCTCCTTTCTTACGCAATCCAGACCCTGCTCCCTGCCCAGCATGGCCCGAGCTAAAGGGTACCCTGAAGCCTGGAGGGTGTTCATGGGCAGAAAGGCCCCAGGCCTCTCAGAAGCCCCCCAGCCTTCCCATTCCCACCAGCTAAATCCCAGGGCTCCCCAGGGTGTCCCCTTCACCCCCCCCCCGGCCAATTCTGGGTCAAATCCGCTGCCCTGGACATCGGGCACAGGGAGCAGGGCCGGAGATCATCCCTGAGACCAGCCCTGGGCCCGCCAACGCCCTGAACACAGCACCCCTCAGAGCCCCGGACGGTGAGGCTGCAGGGCTGCAAAAGTCACCATGGTGGCCATGGTGGGCTCCCAGCCCAGAGGAGGGGTCTCCCCCCGCCTTCTTCACCCTCCCCCTGCCGCCTGCCATCCAAGGCCTGAGCTCTTTCCCTGGCCCTCCAAAGTGGCCCCGTCTCTCTGATGCGACCAGCAGGAGGATGAGCAGGTGCAGGACAGGTGTGTTGCAGGCAGGGGACTGAGACCGGTGCGCACAGCCCCAGGGAAGGGCCCGAGCACCTCCAGGGAACGTTTGTTATTTATGCTCCTGTGTTCACTCATTACTGACTCATTCATATGTTTAGGAATGTTTACTGAGCCCTACTGAGTGCCAAGGTAGAGAGCAGCCTGGGGTATTCGGACACTTTTGGGGTGCTGGTTTTTGGCTCGGCAGAGGGATTCCAGAGTGGTCTCTGCTCAGAGGGTTTGTTCGGGCCTCTGCCGGGCCAGCTCAGACCCGGATGCAGCCCTGAGAGCTCTGGGCACCCACCCCGGTTGAGCCGCCTCCCAAGTGGTTCGGTCTTAGGCTGTAAGCTCCCCTCTCTGGGCATCGCCTCCATGTGGAAAGGGGGACAAGGGTGCCTGGCTCACGGGGGTGCGGGGACGGGACGGGGGCCGTGCCCGCAGGCACCAGGACGTAGTGAGTGCCCCGTGACGCGGCACGGTGTGCGCGGGGGCCGCGGGCAGGGCGGGGATCCTGTGCCGGTGCCCTCTGACACTCCCCTGGGCCTCAGTTTCCCCTCAGGGATGGTGAGGCAGACCCCGGGGCACAGCACGTGAGAAGAAGCATGCTCCATGCACAAGGGACTCGCGAGCACCTTGCTCCAAGGTCACCAGGCTTTCCGGTGAGGTCAGCAGGTGTAGGGGCGGGTGTCTGACGGACGGGGCGGGGCCTGGGTGGCCCGAGGGTGGGGACGTGATCCCTTTCGCACCCTCGAGTGACCTCCGGTTATCTCCCCCAGACAGCTCCTTCCGCCAACTCTGCCCTCTGGCTGCTGCTTATCTCCCTGATAAATGGCCCCACTGTCCTGACAGAGGAAGAGCTGTCTGTCCTGCAGGGCCCGCAGGATGAGGATGTCACCTCCTCAGCACAGTTGCTAAAGATCCCAGGCCACCGACCCAAGAGTCTTGCCAGGTGGGGATAGGGGCTC
The DNA here is from genome assembly GCA_003508835.1 of Eonycteris spelaea. NCBI lineage: Eukaryota > Metazoa > Chordata > Mammalia > Chiroptera > Pteropodidae > Eonycteris > Eonycteris spelaea. The sequence continues at coordinate 4,181,061 of PUFA01000145.1, read as the reverse complement.
CGGCCCCAGGGAGGCTGGCTTCTCGCTGCCAGTCATCCTCCTGGTCAAGGCCCTTGTGGACTCTGGTCTGAACCTGAGGGGAAGGCAAGGCCTCGTTCTCACCCAGCACTCACCGTTTTCTCCCAGACCCCCATCTCCCGGGCGCCCCCCACCCCGAAACATTGAACCATGACCTGGCAGCAGGGAGGGGCTGCACATGACCCCTATGTGACCCTTGGCAAACCTGCTTGGGTGCTGCATTTCGAGGACAGGCTGCAGAGTGGCCTCCTGTGGACAGGAAGGTGTGAGCGGGGGGGGGGTGGCGAGACTGTCTCTGTGCGGGCCCTGCCCGCAGAGTCCACCCTGGCCCCAGCCCCACCTCGGCCCATCCCAGCCCCATCACTGGCCTGGGCCCGGCGGAAGGAAGGCCCAGGGCCTCGCAGGACAGGCTCAGTCTGTGCCCCTTGGAGGACAGCAGCTGTGCTCAGGGGTCACACCGCTCAGGAGAAACGTCTCCCCTTCCCTTTCCTCAGAGGCCCAGGCTCAGACCCACTGATTCGCTTCTCTTCCTGGCTTCAGCCGGATGCCAAGCTGGACAAAGGAGGTCCGTCCACAGCCAAGGCCTCGAGTCCGTCCACAGCCAAGGCCTTGGTGCTCCGCCAAGTCCTGGCACGTAGTTGATGCTAAGAAATATCTGTTGATGAATGACTCTGGGCTCCACACGAATCTTTGATGTCCTAGGTTTTTAATCCAAATATGTTTCATTGAAAAAAAAAAAAGTTCTGCTTTTATTTGGTGTTGAGTGGCTCCTGACACAGGGTCCGTGTCACTGCCGTTGCTGTTAATAACTTCAGGGCCGCCCCAAACCAGCCAGTGCCCATGACCCTGGGGTGGGCTTGGGCTGGTTACATTTTCGGAGCCAGTGTGCCCAGCTTTGAAACGTCCTGGGTATGCATTTTCAATCTTATTAGTCCCATGTGCACGAACTTAAATTTCTATTATAGAAACACTGTGGTTTTTACATTCCTTCACTCATCACTCATCACTCATCCACTGATTGTGCACCTGCCCTGGGCTCCTCTGGGAATGAGTCGATGGAATACAGCGGTGACCAAGGCAACCGGCCGCTCTCCTGCTCTGCGTCTGGGGGCAGAGGTCAATCCAAGCAGCGCACGATTAAAGATCCTATGACAGGTTCCATGAGTGCTCCGAGGAGCAGTGTGGGGGTCTAGGGGGACAGGTATCAGGGCGCTGTCACACTCTGGAGGCTGGGAACACTGACTCTGAAGAGCGAGTAGGAATTAGCCGGTGAAAGGAAGACGTCATTCTCCTGGGCCAAGGCCGGGTGGCCAGAGACACCGTAAAAACCTGAGCGTGTTCAGAGCAGTTCCAGGGAGGAGGGGAGTCGGGAGCGGGGAGGGCCCAGGGGGGAGGGCCCAGCTCTGGGGAACCAAGGGGGGCTCAGCACCAGGAGTAGGAGGCCAGGTGTAACTTCGAGAGGTCACTTCAGCTGCTGGGTGGAAGATGGATTCAGTAGGATTTTGCTCCCGAAGTGGAGCTGTCTGCTGGGATGCAGGGTTTTTTGTTCTCTGTTGTCACTCCCATGCCTGTCCAGACTGTGGGCTCCTGAGGGCAAGGGGCAGTTCTGTGCCTAACTCATTTCTGAAAGCCCAGTGGCCATCGCAGGGCCAGACACATGGCAGGGGCTAAAGCGAAGCCTGCTGAGTGAGGAGTGCACTGCCCTGGGACCCGCCCGTCTGTCCATCGATGCCATGGGACTGTCTGTCAGGCCCTCCCTGCCCACTGGCTCCTGTCCTCAACAGGCGGGCCACGAAGGACGTGCGGAGCAACAGGCCGGGCATCCAGAAAGCTCAGGTGTGCCTTCCCTCACGCCTCCACGCCGGCCGCCAGCTGGGGATTATCGGGCCTAGGAGCCCTCCCGCCCGTCAGGCACAGAGGTGCAGGTGCCATCCACCTGAGACAGATCAGATGCAGCCGGCGGAAGCCCAGGGCCCTGCCCACAGAGTCCACCCTGGCCCCAGCACCCACCTCGGGCAAAAGAGATGAAGACTAGAGGTCAAGGGCGGGGTAGAGATCACCTGCAAGGCAGCTGAGGGACCAGCACCTCCTCACCTGCTTAGGAAGCATCGGCAACAGCTGCGGGTGAGCCAGGTGAGTCCCTGCGGCATGGTCGACAAGCAGTGAGCTCTCCGTCCCAGGACGTATGCAAGCAAGACCAGAAGCTGGAGGTCCTCTCTTCCACCCCACTGTAAGAATGCCCCACCAAGCACCCCCTGCTCCACTGAGCCCTAAAAGCACCCCACCCCTGCTCCTGGGGCTGTGCCCCCGGCCTGCACGCCACCCCGGCCACCTACCCCCCCACCCCCCCACTTCTGTGACAGAGTAGACCAGCTCAGGGAGCTGCATTCCTGGCACGTTCTGCACTCCTCACCGCACATTAATTGCATTTACTCTTAACCTCTATAATAATTTTCTTCTAAACAAAAACACAAAGAGTCCTAAACCAAGAGCAAAAATCTAGGAAGGCGCCTTAATTTCAGGACGCAAAGAAGCACAATCACGCTTCCATGCTTCGAATTTCTTCTCCGAAAGCCTGAGGCCATTGGAAGGGGGACCCCCTCCTCTGCCCCCACACCCCTTTTTACTTACCTGAGAGCCTTCGGGTGGGGCTGTGGGCCCAGCTCTGGTTCCGCACACGCCCCTCTGTCCCCCTCCATGCCCTGCTGGCAGCCTCCTCCCCGGTGCTCCTGATAAAGCCCAAGCCCCTCCTCACGGCTGACAAGGCCCCTGGGTCTGAAGGGACTAGTGACTCCACCGGCGTCTCGATGCCCATCCCCTCACTCTCTGCTCCTGGCCTTTGCACTTGTGCTTTCTTCCTGGAACTGCTTTTCCCTCTCTTCCCTGGCTAAGGGTACCTTCATCTCTGGTGATGCTTATATGCCCCTTCCTCCAGGAAGCTCTCCCTGACCTCACCAACTATTCCCACAGCTACTTGTACACCTCCTGCCATAAGCCTGCTCACTCTGTCCTGTACCTGCCTGGTCATGTGTCTGTCACCTCCATTGCTACTTGGTGCCTCAGGGCCCAGCACAATGCCTAATACAGAGAATGTACCCAGAAAGTATTCGTGGAATCACCCCCAAATGCCTTCAGAACTCTGGGCTGGCCTTGACCAGACATTCTGGTTCCAAGCTCATTGACCTCAGGAGGGCACGGCCTCGAGCCTGGTGGCTGGTTTGGAGACGGGCCGGCCGAGGACCCTCTGTCAGCAGGAAGCAGGAAGGAGAGCTGGGCCAGTCTCCTACCCAGTCCCCAGACTGGAGGACAAGCAGCCTGTCATGTGGAAGGCTGATTTGGTCTGGGCTTAGGAGGGAGCTCTCTGTGTGCTGAGTGGTGCCGTACTCTCTCAGGGGAGGAAGTGTCCTCTCCCGGGACCTGGGGCCTCCGTTCTCAGGCCCGGGCCGCACTGGTCCAGTGTAGCCGCTGAGGCCTAGGCCGAGATCCCTGGAGAACGGGGTAGCTGGCCCTCAGCCAGGGGCGAGGGAGGGACGAACCTGGTCTGGCCTCCTTGGCTACTGGCTCCCAGACAGGGGTCACCTTGGGTCAGTAGGCCCCAGCGGTGGGTCCCGAGGACCAGAGCCACATAGTGGACAGTCCCCAGGGTGCCCCAGGCAGCAGGTGGCCCTTGCAGCTGCTCAGGAGAAATGCCGAGAAGTGGCACTGTGATGACGCCCCCAGAAACTGCTCCCACTCACCCCAACTGCTGCGGCTCCCTGAGCCCTGCCACGGTTATGTCCTGTCCCTCCTGGCGTGATCGGCCGTTATGCTGCTTCGAGCCTTGAGCCCCTTTCAGCCCCTGCCCTGTGCCCACCAGGCTGGACCAAGAGCCACTCTGGGTTTCCACGTTCCCATGCTCCCTGCTTTGGGGCACTGGGCGTTCTGTCCTACAGGGGCCCGGCTGCCACCCGCATCGGGAGGTGAGCTCAGTGGGAGCGGGACCTGGTGGCCCCATACCCTGCCCAGCGTCTGGCTCCGCTGTGTGGCCTTGGGCCAGACACGGCCCTTCTCTGAGCCTCGGTTTCTCGTCTGTGGGCCAGGCACGCAGAAGCACTTCGGGATTTGATGAACGAGTGAATGAATGAGGACGTTGGACCAGGCGGTCTCCAGATCCTTAGCAGCTCCAGCCCCTTCCCGTGTCTCCTCCTCAGCTGAGCTGTGAGGCTGGGCGCACGGGGGGCGTCAGCAGAGACTGGCACAGGCTTGGCCTGGGGGTGGTCAGGGCAGGCAGGAGGTGCAGGGAGGCCGAGCAGCTGGGACTTGGATGAGGTGATTGGTGACAGAGTCTCGGGGGAGGGCATAGAGCCTCCAGGGTGACAAAGTCCCACCCCTGAACATGCCTGGTGTTCAGGAACCCCAGCCTGCCCGGGGGCCGTGCCTCATCCCCAGCTCACCCACACTGCAGAGGCTCTCCCCAAACTTCTGCTCGGCTCACCCGTCTGTCGCTGGGGCTGCTGATTCACATGCTCCACGATTCTTTCCTCTTCCCAACTAATTATAGCTCCTGCGTGTTTTTCCCCCTGGAAAAATGTCTTCTTAAAAAAATATATTCCCCAAGCCAGCAGTAATTAATCTGGTGAGCTTCACAGTGTGCGATTCAGACTGACTCTGAGGACAGGAAGGGCCCAGGTGTGGGGATGTCTCCTGTCCAACGGAGATGGGGTGGCGTTGGGGGGCACACAGAGTGGACATGGGACGCTTCAAGCTGCAGAGGCTCAGCCCATCCCCACTTCACTTATCATGGCTCTGGGGACCCTGGTGAATTACGGTCACGGTAACAGTCATGGGGACTCTATTGAGCACTACTATGTGCTGGCACAGGGCCAAGTGTGTGGACGCTCCATCCTCTGACACCTGCCAAAGCAGGCCCTGTTGGCCCCACTCCGTAGAAAGAGGAAACTAAAGTTCAGAACTCGCCAGAAACTCAGGGTCACACAGGCAGCAGCCATCAGTGTTGTGTGGGGGGGTGAAATATGGAGCCCATGGTGCTAGGTGTTGGGAGGCTGGGTGGGGACCACAGCCAGAGGCCTGAGCAGAGGAGGGCCCAGGGCTATTAGACCCTTCGAGGACAGGCAAGCACAGGGCCTCTGGCCTGTCTCTCTCCCCTGCCATCTGGGAATCACGGCAGCTCTCCTGGAACTGGGCCAGACTTGAGACCACAAGTGTCATCCGAGGGCTTCGTGGGGCCCAGCAAGCAGATGTCTGAGCAGGTGTCCCGGCCAGGTGAGGAGAGAAGACGCTGCCAGGACAGGGTCCCAGAGCAACAGTGCCGGAGAGGCTGGGCTAGGTGAGGCTGGCCCAGCAGGAACCAGGCAGAAACGGAGGCCAAAACCCAGAGAAAGTGAGGTCTGAGTCAGGGACGAAAGGACAAGATAAACCCAGGGAGAAGAGATAGGGACACAAGGTAGGAGACCGAGCCAAGAGGGGCAGCCAGAGCCTCAGCAGGGACATTGGAGACGGGAGAGGACCCCAGACCTGGTATGGGGAGGGGCCTATTTGCCCAGCGGACCAGAGACGGGGGTCTGAGAGAGAAGGTTCTCGGGAAGACCTTCATACGGTCAGGCTCTGCTGGTGGGGTCCAACGAGAGCCACAGCGGCTTGGACATCCAGGAGTCAGGAACATGGTACCTTCTCATTTCCATCAATCCAGGAAGACTGCTTGGAGAGGTGGCCCCAGAGGGGTGAACACATGGCATTAGGAGAGAGCTGAGGATGCATGGGGCCAGTGAGTAGGGGCCCGTCCTGGAGGGGCTCCCCTAGAATCAGCTCCCTGAGGCTGGTCTGTCCCTCCACTCCATTAGCCCAGAGGCAAAGACTGTCCCCAGGGCTGGGAAGCCACAGGCAGGGCCTGGGCCATCTCCTTTGCTGGGGGAAGCGAAGGGCCAGGGCCATTCGCGTTCTCAGCCTGAGGCCAGAGGGGTCTGGCCTGGTCCTGCAGAGCCACCTTCCCAGCTGGTGGGACAGTTGGGAGACAGGTCCAGAGCCCCCCTCAGTCCAGGAATTGGGCAGGCTTCTCTCTGCTATCAGGCTGGGACAACCCCCACATGCCATTCCCCACCGGCCATTGGAAGTACGCCCCCTTTACCAGTCCCCAAGTCTAGGGGTCTGTCCCCTCCTCAAATGTCTTGGGCAGGTCTCCGAGCCTAGGACAGGACAGTGCTTTCCCAGACCCTCAGGACAGGAAGTGCCTCTCCCTCAGACCCTACAGGGCCGGCAGCGCCCGGCCCCGCCCCCTGCCCTGGCCCCTCCCCCCCTCCCCCCCCTCCCCGGCCCCAGCCGCCTTGGCAGCCCAGGAGGTGTTGACAGCCTCACTAAGCGCGGGCAGGCAGCCCCTGGCTCCAGCATCAGCTTCCCAGCTCCTCCGGACACCTGACGCGGCCGCTGCCTGCCCTGGGCAAGGTCCGCGAGCCAGGCAGCTGTCGGGATTTCCGGCGGGGCCTAGGGGACTGAGGCTCTCGGCCATTTTCTCGTCTGGACTCTCCCGGCCAAGTCTGTGCTCTTCTGGGGTCTGTGTCTGGGTCCCGGAGCATCTGTCATGGGAAAGGAGAAGGACACGGCAGGGAGCAGGTGGCCGGAGTGGCTTCGAGCCCAGACTGGCACAAGCCCCAGGGTGTGCTCTCGAGGCTCGGAATGCAGAGGGAGAAGAGGCCCCGACCCCTGGGAGGGCCTTTCACCAGTGCTGGACCGCGGTGCGTGGCGGGCTCCTCGCTCTGGGTCCAGCTGCCCCAGCGGGCCTGGGACACTGTTTGACTGGGGCATTTTGAGTGGAACGCCCGTTTCATGGATCCCCAGCACAAACCGAGAAACCTTTGGTGACGCCGTGACGGGAGGCAGCGGAGGGCAGGCTGTGAGGCTGGCGGAGGGACCACCCTGCGCAGGTGGATGACAAGCCCGGCGTTTCACCTACAGAGCAGGCTGCCGGGGTGCCCACCTCCGGGGATGCTGGCACGTGCGTGGCTTCGGGCGGCCCCTCCCTCCAGGGGCACTAGCCTCCCCCTGGAGCCCCTGTGCCCCATTAGGCGCGTGCCGGCAGGGGAGACAGGCAGCCTCGGCCTCCAGCTCAGCCCTACTGCAGCCGGTGGCAGACCAAGCTGAGGTCTGAGGGCACCGATAAGGCCTGAGTAGAGGCCAGGGCCAGGAGAGGCAGGTGGTGGTCCCCTCCTGGCGGGAACACCAGCGAGCCCCTCCTCGCTGGGCTCTAAGCCATGGGGATTGGACCGGCCGAGAGCCTTCCATTGGACCTGGACTACACAGGCCACCCCCAGGACTCAGCCACCCTCTGGACCGCCACCCTGGCCCGGCCGCCCTCCGGGCCTGCCTGGCCTTTGGCAGGCAGCACCTCCAACAAGAAGAGAGGGAGAATGCCAGGCCACCCCCACGCCACACCGCTTTTAGCCCCGGAGGAACTCGGCGTCCTCCCAGCAAGGGTGCGTGGGTCGTCGCTGGGTATTAATAGCTCAGCTGGAGGAGGTGACCTGGGTTTTCACAGCCAAGCCCTGGAGGCCTCGCGTGCCCGGGGCCTCTGCTGCCCCCACCACTCCAGGACTTCTTGCAACCCGTGCAGCCCCCAACCCCTCGCACACGCCTGCACCCCGCCTTGGTTGAAGCTCGCTGTGGCCCCCGGGGAGGGGAGACTCTGGGTCAGGGCTCCAGTGCTGGGTGACGGGCCTGAGGCTGGTCCGTGACCAGACCCTGTGGGAGACGAGAACAGAGAGGCTAGTGATGTGGCTGCCTCCCGGCTCCGGCTCCTCTGCCTGCTGGCCTCTCATTCCTGCTGGCTGCTCCGCCCCCAGCTCCCCACTGGCTGCTCCGTGGGCTTGTCCCCAAATATCTGCTCATGCTGGGCCCAGAAAGGAGAGAGGCGGGAACACCCGGCCGGCAGAATGGAGCCTTGACAGCGCTGCACTCTGCTCGGGCAGCTGAGGCCTGCGTGGGCTGCTCGGCCACCTCTCAGCAGGACCCGGAGCCTTGGCGGAGTTCTGCCCCTGAGCCCCACGCCTCTGAGCCCCACACTTCACCCCCAACCACGCCACCAGCAGGGAAGGGACTAGAGTCCCTGCCAGGCTTCTCACCCCCTGCTCGACCACTCACCCTCCCCGAGTCAGCTCATCGACCCCCACCCCGGGCCCCCCCCACTGAGTGTGGGTCTCCATCCTAATCAGGTCTGAGCAATGGGCCCTGCCTTCGGACCCCTGACTCCAAGCCATGCCAGGACATCTACCTGCTGGGCTAGACTGAAGCCCAACCCTTCGACTCAGCTTAGGCCTTAGGCCCACGTTGAATCTGGGCCACTGACCACTGTCTGCCACACCAGGCTGAGCCCCCAGCCGGCCCAGGCCTAGCGAGAACTAGTCCCCGCTTCTGTGCCTGAACCTCCGTCCCGGGCTCACCCCGGCTCCCAGCTCCCAGCTTCTCAGCTTGAGAAGGCCCTGTGTGCCCCTCGCACCCACTCGGCCACCCCCACCCTGAGTTCGGAAGCAGCTGACACAAGCAGCTGAGCACCTCACAGCAGGTGATTCGCGACCTTGACGAGCAGAGGCTGGAAACACAGTCTGTCTCTGGGCTGGACCTAGTTGGTTTGGACCGCAGGGGAAGCAGCGTCCACAGCAGAGGGAAGGGCAGCCCAGACTGACAGATAGACCTTCGAGCACACAGATGCCCCATGGTGGGATGCAGGGGGGCTTGGTAGCCTGGGGCTGGGACCACGATCCCCGGGCAGAGAGGCGGGCGTGCCCATACACCCCAGCCTGGAGGAGACGATCGTGATAAATATGGCGTGCCCCTGAACCCCTGCACCTCGCTTTCCCCAGCTGCAGAACCCATATTCCTGGTGGCTCGGAGTAGACCCTGGGCCCTGGGCCCGGGGCCCGGCTCGCCTCCCCGCACGCCATGAGACCCGGGGCACGCTGCTCAGCCTCAGCTGCCAACAGTCAGCATCCTCACCGGAAATCCGAATGTGATGCCACCTTCCTCTTGGGGTTTTATGAGGACAAAATGCAACCGTGGCGGCAGAGTCCTGTGCACGCCGGGCACCGGCGAGGCTCACAAAGGGGCGGCCACTAACATTTGATCAGAGATCAAAGTCCAGCTGCTCCGGCCAGGGGGTCAGGGGCCTCCCCCTTCCACTCCTACACAAGGGCTCTGGGGGACACAATTTGGAAACCCTTGACCTAGATTCGAGGCTGGCAGTAGGACCAGCTGACGATTACGGGCGGGCGGGGGGAACAGCACGCAATTTGTCAGCGTGGAATTAGGTCACAGAATTCTTGAAACGGAGGAACCACAGAAGCCAAAAGAACTCAACATCTGAGGGCGCAGCGCCCCTTCAATTTCCTGGGCCAAGGGTGCTGTGGGCTGACCAGGAAAGGATGGGATCCTGCCGTGGACGGCAGGCTTGGCCGCCGGCACGCTCCTGCGGGTTTTCTCCTGGGTGACCCAGAGCATCTAGGCGGGGGGCGGCCTTCCAGCTCCATCACAATCCCCAAAGCCCCCCGCTTCCCGGGGGGTTCCCTGCTTTAAGCTCAGTGTCTGGAAAGAGTCCAGCTGCCTAGACACGCTGCCCCCACCTGACCGCCTCTACTGACCCCTCCCAGGTTCTTTGCCCAGCTGCTGAGGGGCAAATCCCAGGAGCCCTGCAGAGCGGGCTCCGGACACGCTGGGCCACTGGGCACCGGTGACGGACAGTGCTGGCACCTAGCAGTCACCAGGTGTTCCACTTCCGTCATCTCTGATCCAGGACACAGAGGGTCAGACAGGGAAAGTGACATGCCCAAGGCCACACAGCTGGGAAGTGACTGGGGGAGAACTTGACCTGAAGCTGCTGTCCTAAGGGGACAGGAAAGAAGGGAGGTCCCAGATGTGGGGCAGGCCACCCCTCGGCAGGCAGCAGCATGGACCTGCGGCCAGCAATCCCCACCCCGACCTTGGGGCCTCCACCCAAGTGCCATTCCCACCGACCTTTCCTCCCAGGTGGCTAACGAGGCTGGGGCACCACTCAGTAATTGGCCTCGTTAGGCGGCTGGGGCTGCCCAGGGGATGGGGTGGAGGATGCTGGGCCCTGTGGGGACAGGCCAGACAGCCTCTCGTTAATTACCTGAAAAATCAGACAATTAGGCCTCCTGCCACCTGCTTGCCCACGTCCTGCTGGCCCCTAATTACCGACGGCTGCTGAGCAGACCGGGAGTGACCTGGATTTGGACAGAGGGCCAGCCGCTGCCATCTCTCCAGCCCCCACCCTGCGTCTACCACAGGCTGAGGACACAGAGAGTCCAGTCAGGGATTCTCCCCTGAAGGCCCCCCTCCCCGCCCACCCCGGCCCCCCCCCCCCCCCCCCCCCACCCCTGCCCTGGACCCTTCCCACCCACCGTCCCTTTGTCAGGCAGCTCAGGAAGAGAAAATAGGGGTGCCTGGAGCCCTAGAAGCCCTCAGGGAAGATGGTGGGCCGCTGGGGAGGGGCAAAGACCCAGAAAGGGCTCCAAAAGGCGTGGGGGTTGGTTAAGTGGCTGACCTCCCGCTTCTGCCTGGCTTCTCCAGGGAAAATTTCCTGGACTGTATCCAGGAATAGAAATGGCAGAGAAGAGGGAGCTGAGAACTCTCCCGTGGGCCTTGGCCCAGCCCAAAGGATACTAGGGGCCCAGGTCTGGCCCTAGGGAGTCCCCCCACTCAGGAGAGATGGACCCAAACAAAGTCCGCCCAGGCTGTGCTCTGCTGTGTTGAGGGAGGTGCAGAGAGGACCTGGCTTGGCTGGGTAGTTCTGGAAGGCCTCCCAGAGGCAACGGCCTTTAGGCTGAGCCAGGTGGGGGTACGCTGTTCCAGGCAGAAGGAACAGCATTGCGAGGGTCAGCCTTGCCCCAGGAGGGATGAGCAGGGGAGCTGGGATGGACGTAGTAGGGTCTAGAGTGAGGCTCAGCGAGGTCATGCGAGGCAGATGCACTGTCCCTCTGCCTGGAAGTGCTGGCCGCTGCCTCCGCAGGCAGGGCCTGAGGAGAGAGGCTGACCGGGTGCGGGCTCTTCCCGCGAACCCCCTTGGTCGTGCTAAGCCAGCCTGCAGAATGTACGTGGGCCGTCCCCTCCCTCTTTCCTTTCCTGGTTTCTGAGCTGGGATCGAAAGTGTCTTCTCTCATTTTCCTGGGGGCTTGGGAAAGATGCCCTTGGCTAAGAGGGACACTCCCAGTCCAGAGAGGTCAGGAGGCTGAGCCAAGGTCACCCAGCCGGATGGCAGGAGTGGACCTCAGAGAGGCGCCCTCCCTAGTCTTTCTGCAGCGATTCTGACCCAGGCGGTGGCCTCGTCCAGCAGGCCCCATGCCGTGCGCCCGGCCCCTGGGAGGCAGAGGGGCCCACTGGTCACAGGTCAGCTCACGGACGGAGCTGGCCTGGGATTCCAGGCCCGGAGACTCTGGAGGACACTCTGCTTTGTCCCACGTCCAGCTTCTCAAGGCTGCCCACTTCCTGAGGTTTCTTTCCTTTGCCTTCAGAGCCAGCAACGCCAGGATGATTCCTAAAGACCCTCGTGATTACGTTAAGCCCACGCAGATCATCCAAGATCATCTCCCATTTTAAGATAAGCTGATTAGCGACCATAATTTCATCTGCAATCTTAATTCCTCTTGGCCACGTGAGGTAACATATGCGCAGGTTCTGGAAATTAGAATGTCGGCTTCTTTGGGAGGCTATTATTCTGCCTCCCATAGACGGATAGGTGGTTGGTTGGATGGATGTGTAGATGTATGGACAGACGGATGAATGGGTGAGTGTTTGCGAATGGACGAATGGCAGACTGAGGCCCCCGGGGGAGACGAAGAGTTGGAGGCAGAGCAGACCTTTTAGCTCCCGACCTCTGCGTCCCCTACCCCTCTACTCAGGGGCTGCAGCCCCGCGGAGGGACCTTTCCCACCCCGCACGGCTCTCCCTTGCATTGCATCTCCCCAAGAGGCTCAGACTCTCTCAGAGGTCAGGCCCCCTGCCCACCCACCGACCCGGCACACCAAACCAAATTTGGCCCTTGCCTACTAATGAGTGAGAGAACAGTGTGGGACATTCAGCTGGGACTGGAGGATGGAGGGGACCGAGGGGTCAGGGGTTGGGACTCCTTCCGCATGGACATGAGGGAGCACCAGTGGCATCCTGAGCTGGCCTGCTTGGGTGGGGTTGATTTTTAGAGGGGGGGGTCAATTAACGTTGTTTATTCATCATTTATCTGTTTAAATATAATATTTGATGAATATAAAAGAATATCTGTGAGCGACAGGGAATGATAATGCAATGCACCTTGCTGACCTACTACACAAGAACAGGAAGGAAGTTTGCCCTGGGAGGCCAGGACCGTGTTGCTGCCCGCCCGGGGCGCTGTGACCCTCGGCGGGTGTTTGGTGGTGGGTCTCCCTGTGCGTGCCACCCCTCCCCAACTCTCGCCTCCGCCAGCGGCCCCCGAATCTCTTCTTGGCCTTTTCTAAACACAGCCGGTTCTCAGATAACATGGAGGTTAGAGGCGCCACACTCCACGCAGTCGAATATCTACGTACGGCTTCTGACTCCCCAAAAACTTAACTGCAGTTGGCCCTCGGCAGCTGGGGAGGGATTTGTTCCAGCACCCGCCCCCCCCATCCCCTGTGTCCACGCGCGCTCAAGTCCCTTATATACAACGGCTGGAGCGACCACGCAGCCGGCCTCCGCATCTGCAGGTTCCTGGCCATGGGTGGACCCACCGTGTGAAACCCAGGGACACGGGGGATCAGCTGACGCTGGCACCCCGCGTTCCGTGGACTCACGCAGTGGGAACCCGTGTCGCTCAAGGTTCCGTCATGCACAGACCGACGCCTAGGACAGTATCGCTCCGCCGCGCCGGGAGGGGGTGGGAAAGGCTCGGAACCGAAGGTCGCCCCCGCAGTTCCCACACGTCAGGGTTTAGGGTTCAGCCACCTGCGCCCGGGCTGCAGCGGATTTCTCAGTCCTGTCCCTGAGTGTTTGTGCTGCTCTTAGGGACAGTGCTGCTAACAACACCACCCCCCCTCCCCGCCCCCGCCTCTGGCGGGGGACGGGAGTGGGGGGTGGCTGATATCCTTGTCATCACTGTCTGGTTCCCATCCCGTGAGTTCACACTCCCTCTCCCCCCACCCTGCACACGCTGGCGCCTCCCAGCTCGCTGGCACCCAGAACGAGGCTCCCTGTGACGGGAGCAGGCCCTGGGGTGGGGTAAGCACAGCGCCCAGCCCGAGCAGGACTCAGCTGCTCCTGTCTGGACCCCTGCCTGTGCACCCCACTGTGAGTCGCCCTCAGAAGTGCTGGCCCCAGGCCTTCCGTTCAGAACAGGGTGGCGTGGAAAACAGACTCTGCGGCTGGACAGTCTGGGTTCAAAGGTCCGGCGCATCACATACAGCCGTGTGACTTCGGGGAGTTGCTTCTCCTTCCCTCGCGTGCAGAGCTAGCCTGAGGATGCCCTCACAGAGGCTACCTCCGAGAGCCCCGAGAGCCCCCTGAGCGCTCGGTGGCGAGCCTCTCGTGCTCCCTCTCTGTGTCCGGCCCTGAGTGTGGAGCAGGGATGGCGGTGAGGGCAGCACCAGCAAGTCACTGTCCCTAGCCCAGGGCCAGCAGCCTACAGCTCGACCTGACCCCATCCTCCGCCTGGCGCTGCGACTACCTTTCACCCTCCTACGAGCACCCAGAGCTCCTACCCTCCCTGACCAGCCCCCCTTTGTACCCAGGTCCTGCCTGGCTTAGGGCCTGCTGACCCTGACACAGCTCCCGCCCTGCTCTGAGGGGCGGGCACGGATGGGCCCTCTCAGCCTTGTACCAAGGGGCGACAGGGAGCTGCTGCCGGCTCTCCAGACAGCCGGCGGAGGGTTTGGAGAGTCCCAGCCTGCCAGGAGTCGCGAGCTTAATTCTGCAGCCTTGCCCAGTTTGGGTGAGGAGTGGGCTTGGGGGTCAGGGTCGTTTTGTCAGGGAAAGGAAGAGAGGAACAGGAGCCCAGACCCGCGCTGCCCGTACTGCTGGGCTGGAGGCTGTGAAGGGGCTCCTGAGTGTATGCGGAGGGGCGGGGGCGAGGGGCGGGGAGGGGAGGGGCACCGAACGCTGACTTTGTGCCGGAAGGAGCCCGCTCCGCTGCCACCACCACAGCCAGGCACCCCTCCACGACACAGGCCCAGAGTCAGGGCCGCCTTCACCCCAGCTCTCCCCCAGAAGCACTGTGCTTTGGGACAGGCCTGGGAAGAAGTGGGTGAGAAAGAGCCACTCCCTCTTCCACCTCCGCACCCTTCCCCCACCATCTCCTCTCAGGGAACCCCCCTTCTCTGCCGCAGCCTCCCCCCCCCCAGGCTCACGCCCCCGCAGCCCCGGCAGGCCGCCCGCGCCAGGGCGGGAGCACAGTGCTTCAGTTATTTTTGGCCAGGCCCCTCCTCCGGGAGCCGCCAGGAGGGTGGAGGGGAAGCCCCCGCTCCTGCAGGAGCTGCTGGGGGGGCTGGGGGCGGGGGGGGAAGTTATCGATTAAAACCAGCGCTGCCAGGGCTCTGTGCCAGGCGGGCGCCCCAGAGACACTGAGCCAGGCCCCAGGCTTCTCAACAGCTGGCCCCTGCTGCTGGGGCTGAGCTGTTAGGAGTGGCCGGGGTCCCACGAGGCCCTGGCTGCCACACGCAGCAGCTGCTCCTCGGCCCCCTCCCCCAGCGCTGCCCCACCGCCCCTGTCCAACAGTGAGGAGGGCATCCCTGGTCCGCCCCACTCCTCCATCCCCTCTGGGGACGACGCCTCGGGTGCAGGCAGCCTTTTTCTCCCGGGGAAATTTGGGGGGCGTGGGGAAGGACCCTATGTTGCCTGCCTGCCTTCTCACTGGTTCAGGCCTCGTCCCGGGAGGGCCGCTGGGGGGCACAGAGGCTGTGGGCTGGGTGAGTGCTTGGCAGGAGCGGCTCGCTGCCGCCTCACAGGTGGGCACGTCCAGCCACAGGGCAGCTGAGTGTTGGCTGGTGGCACCCACTGCTCAGCGTCAAGGTAGGCTGGCCCTTGCCCTCCGGCCTTCACCAGCGGGTGGCCCGTCAGTGCCAGAGAATGTGGCAAGCAAGTCATGAACGAGGCGGGCGGACACAGCACGGCAGAGGGACCAGAGCTGCACTGGGGTGAGGTAGGCCCCGTCCTCTGCCACCCGCCGGGGAAGCCAGAGAACACGCCATCAGAGGGTCCCTGCTCTTCCTGTCATGGGTTTGAAGGTTTCAGGCAGAAGCTTCCAGAAGAGGCTTTGGAAGTGGCTTTGGCAAAGGAGAAGCCGGGGGACCCTGGCAAATCACTCCACCTTTCTGAGCCTCAGTGTCCCCATCTGCGACATGGGATGAACAAGAGAAGCCACTTTGAGGGTGTCGCGAGGACCAGCGCTAACCAATGCTGAGCTCCCCGCTCCAGGCCGGAGCAGGGCGCCCCTCCTCCCCCTGACCTCTGGATTTACGGCTGAGTGCTGGGAAGGAGGCTCACTGCCGGCCGGGGCTCTGGGGGTGCAGTGACAACTCAGGGACGACTCAGTCAGCTGGAGTCCGGAGCCAGAGAGACATGGGGAGCAAATGCTGGCCTCTGTCCCTCCAGCACACTGTACGCTCCCCAACCCCTCCACACCTCTGCCTGATCTTATGCCAGCTGCTACATGGCTCCTCTTCCAGGAAGGCTTCCTGGTCCCTCTCCCAAACCCCAGAGGCTCCTGGCCTGGATAGACCCTCCTCTGTTCTGCATCTGGGGGTGCTGTGCCCGCAGCTGCCTCCCCTCCCTGTGCCTCAGGCTCCGCACACAGCAGGTGCTCCAGGTGGTCACGGCAGTACCCCTGGCTCCATAGACAAGAGATTGTGAGCTCGGGGCCTCACAGGGCCTCTCCACACGTCTCCCAGGTGGGGCCAGGGGTCGCCCTTTCCATCAGCTGCATCAGGAGACTCTACCCCAGCTTGGGTGGCTGACCTGTGTTGCATAGGGTCGGGGTGAAGGTGGAGGGAGGGTACCCCTGGGCACTGGGTGATTTGCCCAGTGGCTCACAGCTTGGAAAGGGCAGTGCTTGGGCCAAAGCTCGCTGCTTATGGCGACAGCCCTTTTTGCTCGGGGCACTTGATGGCCCTTGGGAGTCCCCAGCCCTCCTGACTGTGCCTCTCCCCAGACCCCCAGCTCCTTTCTGCTCTTTGTGACATCCCTTGTGTCTGCACGGGGAGCTGGCAAGGCAGGCCAAGAGCCTTCGCTGGACCGTCAGGTGTGGCCTCCGCGACCCTCATTGCCTCTCCTTCAGCTCAACAGTGAGGACCCCCCGGCTCTGACTTCCCTGGTTCCCCCCGAATTTGCCACATGCTCCAGTGCGCTTGGGCAAGCCCCTTCTCCAGTCCAGGCCTCAGTTTCCCCACCCATCTGGCAAGGGCACCAGAGGGTCTTCAAGGCCCCTGCCCCAGTGCTGGTTTTCTCTGCTCTGCCAAGGGCTCCCCCTCCCGCCCCCCCCCGCCCCCATCTCCAGGGAGAGAGGGGGACTGGAAATCTCAGCGAGGTGATAGCCCGGGCTGGGAGTGTGGGCGGATGCAGGTGAGAGGGGCGTCCAGCAGAACAGGCTGAAGAAGGGGAGCTGGAGGGGCCGGGGGCCGCAGGGGACACAGCAATGTCACGCTGGCGCCTCGGGGGCTGCTGGGCCGGAAAGGAAAGTGTCCCTCCCAACCCTCAGCTTGCTTCTTCCTTTTCAGGTGCTGTTGTGAGAAAGGAGGCTCCTTAGCCGTTTGCGCTTTTCACCTCAGAGTGGAAGGAGCCACTCAGGTGCAGTCCTGCCCTGTCCCCTGTCTGGCACCCTCATGCACCCACCTACTCTGTCCTTCCCTTCAGAGGCAGGGACCTGCACAGAGGATGCCCCCGCGCTGGCATCTGTTGGCCGTAAAGGCCAGGGTTTCTCCGTGGTCACCTGGTGGTTAGTGTCACAGGGCTCCCTCAGTGACCTCACCAGGCAGGCACACAGTGGCCTATGCTCCTCTGGGTCCTAGTGGCATCTGGACCACTGTCACTGCTCTGGGGCGTGGGACCACTAGCAAGTCGTGCCCAAGACCTCTGTCTCGTCGCCTGTGAAGCAGTGACGAGAACCCCACCGCCCCCAAGGCTGCTGTGCACTCCCTGGCATGCACAGCCCAGCTCCAAAGGGCTTCCCGCCACTCAGCGCTGGGCACTTCTCTCCCTCCACTGTGACAAATGAGACCAAGGCTCAGAGAGGTGAAGTCCCTCCGCTGGTGAGTGGCAGTCAGAATTCGAACCCATCTCTGATGTCAAAACCTGTTCATCTGAACCTCAACAGACATGGCCCCCGGGACTGGGAGGTGGACCAGCAGAGGCTGTAGCTAGGGGTGCCCACAGGCGCCACTGCCTTCACCCTGAACCCTCTGGGGGGAGACGCCCCTCACCACCACCACCGCTACCAGGAGCTTGGAGCCAGGGGAGACCCCCTATCCCACGGAAGCTGCCGAGAAGCCACCGAGAAGCTGCCGAGAATGGGCAGCCAGGGCCTTGACCCATAGGTGTGGGGTGGGTGGGACGGACCGAGAAGCGGGAAATGGGAGACGCGAGGTCTGGGAGGGCCGAGGGCTTCCCGCGGGGATCCGCCGCCGCCGCCCTGCTCCATCTGCGGTCCCATGCTGCCCCCGTGCGGGCCACAGGCTCGCACTGCCGGCGGGACGCCTCCACTCCTGGAACCCCGCGGAAGGACAGAGACCTGGGCTGTGAGGCTCACCCAAGGCGGCGCCTCTGCGCCTCTGCCCCACCAGCCTCTGCTCCTGACAGGCCCCGACCCCCACGCAGCCTTTACACCGGAGCTCCGAGTCCCAGACTGTCAGAGGAACGTAAACTTAACAGCTTATCTCCCAACTGCCCGCCCCATATTCACCCTCCATTCCTGGCAATTCAGGGACTGCTTGCACACTCTGAATCAGGGCGCCCGCTGTCTCTAGGAGCGGCCCACGATTTGGAGAAAATTGCAGAAATGACCGTCGTCCGGGAGCTGGGTTTTGCCTCCCTCCATCACAGCTCTGCCCTCTGGGGCGACCCAGAACCAGGCGGCCTCTCACTGGGGAATTTCTGAGCAGATCCGAAGACCTAGCACTTAGGGACCCCCTCCTCTCTACCTCTTCGGTCTTCTTGCCCACAGATCAAACATCCTGGTTCTGACAACCCACTTCCGGCCTCTCTTATCAGGCACACTGTGGGCCCTGTCTCTCTGGAACTTCAGGACTGAGGGGAGCTGTCACCTCCCTTCATCCTGGCCTTCCCTCAGGTCCTGCCATTTTTAGCACTCACTTGCCACTGATACATTCTTTCCATAAGCCCTGACTCTGTCCCCAGAGGCCTTGCAGAGAAAGGCATGGCCAGAGAAGAAAAAGAAAAAGCAGGAGGGCCTGGGGTGGGGCGGGCAGTGAGGGAGCACCTGCCCAGCACTGAGCAAGGTGTTCAGTGCTTTACTCAAATTGTCCTATTTCACACTGCGAGGCAATTAGTGTTTCTATCCCCAGGTCACACTCAGAGCTGAGGCTTAGAGAGCAAAGAACTGGCCCAGCAGAAGCGCTGACCCTTCTCTCTCTGAAATCCCTGCAGGCTGGCTGGCCTCTTGCCTCCTGACCCTGCTTTCTGCCTGGGTTTCTGAAATGTGTACATTTAATTCCTCAAATGTTCATCGGGTCCCCACACGCACCTGGGAGTGTGCCAGGCATGGATCCCATTGGGGCTGGGGTCTGGACAAGGCCGCTGCGGGCCACATGGCTCGGGAGCATCACACCCAGCCCCGGCCAGTCACCCACCCCGTCTAGCTCACTGAGGCCTCACATCTTCCTGTGCCTGAGGCAGAAGATGCTCTGCTCCAGCTAGTGGCTCTGTCCAAATTAGACCCCAGAAGATGGCCTCCCTGTGCTCTGAGATGGGTAAGAGCTGATGCTCACAGAGGGTGGGAGTGTGTCAACTCTAGAAGGGTTAAGTTCCTCACCTTTTTTTGTGTCATACTCCTCTGACATCTGGTGCTGTTTACAGAACTCTTCTGAGAATAATGTTTTTAAATAAGTGAAATAAAGTAGGATTACAAATTTTCATGAACAGGAAAAGATGTCCACAAATTATGACTGAATTATAAAATCAGGTTACGAGAGCTTATGTAATGAAGTTCCATCTATGAAGAGGGAAGAGAAGGAAGGGGAGAGAGAGCAGGAGGAGGAGGAAGCACGTGCACTTGAGCGAGCAAGCTATCCCTCACATACAGCTGTCTTTGACTCTGCCTTTCCTGTCAAGACTATGGCTCTCTGCCTGCTCTGGCACTGTCATAATAGCCTGGCAAGACCGAGTCCTAAGCAGGTGTCACTGCTCACTTTTTAGGAGCTGTGGGAGCTACTACCCCGCTGGCAGGCCACACAGGGGGCAGCAGTCAAACCTTTGCTACTCTGTCCCAGCCTCTGGCTCCACCTCTCCCACTCCCTGGGCTGAGAACCTGACTCCCCCACAGGCATTATGCTCCCCCCCCCCCCGCATTCCCCGCCTCTGCCCACCAGCTCCTCCACCTGTTCTCTCAACACCGCTCAAGAACTTTGCTCCTGCAGACACCTTCCTCCCTTGCCTTAACTATTTCTTTGTTGGCACTAGGTCACTCCATCAGCATCTGAGCCTGCCCTTCATTCTCCTAACTCACACCTGCCAGAGTCCTCTCCCCCTTTCAGGAAGGCTTGATAAGGAGTTATCTGCATATCCTGCCTACACATCCTTCTTCCCCTCACTCCCAAACTCTGTGTGATATGCTTTGGTCATTCCGCGAACCTGCCTAACCAAGGAATGTCCATTCGACAGGTGTTTATTAAGCTCCTGTCCTACATCAAGTGCTGTGCTAGGCAATGGGAAAATGAACACTGCCAAGCCAGTCCCAAACATGATGCCTATGTCAGTGGACATATACACAAGCAGATAAAGATCACAATCTTGGAAAGTTCTACGAGAGCGGCAAACAGATTGAGAGGACACAGAGACTGGGGATTAAGGGCAGAGGGTCTCTATTTTAGATAGGACAGTCTAGGGAGGCCTCTCCAAGATGTGCATGGCAGGAAAAAAGTCCATGGGCTTGGAAAGAAGCTAACCATAAGGAGAGGGTTGTCAGGGTTAAGGAAGGAAAGGAATTTATCTCCAATGCAAGAGGAAGTCCTTGCAGACTTTAAATGACAAGATCTGATTTGTATCTTAAATAGCACCCTCAGGCCACAAAGCTGTGTGGACAATGAACTGCAGGGGTAAGAGTTGAAGAGAGCAAGAGAGTAGTTAGGACCCAATGCTCATTCATTTTTAATGTCCCATGTCATATAAATGCGTCTAAAAAGAAACATCTGGATCAGCGGTCCCCTGAAGGCAAAGCAACAAAACCAGGCTCTCTCCCAATCTTCCCCATTTCGGTAAACAGCAACCACAATTCACCCAGATGTTCAAGCTAAAAACGTACGGGCCACCCTGACCTCCTTCCTCTCCCTCATCCCTGCATTCCAAGCTCTTTTTTTTCCCCTGCTCTCCTTCCCCACTGCTCCCACCCTGGTCAGGTGCCATCGCTCCCCTTCTGTGTCCAGCACCAGCGTCCTCACAGCCCTCCTCTCCTCTATCCCGACAGACAACTCCACGCAGTAGCCAGGGGTATTTTTTAAGAATACAAATCTGTCACTCTCTGCCCAGCACAGCCCTCAAGGATTCCCTTCGCCTTCAGGCCTCTAATCGGACCTGGCCCAAGACCCGGCCCAGGAGGAGAACAAAGGAAAGGTAAGACCGGAAGGGGCGGGGCCCGGCTCGTGGCCCCGCCTGCCCGCCTGCCTGCGCTCTGCCGGCCTTAGGAACTTTTCTTCTCGGCGCCGGGGGAAGCTTTTCCAATTGTACCTTCCGGGCTTGACGACCCTATTTCCCGTGCTGCACCGCGGCCTTCCTCTTTCTCTTCCGGCCCCAGGCCTTTCGGGAGCCGCGGGATTCGGTGAGTACCCGCCGCGCGGCATCCGAAGCCATCCGCGAGGCGCGGACGGCGGCGGGCGCAAGCACCGGGGCGGCCAGGGAGACCGGCTACCTGGCTGTGGGGAGCGGAGGCTGCGGGGCAGGAATGATGCTCGTGGGGACCCAAGGAGTGGATGGGAGGGGAGAACTCGATTTGCGGACAGAGCGCAACCTTGCGGTGGCGGTGTTGGTTTCGGGGCACCATTAACCTGATTTTACGGGGACTAGCGTGTAGTGCAGAGTGAGTCGAGGCGGTAGAGGCCGCAGATGCAAGGCGTTTGTGCTGCGCCTCATTCTGGCTTCTGGCCTCGCGTTCTCCCGCATAGGGCGGCAGAGGTAGGCCCCGCCGCAGAACCCTCAGCCCTGATCTCCACTTTCGATCTCCAGGTGCAGACATGGCCAAATCCAAGAACCACACCACGCACAACCAGTGTAAGTTCCTCTGTCTCACGTCCCAGATCCTAGCAAGGATTAAGGATACTGGGGCAAGGCAGGAAAACACATTTTTATTGTGGACGTAGTGCTTGTTTTTTAGTACGTGTTTTCAGCCGGTATTACTTTTTGGGGTTATCAGCTTTAAGAAGCCACGGGGGGGTCCACTGAGAGCCCCACAGTCCTCTGCACTCAGTGATAAGGGGTTTCCTGGATCTCATTACCTGCTCTGGGAAGTAATGGTTCTCCAAGGCTTGCCAGTTGTGATGTTGGGTGGCCTATTTAAGATAGAAACCTTTTTTGGTCTTCATTCTTTTTTTTCCCATAGCCCGAAAATGGCATCGAAATGGCATCAAGAAACCCCGATCACAAAGATATGAATCTCTTAAGGGGGTAAGTGTGCACTGAATCACATACAGGTGTGTCTGGTTTCAGCTTCACCATCTGCGTGTGCGCCATCATTAACTGTCCTTTGTTTTACCTGGCCTGCCAAAGCCTACGATTTTTTTCTCTACCCAGCCAGCTTTTGCCTGAACTTCAGGCCCTACCAGATCCATAATAAAGCTTTACCTGGCCTTTTCCAGCCCAGGATGTAAACCATGGTCAGATGCAACCTGTCTCCTGAGGGCAGTTTGACCATCATCTTTGCCCACCCAGAGCACTTCAAGGGAAGGAACGGTCTTGTGTGTGCGTACTAAGTATCCTCTGAGCCTTTCGTTCCATCTTGACTAGCCATAGGACCTTGATCTGATCTGGTGCTGGGCTTGTGAAGTTTCATACCAGTACTGGAGAATGCTACAGATCAGCTGAGAAGGCTGAGGCTGTAGGGTCTGAGTAGAACCGAACCCTATAACTGATCCTTGGTTTCTTATTATGTAATTTGCTGTGACTAAGTTGTACTAGGTTTCACATTTGATACCTTCTGTTACGGGGGCGGGATGTCCCTGAGGAGGTTTCAGGACCCAGCTGTAGCCCTGCAACCCTGCCCGAGGGGGCGGTCTTTGTTCTTTCCTTCCGCACTCATATTTGAGCTATACTGGACTCTGGGCATGTAGCCCGGAGGATGTGCTTTTACATTGCATAGCAAAGGGCAATATTGGCTTCTGGGGTGGTGATGTATTTCTTTGCAGATAGTTTTACTTCAGCCTTCAAGGGTTACTTGATACACTGTCTAAGCCCCCAGTAGGCCTTTGCTGGAACCTGATAGTCTCCAGGGTACCGCTCTGGATGACTTGGTGACCGCCCGTACCTTTCCTGCCTTCCAGGTAGACCCCAAGTTCCTGAGGAACATGCGCTTTGCCAAGAAGCATAACAAGAAAGGGCTGAAGAAGATGCAAGCCAACAACGCCAAGGCCATGAGTGCACGTGCTGAGGCTATCAAGGCCCTCGTAAAGCCCAAAGAGGTCAAGCCCAAGATCCCGAAGGGCGGCAGCCGCAAGCTCAATCGACTCGCCTACATCGCTCACCCCAAGCTTGGAAAACGTGCTCGTGCCCGTATTGCCAAAGGTCTCAGGCTCTGCCGGCCAAAGTCCAAGGCCAAGGCTCAAACCAAGGCCCAGGCCCAGCCCCAGGCTGCAGCTCCTGCTCAGGCACAGGCACAGGCACAGGCTCCAGCTCCAGCTCCCAAAGGTGCCCAGGCCCCCACAAAGGCTCCAGAGTAGAAGTCCATCTGCCGACATGAGGATGGAAGGACTGGTGTGACCCTGGGCTGCTGTCCTCCTGTGCTATCTGTGCAAATAAACCTGAGGCAGGATCTGTCAGCCTGTGTCTATGACCTCAGGGCCGGGACTGGGGTTTGGACAGGGTTGGCACCTCCATTTTGTGTGGGGAGAGAAGAATTCAGCCTTCTCTGGATAACGGTGTGGTTGGGCGTTGGAGGAGGTAGTGCCCTGGAGTACAGAAAGGAGCTTGGTAAATAAGAAATGGTTGGTGGCCTGGGGAAGCCGGGGCACAGCTTGCTGGACTGAGCAGGCTGGTGAGGAAAGGGAGAAATGCCAGACATCCATGTTAAGCCTTGAAACTTACACAGAGGAAATGGGGCCCTTTTGAAGAATTCTCCATCTGGCTTGAGGTGTTCCAGGCTTAGGAGGGAGTTCCTGGTGCATATGGCTGGCATCCACTGCTCCGGCTTGTGCCAGTCCCCCTGAGTGCTAGAAGCCCTTGGGTGTGGAGGGGACTGTTCGAGGGCGTCACTGCTGCTGGGTCACACAGATTGGATCCTTGTGTCCTGCAGGGAGGCCCGGCCAAATGAGGGAGACCTTCCTGGGCTGAGGGGTCCCTGGAAGTGTAGGAGCATAGCACCTTCTTGGGGAGCGGATACGCTCCAGGTGACGTTTGTCCCGTGTTCGCGGAACCTGACGGCTGCTTACACAGCAGGGAAGATGTCGCAGAGTCCCCAGGACCTGGTACCAGATGTGTAGGTCCCTGCTGAGCGTTAGGTTTGCGGAAGAGGGACGCACAAGGTGGAAGGGGTTAAGCAAGGTTTAATGTAGCGGAGCATCAGCGAGGCTGAGCCGAAGGTGTCCCTGGAACGTGGGGCTTATGGGGCTTATGGGGCTTGAGGAAGCTCTTCAGGAATATTCCGGGCAGGTATCTGGTGGAGGGAGGGAAGGAAGTGCAGTGAAATGAGGTGAGCATGAAGCATTGCCAAGCTGGCTGCAAGGCCCGGTTCCCACACAAAGGGGAGGAGTCTGGTTCCCACATTGGGGTAGGCGTGGGCCAGCCCTGGACCTCAGCCCCACAGCGAGTCAAGACAGGGTGTCGGGCACTCTTGTTGAAGATTTGGGGGATACTAGTCTTGAGACTGGGTCCAAGCTGTGGGGAAGGTTCGAGGGGGGAGTGAATGCCCAGGAGGGAAGGGACCTGGGAGGCGAACCCGAAGCAGAAGTGGCGGGATCTGCTCACCACAGGCAACCCAAAAGAAAAAATAACAGGGCCAAAAGAAAAATGATAGTTTCGTTGGAACTGAAACTGTTGGAATCTGCAGTGGGGTATTCTGCTGGGTTGGGATGGTTACTTTAGGCCACTGAAGGTGGGGCCCTGTCACCCTGATGCAGTTTGGACCCATGGACCTGTGCTATACGTGGACCGGTACGTGCACCGTTCAAAGGGGTCCTGGTCTGGCCTGTCCCCTACCCGTTCACAACAAAGCATCACCTGTCGCTGCCTACACCACCTGGCCAGATTCCCGAAGCCACAGCTACATTTACCTCCAGAGATCAGGCTACAAGTGTCAGTCACAGAAGAAAAACAGAAGACCTAATTCAAGTCCCTACTAAATATCTTGTCTTTCTGACCTTAGACTTGGGCTGTTCCTGTGGCATCCAGTTACAGCTCCCTGTGCCATATGTGCCATCATCTGAACTGAATGTTTTGGTTTTTCCACCAGATGAGGCTGCTCATAGCTCTTTTGTTAACATATGAAATCTCAAAGTCCCTAAGTGATCCAACCCCAAGCCTAGGTGCCTGTTAGCACCCTGGTTCAGGTTCGGGGGCAGCAGGCATGATGGATTGCTACTTTAGATTTTTTTTTTTTTGCGTGTGTCTACTGGTGTGACGGTGTCTCTGACACAGGTAATTGGAGACCTAACCAGCTACCTCCCTGCTACTGAAGCCCCTCACTGACTGCTTAGGGCACCTCAAGGAAGGAGGGGGGTGTGTGAGATTGTAAGAGTCAGTCATGGGGGCAGAGTGTAGAGACTCCCATGACACGATGCCGTGGGTCCTGGAAGCTAGACCCAGGCCAGATGGAGATGGCGTCCCGTAACCTGCTCAGCCTGAGCAACCCCTCCCCCACAGCCCAGTGTGCTGGTCCCTGGACCGGCCATTGCTCTGCCCCTGGCAAGGATGATGCAAGGCGGTTCCCCTGCCCCTGGCAAGGATGATGCAAGGCGGTTCCCGGTATCTGGAACAGGTCATGGCCCTGTGCCCTAGCTGTCTGGCCTGTTGTGTGTAATCCCTCAGTATAGATGTAGGTTTTCAGCCTCGGGGCTTTTCCCTGGGTTCACATGTCAGTGCTGGGAGGAAGTGCCCTCTCTGCTGGGCCCCCTGGGTCAGCCGCTTCACCCTTAGTCCTCCAAGGGACCAGTGAAGCCAGTAGGGGAGTGGTGACGGGCTTCCTGTGGAGGGTGTCAGGCAGAGAGCACTGCTTCTGGTCACACTTGGTCCTCAAAACCAGCCTCTGAATATGGCAGTTATATAATTTGTGGTCCAACCCTGGGTACTTGGGAGGCTCAGAAAGGGTAGCTATTAATCACACTGGGGCAGCAGGTGCAACCCTGGCACGTGGTCCCCTGCCTCTGAAGGAGGTATTACTATTATCTTTGTTTCACAGGTAAGGAGCCTTTTTCAAGATCACACTGCTAGGAAGGGGTGGAGGTAGCACTGACACCTAGGTGGCCCATGCGGGGCCCCAGGAAGCCAGAGCAAGGCTGCCGGCTCCTGATGGTCATCCCGGCATGCTCTGTGGGTGGCCAAGTGCCCCCACCAGCTGGTGGCAGATAGGAAGGAGCTGGAGTCTCAAAAGGGACCAGGTGCAGGTTTTGTGCCCTGACGGTGGCTTGGCCCGGCCTAAGGTCACCAGGTCGGACGGCTTTCGAGTGAGGCCTGTGCTCCAGTCCCCAGGACAGGGGCCATGAAGACTCTCCTTTCCCATCATCCTGCTCCAGTCTGAAGGGGAGGCTGGGCCCCGATCCCAGGAGACCCCGGGTCAGGGGCTTCATCTAGGCCTCAGCTTGCAGCCCTTCGCCCCTGCACGCAGGGCCTGTGTGCAAGAAGCACAGTCCCCCGGTCCTGAGTCTCAGGTCACGGTCTCCATCACCTCCGAGCTGCGCGGTCTCGGGCCAGCTATTCTCGCAGAACTTCTGAGGTGGGCGCAGTGAAACCTGCATCGAAGGGCGGCTGTGAGGCCTGCGGGAAGGTGAGGGGCTGGCCAGGGTGCTGGGCCCTGTCAGAACTCCATGAGCCGAGTCATTCTACTACCAGGACTAAGCCCGCAGGCCACAGAACCAGGCTCTGGACTTCCCTCCTGGCCACAGCCGGGAGCTTCCAAAGCCAGCCCTCCTTGTCTCCCGGGCCATGCTTAGGAGGTCAGAACAGGACCAGATCCAAGCAGCTAGAGGAGCAGGATCAGCTCTCAGGGTCACAGCTGACACTTTGAGCTGCCTAGGGCCCTAGCTAGGCTGACAGACTGAAGCCCAATTTGTGGGCCACTCTGTACACACAGACCCATGACCCTGCTTGGGGTGCTGGGGACCCTCAGATGAACTGACCTGGTCCACCAGGGCTCCTGCCCCTCTGGGACTCATGCTATCAACACCAGAGCGGAGGCCATACCCCCTTCCTGTCAGCCCAAGGTTTTGACAAATGCCAGAGGTCATGCCTAGCCGGCTGTCCCTCTGCCCCACATCTGGCCTCCAGTTCCGGTCCTGTTGCCGGATCCTGAGTGTGCTCCCAGAGAGCCGGGCGTAATCCCCTGAGACCTCGGCCTTGGTGCCCGTCTCCATGGGAATGGTCTCCCTGGCCTCACAGGTCAGATACAGATATACGGTGGCCGCTGAGAACAGGAACTACGGCCCCTTGCCACTGGACACAGGCGCGGCGAGGAGGTGCAGGGTGGGCGTGCTGTGCTGAAGGACACAGCAGAGTGGAGTGGTGGGGACATGCCCAGAGCCGAGCTCTGTTTCCTCAGGTGTGATATGGGGGTGGGAACAGCACGCCCCCAGAGAAATGAGAAACCCTGCTCCATGAATGTCCTTGCTGCTAACACTTCAGAAGCGGCCCCTGTCCACACACAGCCTTTATTGTCAGGCAGTGGGGAAGGGTCCTTGGCACTGGTCGGGTGGAAGCCCCAGGGGTGGAGGCCGGGGAGCGTGCGGCTCAGCTGTCATTGGGCAGGGCGGGCACACTGGCCAGGGCGGGCAGCAGCCGTGCGTATATGTCGATCCCACGGAGGAACACGGCCTCATGCAGTCGCTCGTCATGGTCGTGCAGCAGCACGGGTGTGCGGTTCATGGGTGAGAAGCCCAGAGCCGGGACCCCTACCTGCAGGGCCAAGGAGGGGCCGTGAGGGGAAAGGCCAGCGCCCGGGGCCACCACACTGCCCGCCCTGCTGCAAGCAGCTCACCGCGCGGAGGTAGCGGCTGTCAGTGGCGGCGGGGAAGATCTCTGGCTCCAGGGTGAGGTTCCTGCAGAGGGGAGAGCCCGGGGAGTGGGGAGGGGGGGCAAGGGAAGAGGCAAAGGGGCGAAGGACGGTGGGAGGGGGAGAGGAAAGAGGGAGGCAAGGGGAGAGGAGGGCGGGCCAGGACACTCACATGTCCTCGAAGACCCCGCTAAATGCAGCCCACCAGGGGTCTGAGTCGTCAATAGATGTCACTCGGGGCTTCAACCAGCACTGCGGGGAGCAAGAAAATGGCAGGGTCAGGACCGGGCCTGGGCATCCTGTCTTTTCATAGGGTGGGCATGTACCTGGCACAGGGCACGCGCCCGTCCCCCACCCACTGCCCAGGTATCCAGCTGGCCGGTTCCGCAGGCCCTGTCAGGTCCTCAAAGGCCGCAGGTCTGGGACCTTCCACTGCCCCCCCACCCCCGCCCGTGTTCACTTCCTTCCTGTCCATTCTTCAGATCCCAGCCCGGGTGCCTCTTCCTCAAGGGGCCCCCCGACCTCTCAGACCGGTAAAATACTCCAATTACACGTCTCAGACTATGAGGTCCACCCTTTCCTGGACCACACATGTTCATACGTATAGAGAAGTAATATGAACACGTGATTTACGTCTGCAACCCCCTTCACGCTGTAAGGACGGAGAGGTCCAGACCACGTCTGCTCCGTACACTGTTCCCCAGCTGCCAGCAGTGGCCTCCCCCAGCACGCGACTCTCAGAGCTGAAGCGACGCCCACGTGCCTGTGGGCACGCCGAGCACACACTCCTACGGTGACACACACTTGGCAAGCCCAGTGTCCCCAGCTCCACGACACCCCCATCAGAGGTTCACAGTCAATACCTGAAGATACTCGAAGGTGACCCCCTTGCCAGCCGCCTGGCACCAGTCCCGCAGCTGTTTCTCAAAAGCCTACGAGAAGGGAGATGTGCTGATCCCTAGGATGAGCCTCTAGGACAGGATCGGGACCCGGCTCCCTCCTCCAGACCCAGGGGGAGAGGGCACCTTCAGGTCCACGTCTGGAGCCAGGCGGAAGTCGAAGCCGGCACTCATCGTGGGGGGAACCACGTTGTACGCCACGCCGCCCTCCAGTTTGGTCAGGTTCACAGAGGTCACGGCCCCCAGCTTCAAGTCGGGGTTTGACTGCAGCCTGTGGTGGGGGCCCGGGGCAGGAGCAGCAAGGGGGAACAACAGATGAAAAAGGAGGCTCAGCCTCCCTCCCTGGACACAGCCTCCCCGCCCAGCCCGCTCCCAGGCTGCCTCACCTCTGCCTCTCCTTCTCCCGGAAAGCCAGGACCAGGCTCACAACCTTGTGCTAGGAGAGCGTAAGGTCAGGTGTGAGGGAGGCCCCAGGACAGAGCCCCGGGGATCCCTGAGCTCCAGTCCCGTGTGCCACCCACCAGCTTCTCTGCGGCTGTGTCCTCGATGAATCGCGAGGCGTGGCCAGGGTTCCCGTGCTTGTGAACCGCACCCCTGGGAGACATAGGGGGAAGGGTGCCTTCAGCATGGGAGGGGCTGGGAAAGCACTCGGCCCTGGGGTGGGCCCGGGTCTGCCCCTCAGAAGGCACAGTGCAGGGCTGATTCCTGCCCTGAGGGAGGGCCTGACCTCAGAATCTCGTCAAAGAGAAGCCCAGGTGGGAAGGGGCTGAGAAGCAGAAGCCCTGAGTTCAAAGGCTCCTTGGGCCCTGCCTCTTCTGGCCTAGTCTCCCATCTGCACAGTGATGCCCTCCCCCCAAACCCATACTCACACCAGATGCTCCGTTCACTGTAAAAGACAGTGAAGGCGTCAGTGGGGTTGGCCAGGCCTAAGGAGGGAGCAGAGGGGTTCAGAGGGTGGAGTGGTCCAGCCCCGCCAGCAGCATCCCTAGCCCCTGCTGGCCACTCAGTGGCCTGCCACCCTGCTCACCCTCATCCAGGGCGAAGCCAACCTTCAGTGCCTGGAACTCAGGCCGCTGTACAAACAGCTGCATGCCTTTGTGGCCCCCAACCTCCTCATCTATAAAGAGGGACATGAGATGAGAGAGATGTTCCCCAACCACTCCCTCCCCCGAAGGTGCCTCTCACCAGCCACCCCTACCAGGCACAAAGGTCATGTGGATGGTTCTGGGGAAACGGTGGCCTTCGGCCTTCAGCCTCCTCACAGCCTCCAGGTACCTGAGGGGCAGCGAGAGGGTATAAACAGGTGCCGAGGGAGCCACCACATGCTTGGGCGGGCACGGCTGGAGCCCTAGGCCCTGGGCCCTGCTCTGCCACAGCAGCAGTGCCTGCCCAGTGTAAGGGGTCAAGATGTTCCTCAGTTCTGAGGTTCTCCGATCACACTCTGGGCGCTGGGTCATTCCGAGGGGCCAGCGGGGACACTGTGGGGGACTGGGAATGGCCGACACTCACTGGATGCTGACACACTTCATGTCCTGGGCGCCCCTGGCGTAGATGTAGCCCTCAGCATCCTTGACGGCCTCGAAGGGGTCATGGCTCCAGTACTCCTGGAGGCAAGGATGGGAAGGGGACCCACGCCCTGAGTTTAGTTCTGTGTCCACTGCGGCCCTCCCTTAGGAGCCTGCTGGAGGGTTGGGGTGATGGGGGCGTGGTGTCGAAGGGGACAGAAGAGGGCTGAAGAGGACAGTGGACCGCCATCCCTCATCTCTGCCTCCCACCTCCACCTCTGTGCTCCCCCCACCCCCCATGGGCATGGAAGGGCTGCTGGACAAAGGCTGCTTGAGTGGAGCGATGCCGACGGAGGTCCAGTCAGTGCCAGGACCAGCGCCGGGAGGGACTCCCTGAGGTTGAGTGGGGGAGCATCTGCCTCGTCTTTGTCCCCCACACACCCTCCCCCCAACACACGCACCTGAATACGGGTACCACATCCACGTGGGAGTTCAGCAAGAGGGAGGAGAGTTTAGGGTTGGTGCCTGGCCAGGTCAGCACGGTCACCACAAAGCCAGGTGCCACCTGGAGAGGGCCAAGAGGGGATGTGGTCAGTGCAGGGTGAGGCGGTACCCCCGGCCCACTGCCTCTCCCCACACAGGGCCCCAGGCTCACCTCCACTTTCTGACAGCCCAGGCCCAGCTCGCGGGCTCTCTCCTCAAGAAAGGCCACAGCAGCCCCTGGGGACACAGAGAGTCTTGGGGCTGCTCCTGCCTACGCAAGCCTCCCCTGGCCCAGGCAGAGCCTGGGCACCGCCAGAGATGGGCACAGGCCCTGAAACGAGTTACTTCCTTCTCAACTCAATCCCACATCCCTCAGAGCCAAATGTACTTCTGTCCCCAGGGAAGATCTTTTGGGCCAGTCAGTGACCCTTTGTGGGAGGCCAGGTGAGACGTCCAGGGTAAGAAGCTGGTTTAATTGTTATCTTCCTTCACAGTGGGGAAACTATGGCACAGAGACATGACAGTCATCCAAAGTCCCTCAGCTGTAAAACCATAGCAGGAATTTGGACTCAGGTATACAATTCCAGCCACCAAGTCTGACCCCCTAAGGGCCGTGGGCTTTGTCCAGCCCCAGGAGGCCCCTGGAGGCCTCTTCTGCCATGTGGCCGCCCCAGTCTCCCCTCTTGCACCCAAGCCCTGGAGAGTGAAGTTGTTCCTTAATTAGCCATTGGAGTAACTTTTGGAGGAGCACAGCCTCTGCAAGGACGTCCCTCCCCGACCTGGAGTGACTGCAGAGCTGGCTGTGTACCTAGGGAATGGCTCGAGGGGCTGAGGCACCATTCGGGGCACCAGAGTGGGGCTCCGCTGGGTGACAGGAGATGGAGCCTGTTTAAGGCTCAGTCCCCGGCCCTGAGGCCCCAGAGCAGGCCGTGAAACTCCACGTCCTCACCGTAATCGGGATCAGGTTGGACGGTGCGGAGGCGCAGGTACTGACGGAAGAGTGTCACAGATGGGTGCTCGCTCTCGTGACCCTTGCTGGCCATGTCGCTGTGCGTGGTAAGCTGGGGGCAAAAAGAGTGGCTACCTATCCCTTCCAGCCGCTGGGACCCGATGGACTCCAACGGCACACAGCCCCTCCCCTGCGCGGCCCCGAAACTCTCACAGGGAGAGGACACCCCATTTCGAGCCCCCATTCTGTCTTCAGGTGTCGTGCTGTCCACGTTCAACACTTTTCCTTATTTAATCTCCCAAAAGCCCCAAGAAGTTCGTGCCTCTGTGCACCCACTTTGCAGGAGAAAGCTGAGGCTCGGAGAGGTTCAGGGACCGCTGGGGAGCAGCAGAGCCAGGTTTGAAACCAGACATCGACTCCCCACGCCCTACTCAAAAAATGTGTCCCCAATTTCTCGTATTTCATACCAGGGAGACCCTGATCCCCCTACCTCTCTCCAGGGCTCTCCACCTCTCTCTCTGCTGGTCTTGGGCCCACGTTCGCCTCTCAGCGTCCGCCTGGGACTGTGGCTGGGAGTCAGGGTCCTGCGAGGTCTCGGGCTCAGAACCAGCCCCCCGCCCACCATGTGGCTGGACTGGGATCCGGGTCGGGACCGAAGACTGAGAGTTTGGGTTTCTCAGTTCCACCTGGTCGCAGCCTCTGCCGGGTGATTAGAGGCGCAGATCTCGCCTTCTGACCGGGAGACGCCGCTTTGGCCGCCAGCTCCGCCCCGCAGCGCCAGAGAGTTCCCAGCTGGCCCCACCCCTCCCGCAGGACACGCCCCCGGCCCCGCCTCCGGCCCGGTGCAGCCAGTTGCGGAGAGTCCCTCCCCAGAGGGCGCCCCCTCCTGCAGCCTCCGGATTGGGCCGCCAGAGAGGCGGGCGGCCGCTGATACCGAAAGTGTGGGTGCCGCGTCGCTCTCAGGGCTCAGGGCGGCAAAGACATGCGGGAACTGGCCCCTGACTGCTCCCCTACCCCTCCCGCGAGGGCGTGCTTTTCCCCTTTCTTGTCTCAGCTCCGCAGGGAGGGGAAGGGCCTCCCTGACTGCCTGGCTCCCCTGAGTGGAGAGGTTATTGATTAATATCTGTCCACCAGGCTGTGATCTCCAGGAGGCTGGCTCATGTAACCGCAAGAACCTGTCCGTGACAAGGCAAAGAGCAAACAGAGAGCCCTGACGACGTGCCAGGAATGAAGGATAAATGGACGGACAGGAGCATGTGACCGCGATGTGAACGAGGCGCTGTGTGTATCAGTGACTATGACCCTATGACCACGTGTATGGTGGTTGGGTGTCACAGTGTCTGTGTGATAGAGGGTATCATGGGGAGATGTAATCGTGACGCCGGATGACAGTGTGAGAGATGGAGAAACTGCACAAAAAGCATGTGGGTGACAAGCTCTTGACTGACCCTGTGCCAAGCTCCCTGGGTCTTCTGCAGCCACCAGAGAGGGCGGAGAAAGACAGGTGTCCCACTGGCCACTCACAGGCTGCACACAGCTGTAGCTGCTCACTTGTGTGCCCCGCTGCCCTTTGCACCCTCAGCTCCAGGGGCTGAGTCAGCCTGGGCAGGCAGGGTTGAAGACTTTCACCCTGGGCCCAGAGGAGGCAGGCTGGGAGGGGAGGGAAGAAATCCACCCCAGCCCTCCTGGGGTTTAAGTCCCGGCTACTCTCCCACACATACCCCAGGGGAAGGAGGCTTGGTGGTTCCCCAGCGATGCCACATCATTAAACCATTAAACCGCATTCCTCACTGCCCTCCCCCGCCCGCATGTACGCAACCTGCCCCTCTGGCCATGAGTCCTAGATTCCTGACTCTATCAGCTCAGCTGCCAGGCCCGGATTTGCCAACAGTCCCAGGGGGCATGCAGCAGCAGTAATACGCCCACTCCCACAGCACCGCGTGGCCCAGAGCTCCACTGACTCAGATGCGTCCACCCCAGAAGCCACGTGTGTTACCATCACGCCCGTGTCACGGCTGCAGGAGCGGAGCCACAGAGAGGCGAGGGCAGCCCGCTAGGAGGCAGCCCGCGTCCTTGCCCTCCTCCCAGGCTGCTGGAGCACTCGCTCCAGCCCCCAGCCCGGAACCGGTCCCCACTCTCCTCGCACTCCCACCCCACCTGCACCCCACCGGCAAACAGGACCTGTCACTCCCCGGGCATGACAAAAATGCTTTTATTGACTGTGTCTGTGAGGTGAAATGCGAGCTCCTGACTGGACCTGGCCCTCTGGCCTCCACCCTCCCATCCCAGTGGGGACTGGTCCGGACCCTCCAAGCTCAGGCCAGGCCCGGGGCCTGGGCAGTGGGTGAGCTCAAGGCAGGTGGTCAAGGAAGGCAAGGAGGACAAGGTGGAAGTCTCTCGGCTTGTGGAGGTAGCAGGCATGGCCCGCGTCACGCAGTTTCACCACGGAGTGGTTGGGCAGGTGGCGGAGCTGCCGCAGTGACTCCCGGGCCAGGACGCGGTCCAGTTCCCCATACAGGATGAGAGTCGGAGTCTGTGGGGCAAGGCAAGAGGCTGTGATCCAGGGGCCTGATGGGGACTGGCCCTCAAGCCACCCGCTTTAGGAAATCTTCCCCAAACACCCATCACTTCCATCCAGATCAGGGATGGGGCCGTGTGTCCTCCAAGTGAGCCCTTTCCCCCAGGACTTGAGCCATGACGGGAAGCCAGTACCTTCACGGCCCAGAACTGTTCCTGGGTGTAGTTCTGGGTGGAGGCGGGTGCGATGGGCACGAATCCGTGCAGCTGGTGGTGGCTTCGCATCAAGAAGGGCAGGGCATAGTGGCCACTCAGCGAGGGGCTCACCAGCACGGCATTCTGCACCCCCAGGGCCCGCAGCACACGCTCCAGCAGCTCCGCCCGCCCAGCCTCTGTGCTGGCCTCCTTCGAAGGTGCGGAGTTCCCAAAACCTGGGAGCAGGAGTCACTGCTGAGGGAGGCTGGGAAGGAGCTCAGCACCGCCGCTCACCATGGTGGGGGAAAGAGATGGGGAGCAGGGGCACGTGGCACATCTACCCCAAATGTCCCAGAAGCTATGTTTTGTACTGTGATAGGCCTGCTGGAAAAACATCTTTCGTTCATCATATCGGCAAAAGCAAAAAAAGACAAATGAGGTGTGGGGTGATGGGCACTTTCATACATGACTGACGGGAGGAAAAATCCCTGTAGCAGTTTTGGAGGGTAAGGTAATATGTGTCAAAATTTAAAAGATGTGTGTCCTTGACCCATCGGTTGTCCTTGGTAGCTTACCCTACAGAAATTGCTGGCCACATGCTCAAAGAAGCATGTCAAAAGATGCTTCGGCTTTGAGCCTTTCAACTGACATTGCGAACTCTAAGTCACCGTACACACCACCGGTAGAGGAGTGGCCAGAGAGAAGCTGTGCAGCCCTGCACTGGCTCGCGCCACAGAGAGGGAGGTGCACGGCGGTGGGGATGTTCCCTGAGACGTGGTGTCGGGGCAGAAAACCAAATTGTAGATAGATTCCCTCAGCAGGCAGGACGCCGACCACGTTTACACCCCCACCACACAACCCTGCATATCGTCTATGTCTCTAGGTATGGAGATGCCCCCAAAAGGGTCTGGCACCCCCCCAAACTGCTTAGAGAGTGAGGGAGGGACCCGTGGCATGGGTCTCTCAGGGTGCCACTCTCGTTTGATTTTTTAATGACGAGTGGCAGCATAAATCGTTTGTACAGTTAAAAAAAAACCCAAAAAGCTCCCTGGTTTGTGGTAAAAAGGACGGCGACTGTCCCCATGCCATCTCGGGGAAGCGAGTCACGTTTCCATTTGCTCCGTGACGTGCAACAATCCGCTCTGTAGTTCGCAAGGTAGAAAATAAAGACACAGATCTTTTCAGGCTGGCATCTGATATTGCGACCTGCCACTGCTTGTCCAGATACTGGGGCCCGAGATGCCCCCAAGTCACATCGTAGGCCTTTCCCACTCGCCCAATTCCCCCTCTGGGGAGCCGCCCCCTCGTACCTGCTGCAGGCTGCCTCCCCAGGCCCAGGGGGGGGGCTCTCACCTGGGAGGTCAAGGGCTACGGCCCGGTAGCCGCGCTGCGCCAGCAGCTGCAGTGTGCCCAGCTGCTCCCACGTGTGGGAGTTAAAGGCCTTTCCATGGAGCAGCACCACCTCCACCCTGCGGGCACACGGCGGGGTGAGGGCCCTGCGGGTCTGGCAGTGGGCATGGGGGGTCACACGGTGGGGTGAGGGCCCTGCGGGTCTGGCGGTGGGCATGGGGGGGTGTCACACGGTGGGGTGAGGGCCCTGCGGGTCTGGTGGTGGGTATACGGGGGTGAGGGTCTTGCGGGTCTGGTGGTGGGCACACAGGGCAGTGAGGGCCTTGCAGGTCCGGCAGTGGGCACACAGAGGGGTGAGGGCCCTGCGGGTCTAGCGGTGGGCACACAGGGGACTGAGGGTCTTGCGGGTCTGGCAGTGGCCCACTCTCTTCCTAGGCTTATCCCACTGCCCTCCCAGGCCCTAAGCACTCTTAGCTGAGCTGAGGCCCCACACAGGGACTCCCCATAGGCCTGGTCCTTCCACTATACCCTGGGGTCAGCACCCACCTGCGTGCCCGGTGGAGTGGGAGCACCTCGCGGTAAAAGATGGGGGAGTTGCCAGGGGTAAGACCAGCCAGGATTGTGACATTGGGGTCTCCCCAGAGCCAGGAGGTCTGCTCAGGGGGCCCGGCAGCCCCACGTACAGTAGCAGCATGAGCAGCAGGCCCAGGCCCAGCAGGGCTACCTGGAACCGGCTCATGGAGCCTGTACCACCGTCTGGAGGAGGAGAGGGAAGGGAGGAGAGGCTGGGGCTGAGCCCCACAAGGCCCCCTGGCCCCGCCCCCAAACCCCACCCAGAAGCCCCAAGCAGAGGACAAGCTCAGCCCTTGCCCTCCCCCCTGCTCTGGGCAAGGGTCTGTGGCTTCACACGCAACTACTCCACGTGCCAGAGCAAGGGCTCAGGTACCCCACAGCGTGAGAAGGAGCACCTGAGATGTCCCCCTGGCACACAGCAGGCTCGGAGACCACTGTCATCACCGCCAGCTAACACCACTCCCGTTCACTGAGTCCCTCTGACAGCTGGGCCCTGTGCTTGGCCCTTCACGTACAAGGGCTCAGGAATTCACACAAGAACACTGGGAGCAGACATGATTATAGGTCTCTTACAGATAAGGACACCGAGGCTCAGGGGGTAAATTCTCCTGCCCAAAGGGTGGTAAGCAAGTAGAGGAACTGGGATTTGAACCTAAGGCTGGGCTCCTAAACACCGAGCCACATGTGGTTCCCCAAGGCAGAAAGCATGGTGCTGGAGGTGACGGATGAACTGGAGCCCTACTTGTGGGTAGAGTGGTGAGGGGTGTCACGAGACATCCTGCTGAGGGCACCTTTGGAATTTTTTTTTTATATCGCATTGCATATAGTACTGCTAACATCAGAATGTGTTTTACACCTGATGGGAATATTCAATGCTCCACCCCAGCTATTAAGTGGAGGAGGGCTCATGCAGAATTTGTGAAGGAGAGAGAGCTGAGGCCCGAGGAGATGCGGACCCAGGGAGGAGAACAGGACACTTAGAAATGGAAACGGTGGCATGGAGGCTGGAGAGAAGAATGACCACGTCCCCAGCTTCATGCTAAGTCCATGACCTGCTTCACGGACTCCTCCAGGCTGGCTCCTTTGCATGCCCAGATGACAGATCTCAGGACCCAGGACCCAGACAGAGCAGTTAGCCTTGGCTTTGAGGTCCGCTCTGCCGCCTCCTGGCTGTGAGTTTTGCAGTTTGTCAGTAAAATGGGGAGAAGGATGACCTCACCGCTGCCCTCCCAAGCCTCCTGTGAGATTTTACCAATACAGTGGAGCTGTCCTGTCATCATTTGGGGGGCCTAGGAGGAGCACGCCTGCTTGTTCCCAGATTCCAGCAAACACGTCTTTATCCAGTGCGACTGGGCATTTACCTGAGCTAGGAATTGGAAACCAGCTGTATCCAGCTCCACCCACTTCTCTTGGGATGTTTCCCCAGAGAAACATCCCACCCCCAGACTCCCAGGTCAGGGGGAGACCCAGGAGCTGAGCGGAGGAAGTGTGCGCTCCTCTCTTCCCTCTGACCACGACCAGCCTAGGATGCAGTCCTTCCGTGGCGGGTAGCTGAGGTTCCCAGCAGGCGGGGCAGGAGCATCGGCTCTGGACCTAACCTTGCAGGTGAGCCTGGGCCACAGGGGGCGCCTCTCCCGGTAGTGAGGGGAGGGACATCGGCTGTTGCCTTGGCAACCCAGGGAGCTGGAGCATTAGAAAACCTGGTCTAGCTACAGATACTGGGTGCGGGGCTGGAGAAGTACTCGTGTTAGGACTTGGCATACGTGTTGACAATGACAGGTGTACACACGTGCCCCCATCAGCTTTCCTTTTGCACAAACTATTCCCCACACGTACATGCAGCCTCTTTGTACACACACTGGCCACACATGCACAGACCGACAGACGGACACACACAGAGACCCTCAGAAACACACACGTGGACATGCAGGTAGTACACACCTTCAAGATCACATGCACGCAGAAAATACACACAGTAGACAGAAAACAAGCGGGCGGACAGACCGACACATTCTCCAACACAGGCACAAGAAACACTGACACACCACACACCGACACACGCGTACACCCAGACCCCCAAGGATGCACGCAGACGAAAGCGCGCGCGCGCGCACAGCACAGGGCCACTGGAACGCCGGCTTCCCCAACGCCCGCCCCTCCCGCAGGACTCTGCCTCAGGACGCCGGGCAAGGGGTGGGGCGAGCTTGGCCCGCCCCCGGGCACCCTGCAGGCCGCACTCTCTGGGGACACTCACCCGACCGACCGAGATGACCCGGCCGGCCTCCGCTGCGCGGGCCCGCCCCTGCGCAACCAGCAGCCAAACAGTGCGGCGACCATGGCTCTGCCTCCGCGGCTCCGCAGGCTCCCGCCGGCACTGGGTGGCTGAGAGCGCGGCCACCGAGGCGCGCTTGCGCAGTCCGCAGTCGCAGGCCCAGCTCCCGGTAGCCCGGACCCACAGGGGACTGGGGGCGGCGCCCCGAAGCCCGCAGGCCCGGCCCCCTGTCCAGGTTTTATGGATTGTTTTGGGCCTGAGAGCCGGGCAGAGAGCCACCCAGCTTCTCCCCACCCTCCGCTCTCACTCAGACTCCCGTCTGTAAAGTGGGGCTACGGATGACGGTTGTGTTAAGGACTGAAGGACCGGTCGAGCCTTAGAGCAGTGTCTGAGTAAAGGCCAGACATTACTGTGATGCAGCAGCTCCAGGTCCTCAACCTCTTCCCTGGCCTTACAAATGCACTCAGGCCTGTGTACACTCAGAGCCCAGGGTGGCCTCTGGGCTCCTTCGCATCTCTATGGCACCTATCCTGGTTGACAACGTGTGACCGACTTCTGCTCTGCTCCCAGGCTCAGGCACCGTTTGGCGACCAAGCCGGGCACAGAGGCTGCGCGGAGCGCGCAGGATTCACTCCTTTATTGGCGACCAGAGAGGAAGGCGACATCACACTCATTCTACGGGAAAGAGGCTCAGAGGCGTTGGGCTAGCGATCAAGGCTACTTGGCTGGACATTGCCAGAGTCTCGCCCTCAAACCTGTCGGGCCTCAACTTCATGCCTGCCTGGCACACGACTCTGGGCCTGGACGGGTCCAGTCCAGCCTGGGGATGAGGGAGGAAGAGAGAAGGGAGCAGCAGAGATGCGACTCCCCAAAAACCCTCCCCTTCAAGGGGCGCCGTGTGGATGTGGGGTAGGTGGCCGAGAGTCTCGGGCCGCGCCCAGCCCGGTGTTTGGGGCACGTGGGGCCATGGGGCTTGGGGAAACTGAGGCCGCTGTGAGAAGATACACCTAGCAGCACCGACCGGTCCTGCGGCGACTTGTGGCCACAAGAGGGTGCCCCGGAGGACGGCCCGGGCCCCGCCCCCTGCGCGGCCACATTCCTGCTTGCGCGCTCCCAGCCCCTGCCCGGCTTCCCCGCCCCGTCTCCGTTCTCCGTCAGCACTCGCCTGCCTCGTGTCTGCGCGAATTCACGCAGCTCTCCAGGTACCTGCCCTGCGCCCTGGACCCTCTCTTTCTCTTTCCAGTTAGAACCCCCACCTATCTCCCCTTCCCAGCTCGTTTTCCCAGGTCCCTCTCCCCGGGTCTGCCTCCGCCCCTTCCGCGGGCGCCCTAGCAGACCCAGGAAGCCAGAACCGAGGTCCTCGGAGGGGAAGTGGCGGCATCGGTGACTGCGCCCCTGACCTCGGCGTCAGCGCACTGAGCACTCCGCGTCCCTTGCGGGCGGGAACTCCAAAGCCTTTCCCGGCTCAGCGTTCCCGTCTCTGCTTCCAGATAATGCATGTTTTACTCCAACCCGACCCCCCCGCCAGCGGTGCCAACCTACGACCCCGTAACAGTGCCTTGAAGAGGAAGAGGTTGATAAGCAAAATAGTCAGCTACTTACTGTTGACTGAGCACTTTACTTGCCTAGTACCAAGTGCTAGGCCCCGCGCATGGGTTCCCTTATTTACTCCTATCAGCCACCAATGAGCTAAGTATTATTGGATCATCTCCATTTGTGGAAAAGGATAACAATGAGAACAATAGTCGAAATGGGAGTCCCGTGTATTGATTTTTTTCCAAGCGCAGGCACCCTCACTACCAATTTTTTTCTTTTTAACTTGTTAATTCTTGACCTAGACTTCAATGCCCCATAATTCAGTTGAGGAAACTAAGGTCCAAGGCCATACAATTAAGTGAGTGGCAGAGGCAGAAACAATACCTACATTCACCCTATAGCACCTCCGAGAATTCTGGAAGCCTCCTGGAGGCGTCCCCAGGGACCCCTGTACCCGCCGCCCCCCCTTCCCACAGGCTGCCCTGTGGCTCATCAGCCCGGCCTTGAACCGCAGGTGCTGCGCCAGCACAGGGCAGTATGGCCGGCGTGGAGCCGCATGAGGGCACCGTCCAGGTGCAGGGCCAGAGCCTCTTCTTCCGGGAGGCACGGCCGGCAGGTGGGCAGGCTGCCCGCTTCTCCGTGCTGCTGCTGCACGGCATCCGCTTCTCCTCCGAGACCTGGCAGAACCTGGGCACGCTGCACAGGCTGGCCCAGGCTGGCTACCGCGCTGTGGCCATTGACCTGCCAGGTACTTCTGGGGTAGGCTTCTGGACAGGGGTGGTGGGGCCTCCCTGGGGACCCAGGACTGGGGGCTGGTGGACCCAAGGCACCTAGCCAGGCTGGGCCATGAGCTCAACAGGTGCACACTGCAGGGACCTTTGAGCCTCTCTAGTCTTGATCCAGATGCCCGGACATGCCCAGCTGTTTCTGTGTCACCCGGGTCAGTGTCTCAGTGTCTCTGAGTCTCTGCTTCCTCCTCTGTAACGGGAGACAACCACACTCCTTTTGGAGGTTAGCTCTAGTGAGAATGGAGTGAGATTATCCGTGGAAGTATGTGCCCAGTACTTGACACGTAATAATTGGTGTTCAGTCAGTTGGAAGTAAAATATTTTGATAGAGCCATTCCCATGGGCTCTGTTGGAAGCTCTGGCACCTTTGGAGGAGGGCAGGACCTGGTAGGTGGCCGAGCCCCTAGTCATGATGCCAAATAGAAAGCATTAAGCTGAGTTCTGGGGGAGGCAGGGCAGTCCCAGCCTGCCAGCCACAACCCGCATCGGCAGGCCCCAGCCCGGTGCCCAGTGTGGAAGGGTGGGCTGATCTGCCCCCCTCACCCGCCCTGGCTGTAATGGTTTCACTGCCCAGGGGCGGGCCTCCAGGCCCTGACCTGATTGGTTTTGACAGTGGGTTGGGCCGAGCTTCAAGGCTAAGTTCTCCCCAGCTAATCTTTCAAAGGGAAGGTAGGGACTAACTGGAGGGGAGGTATGTGTGTAGAGCCAGTGCCTCAGCCACTGTCCTGGACACACTCACCCTACTGCCCCTTAGTAGTTAATTTTCACAACGATCATAAGTGGCAGATGCTTTTGCCATCTCACTTGAACAGATGGGGGAAACTGAACAGCCGAGAGGCTGAGGGGCTTTCCCAAGGTTGCATGGACAGTAAATGGAAAATTGGGACTTGGACCCAGCTGTGTTGGACTTAAGAGCCTGATTCTTTCCAGGGCCCTGTACTGCTGGGGGAGATGGGCACAAAACATGAGGGACGTGCCTCATGCTTGCTACTGATAGGACCGAGCTAGGCTGCTGTACAAATAAACTTGGGCACACTTCATGTTGCAAGAACCTGGCACAGAATGACTAACCTAGGAGGGCTTCCTGTAGGAAGAGACCCTTTCTCCCGTTTTCCTACTCACTGCCCTTATCTTGTCTGTTTCACACCTGAATCCCTGCAGGTCTGGGGCGCTCCAAGGAAGCAGCAGCCCCTGCCCCTGTCGGGGAGCTGGTCCCCAGCAGCTTCCTGGCAGCTGTGGTGGATGCCTTGGACCTGGGCCCCCCTGTTGTGATCAGCCCATCACTGAGTGGCATGTACTCCCTGCCCTTCCTCACCGCCCCTGGCTCCCAGGTCCGGGGCTATGTGCCAGTGGCCCCCATCTGCACTGACAAGATCAATGCTGCTGACTATGCCAGTGTCAAGGTACCCATGTGTGAGAGCCTGATACGTCCCTGCCAGGAGCAAGAAAGGGTCCTTCCTGGCGCCCTTCCCATCTGGGGACTGGGAAGCCGATGGATGGCTTTTGGGGGAGCTGAACCACCAAATGCCGCCTGCTGGTTTGATTAGCAGATTACTCTGCCAAGACGGACATAAATCCACATCCTTGTCTCTTGGGAGCTGGCCCCCTTCACTCCACTGGGCTAGCTTGTCTCTCCCCCGCATTTGGGGTGACTCCAGGGAGAGACCGAAGTCATGGGGAGGGCTGAAGCCAATCTTGAGGAGGATGGGGCTGGTGTGGTAGGTCCCTGTTGACTCTGCCTCCTTTTCCTTTCTCCAGACCTCGACCCTTATTGTATATGGAGACCAGGACCCCATGGGTAGACCAGCTTAAGCACCTGAAGCAGCTGCCCAACCACCGGGTGTTGGTCATGGGGGGGCGGGACACCCTTGTTACCTTGACAAACCTGAGGAGTGGCATACAGGGCTGCTGGATTTCCTGCAGGGGCTAGCCTGAGGCCCAGCCCTGCTGCTGGGGGTGGGCTGCTTGCCCGCTCCCTCTCCATGGGCTCCTGCTCATCACACACGTGCAACAGGTGTGATTGTCTGGGTGCCTGTCTTAGGGGGTCTGTCTGTCTTTTCTTCTTTCTCTTGCAGTGATACACTGAGGAGGTGAAATCAAGAGCAAAAAATTCAGGAGCCAAGGGACTTGATCTTGTGGAGGATAACCCTTTAGATGAGCTTCGGCTGTGGGACTTCTTGCTCTGCTGTCCTTCTCTGCTCTGCCCTGCCCAGCCTCCGCCTCCTGGCTCTCCCAGCCTCCTCTGGCTGCCCTGCAGAACACCTGCACTTACAGCCCCGCCTCTTAGGCCTCAGATACATGCAGGCTGACACACGTTCCACACGCTCCCCGATGTGACCCGCTACGTGGGTACTCTACCTCTGACTGACACGCACAGTCAGGTGCAGCTCTGCGTTGCGTGCAGACTCACCTGCATGCACACTTGTGCTTCCGCACAAGCACTTGCACAGGCACATGTGCCTGCCTATGTAGCACCCCACTCTCTGGGAAAGGTGG
Source organism: Eonycteris spelaea (assembly GCA_003508835.1). Taxonomy (NCBI): domain Eukaryota; kingdom Metazoa; phylum Chordata; class Mammalia; order Chiroptera; family Pteropodidae; genus Eonycteris; species Eonycteris spelaea. The sequence goes on along the minus strand of PUFA01000145.1, from coordinate 4,137,903 downwards.
GACCCCAGGGGACAGCCCTTGCCAGGAGGAGATGCCAGGCCTGGTTTAGGGTGTGGCCTGCTGCATTCCATTCACCCACAGGTTGCAGGTGACTTCAGATAAGAGTTAAGGAGAGGACTACCCCTTTGACCCTCAGATGTCCCTGCTTTCCCCTTTCTGGAGGCTCCACACCTCTGCAGGTTATTGGGCCTGGGTCTTCTCAGCCAAGCTTGTTTCGTGCTCTGAGGTTTGGGAGTGGGGGGTTGGGGAGGAGACTGGAAGTCGGTGAAATAAAGTGATGCAATTAGACCCCGCAGGCTCTGCTGTCTCCAGAGCGTCGCCCCTCCCCCGCCTCTAGGGACTGGCACCACGGGCCCCTCCCCCACCCTAGCGGGACCAGATGGTCCCCTGCCCTTTGTCCACCAGACCAGATGGAGGGGAAGGGAGATTGGATTCCCCTCCCCTCCCCCACACACCCAGGTGCCAAGAGACTCAGCTGTGGGGGGAGGTGGAGGTCAGTGGGACCGGGCTGAGCCGATTACGGGAGGGGGAGGTAGATCTGGTCCCTGAGCGCGGCGGCAGGGGGTGCGGTGGGGGAAGGAGAGGGCCTGGGAACAGCCCGTGCTCTTACCCACTCCCTACTAGAGTACTCAACTGCGCCGCCTCCTTTGCGACCCTAGCCCCAGAAGGAATTCTGGGGTAGCTTTGGGGGAATCACGGGCGTAGTGGCACGGGTCACACCGCTCTCAGGCCCCTCCTCTGGCTGGTCGGGTAACCTGTCCTGCGCAGACTAAGGCCGGGCCTCGCGGAAGCCATGGGTGGTTGAGGGGTGCGGGTCTTGGTGGGCGAGAGCCCCGCTCCGGGATGGATGGCGCGGAAGCAGCAGAGCTGGGAACCCGGCCCGGCGGAGGGTGGTAGCCCGAGCTTCGAGGGGCCCGAGCCGGAGCGGGGCAGCGCGGGGTCTGGCGGCGGGGCCGGAGGCCAGGATGGGGGTGTAGGGGGCTCGGCCGAGGCGCTGGGCGGTGGCCCGGCCGGAAGGAGGGACTCGAGGCCTGGCACAGCGCGGGCGGCGTGGGGAGGACCGCAGCCGAGCCCGCGCTTCGGGCCGGATCCCCCGGCGCCCCTCACTCCCAGGGGCCGGAGGAGCTGCAAGGGGAGGGTCGTCCAGCCCTCCCGGAAGCGGCGGCCGCGCGGGGCGCACCGCGGCGCGCGGGGCGGGCGCGCGGCTGCGGCACTGGGGCGGGCCCGCCGCGCTGTAATCGGATCCGGGGAGGGGGCGGGGGGGGCCGGGCCGGGCGGGCCGGGGGTGGGGGGGGGCGCGGAGCCGGGCTCCGCCGGCCGGGCTCCGCGCCTGTCAAACCCCTCATTGTTCGCAGCTGATGTCACTCGCAGTTGTGAGCGGCCGCCTCTCCCGGGGACAATGTGGGACTGAGCGGCCCAGCCGCCGCGCCGCCGCCGCAGCCGCCGCAGGACAGCCCCAGCGAGGTAGGGCGCGGGCCGCGGGGCACCGCGGGCCGCGAAGTTTGGGGGTTCGGCCAGGGGCGGGGAGCCGGCGCCCGAGTCCACAGGCCGGGGTCCCGGGTTTGGGGGGACTAGGAGACTGCGAGGAACAAGCTCCTTGTCCCACGAGGGCCCAGGCCTGCACAGGTGGGGGGCGCTGGTCTGCCAAAGGAGCCCCCAACACCAAGAAGGAGCTTCCTGGACCTGAGACTCCCCCAGATCCGAGGCCCTCATCCCACCTACTGTTTCTGTCCTTTGGACCTGCTCTTCTCTGACCTCCTGCCCTGGGTTCTGGTTCTGCTCCATTCTGTCACTCCCCTGCGGGCCCTGGCCCAGCACACGCCCCTTCCCGTTCTCTGCAGTCTTTGGTGGGGCCAGACACAAACCTCCAAGCCAGGGGAGTGTGGAGATGACAGTTGGAGGCTCGGAGTGGTCCCTGGTGCCCTGCGACTCTTCAGCCCCTCGGCCCTGACTTGGCTTCTTAGCTGGAATCCTGTGGAGTGAGGGGCTTGGCTACTCACTTCAGCCTGGCCCTGGGCCCTGTCTGGTCGGGGGAGGGAGGTGCCGGCCTCCTCACTCCCCTGTCCCGGGCGGCCATCTTGAGACCTGTGGCACCCAGTGCCCCACCCGGCCCCCAGCACCCTGGGACGGGTCTTCAGAGGATGCATCCAGGGTCAGTTGCACTCCCTCCTCCCAGAATGTGGGCTCTTGGTCCCCACCAAGCCCAGGAGGGTTACCTTCATGCTGGACCAACAGGGCATGTGTCCCCAGAGGCCCTCCTTCCCTACAAAGAGCTCTTGGACCCCCAGGACTCCCCAGGAGCTTAAACCTCAACTCTGGCCTTCTCTGTTTCCTTGGGTTACCCTCAGTGCCTCAGGGCCAACACCTAGGACCCTATCTTTCTTCCGTCTAAAGGTCCCCTAGCCCCTCTGGGCCCTGGAACCCTCTCAACCTCCTAGGCGCCCCCATCCCAGCCCGCACCCCCCAGCCTTCATCAGCATGCAGGCTCAGGCTGCCCAAACACAAGGGGATTGTTCTTCTTGCATGCTCAGGGTGGGGGGCTGGGAGCAGGCGGCCCACACACCCTGGCAGGCCCAGGCCACAGGGAGGCTGGCTTTGCCCCGCCCTGTGTCCCCAGACAGGCTCTGTCCACCCTCCCTACTCCCATCACTGCCCATGCTGCAGCCTCCATCACCATTGCCCAGTGGCGCAGACTTCTTGAAGAAAGCTCTGAGCAGCACAGACAGACCCCTGGGTTCTCCCAGCTCTGCCCGTTGCCTCTCACGTAGCCTTCCCAACAAGCCCCTTCCTCCCTGGGCCTCGGGTTCCTCTCTGGTGTGGCCCTTCCAGCTGTGACAGGCTAGGCCCAGCTTTGTGAAACCTGTGCCACACCCCAGCTCTTCTTCCAGCCCCCATTCCCCACGGGGAAACCCACTCTGGGTCCCCAGAAGTCTCAAAACACAACACAAACCCTCCACCCTTGTGACATGCCCAGGAAGCCCCTAGACCCAGAGAACAGAAGGAACGGGCTGAGGAATGGAAATTGGGAAACCTGTCCAGGAGGATCCTGGCTGCCCCGTGTGGCTGGTCCCCTGTCCTGGGTCTTCTTACTCCACCCTCACTGCTCCTCTGGGACCCTTAGCCCCATCTCTGGTCCATGAGGCCTCCAGGCCCTGTAAACCCTGTCTTCTCCCTGCACACCGGCTGGGAGCTGCCTCCTTCTCTCTGGAGTTCTCTGCGTTGTGGAAAGACAGGCTCGGCCATGCCTGCGTGGGGCTCCTTTGAGTTGCGGGCGTATCTTTAGGGGGCGCAGAGGCCTGTGTGATTATCTGGCTTGGAAGGTTGGAAAGGGCTCCACTGGGGAGGTGGCATTTAAGAAGGATTTTGACAGGGAGTGGGGAGGATGGGCATTCCAATCCGGGATCAACTTGGGCACAGGCCCAGAGGCCTGGAGGTGCTAAGCATGTTTGCAGCCATGTGTGGGGGGAATGGGGTGGAGATGAGACAAGAGAAATTGGCAGGGGCCAGATCATGAAGGATGGCTGTCCGTGGAGATCAGGCTTTGTTCCTTGGGTGGACACTGGGGAGCCAAGGATGGCTGTTGAGCAGCAGAGTGACCCAGTCTCCAGAATGGAGAATGGAAGCTAGAGACCTTTCTCGCTTTGGGTGAGACATGGAGGGGATGGGTATCAGTGGGTGGGGCTGTACCACAAAACTGTGCCCTTCCTCCTGGATGCCCGTCTGGGCCTGGGCCTGCCTTGTTTTCTGTTGGCTGTAAGGAGTCCTGCGGGGAATGCCTAACGGTGCTCTAAGGAGGCCATTACATTTCTGGCATCAGCCGGCTTGTCAGCTTCCCTTCCCTGTCTAGCACAGAGTCCTCCAGACATCCCTGGGCCAAGAACCCAGGGGTGTGCAGAGGCTGGACCTGCAGACCTCAGTCTCCTTCCCTGCAGGCTCCTCCCTATCCCCCTGACCCCCCGCCTACTCTCCCAAGAAGTAGGTGTGAGTGGCCATCCTGGGAGGCGTGAGGTTGAGGCTAGGCGCCCAAGTCGAGGATGCGTGGGCAGTGCTTACCGAGGCCTGGCTAATCAGGAAGGGTGGGCATGCCCAGAGCAGTGGATGGGCAGGGAAGTCAGACTCCCTCGATGCCTGCAGGCCCTGTGTCCACCCCTGCCACGCCCTGCTTCGCCTGATGGCCGAGCCATTCCCCAGCATCACTGGGTGTGGCCGGCATGGCTGCTTTGGGCGTAAGAGTAGAAGGAGGTTGCTAGGTCGGGGGCTAGATGTGCTGAGGAGGGTGTTGGCGGACATGAGGTTGGGGATGAACTTCGAGGTTGGACCCCTGTCTCCCCAGCCCAGGTGGGTCTACAAGCCCTAGTTGGTCCAGACGCTCTGGCCAGTAGAGCTGAGGGAATCCCCCAAGGGGCGGGCCAGTCCACTGGAGTCGCCTGGCCCCAGGAGCCCTCCCCTCCCCCAGATTGTTCTTGCTCCTGAACAAAGCCTGGGTAGACACCTGATCCCTGCGTGTGGGGGGAGCTGGCTAAGCCCCCAGCCCTTTGATTGGGCAGCTGTCATGAGAGAGAGGGAGACAGCTGGGGGGGAGGGGCAGGAAGGGGCAGCCGCCATAGCTTACACAGCTGTCACCCCCCCCCCGCCCCCTCTAGCCTGAGTGGCAAGAAGCCAGGGACAGAAGGAGTGGGCGCTGGGTCTGGGAGGGGGCCTGGGGAACAGGAGGGAACGCCCGAGGTCAGAGGCCTGGTCTGAGCTGCGTATATTTGGCCCAGGAGCCCTGCTGACCAGAGGGGGCTGGGCACCCCCGGAGGTGAGCTGGAGGTCAGCGTGGCATGACGTGTGGCTGCCATGTGGGTGGCCCAGCAGGAACCCAGGGCCCACCAGGCTGGAGCAGCAAATAATTCCTTAGAGACCTGGCAGGGACGGAAGGGGATCCTGTATGCCTAATAGGGCTGCTTGTTCTTAGGGCCCTTTGGAGAGTAACTGGGGAGACCTTGGGGGTCCCTCAGAACAGGAAGGACACAGAGAGACCAGCAACTCCTCTTCCCCCTCCCCACAGCGCAGGTGACTAAACCTAAGTCCAGGTCTGGCGAAGTCCCGGCCAAGGTCGCTGTTGAAGTTGGGGCAGTGGAAGCTGTGCAGACTGCTGGTCCCCAATGCCCCCAGTGGGGCTCTGCCACAGACCTTATCTTTTTCAGGCCAGGAGCCTCAGTTCTGGCCACATTCCAGCCTTTCTGTCCCTCTGTTTTTCCTGGAGCCTTAGGTCCACAAGAGGTGACGTGGAAATGGTGTGAGGGTAATGTCAGGTCTCCCACTGGTTACCACCCCAAAGGGGTCCCTAAGCCCCAGAAAATTCTGAAGCTTAAGACCATGGCTCTAGATAAGTTGTCAGTCCTTCCTAAACATGACACACGTCTGCTAGCCAGACAGGGATCTCAGAGACTATTCAAACCTGTTCCCCACCTTCGAAGGGTCCCCCTCTAGGAAGAGGGCTGCCAGCCTCAGACAGGATGCCTGGAATTGGGGGGCAGCTGGGGCCTGTGATAGAGCCTGCTGGTCCCACGGAGCCCTGGCTCTCCGTGACCTTGGGCAGGTCATAGACCCTCTAGGCATCGGGTTCTCTTTCCATTTGGTGAATTCATCTGTCCAGCTAACCAGCATGTTCTGAGCACCTTTTCCAGCCTAACCCTGGCCTGAGCTCTGGGGACACATGGAGAAGGCGGCAGCCGTGGCTTCTGCTCACAGGGGCTCCTGCCCTTGGCTGTCCAGGGAGGCAGAACCAAGAGCGTCATCACAAGCGCTTTGCGGGGGAAGTGCCGGCAGCTGGCGGAATGTTCGCAAGGGCAGCCGGCCGGCCAGGATGCCCACAGAACACAGTCCCTGCATCCACAGTTGACCTCTGACCTCTGGCGAGCCTATGGGCAAACTCGGAATGGAGGGAGGAGCAGGTGCTGGAGGAGCAGGCTCCTGGGCTTGGGGGACAGGGTTGTCGCCACCACCGTAGAGACGAAGAAACAGGCTTCGTGCCGTGCAGTGGCTTGCTCCGGCTTTCTGAGAAAGAGCCAGGCTGAGAGCCCCGCTTCCCACCCCATGCCCAAGCCCGGGCTAGCGAGGGGGCTCTGAGGAGGCTTGTGGACAGAGCTCCATGTTCTTGACCCTCATGTCAGGGCAGGGGACCGAGGAGGAAGATAGATGCCCAGAGGCGTCTGGAGTGCTCCAGGCCCAGGACTTTTCCTTTGTCCCCACGCCCTCCCATGTGGGAGGGATTTGCAGGGTTAGGGTTTGGTCTCAGCTCAGACTTGGCACCAGTTGATCCTGCCTGCCACGTTCCTCTTGGGGCTCTAGTCCCCCAGCGTGCTCGCCATCAAGGCCCAGCTCTGGAGGGAGCCAGTCGCTGGAGGGAAGGATTTCAGGCAGGATTAAGGTTCAGGATTAAATCAGGGCCTGCAAAGGGGTCGGGTGGGAGGGGGCGGGGAGGGCTGGCGGCTGCGCTAATCCCAGCAGCTAATCTGCTCCTCCTTCCTTCATCAGTTACTGGCCTGGACATTCCCCGGTCCCCCAAATCCCTTTCTTACCCATCACCCAGTCCCCGGGGGAAGCATTCTCTCCATTTCATGGATGAGGAAATTGAGCCTCAGAGCCCAAGTTACTTGTTTCTGGTACGTAGAAAGCGCTGTGGGCTGGGAACGTGTCCAGCCTGGCCGTCACCTCCTCAGCACCTGTGCAGACGGCTGGTCCCCACGCCCCCGCCGCCCTCCAGTGCTGAGTGAACCCTGCCGGGCACTGTCTGCAGGGAGCCTCTGCTTCAGTGAGCTCTCTTGGACAGGAGCCACCTCCGGAGGTAGGGCTCCCGGCCCACACCCCCAAGCCTTTGCCAGGCAGGGAGAAGGCGGGCAAGAAGGCCCCTCCTAGAGCCTCACTATTTTCCCTTCCACCCTCCTTTCAAGACCTCCCACAGCTGCTCCAGCTTACTCTCCAGCTGCTCCTCCGTGCCCTGGGCAGCAGGGGCTCCGGCCCCTGGATGCAAGCGCCTCTCCGAAGTAACATTTCAACCTCAGCTCATTCCTCAAGCCCTGAATCACGGGGGTCCCCTCTTCCAAGAGGTCAGAGAAGCAGCTCCCTTTCTGTGGACTCCCATAAGCCTCCTAGTTCATTCTTCTAATATTCAGGGGGAAGAGAAGGGTACTCATGCAGACTGCCTACCACTCGTGTGCTTAGCTCATTTTCATTTTCACGACTCTTCGGGGGTAGGTCTTGACTTCCCCTTCTTCCAGATGAGGAAGCCGGGGCTCAGATGAGCGAATGAGCCGTCTAGGTTGACACAGCTGGTGACTTTTTTTACGCACGCACATTGGTCAGTGGGACATCTGAAACTCGGCGTCTATGCCATATCCCTTCTCTGGGAGAGATCACAGCTCCAGGGTCCCCACAGAAGGGCAAGGGACCTGAAAGAGAGCAGGGCCTCTGTCTAACCCCTCTTCTGCCACCCCTGCCAGAGCCAGCCAGGCCGCAGCGTGGACGCACTCCCAGGCCGCTGCGGCCCCAGCCCCGCCTGACAGGATGAGCAGCTCAGACGCGGGGCTGGAGGAGGAGCCAGGGCTCAGCATCACCCTCACGCTGCGGATGCTGATGCACGGGAAGGCGAGTGGACTGGGCGACTCCCCTGTGGCTTGGGAGGGGCAGAGGGCAAGGCGAGGCAAGGCCTGGCCAGCCAGAGTCTGATCTCAGGTGTCCTGCCTCCTGAAGCGGGGGAGGGGCAGGGCCTGGGCGTGGGTACCCCCACCTCCGACATTACTCGTGTCTTGTTTGCAGGAGGTGGGCAGCATAATCGGGAAGGTAGGTGCCGGGTTCTATTCTGTGTGTCCCTTTCAACCTTTCCTTCAAGTCCGACCGACCGGGAAAGGTGGCACCGGCCTCTCGAGCTGAGAGCCATTCTGTTTTGTCTCCCGCAGAAAGGAGAGACTGTAAAGCGGATCCGGGAGCAGGTGAGGGTGGGGTGCGGGGAGGGGAAGGGCGCTCTCTGACCCACCTCCTCCTCGAACCCCACCGTCTGGGGGGACCCAGCGAGCGTGCCCCCCCGAGGGCGGTGGCTTCCAGCTTTGCTGGGGCCTGTGAATGGGGCAGGCGGACCTGTCGCCAGTGAGGAAGCAGAGGAGCCCCCGCTGCCCGTCACTTGTCCTGTCCCCGCAGAGCAGCGCCCGGATCACCATCTCCGAGGGCTCCTGCCCCGAGCGCATCACCACCATCACCGGGTCCACGGCGGCCGTCTTCCACGCGGTCTCCATGATCGCCTTCAAGCTGGACGAGGTCTGTGGCTGTCTGGGGTGGAAGCCGAGGCTGGTTCCCCAGGAGGAACGGGGCTCCAGTTCCACATAGTGGCTGTGGGTGGGAGGGGAGGCCAAGCCCGGGCAGGGTTTTGACGCCAGGGCGGGCGAGCAGCAGAGGCGCGCGCACGGCCAGCCCACCGTCTTCCTGCCCAGGACCTCTGTTCCGCAGCTGCGAACGGGGGGAACATCTCCAGGCCTCCGGTGACCCTGCGCCTCGTCATCCCCGCCAGCCAGTGTGGCTCGCTGATCGGGAAGGCTGGCACCAAGATCAAGGAGATCCGAGAGGTGAGGGGAAGGGGGTCCTACCCCCGGAGTCCCACCTCCGGTTGTGGGAGGGGACCTGGGCTCATGGCTCCCTATCCCCTGGGGAGCTCTGAGTCCGGGCAGCCCTGCTCTGGGCTACGGGAGCAGCCGGAAGTGGCTTCGGTTCTCTGCTTGCAGACGACGGGTGCCCAGGTGCAGGTGGCAGGGGACTTGCTGCCCAATTCCACGGAGCGTGCCGTCACGGTGTCCGGGGTGCCCGACGCCATCATTCTGTGCGTGCGTCAGATCTGCGCTGTGATCTTGGAGGTGCTGCTCGGGGGCAGGGCGCGGGGCAGGGGCTGGGCCTTGTCAACCTGAATCCTGGGCAGGTGACACCAGGTGGGGACAGGCCGGCTCAGGAGCTCCGGGGTGCATGGCCCCGGGGGGTCTGGGGAGGGCCTTGCGAACACAGGGCCCTCGGGAGGCCAGGGTGGCCTGAGAGGTCCTGAGAGAGCTGCCCGATTTGTGCCTTCCAGTCCCCACCCAAAGGAGCCACTATCCCGTATCACCCAAGCCTCTCGTTAGGTACCGTCCTTCTCTCCGCCAACCAGGTGAGGGGAATGGCACGAGGGTGAGAGCGTTACCGAAGAAGAGGGACTGAGATGGTGGTGGGGACGGAAGGAGGAACTGAGGGTCCAGGGAGAGACAGGGAAGGGTGACTCTGGCCAAACTGCCCTTGGCCTGTCACAGTGACTCCTTTCACCCCCTTTGTCCCCACAGGGCTTCTCCGTCCAGGGTCAGTATGGGGCTGTGACGCCAGCTGAGGTGAGTGACCACAGCCCAAGGCACCGCTCGCCGAACCAGGCCTCCTCTGATTTCTGACTCCTTCTCCTTGGCACAGGTCACCAAGCTCCAGCAGCTTTCGGGCCATGCAGTCCCCTTTGCCTCACCCGGCATGGTGCCAGGTGAGCAGCCCCTGCCGAGGGAGGCAGGGGCAGACCCCGAGGGGCCAGGCAGCGCCCCCGGGAGGGATGTGGGGAGGCAGGAAAGGCCCACGACCACGCCTAAACCCCTTCTCCTCCCCAGGACTGGATCCTGGCGCCCAGACCAGCTCGCAGGAGTTCTTGGTCCCCAATGACGTGAGCAGGGCATGCGGTGTTTCGAGGGTGGGTGGGGAGCCCGGGGTCTGGGCCTCGCCTAGGGCTGAACTCCGCCCTTCCCCCAGCTGATCGGCTGCGTGATCGGGCGCCAGGGCAGCAAGATCAGTGAGATCCGGCAGATGTCAGGGGCACACATCAAGATCGGGAACCAAGCAGAGGGCGCTGGGGAGCGGCACGTGACCATCACTGGTTCGCCCGTCTCTATCGCCCTGGCTCAGTACCTCATCACCGCCTGGTGAGTGGGGGGTGGGGGCACAGGTCGCCAAGCTTAGGTGCTTGAGAAAGGCACGGGTGGGGTGGGGAGAGCTGACCTGGGTCCTTCCTCCGCCTCCCCTGACCTGCCCGGTTTGCTCCATGCTGCCCCCCATCTTCCCCTCTTCTCTCCCCCTCATACCCTCTCTCCCCATCCCTGGCTCTGTCCCCTGGGTCTTTAGCCTCCCCATTTCTCCCCTCAGCCTCTACGGTACCTACTTGTTCTTTCTCCCATCCCCACCCTCCCGCCTTTCCCGTCTTCTCCCCAAACGCACCCCCCCCCGTGCCATTGTTCTCCCGATTCCGCTGTCTTGTCTTTCATCTGTCTAACCGCCCCCCGTATTTGCCCTCGTTTTCCCCTCTCTCGCCCTCACCTTCCCCTTCATCTCCTCCCTATATCCCTCTCTCCAGTCTAGAAACAGCCAAGTCTACCTCTGGGGGGACACCCGGCTCGGCCCCCGCAGACCTGCCTGCCCCCTTCTCACCGCCCCTGACGGCCCTGCCCACGGCTCCCCCAGGCCTCCTGGGCACACCCTACGCCATCTCCCTCTCCAACTTCATCGGCCTCAAGCCTGTGCCCTTCTTGGCTCTACCACCTGCCTCCCCAGGGCCACCGCCGGGCTTGGCGGCCTACACTGCCAAGATGGCAGCGGCCAATGGGAGCAAGAAGGCTGAACGGCAGAAATTCTCACCCTACTGAGGCCGGCTGAGGCACAGGCACGGCAGCAGGCAGGACCGCCGGCAGGGGCTGCCGCCACACCCCACCTGCCCGAGGAGACTCCAGCCTGGGGTCCCAAATGCCACTAATGCCCAGAAGCATGGATGCACCCCCCGCCCGGCCCCGATCCGTGGGAATTCCTGTGCCCAGAGTGGGGGCAGTTTCTGGCCCGGGGTTCTGGGAGCTGCAGCAGCCCCAGAGTAGGGGGCTCCACCCCCTCTAGCTCTGCTTGGATATGGGGAGCATCCTTAGTGCCCCCTCTTTGGGGGTCACTCATGCAGTCCTCACCCCTTAAGGCTTCCCAGCCTACTGCCTCCCTTGTGGGGATCAGGGAGGAGGGCTAGGGGGTGGCTGGGGGCCATGCTTCTCTCCCCACCTCCCCGCAGATTCCTGCTGCTTCCACTGATACCCTTTGACTGGAATGGACTGGCTGGGCTTGGCAGAGGGCAACCCAAAGAGGGGGCGCTGCCGGGCAGCTGGGGGAGTGGCATGGGGGCAGGGCTGAGTTCTCAGCAGCAGACACTCTGTACAGTTTTTTCAATCCCTGTTTTTGAATAAATATTCTGTGACCAGGAAACTGTGAAACACTGTGACTGTCGGCCAGACCTCCAGAAAATGGGTGAAGCCGAGGCCCCAGGGACCCCATCTGTGAATCCACCAGCCTTAGTCGGGCCTCAGCCCCTTCCACATGCCAGTCCTGGGGCCTCAGGACCCTTTGGCGGACATGTTCAGCCTCCTGCCTCTAGCACCAAACTGATTCGGTTTTCCAGGGCAATTTAGAAGCCGATGGAGGATTTCCAGTAGCTTTGTCCAGCCTCTCCTGGGTGTGGAAGTCAGGGAAGTCATTCTGGGCATCTCTCTTCTGCCGTGGCTATAACCCAGACCCTGCCCTGCTTGGCCCATCTCTTTGGCTGTGAGCCATCAGGGCCTTCTTTGTGGTCCTGCCCACTTCTGCTCCTTCCTTGGCCTGGGCATCATCCATGAGTGTCCAGACCACGTAAGCTGGAGAAGCCCTTAGAGATGGTCCAGGATACAGAGAGGGAAACGGGCCCAGGGAAGGACAGGTCTGTACACAAGGCCGTGCACAGTTAGGCCCAGGACTGGGCGTTCCTAGCTCCCGGGAGCTCCGGGCTTCACCAGGCTGCAGGCTCCCTTTCTCCCATTCCACAGCCGGAAGTCCAGGCAGGGCGCCGGCCACGACCTGCGCAGGAGGCTGGCTGGGCCGCCTCTGCCGCCACCCTCCCAGTTCAGCGCATGAGATAGATTTCCTTTCAGGTGGCCTTTGGCATGCTGAGGCTCTCCCCTCCTGCCCGACCAGGATCTTGTTCTGGTGCCTCGAAGGGCCTAGGGCAGGGCCCTCTGGAGGGCCCTGGAGGTGCTGCAGGAGGGCGCGCGGGCGCCAGGCCCGCAGAGTGCCGGCGCGCAGAAAGCAGGCCCGCGGGGGCCGAGGCAGCGCCCGGCGGGCCAGGCGGCCAGCGCCCGGCGCACAGGGCGCTGCAGCAAGCCGTACAGGAAGGGGTGAGCCGCGAAGGCCGAGTAGGCTACCCAGGTGACAGCCGTCTCGGCTGCCGCAGCCTGCGCGCGGGCGCCAGGCACGCACAGCCGTAAGGCAGCCAGCAGGCTGCGAACTGGCCCACGGCCAGCGCGGGGGCCATGGCTGCTTTGCCCCCGGGGAGGCGAGGCCGCAGAGGCGGCAGGATGGAAAGGCGGCTATCCAGAGAGTCGGAGCGTGGCCGGGGTCCGCGCGCGGCGGTGGTGGCCGCAAGGCAGCACGGCGCGCCACCAGGAAGATGCTGCCGTAGGCGCCGAGCAGCAGGAGGGCGGGCAGCGCGAAGGCCAGCAGCGCCCAGAGCGGCCGGAAGGGCCCGAGGCCGCCGGCCAGGACGGAGCAGCGGGTCGGGGCAGCGGGCGGTGAGGGCGGGGGCCCGAGCAGCGACAGTGCGCCCAGCAGCGCCGCGGCGGCCCACACGGCAGTGAGCACGAGCGCGGGCGGAGGCCACGCGCGGGCCGCAGCGGGTGCACGATGAGGCGGCAGCGCGCGAGGCCCAGCGCGGCCACGCCGAGCGTGCAGGCGGGCAGCAGCGCGGCCGAGAGGAAGCGCGCGGCGCGGCAGGGCGCAGGGCCCAGGCGCAGGCGGCCCAGCCCCAGAGGCGGCGCGGCCACCAGCCCCAGCGGCAGGATGGAGGCAGCCGCCAGCAGGTCCACGATGCACAGGTGCACCAGGTAGAGCGTGTCGCGCAGTCCTGGCGTGCGCAGCACCACGACCAGCAGCGCGCCGTTGCCCAGCAGTGCCGAGGCCTCCACAGCAGCCGCCAGGATCAACCCCATGGAGCCCGCAGCTTCTGCGGCGCTCAGCGCTGTGGCGTTGGCCATCTGAGCATCCGGGCTTCACCCTGTGCTGGGACGCAGAGAGTGAAATGGAATAGCACCCTCCCTCCCCCCCACTGCCATCACCAGTCCCTTGCTCCTCTGGCCCCTCACCTCATGGGCTGTCCAGGCCCTGGCTCTGCTGCCCAGGCCACCATCCTCTCGGGGACTTGGCCGGCCCTGTGGAAGGGGTGCAAGACTGAGGCGGCAGCTCTCTCCTCTCTCTGCCCCAGCAACTCGGCCCCTGCTGGAGATGGTACTGGCTGTCACTCTGATGTTGCCCTTTGCAGACACACAGAGCTGGCAAGGGAAGGGCAGGGCCTGGCACCAGCCGCCTGGGTCCTAGCAGCTGCCAGCTGGAGGCCGGAGGCTAAGCTGTGAAAGTGCTGGGGGCGCCTCTGGGGGGGGGGCGCCTCTGGAGGGGGCCTAGAGCAGGCAAGGCCCGAGTCCAGACCGAGGGCGCCCGTGTGTGGAAGGAGGAGGAAGCAGTGTGGTTTTCCTCTTGTGCTCAGCCCAGGGCTGTCAGTCTGCCTCTGTGGAAGGCAGCCTCTCTCTCCTTCAGGAAGCCCCCGCTCTGCGGTTCTAGCACCTAGCACCTGCAGGTGACTCTGGCCTCTGGGCATCGGGATACCATCTCCTTCCATTGTGGCTCCAGCCTAAGAGTGGTAGCAGCTTCCACCCTTATCGTCTGCTTTCCTGTATCAAACTCCTCTTGTCTGAAATACCTAGAGCGATTTCTGCTTTGCCGACCGGACCTAGACTGACACACGCCCCTACAGTCCACTCTCTCTACACAGTGGTTGAAGTGGATCTTCTAAAAACAAATCTGGCGGGTCATGACACTGCTCTCATCCCTCCAAGAGCTTCCCATCCTCAACAGAAGCTCAGCTCCTCTGTGCTGAGTTGCTCTTCCCACCCGCCTGAGGTCGCTCCTTCATGCCTACCCACCTTCCGGCCTGCAGTCATCTTGCTGGGCTTCCCACATGTCAAATTGGTCTCCACCTAGGGATCTTTGCACTCGCTGTTTCCTCTGTCAAAACACCCTTCCCTCAGATCTGTCCGTGGCTCGCTCCCTCCCCTAATTCAGCTCTGTTTTAGAGAGGCCTTCAGCGACCGTGTATTCTAAAATCCTTCCCTCCTCCCGTCACTGAGCCTTTTACTCTGCTTTATTTTTCTTCCTGGTACTTTCCCTACCTGATATTGTATTTCCCATCTATGCACGTGCTTGTTTAGAGCTTGCTTTACTAGAATGTAGTGAGCCTGTGAGAGCAGGGACCTTGTCTGTATCTCACTCATGCTTGTGCTCCTGGAACCCATCACGGGCACGTTTCAGCACCAGTAGAGATTTAGGTGGTGGTGACCAGGACTTGCATCTCCAGGTTGGATTTGTTTCCTGCTAGAATGTGAAGGGCCCTAGCCCAATTCTCCGTTATTCAGAAGAGGAAACTGGTACCAGAGGGGGAAGAGTGTGTCCCAGATCATGCAGCTGAGTCGTACCTGGAACCCAGGTCACATGCTTCCTAGGTCCTGTCTGCCATTCGAATGTGGGCATTTACCTCCAGGAGGCAAAGCTGGATTTTTGAAGTTATTGTTCAGAGGAAAGAGGAAGCATCGGGCCTCTCCCTGGCTGGTCAGCCTGCCGGCTGGGGCAGCCCCTGAGCCCCCAGGGCCTGGGGAGGGCGTAGCAAGGCCAGGCAGAAATAGCGAATGAGAAAAGGGGCTGGGATGCACAATGAGGAGGGATGAGGACTATGGTTGGCTGGAGAGTTCACACTCCTCCAAACTCATTCAAGTAAATTTTAAAATGTTGTAGTTTATCTTTTTAAAAAATTTGCTGAAAGAAATGCAGGAAGGATAAACCAGAAACAAATGACCCCGGTTTCCTACAGCAGGTGGGTGGGAATTAGGAGATGAACACTTTCCTGAGCACACTATTTTGTGTAGATTGGACTTTTGGGGACTGTGTTAATGTCCTGTGTACTGAAATAAAATAAATCAGCAAAGATGAAGAAAACCCCCCGAAGAGTGAATATAAGCAGAAACAATGAACCCACCTGTGTTTCAAATGAATAGCATAAGAACATTAAAGGGAAATAAATAACTAATCTAACATCTGAACTGTGTTCAAACTCATTGACCTCAGTTTAAAAACAAAAAGATAATCTTGAATAAGATTGAATAAATCTCGAGCCCAGCTTAGAAAGTTTATTTTCCACAATGGCATGGGTTAGCAATTCTGAAACTTTTTGTGTGGGATTGAGCAAACAAATAAACATATTGATGTTAATAGCAACCAAGGTTCTTACTATTAGAGAAGGGGGTATAAATATGGAATTGGGGAAGAATGGAAGAAACTTGTGGTGTTGGATTGAAACTGGAGAAATAGATATGGATAGGTGTGTTTGTTTATTTACATATACATACATCCTAGCTTCCTTTGCTACAAGCACTTAAAAGCAATGACACCCCAGTGTCAGTGCGGGGCAGAGCATACCTACACCCCAGATCTTGGGTTTTAAATACAATTTCCTGCTCTAGGGTACTAGGGCTCCTTGGAGAAATGGTTGATTCCGGTGTTGTGGAAAAATCCCAAAAGCTCCAAAAATCAGACCAGAGAAAAACCAAGCAGTAACTCAGAGAGAAAGAGAACTCAGTTTTATTATGCAGGGTCCCAGAGGAGCTAGTGTTCTGAAGATCTGGGCGGTGCCCTCGGTGGAAACATTCCTTTTATAGGAAAACATTACACAAGCTGATTGGTCAGTATGAACATAAACCATTACATACAGCAGGAATTGCTATGCCGATTTCAAGTAGTTAACAAAGAGTAAGGCGGGGGAGTTGCTATGGGTAACCAGTAAACACAAATTATTACAGGAAGCAGCAGCTGCTAGAGTACAAACAGTTACGTTTATAAGTCGAGCAAAGTGCAAGGGAGCTCTTGCAGGAGCCCTTGCATGCAACCAGCTGATCTGCAGAAAGCACGCGTATTTACAAAAGCAGAAGCTGATTAACTTTTCCTGAAGCTTCCTCATTGTGGCAATGGGTTCACCTTTCACGATGGCAGGGCTGGGCCTCTCAGGTATACGCTCATCTCGTTTGTCATATTCACACGCAAGACTCACACGGATGTTTGATGGCAAGACATAAGGGGTACTTGATTTGCCTTGCCATGTCCGGGCTAAAGGACAGAATCACCAAGTGGGTCCCCAAATGACCAACAGGTCTTCAAAGGGTCACCTTTGAAGGCTCAATGATCCGAGGAGGCGGGTTGTAGCAGTGATGGCTGTAGATAGACTTGGGGGGCAGTGTGTGGGGGTGATGTGAGACCCAGATCACCCCAGGAGTGGGGCTGGAGCTGCCGTGTGGTAAGCTGAGTCACTGTGCGGAGAAGGGAGGCCCAGGCGTGGCAGGCTACGGCACCGCCGAGCAGAGAGACAGGGAGAGCGACCACAACGTTTAATAGACCCGTCAGTGCATGCCTGAAGGTTAGCCTGCCTCGGTGATCACACCCTTGGATGAGCAGCCTGGGCCAGGGGGCATGGCCCAGCGGGGTGTGGGATCCAGCCCGCTCTTAGCCCGCGCCCTCTAACTACACAGCTCTGAACTGGCTGCTGCATCTGTGTCCCAGTAAGAACGCCAGTCCCTCACTGCCACACCGCAAGAGGCGAGAGTCCAGGGCTCCAGCGAAGCCACGGCTAGCAAAGATCGGAGGGAGTAGGGAACCCCGTCTGGGACGTAGC
Source organism: Eonycteris spelaea (assembly GCA_003508835.1). Classification (NCBI taxonomy): domain Eukaryota; kingdom Metazoa; phylum Chordata; class Mammalia; order Chiroptera; family Pteropodidae; genus Eonycteris; species Eonycteris spelaea. The sequence goes on along the minus strand of PUFA01000145.1, from coordinate 4,121,105 downwards.
AAGGAGATTGGAAGCAAGCGGGGGGATGTGGGGGCACCAGAGGCGGCAGGAGGAGTGAGGATGGCTGCCTGCCCCTGGCAGGGCCCTGAGGTGCGGGACGGGCGGGCAGCTCTGAGGCGCAGCTTCAGCAGGTAGCACAGGCGGCGCTGGCTCTCCTGGGATGTGAGGTCCTCGCTCTGGCAGAATGTGGAGCTGCCGAGCACGGGCTGGGCCTGGGCCACGACCACGCGTGGGCCATCCGGCTTCAGCTCAGTGTCCTGGGTCAGATCTGCAGTGCACACACCGCAAGGGCCAGGGGTGACTCGAGAGTCACTGGTCCTTGGTCTTACCAGTAAGCCCTGCCCCCCCCCCCAGCCCCCGTTCTCCACATCTGACGCAGGGAACGCCTGCTCATTCCCACCTTGCCGACTTCCAAACCACGGCACAGGTTGGGCCTTCTGCCTGGGCAACCCTCTCCCGTTCCTCTGTCTGGGAAATACCTTCTCACCTTTCAATGCTTACTCAATGACACCTCTTCTTGGAAGCCTTCCTGGATGCCCAGAAATGATTTGGTGAATGACTAAGTGAATGACTACAGCGAGGAAGTCTGCTTCTTCTTGTCCCTCTACGTAGCCCTTCTCTGCTCACTTCCTCCCTGAAAAGTGTCCTGGTCCCCCCTCAGCCCCACTTCTATCCTCAGGCCTCTTCGGCTTTGTGGGACTCACTTGGCTCTGTGTGGCCTCGGGCGATGACGCTGTCAAAGGCGGGGGCTGGCTGCTTCACGCCGGGCTCGTCCGCGGTGGTGTGGTGCCCTCTGTTCAGTGTCGCCTCGCCCAGGAACATGTAATGGTGGTCGGCCTCACAGGACATGTCAGGGTCTGGGGGACACAGCGAGACTCCGTCCCGCCTGACTCCCTGCATTCCTCTGCTGCACTGTTATCTCCTCTGACTTTGCTGCCCCAGTCCAGAAAGGTGCCCATTCTTCCTCCATCCTTAAAAACACTCCCTGTCCTGGCCACGCACCCGCCCATCTCTTTCCCCCATGCCCAGGCTCCCTGAGGCCAGCCTCTGCCCCGGCCCCGCCACCCTCCCCAAGGTCAGTGCTGGCTTCCCAGTGACCAAATCTGGGGCGGGGGCTTTTCTCCCGGGCCTGCTCTGCTGATTTTGCCACTAGCCTTTTACACCTGTTACCTTGGGACCCCCTAGCACTGGCCCCCCGAGGCCACCCTCCATTCCTTCTTAGGCCCCTCTGTCCTCCTGCTGGACCCCTGGGGCGTGGGCAACCACGGGCATCCCAGAACTTCAAACCCATCTGCCCTTGGAGCTTGCTCTCTTGGATGGGTGGGGGGTAGTGGTCTCTAATAATGGGGTCAGCCCGTGCTGAGGAGATAGTCTGGGGAGGTCACCCCAACTAAGGACACCTCTGGACAGAAACTTGGGGGTCAGTATACACCTTCGACCTTTTCCCACACACTGCCATCCCACCTCCCACACATCCCTCTCGTGGATTCCCTCCTCCCCGACGTCCACTGCGTGGCCTGGGTGCCCATCACATCTGGCCTGATGCCGGCGCCACCTCCCTGTGGCCTCTGCCGCCCTCTCCACGGCTACAGCCATTGAGGTCCTGCTACGCGCAGGTCCAGATGCGCTCCTCATGGCTCTCTGGATAAGGCCCCTTGGTCTTTCCAGGCCCCCACACCCCTGCCACACGAGGCCACACTCGGAGGTCCTGACCTGTGGAGCCTCCCAGCCTCTGTGACGGCCCCTGGCGGCTTCACCTTGAAGGCTCCTCTTTTACCTCCTCCCAGGTCTGATTGGTATGCTCACCCTATCTGTGTGGCCTTTGCGAAGAAGCTGTCCCGAATCCCCCCAAGCCCTGGGACGCCCCTCTGAGCGCTGTGGCTGGTAACCGCGCAAGGGTTCCTCTCCCCGATCCTCCACAAGCTGGGTGAACGCCAGGCCCAACCCTCCTGCCCCACACCGCCCAGAGTTTGGCCTGAGGGGCGCCTCGCCGTAGCCAGTGGACTTACTGTTCTGCAAGTCTAAGTAGGTGTTTTTTACAAAGCTTCTGGCATATGGCACAATGCGGAACCCATTGCTGAGGATGGCAGCCACCAAAGCCACGTTGGTGCCATTCCACCAATTGTCCAGCTTGGAGTGGGCCTGGAGCTCATCTCTCTGAGGGGGAGAAGGTGGGAATAAGAGAGCTCACGTGCTTCTCTCTGCTGCGCAGAGGGTCTGACCTAGGCCCGGGGTCCCTCTGGTCACTCACACCTTCACGCGCGCGCGCGCACACACACACACACACACACACACACACACACACACGAGACCCAGGTCTGGTGGAAACTGCTCAAGGCTAAGACGGTTCCCTGAGGGGCAGGTAAGTCAAGGTCACCTCCCTACGAGTCTGAGTGGTGACAGGGGAGGGCGGTGGAGGACTCTCGCTCACCTCCCCTCTTGGTCCACTTTCCAAACATGTTCCAGAGCAAGGCGCTTGCAGTACTTGCCAGTCTCTTTTAAGTGGGTTCGTATCATCTGTGGGGAGAGCAGAAGCTGGGTGCTGAGGACAAGACATGCGGATGAATCCCCACCGGTCTCCCCAGTCCCAGAGCTGTCCCCAAGCCTGAGAGACTCAGGGACAGAAGGCTGTGGGGAAGGCACTCCTCTGGGCACCCAGAGGGCAGATGGGCAGAGGGACGGTGCCCGCCACGAGCCCGGCTCCTCCGTGGGGCCCGGCCCACCTTGTACTCAGGCTCCTCTGGGTCTAGCAGCTGGAGCTGGCGCCCGAGGAGCTGGTAGGCTCGGTCCAGTGGGTGTGGCACGTCCTCCACGTCCTCCTCCTTGAGGGCCGCCTCCTGGGTCTGGACCAGCTTGACGACGGTGTCTAGCATCTAAGGTGACAGGCACTGGCAGCTGTCTCTCCGTCTGGCCCCCAGCTTGCCCTCTCTCTCCCACGGGACGGGGACTGTGGCCGCCCCATGGCCACCCCACTTGTCTGTCCACCAGTTCGCTCCCACCCATCTGTCTGGCCTTCTCCCCTGTCCTTTGGCCTGTCTACTGCAGCCCGTCTCTCTGGGCCTTCTTGGCCATCTGTCCCCTGTCTCCCTTGCCCAGTCTGTCTGTTCGGTAGCCTCCTGCCTGTCCACCTGCGCGCCCTCACCAGCAGCATGTCCTTCTCAACCTGCAGAAGCCTGGGGGAGTCAATGGGCGGTGGCCGTCTGCGGCCGAAGTTGTGGGGAATGATGGTGTAAAAGCGGGAGGACAGCTTGTTCAGGCTGAGGCCAGCACCTGCGGGGGCTGTCAGGGCCTCCGCCAGCTTCTCTAAGGCCTCAAGACCCTGCGTAATCTGCCGCTGGCTCAGCATTTTCAGGGGTATCTTCTTTATGCCTGGGGGGTAGGGGTGGGGAGAGTCAGAAGACTTAGCCCCTGCCACCCCTGGGCCCCTGCCACCCTGCCTGACCATTCTCCCTCACCCAGGTTCATGAGGGCCATGGCGTCACTGAACATGTCCCTTCTGGAGATGCTGGCGATGAGATTCTGTGTGGGCGCATCCAGGGAGCAGGGCCGCACCTGCGGAGCCATGGTCCTCACTGGGCCTCCATCCACCCAGGGGCAGAGGGCACACACGGGGTGGGCAGGTCCAGCCGGCAAGGCACCTGCACCTGGAGCAGGGCCAGGCACTAGACCAAGGCCGGCCAGATCGAGGCCAGAGCAGGGAGACCTGTGCCTGAGGTCGCGCGGCTGGGCAGCGGCCGAGCCCCACTGCCTGGGTCTCCCAGTCCCCGCTCTCGGCCCAGGGTCCACCCATCCTCCCTGGCCACTTCACCTTCCCCGCAGCAGCTTCCGGGACCTCAGCCTCTCTGTATTCTTCGATAAGCGTGTACTTCCCAGGGTGGGGCTTAAAGCAGTGCCGCTCTGCCCAGGGATTCTTGGTTTTCAACCGAAATGTCTTCTCGAACCACTTCTTTGCATCCTCCAGTGACTTGAAGTTTTCCATTTCTGAGTTGCCCGTCTCTCCCTGCAACCACCAGCCTTGAGGGGCGTGCCGGCCACAGTGCCCACCGCAAACACCCGCTGGTCTCTGTCGTGCCAAGCGCCCCCTGAAAGGCCAGCATCTGTGGCCTTTTGGCCTCAGTCAGCTGGGGGGACCCTGGGCAGCAGGGGGCACTGCTGAGCGGGGAGAAGTGGAGAGGAGGCAGCGCAGAGGGGCGGGTGGCACTCACCACACGGCCCCAGACTTTCTGGCAGAAGAAACTGTCACCCTCTTGCAGCAGCTGGATGGTGTAGAACTTGTTGTTGTTCTTCTCGATGTCTGTCTGGCACAGCGTGCACTCGAAGTCCTCATACACCTGGGGCTGGAGGAGGCATGGGGAGGGCAGGCCAGGGGCACAGGATGCCCAGCCCCACACTGACAGGGCTCTGACGGGTACGGGAGTCTGCCTGCACTGGGGAGGCCCTGTCTGCGAAGGCTTGAGAGGGTCAGGATTCTGCCTTAGGGGATGAAGTCTGAGGGGACGTGGCTAAGCTCGGGCAGAGGGGGGAGGTTTTGGGAGGACATGGCTGTGCCCTGGGTTGGGGAATCATGGGGAGACAGGGTTCTGCCTTGGAAGTCTGACAGAAACACAACCCTACCTTGTGAGGGATCTCTAAGGAGGACATGGTCCTACCCTAGGGGGCTGGTTTGAGGGGACATAGGGGAGCGCTGGGGAGGCTGAGGGGGTCAGAGCCCTGCCTTCAATGTGGCAGGGGGAGGCCTGAGAAGCTCAGGGGGCCTGCCCTGCGGTCTAAAGAGCAGACATAACCTGCCCGGATTTGATGGGATCTAGCCCTGCCTGACCTTTGGGGTTTGGGGAGAACATGACTTACCTGGGAGCCTTGCGCTCCTGTCCTGAGCCAAGCCCCCGTGAGGCGGTGGGCAGGGGGCGGACTGAGTTTATTGGTACCTTGGAGCGAGCAGACTCCAGGCCTGGCTGGGGACTGCAGCTTACCTTGGTCTTAGGGTGGCTGGGTGCACCCGTGGAGTCCTCTCTGGCTGCAGGCTTCTCTGTCGGTGCAGGCGTGAGGGCCCCGGTAGTGGAGCGGACACTGTCTTCCTCTGCCTCCTGCCGCTCCTTCTTCACAGGGACCTCATGCGGCACGGCGGCGAGCTTGTACTTGGAAGCCATGGCTGTTCTGGGGCACGGGGCACGGGGTGGGGGTGGGGGTGGGGGTTGGGGATGGGGCTCAGGCTGAAGAGGAATTTTCACTCAAAAGGCTAATCGGCTCTTTGTTCTGCTTCTGTAGATATGCTTGCTGCACAGGCCTTACTCGAAGTTAACTAGACTCATCTTCCCTTTCGCTTGTTCTATCTAAGCAGCAAATGTAACTGCCTGTACCCCCTAGCAACCCCCCAGCTTTGTACTCTTCGTAACTGCCTGCCACCCATAGCAACTCTCTAGCTTTGTCACCGTCTGACGACAAATTAATTAATCAGCTCATGACAAATAAGCTCCATATAAGCAAAGCTGCCACCGAGCTGTAGGCCCAGATCTTCAGAGGGCTAGCTCCTCTGGGACCACCGGCATAATAAACCTGAGTTCTCCAACTCTTGGTTTCTCACCGGTCTGATTTTTGCAACAAGGCCACCTTGGTCTTTGTACCTCACCTGGCTGGTACAGTAGCAGCTTGCCCCAGGTGACCTCCCATTGCCTCCCCTGCCTCCATTCCTCATTCCAGCCCCAGACCAAAACCAGCTCTCTGCTCCCCAGATACGCTCCTGTCCCTAGCCACAGGGGCCAGGCTGGGACCCTGTCCAGTCTGCCCACTCCCGTCAAGGAAGAGTGGTTCCCTCCCCTCTCTGGCTCGCCAGTGTGTCCAGAGATAATAGAGAAAGTGAAAGGAGAATCTCCTTGCTCCCACTTCTGGGTCCTTCTCCTCCAGAGCACTCTGGTCATGGCCTGCTCCTTCCCCTTCTCAGCTACTTCTGACTGGGCATGGAGGCTGGGCTAAGTCACCCCCGCTGTGGAGGACAGTGGGCAGGGGCGGCTGAGGGCGGCAACCCTAGTGCCAGATCTATCCCTCCAGAGCTTGGGACTCAGCGGCACAAAAACCTTTCCTGATAGCCTCAGAAGTTCTGGGGTGCCAGCCAGGGTCCCAGACCAGTGGCTTCGAACTGTCTGAGGGCAAGGGCCATCCCACCCTACTCTGCCCTGCCTTGATCTGTGAAGAGCTGTGGACAGTGCCACAGGGCACTCACCTAAGAGAAGCAGGGACCTGGGAAAGGAAGTGACCACTCTGCCCGGTATCAGGACCTTCCACGCAGTGCCAGTTCTAGGGTCTCTTCTAGCAATTCTCCCGTAAGGCTTGGGTGTGACTTGAGGACTTCCCGGTAATCATCAGGGGTGGGGAAAAGCTGGAGTGATGGACACATGAGTTTTGGCTATTTGTCAATTAGTCGGGTGAGTCAGAGGCTGGGTCAGGCGGATGAGGGTGGCCTGTTCCACAGATGGGTGAACACTTGACCAGGACACTGCCATGGCCCAAAGGACTGACGCGCATTTGTCCTGAGACATGCAATACGAGTCCGCTGCTTGACGACTGAATTCAGGCCCAGCTACTGCCTCCCCTTCTCCGGGGCTGCCTAGGTCTCCCCTCGGGTTATCTAGTGCCAGTTTGGTACACCCTTGTCCCTGCCCCCTGATGGGGTGGAGTCACTCTCCGCGACTGGGACCCCCCTCATCTCTGGCGCCCCTAGCGTCCAAGGCGCGAAACACAAAGAAGGCCCCCTGGTCCGTCCCCCGTCAGACGTCACTAAGTAACGGTGCGCACGCGCCACAGCTGGGGCCGGAAGGGCGGGGAAAAGGCTTGCTTCCTATTGGAGCTTGGCGCGGAAGCCTGCGGGCCCTAAGAGGCGTGGCCACAGGCGCTTATCCTATGGGCGCTCGGGGACGTGACAGAGGCTACCAAAGGACCCAATGGGGCCGTGGGAGGCGGGGCCCGCCGGGCGGTGGGGGCCAATCCCGGAGCAGAGTGTCGCCTGATCGCCCGGGGTCGGTCGCCACGTGAGTCCTCCTGCCCTGCCTGCAACACACTCCGTGGGCAGCATGTCGGCGACAGCGGTGGCTCGAAAGCGGGGAAAGCCGGCCTCGGGGGCCCGGGCTGGTGCGGGCGCCGGCAAGCGGCGGCGAAAGGTGAGCGTGGCGCTTCTGCGGGCTGGGGTCAGACCCGCTACGGGGCCCACCGATCCCCATCTCGATCCCCTCCCCGGCCCTTTTCCCGGGACCAGAGTGGGCTTCATCACTCTCGCTGCCCGCCAAATCCTGGAAGGCCTTGCATTGGAGTCGGGAGGGCACCGCCTTACCCATTCCAGGGCTCTCGAGAGACGGAAGGGGCCCTCGGTCTGTGCAGGGGTGGTCGAGACCCCTGACCAAAGAAAGGATCGTATAATTCCCAGGCCGACTCTGCCGGGGACAGGGGCAAGTCCAAAGGTGGCGGCAAGATGAATGAGGAGATCTCCAGCGATTCTGAGAGTGAGAGGTGAGCTCTTCGTTTCTACTTAGTGGAAAGGCACACCGAGGCCCACCGTGTGTGGAAGACTCAGTGAGTCAAGGCCGAGCTGGGCCTAAAACCTGGGACTCCAACCCTTGGCTCTCAGATCTTGGCTCTTTCCTCCAGTTTCTGACAATGAGAAGTCTCATCTCCTTCCGCACAGGGTCTCTGTGTGGGGAGGACCCCCACTCCCACCCCTCCAGCCCCAGTGGGAGACCAAGGAGCCCTTCCTGCCCTGGCTTATGGCAAGGAACTGAGCACAGGCTAGACTGACATGCAAGGGGAGAGGGATGGAAGAAATGCTTTCTAGTTCTTCATTCACTCTTCCCACAATTTCATGTTTGCTGCCAACGTATACCAGGCACTGGCTTCGCTTGAGTTTTGCCTTTTCCACAATGTCATATAAGTGGAATCATATCGTGTAACGTCCCTTGATTTTCTTCAGAACCCCGTTTCCTGTGTGGGAACCTCTGAACAATAGATTGATTGGTTTGGGTAGACTGAGTAGAAGTTCTGACCTTGGCTGTGACAGGGAAAGGTAGCACCAGCCCCGTTGACTGAAGGCTTACTGGACACCAGGTATTAAATGGGGATTGGAGCAGGGTCTGGCCTTGAGGGTTTCCAAGGCCTTTTTCTGGAAAAGTTGTGGGCAAGGTCATGAACGAGTCCCGGGAACCAGTCGGAGCACATGAGTGGTGCTAGACATCTGTAGGTGTGTGGTCAGAGGGAGTAGACCGCCCTGGGTTTTCTGCTTCCGAGTTCCCTTGCTCTGCCTCCAGCTCCCAGGAGCATCTTGAGTGAAGTGAGTGTCTCAGCTGGTCCAGGGACAGGGGCATAGGGGGAACTTCGCCAGCACAGGTCAAGCCAAGGCCAGTGAAGCGCCCAGGTCGAGGATGGTGCTGCGGCCGTGAGGAGAGGCCGATGACAGACCCGGTGTGTCTGCCTCTTGGGTCCTTGCATGGGATCCGGCTGGGTGCCCCCCACGTCCCAAGCTGTTGCTGCTCTGGGAGTTACCTTTCCTGCGCTCTGTGTTGGGTCTCCTGTTTCCTGTCTCCCGTGCTGTCCTCATGCTTAGCTTCTCCTCCTGTTCGGGGGCACGTCCTCCATGCTTAAAAGAGGGAGGAAGGACTGATTCTGTAGCACCTTGGACATCTGACAATTCCTACACGTGTCACTGATGATTTAACTGGCATGGAGTCCAGGGGTTAGCATTTTCCTTCAGAATTTTGTGTGTGCGGCAGGCATGTCTTCCTGTGTCACTGTTGCTGTTGAAATGTCTTAAGCGAGTTTGATTTCTGACCCTTTATACATGACCTGAGTCCGCGGGAGCCTGTGAAACCTCTTTTCCTCCAGAGGGGAGCAATTTCACGGTGATTTCTTTGCTTTTGGGGTTTGTTTCACCCTTATGTCAGGCACTGAGTGGGCCTGTCAGTTGTGAAGTCACTTCTTCAGTGGTCTGCATGCGTGAGCACTGGGCATGAGGGCTGGGAACGGGGGGCTGGCCGGGAGAGCAGCCGGGAGGCATGGTCCTCGTGGCCAGAGGACTGGGGTGAGCTCCCTCCAACCCCGCCCCTCTTGCCCACAGCCTCGCTCCCAGGAACATGGAGGAGGAGGAGGAGCTGGAGGAGACCGCACAGGAGAAGAAGCTGCGCTTAGCCAAGCTCTACCTGGAGCAGCTGAGGCAGCAAGGTGAGCTTGTGGGCTGGGCAGGTGAGGGGTGGGACCTGTGCCTAAGCCGGCCTGCTGCAGCCCCAGCCACCTGATGAGTGACTGACACAGGTACCCAGCGGGCTGCCCGGGCCACTGGTGCTGGCTGCCCTGTGGAGGGTGGCCAGGAGCTCTCACAGGGTTCCCGGGGCGGGCCAGACCTTCGGAGGCTTTAGACTGACCTGGCAAGTATGGGCAGGTGCTGGGCAGGAGACCGTTGGCCCCCACTCCCCTTCGTCCAAGGCGCCCTGAACTTCCCTCGGGACACAGGCCACGTGTTTGGGGCCCAGGACGCAGGTGGTAGGGTTGGGATGGGAAGGAAAAAGCAGGCTTTGGCCTGGGTTTACTGGGGTTGCTGTCTTACATAGAGGAGGAGAAGGTGGACGCCCGTGAGTTTGAGGAGGACCAGGTGGCAGGGCGCCTGAAGGAGGACGTGGTAAGTGTGGCGGGAGGACGCGGGAGGAAGGGGTGGGGCTGGCCCGGCCCTGGAACCTCACCCCTCTCTTCCCTGCAGCTGGAGCAGCGGGGCAGGCTGCAGAAGTCAGTGGCAAAGGAGGTGAGTGAGCAGAACCCTCTGGTGTGAGATTGGAGGGAATTGGAGGTCCCACCTGGGCTGGTGGGCAGATGGCCCAACTGGGGACTAAGGCTGTGGGGTCTTTGCTTGAGAGCACGGTAGGCACTTGGACAGACAGGGTCAGGTCAGGGTCTGGTCCTTTTGGCCCTGGGTCTGGTTCCCTTCTGGGGCGGGAGCAGGGAAGGATGGCGTGTGTGCGTGGAGGGGGTGCCTTCCTGCCCCCGTCACGGCGACCGTCCCCTGCCTGCCCAGATCCAGGCCCCAGCCCCAGACGACATTCGAATCTTACGGGGCCACCAGCTCTCCATCACGTGTCTGGTTATCACCCCCGACGACTTGGCCATCTTTTCTGCCGCTAAAGATTGCACCATCATTAAGTGTGAGTGACCACCTGGGCGGGGGTGTGGGCTCCAGGGCTCACAGGAGGGCTGGTCTGGGGGCAGGGAGTCATCAGGGCCAGCGAGGCCCAAAGCAGGGGGCTTCTGGGGGCAGGCTTGCTCCCAAAGAAGTGTTTTCTGGGTGACAGTGGAAACTTCTGCCCAGGAGTGGACCCTGTGAGCTCCCTGTCACTGTCATTGAGACGGAGCAGAGGAAGGATGATAATTTAATGGGGTTCGGGGCTGCCGGTGGGCAGTCGGGCCCGTGGGATCGAGTTCCTCGTCACACGGCAGTGACAGGAAGAATTCACACCCTTGGTCCCAGAGCACTTCTCTGTCCCTTCTCTTTGGGCTTGATGGCTGCCCTGCAGGGTCATTGTCCCCACTTAGCAGATGGAACAGGGGCTCACAGTGGCTGAGCCAGGTCTTCTGACCTGAGGCCAGGACTCGTCCCGCGTCCACGCTGCCCTTAGGGGCTTGCCAGCCAGTCGTACCCCCCCATCTCAGTGGACTCTCTCTCCCCCTGGTGTCAGGGAGCGTGGAGAGTGGACGGAAGCTTCACGTGATCCCACGAGCCAAGAAAGGGGCCGAGGGGCAGCCCCGTGCCACAGCAGCCACGTCCTCTGCATGGCTATCTCCTCCGACGGCAAGTACCTCGTAAGGCAGGGTTGGCCCTGGGGGTGGGTGAGAGGCCTGGGCACACGGTGGGTGCCTGTGGCCATTGTCCGCATCCCCACAGGCCTCGGGCGACCGCAGCAAGCTCATCCTGATTTGGGAGGCCCGGAGCTGCCAGCACCTGTACACCTTCACGGGGCACCGGGACGCCGTGTCGGTGAGGGGCGGGGCCTCCTCCGGCAGCTGTTGATTGAGCACCTGAGTGCCAGGCTTGGTGCGGGGCTCTGGGGAGTGGGGTGAATGAGGCAGAGTGCCCTGTCCTCAGGGAACCTGCTCTTTGGCGTAGTGAGTGCCATTGTGATGGACACGAATGGGCTCAAGGGACAGGGCTGGGGGGACCAAGCTGAGCTCCCCTAGGGAGCAGAGAGGCCTGGAGAGGTCTGCAGCTACTCGAGGGCAGGTGAGCGCAGGTGAGCATGCGTCTGGCTCCAGAGGGGCTGCACAGAAGCGCCTCACGGAGCACTCTTGGGAGCTGGCTCCCTGTGCCATGTGGCTTGCTCTTCACGAAGTCCTCCCTGGGCCTGACCTCTGTCTCGCCCTCTGTAGTCCAGGCCCCCTTTGTCCTCTCTGCACCCTCAGGGACTGGCGTTCCGCAGAGGCACCCACCAGCTCTACAGCACGTCCCACGACCGTTCCGTGAAGGTGTGGAACGTGGCAGAGAACTCCTACGTGGAGACCCTGTGAGTGTGTGTGGGTGGAGGGCGTGCGGGCGTGCAGGTGCAAGTTCACCTGTGACCCCATTCTCCCTTGGGCCCTCCAGCTTCGGGCACCAGGACGCTGTGGCTGCATTGGATGCCCTGAGCCGGGAGTGCTGCGTGACGGCTGGGGGCCGGGACGGGACCGTGCGTGTTGTGGAAATCCCCGAGGAGTCGCAGCTTGTCTTCTACGGCCACCAGTAAGGCCATGTGGAGGTCCCCGCAGCCGCCTCAGGGCGGGCTCCAGGGGCGGGGCGGAGTTAGGTCACGCCCCTCACCGCCCCTTTCTCCAGGGGCTCCATCGACAGCATCCAGCTCATCAACGAGGAGCACATGGTGTCCGGCGCAGACGATGGGTAAGACGCCTTTGGGATGTCTCCCGACTCTGCCGCTGCTCCCGGAGCCCGCGTAGAGTCCCCCCTGCTCGGGAGCTGTTGTAACCCCTCTGCATAGATGAGGACACAAGGCAGGGAGCTCAGGTCGCCTCGTCTGTGTCTCACGGCTGGTATACGCTTGACCCCTCTGGGCCACGCGGCCTTTCTGCCCTGACCCCGGCTCCCTCGCTGACGCTGCTCTCTGTCTCCAGCTCTGTGGCTTTGTGGGGCCTCTCCAAAAAACGGCCACTTGCTCTGCAGCGTGAAGCCCATGGGCTGCGGGGGGAGCCGGGCCTGGAGCAGCCCTTCTGGGTGTCGTCGGTGGCAGCCCTGCTCAACACAGACCTTGTGGCCACAGGTGAGTGGCCTGTGCGGCAGAGAGGAGGGAGTCCCCGGATGGGCTGGCGCCGGCGCTCACCGTCTCCCTGCCCCCCACCGTCTCCCTGCCCCCACCGTCTCCCTGCCCCCAGGCTCCCACAGCTCTTGTCTGCGGCTCTGGCAGTGCGGGGAGGGCTTCCGGCGGCTTGACCTTCTCTGCGACATCCCCCTGGTGAGTGAGGCTTGAACGCCCAGCCCGTCTGCCACACTCCCCAGGCCCCGTACTAGAAGGGTGCCTCCTCAGAGCAGGGCCAGCCGTGACATCTCTTTATAGTCCCAGCTCACAGCACGGGGTCTGGCAGGAACCCCCCCCCCCCTTCCGCTCTCCTCTCCTCCACTCCCCTCCCTGTCCTGGGTGCCGGGGTTCAAGGCAGGGAACGATGTGGACAAAAGCGTGGAGGACTTGGCCCCGTGATGGTTTCTGCATGGCTGGCGCTGGGGTGTGCGGTCTTGGGTGACCCTAGGGGAGAGTGGCAGGGTCTGGCAGTGACACCTGGTGACAGTGCAGAACTTGGGTCAATGGTGATGGTCACGGGGTCTCTAGGGCCTCACCGCCAGGAGCCAGACCTGGTGTCCATTGTCGTCTTCATCGTGGTGAAATGGCTACGAGGCTGGCCTTCTGTGTCCCCCACCTCGGCCACGTGGAGGCTCTGGCCTTGAGGGGTAACGGGCTGGCCCAGGCGGCAGGCGGCAGATCAGGGACTGAACCCAGGCCGGGCGAGGCCACGGCCTTGACTGTGCTGGGGGGTCTGTTCTCATGTCCACCTTCATTGTCCCTCCCGGTTCTCAGGTGGGCTTTATCAATAGCCTCAAGTTCTCCAGCGCTGGGGACTTCCTCGTGGCTGGGGTGGGGCAGGAGCACAGGTATGAGGCACCCCCCCCCCCCCCGAGGGGCAGGGTGGGGCAGCGTGGGTGGCCCTGGCTGGGCCCTGCCTGGGAGTCGGGCGGAGACCGGGGGGGCTGCACCCCCTCAGCTTCGCCCCGTCCCCCTGCAGGCTGGGCCGCTGGTGGCGAATCAAAGAGGCTCGGAACTCTGTCTGCATCATCCCGCTTCGGAGGGTTCCCAGGCCCACGGCCGCGGGCTCCTAACCTTCTCATCCCCTTTATTTAAGTCCTTCCCAGGCCATGTCCTTCCCGTTTTGTATTAAAAGCCTCTCTTTTGGGCCTTGTCTCCTGTAGCTTCTTGGGTGGGGAAGGAGGAGGTGGAGGGACTGTGGGTTGGAAAAGGCCGGGTTGGGGGAGGGGCGCCAAGACTGACGTCTCTGTTCTGCCCCTCTCTGGCCTGAGGGCTTTCTGTCCTTTTTTAGAGAGCTTGAGGATGGAGCCCTCAGCTGGCTCCTGGCTCCTGTCCCTGAGTGTCCTCTGTGACATTAGGCCATTTCCCCACCCTCTGCTCTGGGGCATAGGGGGTCAGAAGCTACGCCCCCTGTCTAAGTGTGTGTCAGAACTGAGATGAAGACAGCCAGGCCTCCAAGGTGGGCTGCCCTGCCCCTCTTGGGCCAGGTCGGACTGTCTGGGAGATGAGGGCCCACGTTGGGCATGGCTCTGCCCTTGGCCCAAGTGACAGCCAGGCTGCATGACCCGACCCTGCCAGGTAAACGTGTCAAAGCAACGTGCGCTGACCTGGTTTCATCTTGAGGCGAATGACAGGGGAGGCGGAGAGGCAGGCGGGAGGGACAGCAGTGCCCTACAACCTCCTCTGAGAGCGAGTGGGAAGGTTGAGGATCCTACACTGACGTTTTCCTCACCCCGCGGAGCCTGTGCTTCACAAGGGGCAGTGTGGTCCCCTCAGGGGAGGAAGCCTCAGGGCTGCCCGGTTGCCCCGTGCTCACAGGCCTCCCCGTCGAACAGACCTGCTCCTGCCTTCATCCTCCCGCTCGAACAGACCTGCTCCTGCCTTCATCCTCCCGGCTCCAGAGAGTCCGATTCACAGACCACACCCCCAAACATCCTGTTACAGATCAGAAGATGCTGACAGAAATGCCCCTTAACATGCGAACACTCTTCTTATTAGCACTTTCCCAGTTCAAAATTGAACAACATAATTTCTCCTATGGCTTCTATGCGTAACCCTGGTCAGCTGAGACTTCTTTGGTATAGATGGAGTCTCATTACTTGTTATGGTTGTGCTAAAAAACACAATATGCCATCTTAACCACCGTTTAAGTGTGCATTTCAGTAGTTTCAAGTCTATTCGCGTGCAGTGGGGCTCCAGAACTTTTTCTTCTTCCTCTGAAACTCTGTAGTCATTAAACACTAACGACCCACTTCTCCCTCCCCCAGTCCCTGCTCCCTGCTCCCTGCCCCCTGGTCCCTGTTTCCTGGCAACCACCATTCTACTTTCTGTTTCTATGGATTTGACTAACTTCAGATAGCTCACGTAAGTGGAGTCACACAGTGTTTGTCTTTTTGTGTCTGGCTTATTTCACTTAGCATAATGTCTTCAAGGTTCATCCACGGGAGCATGTGATCAGAGTTCTTTTTAAGCTGAATCGCATTCCAGCGTATGCGGAAACCACATTTTATTTATCCGGTTAGTAGCCATTTGGGTTGACTCCACCTCTTGGTTATCGTGTAGCATGCTGCTGTGAACATGCGTGTGCAACTATCTCTGAGAACCTGCTCTCAAGGACGTATACTCACAAGTGGTGTTGCTGGATCACAGGGTGGTTCTATTTCAATTTTTTGAAGACTGCCATAACTGTTTTCTATGGTGGTTCCACCATTTTGCAAGCCCTCCAGCAGCACACCAGAGTTCCAGTTTCTTTTTTTTTGACAGGTGTCCGAATGAGTGTGCGGTGGTGTCTCGCGGTGGTTTTGATTTGCATTTCACTAGTGATTAGTGATGCTGAGCAACTTTTCGTGCGCTTTTTGGTCATTTGCGTATCTGGAGAAATGTCTATGTAAGTCCTTTGCCTGTTTTTTGAATCGGTTGTTTTTTGTTGTTGATTGAGTATATCCTTTTTGGTGTTTGCTGAGATTCTTTGAATCTATAAATATATGACTTACACCAAATTTGGGAAGTTTTTAGCCTTCATGCAAAAATTTTTCTATATCAATTTCTCCTTTTTTTCTGGGACGTCAATAACATGAATGTGAGATCTTTCGATATTGTTCCACAGGTTGCTGAGGCTCTTTATTTTTTTCAATATTTTTTCTCTGTTCAGATTTCAGTCAGCTCACTGACTGATTTCTCTGTCATCTCCATTCTGCTAATGAACATGTCAGTGAATTCTTTATTTCATATACTGTATTTTACATTTATAAAATTTCAATTTTTAAAAAAAATATTTTCTGCCTCTTCTGAGAATGCCTACTTCTCTGTTTATTTAGGAGTTCACCTTTACCTCATGGATGATGGTTATAACTGCTTAAAAGTCTTAGCATGATACTTCTAACATTAATTGATTTTCTTTTTCCTTGAGACTTAATCAGATTTTCCTGGCTCTTCATATGTTGCGTAATTTTCGATTTTATCCTGGACATTTCCAAAGAGATGGTTTTTCAGGAGCTCATAGCACCATTGGCCATGGCAGTGCAGCTCTGTGACTTAACTTTGGGGGCTCTCAGAGCCATAGGAAGAAAAAAAAAGATAAAAACAGAAAAAAGAAAAAGGATGCTGTCCATAGTCTCTGGCTTGAGGAGGTATCTTCCCCCCGCCCCCCGCCCCCAATCCTCTGGTAAAAAAGAGGGGTTTCTCTTGGATTATGTGCTGCCTACACTTACGTAGTTCTGAATTTGAGGTTGCCCTCAACTTTGACCTTGAAACTGGAACTGATCATTCTTCAAGTTTTGACTTTCTTCCCTAATTTACCCGCCATTCTTTACTTTTCAGAGGCCAGCTGCTTCTCGTATTCTATTCAAAGTTTTTAGTTGTGGTTACTGAGAAGGATTAACTATTTGGGGTCTTTCTTTAGCATTTCTTGTAGTGTGAATCTGTTTATGATAACTGATCTCGACTTTGGTTTTTCTGAAAATGTCTTTATTTCAACTTCATCTAAAAAAATCAAGGTATAGTTCATGTATAGTCAAATGGAGAAATCTTAAGTTTGCAGTTAAACAAGTTTTAACAAATATATATATCCCATAATTTATACTTTATCCCAATATAGAACATTTCTATCACCCAGAAAGTTTCTTTGTGCCTCTTTCTGATGATTCTCAACTCCCAGAGGCAAGCACTGTTCTGATGTCTATCACTATATATTAGTTTTGCATGTTTTGGAACTTCATGTAAGTGGAATTATACACTTTTTTTGGGGTTTGGGTTTTTTTTGCTCAACATGTCTGTAGAATTTATCCATCTCATTGGACGTATTGTTAGTTCTTTGCTTTTTACTGTTTAATACCACCAAATCTTATCAACTTAGTAGATATGCCATGGTGTCCCATTGTGGTTTAAATTTTGCCTTTTCCTAATAAGTAATGATGTTGAGCAACATTTTGTGTGTTCGGTGGCCATTTGTATATTTTTTTATGAAGTATTGGCTTAAGTCTTTTAACAATTTTTATTGGGTTACTGGTCTTTATTATTGAGTTGTAGAAGTTCTTATATTCTGGATACGAGTCCTTTGTCAGATAAATGTCCTTTTCCCAAGCTTGTGACTTTTTAAAGATGCTGTCTTTTGATGAACAGATGGTTTAAATTTGGATGAAGTCCAGTCTATCAATATTTTATACTTAGTGCTTTCTCTATCTTGTCTAAGAAATCTTTGTCAGCTCCAAGGTCACAAAATAATTCCCATGGGTTTTCTTTTAGAAACGTTATAGTTTTAGCTTCAGTTTCTGTTTAGGCCTATAATAGCTCTTGAATTAATTTTTCGGGGGTCTGTGTTGTTAGATAGGGGTCAAGATTCTTTTTCCATTGAAAAATGCATTTCCTTTCTGCACTGAATTATCTTGGTACATTAAAAAAAGTCAATAGACTATAAATGTGAATCTATTTCTGGCTTCTCTATTCTGTTTCATTGATCTGTCTCTTCCTACACTAAAACCACTCTGTCTTGATTACAGTTACCTTATAGTTATTTTAAGACAGGAAACCATTGTCTTGATATCAGAGAATGTGAATCCTTCAACTTTGCACTTCTATATCGAGAATTTCCCAACTGTTCGTCGATGTATAGGAATACAGTTGATTTTTGTATATTGCCCTTGTGTCTTTCAAATTTTGGTGTGCTTTTTCTTTTTTCTCTTTAATCATCTTTATTGGGGTATAATTCACATTCCATACAGTTCACCCATTTAGAGTGTACAATTCAATGGTTTTTAGCATATTCACAGATATGTGCAAACACACCCATGGGTACCTTGCATGCTTGCTAGATTTCCTTATTCTAATAGTTTTTTGGGTAGATTTCTTTGGAAATTTTTATGTACATAATCAGACTGTCTATGGATAACTTAAAAAAATTTTTTTAGGCATTTTATTTGACTTTCTTGCCATATTGCACTGGCTAGGACCGTCAGTACACTGTTAAGCAGAAGTGGTAAGAACAGACCTTTTGGTTTTACTTCTATATCTTTATTTTTTTAATGTTATTTTCTTTGAGTATAGAATTCTAGGTTGGTTCCCCTCCCCTTCCCCCATGATGTCTTCCCTCCCCTCTTTTAATTTCCCCCTCTTTTTATCCTCCCCCACCCCCTGCAACTTCCACCCACCTAGGGATGTGGTCCGAGGTGGTCCGTGGCTCCACCTCGGGCGTGAACCCAGAACCTTCTGCGTGTACAGCAGGTGTGCTGACCACTACACTGTGGAGCCCCCGCCCTGTCCCGCCATGTCTTTCGTACTTTACAACGTCACTCTATTTTCTTCTGGCTTCCACTGTTCCTGGTGACAACTCATCTGTCATTTTAATCATTCTTCCGCTAGGTATAATGTAACCTTTTTGTCTGGTTTTTAAAGATTTTTAAAAACCTTTTTCAGCAATTTCACAGTTGTGCTCCTATGTGGTTTTATTTGTATTTTCATGTTTGCATAATTTTTGACCTGTCTTTGAGTTTAATGATTCTTTCTTTTGCTACCCTATCCAGTGATGAATGATTTATTTTGGATAGTGTATTTTTCAGGTTTAGAATTTTTTCTTAGTTTTCATTCTGTTTTTTTGAGTTTCTATTTGTCTGCTAAGTCCTCTGTTTTCCTACTTATTTTGTCTGCCTTTTCCTCTAAATTCTTTATCCATCGTATTCATATTTATATCATATTAGTTATTTCAGGCTCTTGTCTATTAATTCCAACATGAGTCATCTCTGATCTGCTCCTATTGACTTTTCCTTCTGATTACAGGTCACGTTTTCCTCCTTCATGTCTCATTTTTTCAATTGTTTGCCAAACACTGGGTAAAGGCAGTAGAGACGGAAGGGGTCGTTTTCGCAGCTAATCAGGAGTTCAGTTGAGCTGGGACTGGGTTGCCACTTCAGTGGCTGTAGTACCACTTGTTGATTTTGTGTTTGTTATTTACAGTTTTGGTGTCATCCAGAAAATCACTGCCAAGACCAATGTCAAGGAACATTTTTCCTATGTCATCTTCTAGGAGTTTTATGGTTTCAGATCTTATGTTTAAGTTCTTAATCCATTTTAAGGTTCTGTGATTGTATAAGATGGGGGTCTACTTTCATTCTTTTGCTGTGAATATCCAGTTTCCCCAGCACCATTTATTGAAGAGACTCTCCTTGCCCCATGATGTATTCTTAGCTCCCTTGTCAAATACTAGTTGACCATATATGTGGAGATTTATTTCTGGGCTCTCAAATCTGTTCCCTTGATCCATGTGTCTCTTGTTATGCCAGTACCATACTATTTGGATTACTCTAGCTTTGTAATATCGTTTGAAACAGGAAGTGTGATGCCTCCAGCTTTGTTCTTTTTCAAATTTGCTATTTCAGGGTCTTTTGTGGTGTTATATGAATTTTAGGATTGTTTTTCTATTTCTGTGAAAAATGCCATTGGATTTTTGATAGGGATTGCACTGAATCTATAAATGGATTTGGGTGGTATGGACATTTTAACAATATTAACTCTTCTGAAATATGGGACATCTTTTCATTTATTTGTATGTTCTTCATTTTCTTTTATCGATGATTTATAGTTTTCAATGTATAGATCTTTCACCTCTTTGGCTAATTTTACTCCTAAGTATTTTATTGTTTTTGATGTTGTTGTAAATGGGATTGTTTTCTTAATGTCTCTTTCCAGTAGTTTGTTGTTAGTATATAGAAAAGCAACTCATTTTTGTATATTTATTTTGTACCTGAAATTTTACTGAATTTGTTTATTAGTTTTCACAGTTTATTGGTGGAATCTTTAGGGTTTCCTATATTTAGGGTCACGTTATCTGCAAAGAGATCATTTTATTTCTTCCTTTCCAAGTTGGATGACTTTTATTATTTTTTTCACCTTAGCTCTGGCTAAGACTTCCAGGACTACGTTGGTCGGGAGTAGTGAGAGTGGGTACCCTTGTCTTATTCTTGATCTTGAAGAAAAGCTTTCAACTTTTTCACTATTGATATGATGTTATCTGTGGACTTGTCATATGTGCCTTTATCATGTTGAGGTTTATTTCTTAGCTACCAAATTTGTTGAGTTTTTATCATGAAAGGATTTTGAATTTTGTCAAATGCTCTTTCTGTATCTGTTGAGATGACCATGTGAATTTTATCCTCGTTATGTGAATGTGGGATATCATGTTTATTGATTTGAGTATGTTGAACTGTCCTTGACTCCCAGGATAAATCTCATCTGCTCTTGGCATATGATCCTTAAATTTGCTGTTGAATTTGGTTTGCTAGTATTTTGTTAAGAACGTTTATATCTTATGTTCTTCAGGAATATTGCCTGTAATTTCCTTTTCTTATACTGTCCTTATCTGGCCTTAGTATCAGGGTAATGCTGGTTTTATGAAATGAGTTTGAAGTGTTCCACCTCTTTAATTTTGGGGGGGAGTTGAGAAAGATTAGAATTAATTCTTCTTTAAATGTTTCGTAGAATTCACCAGTAAAGCCACCAGGTCCTGGCCTGGTAGGAGATTTTTAATTACTGCTTCAATCTCCTTACTTGCTATTGCTCTGTTCAGGTTTTCTATTTTATCATGATTCAGTCTTGGTAGGTTGTATGCTTCTAGGAATCCAATTTTTCTGGTTATCCAACTTGTTGGCATTTAGTTGTTTATAGTAATCTTTATGTTCCCTTGTATTTCTGTGGTATCAGTGGTCATATTCCTTCTTCCATTTTTTTTTTATTTGAGTCTTCTTTTTTTCTTAGTCTAATTAAAGGTTTGTCACTGTTGTTTATCTTAGTTTTATTAATATTTTCTATTTTCCTGGTTTCTGGTTTATCTTTTTCTGCTCTAATCTTTTTTTTTTTCCTTCCTTCTGTTAACTTTGGGTTTCATTTTATTTCTGGTTTTTGAGGTGTAAAGTTAGGTTATTTATTTGAGATCTTTTTTCTTAATGTATTCATTTATTGCTATAAAATTCTCTTTTACAACAGCTTTTGCTGTATCCCATAAATTTTGGTATGTTGAGTTTCCTTTTTTGTTTGTATCAAGATATTTTTAAATTTTCCTTTCATTTTGCTTTGATTCACTTGTTCAGAAGTGTATTGTTTAGTTCCCACATATCTGTGACCTTCTTAGTTTTCCTTTTATTATTGGTTTCTAGTTTCATATCATATCAGGAAGGATACTTAGTATGATTCGAATCTTAAATTTGTTAACACCCATTTTGTGACCTAACACATGATCTCTTCTGGAGAATGTTGTGTGTACTCGAGAAGAATGTATGTTCTGGGACTGTTGGATTAAGTGTTCTGTATATATCTTAGGTATATTTGGTTGAAGTCCAATTTTTCCTTGTCAATCTTCTGTCTAGATGATCTATCCATAGTTGAAAGTGGGGTGTCGAAGTCTCCTACTGTTATTATATCACCGTTTCCTCTCCCTTCAGATCCGTGAGTAGTTGCTTAATATAGTTTGGTGCTCCAGTATCGATTGTGTATATCTTTACATCATTATAGCCTCTCGATGAATTGATCCCTTCATCATTGTATCAGGACCTCTTTGCATCTCGTTACAGTTTTTTACTTACAGTCTACTTTGTTAGAAATACAAATATGCTGTCTTTTGGGGTCCATTCGCATGGAGTATCTCCCCCCCCCCCTTCACTCTCAGCCTACGTGTATCCTGCAAGCCGAATGAGTCTCTGGCAGGCAGCACATGGTGGTGGTGGTGGTTATAATTCGTTTAGCCGCTCTATGTTTTCTAATTGGAGAATTGAATCCATTTACATTTCATTTCCTTATCGATAGTAAGGACTTCCTAATAGCCATCCTCTTATTTCGTGGCTGTTTTTAGCTCCTTTCTTCCTCTCTTGCCGCCTTCCTTTGAGAATCTATGTTTTTCTATAGCGACATGCTTTGGTTCCTTTCCTTTCTCTTCTGTCTGCTGCATATCTGGGTTTTGCTTTGTGATTGCCATGAAGTTTACAAAAAAAGCCTCGGAGTTATGTTTTAAGTTGATGGCAGCTTCAGCCGCATGCTCAAACTCTGTCCTTTTCCTCCTCCCCCCAGTTTCGTTTTTGATGTCACACTGTGTATCTATTAACAAGTTATGTGGCCACAGTCACAGTTTTTAGTACTTTTATCCTTTAACCTTTACACTCGAGTTATGTGGTTAACGTACCACCGCGTTACAGAATTAAAATATTTTGAATTCGTATACTCACCTTTACCAGTCTGCTTCATAGTTTCATATGTTTTCTGTTACTAACTAGTGTCTTTTCATTTCGGCTTGAAGAACTCCTTTCAGTGTTTCTTGTAAGTCTGGTCTAGTGGTGATGAATGCCCTCAGCTTTTGTCTGGGAAAGTCTTCATCTCACCCTCATTTTTAAGGACAGCTTTGCTGCGTGAAATAGTCTTTTTTTTTTTTTTTTTTTCAGCACTATGAATATATCATCTCACTCTCTCCTGACCTGAAAGGTTTCTGCTGAGAAATCCACTGATGGCCTTACGAGAGTTTCCTTGCAGATGAGAAAGTTTTTTCCTCTTGCTGCTTTAAAAACTCTTTTTCTTAGCTATTAGACAGTGGTAGTGTATGTCTTGGGTACGATTTCTTTGGATTGAATCTGGGGATCTGTGAGTGTCATGAACTGGATATTCAAGCAGTCTCGGCTGTTATTTCTTTAAATAAGTTTTCTGTTTTCTGCCCTTTTCCCACTGTCGCCTGCCAGGCATTCTGGGGCTTTCTCAGAGCTTTTCTACGGATACATCTGCTCCACACTTTTTGTTTCCTCTTAAGAGGATTCTTAAGATTGGATGCCTTCTCCCAACCCTGCAAAGCCGGGTCAGAATCCGATAGCCTCCTGTTTGCTTTCCCTAGGGCAGCGCCGAATGCCTGAGTGTATGGTTTTTCCCAGCCCCACTGAGCTGATTGGCTTTCTACGCATGCTCACTAGCCATCTGCAAAGGCTCCTACTTGCCACCCTCAGGGCCCCACACGGAGCCTGGCATGGATAAGTGTGTGTGTATGTGAGTGGTATAGTGTTGGGGGTACCTGTAGGCCAATTCTCAGGGACTCGTGGGCAGGCTTCCTGATGGAGCCTGCAAAGTGCTTAGTAGGACCTGTACCTTTGATGTGCATTGGGTCCTACCCCCGGTTCTCTCAACCCCTACCCACCCCAGTCACGTGGCTCACCGCAGCCTTCTGGAAGGGATAAGAAGCACACTCCTCAGTGACCCCTGGGGCTGTGATTCTGAGGGAGACTGGTGCCTCACAGGTGGGTCTTCAGAGGACAGAAGCAGGCAGAGGTGGGGAGGTCCCCAACTAATGTCTGGGGCCTCTGACTCGTGTCTTTCGCATATGTCAGAGCTAAGAACAGAGCAAAGAACTTCCTCAGTGGCCGCCCTTCACCCATTTGATTGTGGCCTTGAGTCCATCAGGGGCAGAAGAAGACAGGAGAGCAGTTGAGCCCATTGGAACCTGAGGTGGAGGCCCCAGCTCATCCTGGGGGCCTCACAGAGTTCCCTGGTCACTGTATGGATGGGTAAGCAATTAGACTCTTCTCTCTTAAGGCAATCATTGGTAGCAGCTTGGTGTATACACCTTTCTTCCCCTTTACGTGCATTTACAACGTATATGTATAATTATTATCTTGATGGTTTTATTTACTAAATGGGGTCATAATGATCAGCAACTTTTTCACTTATAAATACATTTGGATATACTTCTTCACCAGTACATATAGATCAAATTCATTATTTTTAACAATTATGTGGTATTCTATAGTATGAAGGAACTATAAATCAAATTGATCCACAATTTCACTAATTGGAGATAGTACCAATTGCCATCTTTATACATCTTTATGAATGGGACAGTATTTCTGGTATCTTGTTTTGTAGTCAGGGCTTTGGCCATTTCCAGAAGAAAAAAATGCACCGACTTTTGTCTCTTCCTTGGAGAAGACTCAGGTATTGGGAGCCATCCTGGTCCCTGAGTCATAACTGCCCTTATGACATCACGGGTCTCCCTATTTCACTCTTTCTACCTATGCCATGGCTAGAGCAACACAGACCTGAGGGGATTTGAACCATCTACACCCAATCCATGTGGGACCAATGGTGAGCAAGAGACAGGCATACCAGGCTTTTCAGGGGTGTCCCCAGAGATCTCTCAGACGAGGGGACCCCTCGACATCTGATTGCTCTGGGAATCCCTGAAAGTTGGGGATGTGTGGGATACTGAATGGAGAAGGAAGGAGAGCAGCCTCACTCTCGCCTTTCCCCTAACTGCTGATTGCAGGAGGCGGGCCAGCCTGGAAATATTAGTGAAAACACTGAAAATGAGCCTGAGCAGGGAAAGCAGCTGGCCGACTCAAGCTCAGCACCACTGATCTCGAAGGAGGAGGCAGAGGTAAGGAGGGGCCCTGACTGGATGCCTTTGCTCCGTGTGTCCTAGTGCTCATGGTCGGTGTCTTTTGCATGGTCCAGAGCTAAGAACAGGAATAAACTCATTCTTGCCTGTCTTCTTTCCCCATTTCTTTTTCAGGCTAACACTGTGAATAAGGTTGAGATGAAGAGAGCAGATAATGCTAATACTACACCCAGAGAGTATGACCCTCGCAGACTCACAGGGCCGGGGCTGGGAGTGTGGGGGCCACGTTTGTGGAATGGAGTGGCCAATGTGTGGGAGGCTGGGCTTAATCAATGGTGTGTGTGTGTGTGTGTGTGTGTGTGTGTGTGTGTGTGCGCGCGCATGTGTGATCTTGTGCATGTATGTTTGATTGTTAATTAAGATTTAAAGTGTGAAAGTCAAGAGAAGTGGAGATGGGTGAGAGATAGGAGCGACAGAACTTTAGGGGTGGAAAGAAACGTTCACTAACATGCAGAGGAAGAGAGCACGTGGTGGATTGGAGCTGGAGTCAAAGATGAAAGGGGGGATTAACCAAAGATGCTACTTCTCAGCCAGGTGGGTGGGGTCTGGAGGGAAGGGTCATGGGTCTTGGTTAGGTAAACTTGGCATTCCTTTGACCCATAGATCATGAAGTTTTTGCTCTATGCTGGCCAACGTGTTCCATGTAAAATCGGGGAGCCAGGGAGAGGGACTCTGAGATTCAGAGGTCAGTGTGATATGTCCATATCCATTAGCCAGGGAGGAGAGGCAGGACAGACAGGACACCAGGTCTTCTAATTCCAGCCAGTGTCCTGCCCAGGGTTCCTGAGGTGTAGAAGAAGGGGTGACTGTCGACGGGGACTCAGGGTCCCTTCTGGCAAAACCTGGGGCTGAAGTGGGTGGGGACCATTCTCCGAATGCCTTCTCTCTCTCTTTTTTTTTCTTGCAAGATCCCAGAAAACCGGAATGTGCCCCCCACGAGTAACCCGGAAGTCGTGCGGATCCAGGCGTGGTGGCGGGGCACGCTGGTGCGCCGGGCGCTGCTGCACGCGGCGCTCAGGGCGTGCGTCATCCAGCGCTGGTGGAGGCGCGTGGCGCTGACGCGCAGCAGCGGCGGCGGCGCGTGGCGCTGGAGACCTTCATGCGCAGGGAGTGGGCGGCGGTCAAGCTGCAGGCCTGGGTGCGCATGTGGCGCATCCGTCTGCGCTACTGCCGCCTGCTCCACGCGGCGCGCATCATCCAGACCTTCTGGAGGTGCCACTCCTGCACTTCCCGGGGCTTCATCAAGGGCCAGTACAGAGTCACGGCCGACCAGCTGCATCTTGAGATAGAGATCCTGCTGGGCTCAGGGCCCTGCATTGTGACGGAGTGTATTCCCCTCCCAACAAAGTAGTGAAGTGGTCTTTGCCCAGCCTCTCTCTGTCGGTCAAGCTCCGGGGGGTCAGGGCGAATGTCGGCAGATGCTCAGTATCCCAGGTGCTAGCTCTGGGGAGTTGGCAGGGGTTGTCTGAGGAGAAGGATTCTGAGCCCTTGCCCAGACCAAGCAGAGACTGTTTGGCCATGGCTGCGGTAGGCAGGAAAGTCAGGGGTACAGATCCGCCATGGTGGCCAACTCAGGGAGCCTCACTCGTGTTCGGTCCAGGGAAATGGTGCCTCTCTCCGGGGTTGTGGATAAGGGAAGTCCTTAGGGGCAGGTGATGGGCAGTGGCAACGCAGCCGTGTGCCAGGAATTCACTCACCTACGTCGAGTTGCCCAGGGCTTGTTCTCCCCCCCCATGATTGAGAGGAGGCCACCGCCCCAAGCTCTGGGATCCTGGCTCCTGCTGGTTTGTGAACGGGCCTCCCCACATCCCGGGTAAGGAGAGACGGAAGGAAGAGGCACACTGCTCCACGTTGATAGGTGGCGGGGACCTCTGACCGTCCCTTCCTGTGAAAAGCTGCCCCTGGGGTGGGGTTGGGGCCTAAGTGATATAAAGGGCCAATTAAGAGGTCAAGGTCAGGCTGTCCCTCTGCCCACCTGGGCACTGCCGTCCCATGGTCTCCTGCAGACGGAGAGGGATCTGGGGTCTTGGGCTAATCTCCGTCAACGCTGCAAGCTCAGAAGCCTCTCTTCAGGCCCTGTCCCACCGCTGCTGCCCTGACAAGCTGGTCCCTCAGCGCACAGAGGTTCTGGGGTGCAGCCCAGAGGTCTCGGGGTGCAGCCCACAGGTCTCGGGCTCCAGCTCTCTGTCTCGCCCTGGGGCATGAGCTCTATTTCCTGCTCAGTCCCTCTGTGTCCCGCCCCATTGTCACACTCAGGTCCTGGTCTCCTCGCTCCGAAGGACTTCTGTCTCCTCTCTCCTTGCCTCCCTTTCTCCTGTTCAGTGTCTCGGAATGAAGAGCAAGGACTGCAGAGCCAGGCCGGCTGAGGTCAGACCCCCGCCCCCGCCCCCACCGTCATGCGGCCAGCCGTGGACACACCATTGTCCCTCCCTCGGCCCCAGTCTCCTGAGCGGTGAAGTTGGGCTGATGAGCCTCACTTTTCAATGTGAACATCAAATACCATAAAAATTCAGCACCAGCAACAGAACAAGGAAAGGGGCTGCGCCTGCAGACCTTAAACACTGGCGGCCAAGGAGACACAGCAAAGCGCGGGGTGGAGTTGCAGCCCGCCGTGCACAGCAGGGTGCGCGCCTCCGTCCTGGGGGCTGCTGGCCCCAGGCCCTCTCAGTGGACAGACAGGGAGTATCCGTGTCGCATACACACGAGCACACACACGTATACCCATCATTGACCTGTATTAAGATGGATGAGTTCACACTGAGACCTTCAATCTCAACCTAAAACCAAAGTTTTCTTTTTATATTTCTATCTCCTATTTCCAAGATTAAGAAATCATTCTTAATAAGTTTTCCCTCGTTATCCTTAATAAGTTTTCTTATTCGATCTCTCCTGTATGTCGACTAATCTTTCCTGGCTGCTCCTGGCCTCTTTGCCATGCAGACACTGCCCCCACCCTGCTCGCGCTCTGATGCCCTGCTGGGCCACCACCCTCGTCATGTAGCTCAGGCTCCCCCTTCCCATATTGGTCACTGTCCCTTGTGAGTGCTGCTGCCACCCAGCTTGGGCTGACATGACATGTCAGGGTGCCCTCTGCAGATATCCTTGCTGTGCTCAGGTTATGACGCTAGCACCCATGACAACACCCCTTACCGCCATGATCTTGGACCCCCGTGTTTGGACCCCCTCTTAACCCCGCCTGGGCTCTGATGCCCTGTGTCAGCCGGCCCCTGCGTGGACTCCTCCCTCGTCAGGGTTCCGTGCCTGGCAGATCTCCGATGCTGACACCTTCCTCACCCTCGGGATCCACACCCCGCTCTGTGCCGTGGTGCCCAGCATCCCCCCCGCCCCGCCACACCACAGTGCACCTCTGATGCGCTGTCCAGCCTCATGAGGCTAAGGGCTTTCCAAATGAATTGTTCAGGAAGGGAAGGGAGGAAAAGGAAGTTGAAAGGACAAGAGGAAACTAAGTTTTCCACTAAAAAAGTAAAGACAAGCTATCTGCAGAAGAAAATGTTGTCACTTGCTAATATCTGCTTTCATGGTTTCACCCCAAATCTCAAGGACACATGACCACAAAGAAAACTCAGGTAACGTCCTGAGAAAATGGGTCAACATGTTTGAGCACAGGCTCGGGTCTTTCTCTGTCACTATAAACTCATAGGAATAACAGTACATTTATATATTTTTGATATTTCTAATAGAACTTAAAAAATGAGGAACTTCAGTGGACAGAAGTCATGTGGACTTTTTTAAAAAGACAAGACAGATGTGAAAAAACACAACCAGGGCTCTAAAAAAAAATCCTGGCACGTGGACATGCAGCCTCCCTCCTGGCTTGCAGGCAGCCGGCCCGGGGCGTGGCAGGCGCCGTGGGCCACCATGGGGCCTGGGAGGAATATACTTACAGGAAGAGCAGCTGACTCTCCAGCTGAGCCATGCAGCTGGCGCGAGAGGGCCTGTCTCCAGGGAAGAGCTGTGACCGAACTTGGAGGAGAGGCAAGGCTGGGTACCGTGTGGCCCTCTTGCACAGGAAGACCCCTGCCCAGGAGACCATCTACTGACAGCCCACATCTCCCCCTGCAATCTGCGGAGTCAGGGACATGACACACATCAACAGGCAAAGAGGATCTCTCAAAGCCAAGATGATCCCCAGCATGAACCACCAGGCTTTGAAGGGAAACGGCGTGAAAAGCGCCCCTAAACTCGACGAGCAGAAACACGGTGGTCAAGGGAAAGACTAAGAAGGCAATTTAAAGAAGTGAAATCGATGTTCCCCGTGGGTGGGAGGAGACGTCCTAGCCATGAAAGAACACCCCGCTATTAAAAATAGCCATTTATAAATCTTAGCAAGGAACAATGTTAAAATTAAAACTTGATGGATGGGCTGCATAGCAGAAGGGAAGTAACTAAAGTACAGATTAGTGAGTGGAAAGTTGGATGCGAGGAGCCCTCCTGGCATGCAGCACAAAAGGGCAGAAAAAATGAAAAGGTTAAAAAAAAGTAAAAGAACAGAGCATTGATCCAGAAGTTCCAGTCACGGTTGAATTCGTGTTCCCGAGAAAGGAAGTACAGACACGGGGTGCAGAAACTCTCGAAGCATTAATGAGTTTCCCAGAGCTTGAAGAGAAGCAGTTGCCCCCCAAAGGTGAAGGAAAACAGATGGCTCTCCAAACAGGTCGCAGCTCAATCTCATACCTGATGGAGATAAATACTGAAAAAGAGGGGAAAAAAAATGAACAAAACTACCCACTAAAGAATGTTTCAGGTTGATGTCAGTTTCTCAGCAGCAAGGAGGAAGTGAACAAGATATTTCTATAAAAGATACATTTCTATAACAATATGTAATCTCTCTCAGAGGGTACCAATGTGAGAGGTTGCTGGAGGCAGTGGGTGGAGAAAAGAAAATTGGCCTAAAGTTCTTACCTGATTTTAGAAGAGATAGATATTGATTTGCTCCAAGAACTCTACAACGTAAAATAAAATAGATGTGAAAATTTAAGGGAGTTCTAGAAGGAAAGGAATAAGATACATAACTTCTATATAAATTAGACATCCTGTTCAGACAAAACAAATCGAAAATACAGTGAGTCCAGAACATTAGAGATTCGTTTTTACATCACACGGAGGAAGTCTGAGAGCACAGCCCAGGCCTGGTGTGGTGGCTACGTGATGCCATCATGGAAATCAGCCACTGTTCTTCACCGGCTGAAGGAGCTAACCCTTGTCCTTGCTCCCAACACAATTATCACAGTGCCAGCCACCACGACTACATTTCAGGGGAAAAGCTAAGGCAAGATGGCAAAAAGGACCCATTTGAATCCTATAAGATCGTCCCGAAAGAGCCATCCAGTGACATCTTGTTGACCAGTGAGATATCACGTAACCACTCCACTGCAAGGGAGACTGAGAAATGCCAAGGCCAACAAAATTGGTGTCCTTCTGCTGAGGAAGACGTGGGGTGTGGATATGGGTAAGCAACTCACAGCATCTGCCACAATTTCTAAAACAGTAGAAGAGAAAAATATACCAACCTCAAAATGCACTGAGAACTTAGTCAATCTGATAAAAGACAGAGAAAGAAAAAGAGACCCTTAGGAAATACGAAGGTTTTAAAGCAGAAAATAAGATGGCAATAAGTCCATAAATATTAGGAATCGATGAATGTAAATAGATGAGCGTAAATATCGACCTATTAAAAAACACGCTTGAAAGACTGGAATGATTCCATTTTTCTGAGTGATCCCAAGATGAATTGTACGAAAAGTTCCCCAAAGGCCAGTGGTCAAGAACAATGCCTTACCACCTGGCCAAACCAGCCAAGCCAGCTAATCTGTGGGCCCATAAGGCACCCCCACCCTTATTTCTTCCTGCACATATTCTGATTACTGCACCTGGCATCTTCTGCACTCGGCCCTTTCTGCGCACGGCCCCTCTATACGCAGCCCCACTGCACACGACCCCTTTTGCACGCAGACCCAACAACCTACCACCCAATCCCTTTAAAGGTCAACCTAACCCCCAATCAGGTAACGCCAAGGCATCTCCCCAAGGCTTGCGGTTTTACCCTTTAAATTAGGTCCCAGCCCCTTGGTCGGGGCTCCTCTCAACCACTGCTGTGTCAGTGAACGAGTGGGGTCCAACTCGAGTTTGTCAGTAAACTCCCTCTTGCACTTGCATCGGTGTCAGTTTCCTTCTTGGCGCGTGGAGTTCCAAACCAGGGCCTTACACTCTCTTATCGGTTAAACAGATCTTGCTTGTGGTGGCTGCTTCCGCTGCCTTCACTCCTCCCTCAGCCCACAGACTGCAAGGGGACAGGCAGTGGGTACGTGAAGGAGCCAGCCACATAGGCAGGGAGCCCAGACTCTCGAGCAAGCCACCACCGTGGTACCACCATCCCCTCTCAGCTAGCTCACACCTGTGGGCTGAAGGGAACCCCTTGGGACCAGCTGGCGTAGAGAAAAACGTCTCAGCCTGAGTTGTGGGTTGTTAAGCTTAGTGTGTGCACGCCCGCCCAGAACAGCGGCTGAACTACAGCCTCACTCAGAGATAGCTGTGGAAGGAGCTGGTGAGGGAACGTCTTCTCAGTGGGCAGTTTCAGGCTGTGCATCCACTTTGTGTGGACAGAGACGCGAGTTGCTAGAGACGGGATACGCCCGGATTTTTCAGCAACGGCGAATGGCTTACTAGTCAGTTTCCCAGAAACGCTGATGAATAATATGGTGAATAACCATAGGCGTTAAGCACTTTATATTTTCATAAACTTTGTAGATCTGTCTAACTACGCTTTTTTGTCCCAGTCCACATGTGATTTCTCCATGATGAATTTTATCGCATCTTAGCAGATTGCACTCCGGGGGGCACTGAATTAGTGTTTTCTCAACTTCTTCAACAAATATTTGTATTTGTTTCATACAGACTATTCTCAGAGCCTAAATCCTTCAGTCACTCCAAGCTTGGCAGTCACCCTTCGATGAACAACAGCTGGCCTGTATTGGTAGCATCTGTCAACTCATCAAGAGCCAAGGAAAAGCACTTGAAATCATTTGGCTTCTTTTAAATGGACGCCTGGTTGTGTTCCAAACGTCACCAACGCCTATAGCAGCTATTCTCACTGAAAGGCTAATAGGGTCAAGTTTATTTTCTCGGGACACATTTTTTTTTTTCAGCTGCTACAATTAAACATGATTTAATTAACTCGCCACCAGTAAACATCTCCTCTTGCTTGGCTAACAAACGAGCAATTGGGAAACTCCTCGTGCCGGCAGACTCGTTTTCGTTTTCGATCTTGAGGAGAAAGCCTGCTGTGATGAGATTTAAAGGGTAGCACTTCGGAACGTCATGTGCACCGCTCCCTCGTGAGTCAGGAAGAGCGTCGATTGGGCCGTCTGCCGCCTCATCTTTCAGCCCAACTATAGTGCCACCGCATAAGGACCACGACGCGTTGCCGCCGTCTCAAAGGCGGGACATTTAACGTCCGCTTTCCTCTTGTTCGTTTTGACATGATGGATATGCGCGGGTGATAAAAAAAAGCA
This sequence comes from Eonycteris spelaea, assembly GCA_003508835.1. Classification (NCBI taxonomy): domain Eukaryota; kingdom Metazoa; phylum Chordata; class Mammalia; order Chiroptera; family Pteropodidae; genus Eonycteris; species Eonycteris spelaea. The sequence goes on along the minus strand of PUFA01000145.1, from coordinate 4,089,357 downwards.
CGTCACAGCACAGCAATGCGTGTGGCGTCCGAAACACTCTTTAGTTACGGCCGTAGCAGTGTGATCTGTTGTGTGCTCAGCAGCAGTGTGAATGACGAGTGCCACATTTAGTCTCTGTCACAGCCACTCACGTTTGTCATTGTCCTGCAAATGTGGCCGCAGATAGCATACAAACCATCCAGGCTGGCTGTTTTCCAATAAGGTTTTATTTATGAACACTGAAATTTGAATTTCACATCATTTTCCTGTGTCGTGAAATATTATCCTTTTGAGGTTTTTCAACCACTGAAAAATGGAAAAGCCGTTCTTTGCAGGATAAACAAAACCAGGCAGTTGGCTGGATTTAGCCCAGAGGCTAGAGTTTGCCAACCCCAGCCCTAAATCGATGCCGGTCACCTGGTGCTGAGTCCCTAACAGGTAGGACGTATGTGTCTCAGGATCCGGAGCAGGGTGTAAAAACGGCAGTGCGCCTGTGACCACTCCTTACAACTATTCACCTGCGTATCCAACCCCGGCTCCGTCTGATTTTCCAGGGAGGGAAGACAGTCATCAGTGGTCACAGTAAGAGTCTCATTAAACTTAAAGCTGTAGCTAAGACCTGGTCGCTTCAGGTTAGTTTTGCCAAGAAACACGCGAGTAAGGAAAGGAGTCACTGCAGGGGCAGGAATAATGGACCCTGATGGCCTGGCTGCTGCTACATTGTGGCAGCAGGGACACTGCGCTGCTCGCTGCTCGGGTGATTCACACCAGGACCTGAGGCTCTGCTGTCCAGGGGTCATGGGAGACAAACGGTCACGGCCTGAGATGTACCTGGTAACCAGAGAATCAGAGCCCTCATGGGGGAGGGTCTGGACCGCTGCTCCCCCTCAGGCAAACTGCCTAGATGGGGAGAAACGGGTGTCAAAGGTGAGCGGGTTCGAGAAGGGTCGGGGGGGGTCGGAGTGTGAGTGCCGGCCTCAGAGTGGACGGAGTGGAGTGTGTCCTCTTCACCTTTCCCTGAGTTTTCCTGGGAGACGAGACCGACAAGACCGACGTGAATCCTGAAGAAGCTGCTTTTAAAGGTAAACCTTCCTGTGGGGAGCGAGTAGGTCTGCGGGGCATGAAGGGGGGCGTCGTCCTGTATACGTGGGTGGAGTGGGTTGTCACGCCACAGCGGCTGGGGACACTTGCTGCGTCCCATGCGGGAACTGCCTTTGGCCCTAGGGAAGAGACTTGACCCAGGTTATGGCCTCTCCTAAGAGGAAGCCAGCAGGCGGTGACCGGGTTGTGATTGGTGTCTTGGGTTGACTAGTCCCCCGCCCCCAAAGACATGTTGACGTCCTAATCCCAGTACCTTGGAATGTGGCCTTTGGAAATGGAGTTTCTGCAGATGGGTCAAGTTAAAATGAGGTGTTTAGGGTGGGTCCTAATCCTATTCAAAAGGGAACATTTGGACAGAGACAGGGATGTGCGTGAAAGGGGACACGGGGAGAATGCTGTGTGAGGAAGGATCGGAGTGACGAGTCTGTAAGCCGAGGAACGCCCAAGGACAGAGCCTTCCCCGCAGGTTTCAGAGGGAGCACGGCCCTGCCGAGACATTGACGTTGGACTTGTAGCCTCCAGAGCCGTGAGACAGCGAACGCCTGCTGCTCTAAGCCAAACACTTCACGGCACGTCGCTGCGGCAGCCCTGGCAGACTCCGATAGCTGGACACAAAGGCCAGGCCCGCCGCCCGCCCGAATTGGGGCCAATTCCGAGGGGCCGTCCGCACTGCCAACCTTCTCGTGGGATCGGCCGAGATCTGCTGTAAACACGTCGTAGGCCAGCTCCTCCCTTCGCTCAATGCCGTGTTCCTCACTTCCTTACAAAGCACATGCCACATGCCATCTCAGAGTGTTTTGGGGACCCAATATAAGACAGTGTAAGACAGAGTCTGGCCCACAGGACATGGCTGTCAGCCACTCAGCACTATTCGGTCCTGGATTTCCTCGACCCTACGATACCCTAAGCAAACCATACGGAGACCCTGCCAAGCTCCCGCGTCTGAGACCCGGGGTAGAAGCAACTGTGTCTCGTGGGCCAGGGCCTCCAGGTGAGGTAAACTCAGGGGTTCTGCTTTGTCTCCAGGTCCTGATCACCCCTGGAGGGGTCAGGCTTGGGCTAGGGACCACTAAGAAGGGCAGAGGAAGGGTCTTTTGTGGGTCACACAGTTCTGGGGCAAGGATCCCAGATGGACCACTAAGGGGTCTTGGACTCATTCTCAAAATCCACCGGCCAGGACCTCGTGGCGTGAGCAGTGGACGGACAGTGGGCAGAAGAGGCAGCAACGAGACCCTTTGTTGGGGCAGCCTGGGGACTCAGGCTTCCACGCAGGCCGTCCAGAGAGTCACACTCTTCTCACCTTCTTCCTCCCTTCTCCCCACTTTTCTCTCTCCCAGGTTCCTCCCCGTTTCCCTGTCCTGCTTTTCCTTCTCTTCCAGCCCCCAAATGCTCTAGCCTCCTCTCAGACCTGGGGATTTTCAGCACTAGCCCGTGGCTACCCGTACTGGGGCAGAGGGGAAGGGCAGGCAGGCTCTGCCCCTAGGAATGAGGAGAGGGTTGCCGGTCCGAGGGCTTTAGGCATTCCCAGAGAAGTGGGGTGGGGGCGGGTAGTCCATTCAGTCACATTCGCTACTCATTCAATGAACACTTACTTTTTACCCACCACATCCTGACACTGCGCGGACTTTGAGGTCACGAATGTGAAAAATGCTCAGCCTCTGCCCTCAGCCACCAGCGAGCACATGGTGGGGGGGAGGGGGGCGCTATGATAGGCTCCGACGAGGGCTGCAGTGAGATCCATGAGGGGGCTTCAGGATTTCTCAGGACGTGGATCCACCAAGTGACCCCTTGGGAGGCTGTCGCAGGGCAGCTGTGTTTGGGTCTGCATGTGGGGGTCACCTAGCCCCGGTGTGGTTGGAGGCAGAAGAAATGGCCAAGGCAGGGGCCAGCCCAGCCCAGCTCACTCCCCACGGACCTGCAGGGTCTGGGCTGGGAGCACACTCAGAGCCCCACTGGCCTTCCTGTCTTCTCCGCCCCCACCCCTCCCTGGGTAGAAGGAGTCTGCGGAGAACCTTCGGGGAGGGGGGGAGACTGGTGGAGGCGGTGGGGACTGGCTGGTGTGGGTGGGGTGGGAGCATGGAGAGAGATTCCCCCCCCCATGCTGGTCCTGCTGTGCCCAGGAATCCCCCCCAGAGGTCCCCAGAGGGTGCGCATGTATCCCTTACGCCAGGGGCTCCAATCATGCTCGCCCCGGCCCGGCGGGCGCTGGAACCCGCCCCTGGGTGGTGTTACCCCCGCCCTGCCTGAGCCCTGGGGCTCCTCAGCCTCCTTGGCTTGACTCTGAGCTGGCCCTGGTGGCACTCAAGGCTCTAGTACCTTCACTGTCCCTAGGGTCACCAGCCGCTGACACCGCAGCCCCTGGGCCTCTTTCCTGTGTGAGTCCCCCATCCGGGGCCCCAGCTCCTTTGTTCCCCTGGGCTCCGTGGACCGGGTGCTCCCTGGGAGCGCAGAAACCTGAACCCTCCCCCCCACCACAAACACGCTCGTTGGTACAAGGCTCTCTGCATTATAGCCAGCATGGATTATGGTATCTAAATCCACTTTTATTGAGGTATGATTTGCGTATATATGATCATTTGTATCTATTTCAGGTGTACATTTCTTTTTTCTATTTTTTTGGACAAGTTTACACACCTGTGTGACCACCGTGACAATCGAAATATAGAACATTCCACAAAGTTCCCATGCAGGTCCCACCCCAACGTCCAGGCCACCACCGCTGTCCCCACTGGTGCTAGCTGTCCTTTCTGCAGCACGCTGTGCCCTCGTCAGAGTCTGGCCCCTTTGGCTTAGCTAAGTTGTAAAGGTTCGCGATGGAGGTTTCTTGGATATTGTCTGGACACAGCAGGAATCAGGAGCCCGGGGAAAGAGTAGGCGGATGGGGCGGCGCACGTGGTGCAGGGCACCAGAGCAGCGTCGCAAGGGGGGCGGGGCCGAGACCCAGCGTCGCCATCGTCTCAGAGACTGACGTGCTATGACGCCAGCGTGGGCCGTGTGCGGTTTCTGCGCCTCACTTTCCTCGTCTGCAAAGTGGGCGAAGGCCATTCCGCCACGGCTGTAGCCACGGACAGCAGAACGGGGTGACGAGGGCCTGTGTGTCTCCCCGGGGCCTGGCCAGCACCTCTGTCTTCACACGGACGCTCCTTGCACTTCCACTGTCCTTGCGTCACACCCCGTCATCCCCCCCCTTCTCCAATTTCCTCCCATCTCCCCCTTCCCCTCCCCCTCCCTCTCCCCCAGTTCACGCCACACTGACACCCCCCCCCAGCCTCAGATGGCCTCTTCTTCTTCTCTATAGCCCCCAGAGCTCCGCACTGGCCCACTCTACGCATTGCATTCATTAGTAGCCCCTGCAGAAGGGACCGGGCTAATAACCAGGCCAGGAGCAGGCAGAGGAGGGGCCCTGCTCCCACAGTGGCTGAACCTCACCCACTTCCTGACTGTGACCTTGAAGCCCTCAGGGGAAGAGGAAGACAGGAGAGTGCCTGAGGCCCCTTGAGCCTGAGCTGGTCCTGGGGGCTTCCTGGGTTTTCCCGCCTGTGTGGGTCCTGCTCTCCCAGGGGCCTGACAACTAGGTGACCTGCAGAGAGGCCAGACATAGGAGGTTCAGCCGCAGCAAGGCCATTTATCTGTCCAATCCCACCAGCCTCATCCCAGATGATTATTGCTAATTTTCGTGTATCTTTTCTAATCCCTACCCCCTTTAAAAATAATGCCTTTACAACACATGTGTATAAGCATATGCTTATACTGAGTTCATCCTGATTTGATGAACTTGCTGACCTTCTAAATCAGTACACAGAGTGCATGTCCATTCTTTCCCGTTGTTATTGGGTCCGCCACTGTTTAAATGAATTGACATTCAACGAATACCTGGCAGGCATCCATGAGTCTCACTGTACGCATTTGTGGTCAGTGGATCAGTAGTTGGGGCCTTCTTCGTAGCCAGAACTCTGGCCCTCCCGGCAGGAAAGAAGGGACAGGTCTCCCAGGTTTTCCTTAGAAGGGGGTTCTACTGCTGGGATACGTCCCGGTGCCTGAGTCACAGGCGCCCTTATGACATCATGGTTCTCCCCTCCTCCTCTCTCGCTCCCGGAGCTGTGGCTAGAGGAGCACGGACCCGAGAGCGATGGAAACATCTCGCCCCTAACCATGGGTAATTTAGTGCAGACCTGAGGGCTTTGGCCGCCCACCCCGGTCACGGGCATTTGAGGTTCCGTAAGAGACAATCCCCCCCACCCCGGGCTTTGTGCAAGGGCAGCACGTTTCCCACAGAGCCTGCAGGGTGGGACCCCGCATCCCCGTCTGCGTTCCTGGACAGGCCAGGAAGCCGAGTGTGTGCTTGCTTGACTGGGCGCCCCGTGGCGGGGAGAGCACTCGACTTTCTCCCGCGTCTTTCTCTCTAGATTCTGACGACACAAGGGTAGCAAACCTTCCCGTTTATAATCAGAGAGAATGATGAACCCACGTCGATGGCTCAGAGCCGGAAGGAGCAAAGGCGGGGAGTGGCTCCACCCGGAGCCGCTGCCCTCCCCACCCTCTGTGGGGAGATAGATGGGTCCAGACTCTACTATTGGGGAGAGCCTTGACTCGTGACTTCTCCGACCCTCGCGGTCTAGTGGAGTGACCCAGAGGTCTGTGGCCGTGTTGCTTGTTGTCTAGAGACGCTTCAGTGAGTCAGAGCGGCCTTAACATTATACCAGGACAAGAGGCGTAAACCCAGGGTGTGCCCGCAAGTGGGGCGGAAGGACCACCGGACACAGGGCTGGAATGAGCAGAGACTGACTCCCTCCTGCCTGTCCTTTCCCCCATCTCCTCCTCAGGCTGAGTGATGTGGGTCTGGCCAAGGTGTGTGGACGAGGCCAAGGATGGGGCCAAAGATGGTGAACCCGGACCCCACGGGGTTGGGAGCCATGAAGTGGAGTGGGGTTTGGGGAACACAAAGGCCAGTGTGCAGGAAGACTGTCTCCAACAGTGCGAGTGTGTGTGTGTAACTGTGTGCCAATGTATGTGTTAACTGGTGTTTAAGCTCTTAAGCATGAAGTTGGGGAACTTTTCAATACTCTGGCAAGGCAGAGGGGAGGCAGCTGGTCGCAGGTTTAACCGGAGTCCGAGGTGAGGGGGCGGGAAGGGCGGCACTTTTCCAGAAGATGGGAGGGGCGGGGAGAGAAGTGACATGGATCTCAGATAGGCGGTCCGATCTGGGTGAAACGCCTATCCGTTCCCTCTCTAGCTAATGGTGTGCACCTCGCTCTAGAATGGCCAAAGAGGCCCACGTGGACCCAGGTGAGGTTGCAGGGGCAGGTGACCCTCCATTTACAGATGGAGGCCCTGAGACTCAGAGGGCAAGATGGTGTGTCCGCGTCCATCAGGTAGAGAATGGGATAAGCAGGATGCTTCCTGGGGCTCCTGGGTCCAGCTGTTGCCAACAAGCTCTCCTGAACAGATAAAGGGGGCGATCCCGGTGGAGGATCCGCGCCCCTTCCTGGCACACCCCAGGGCCGAAAGGTATACGCGTCCTCAGTGTCGCTTTTTCTCTTAACAAGGCTCCAAGGGAGTTAAGATCACCATGACGCAAGAGGAGGCGGCCGTGGTCATCCCAGGCGTGGTGGCGCGGCACCCTGGTGCGCCGGGCGCTGCTGCACGCGGCGCTCCGGGTGCTCATCATCCAGCGCTGGTGGAGGCGGGTGCAGGCGGCGCGGCTGCAGAAGAGGCGGCGCGAGACCCTGGATGCGTACACGCGCAGCGAATGGGCCGCGGTCCGGCTCCAGGCCTGGGTGCGCATGTGGCGCATCCGCCTGCGCTACTGCCGCCTGCTCCACGCGGCGCGCATCATCCAGCTGTACTGGCGCTGGCACGTTTGCCACACCCGGGGCTTTATTCAGGGCCATTACGACATCAAAGAAAACCAGCTGAACCTTCAACTTGAAATCTCTTTGGGCTCACAGGCTTGTAGGGTGCAGCAGTGCGTAGCCCTTCCAATAAAGGAGTGATCGGGTCTGCAGCATCTGCGTCCCCAGCGCTGTCAGATTTATTTCCAGGAGGTCGTCGAGCCAGTGACGTGGCATCTCATGAATCAGCTCTGAGGAAGCAGCGGGGGTTGTCTGCGGTCCCGTGGGGGCGAGGATTCTGGCCGCGGGTGCTGGACGAGCAGGGTCTGTGATTGACTAGCGATGCCTGGCGCGGGTGGCGGAGGAGGCGCTGCTGGGCCAAGTGCGACCGCTTCAGGGAGCCTCCTCGCGGTGTGGTCTGCGTGAACCGCATGGTCTGCCGCGTAGTTATGCAACGTGGAGTGCTGCATTGTCTTCTGCTGTCCCCCCCCCCCCCCGCAACTCCACCCCACCCCCACTCCCGCCAAGTTTTAAAATATACTATTTAAAACTTTTCGGTAAAATATACATAACACAAAATTGACCGTTGTAACCATTTTTAAGTAAGTGCGCAGTGATCAGAGATGCACGTGACTCGCAAAACGATCATCCCGGGAAATCTAGCCCCTCCCCTTCCCCCTTTCATACGGATTACGACGTTATTAACCATCTTCCCCACGCTACCTCCCATCTCTGTCTACGCCGCAGCTCTCCGTTTGCACACTTAATCCCTTTGCCTTTTTTTTGTTGCTGTCCCCCCCCAACCCCCCTCCCATGGACTAGCCCTCAAATAGTCTCTATCTATGAGTTCGTTTCCACCATTGTTGTTTATTTTGTTCTTTGGATTCCACACGTTCGTGAAGTCATGCGATCTTTGTTTTGCTCTACCCGACCCATTTCCTTCGGCGCACTACCTAGGTCCTTCGAGGCAATATCTTCATCCATCCCTTCCTTTGACTCTGCGCCTTTGGATCTGAAGTGAGTCTCTCGTAGGCAGCGGACGTAGGGGTCTTGTATTCTTTTCCATTCAGCTTCCTTATCTTTTGGTTAGAGCACTTAATTAAGTCTTATCCATTTGAGGTACTTGTTGATAGGAATGACAGTTATTCTCATTCTTTATTCCTGTTTTTGATACACATTTTTTTTCTTCTTAAGAAGTCCCTCCAACATTTCCTGTAATACTGGCTTGGTGCTGATAAATTCCTTTAGTTATTTTTGTCTGGGAAGCTCTTGATCCGTCCTTTGACTCTAAATGATATTTTGCTGGATAAAGTATTCTTGGTTTTAAATCCCGGTTTTCATCACGTTGGATATTTTGTGCCAAGCCTTTCCGTCCTGAATAGTTTCTTTTGAGAAACCAACTGCCAGACTTATGGGTGCTTTTCTCTTGCTGCTTTTAAGATTCCCTCTTTGTATTTAACCTTTGGCATTTTAATTATAATGTGTCTTGGTGTGGGCATCTTTGGGTTCCTCTTTCTCGGGACTCCCTGAGCTTCCTGGGGTTGTATGTCTATTCCCTTCACCAGGTGAGGGAAGTTTCCCATTATTACTTCTTCAAATCCCTCTTCGACTTCTTGTTTTCCTTCAGGTACCCCTATGACACAGATGTTCTTACATTTAATTGTGTCCCATTGGCCCCTTAAATGATATAGTCTTGGCTTCTTTTGTTCTTGCTGTTCTGATTAAGTGTCCTTGGCTTCCCCATCCTCTATATCCACTTGTTTATTCCCTTTGACATACTCTTTATCTGAGATAATGTGTTCTTCATTCCTGACTGGTTCCCTTTTATAATTTCCATTTCCAATTCTATGTATTTGATCTCTTTGTTAAAGTTCTCGCTGAATTCATCTACACGTCCCCTAAGTTCGTCGAGCATCATTATAACCAGTGTGTTGAACTCTGCATCTGTTAGGTTGCTTGACTCCGTTATTCCCGGATCTCTGTTCTGTTCTCTCATATGGTTTCTGCTTCTTTGTCTTCCCGTTTTGGCTGCCTTTCTGTGTCTGTTTCTATGAACTAAGCAAAGCTCCTAAGTCTCCCAGTCTTATTAGCATGGCTTTGTATAGGAGGTGTCCAGTGGCACAGCTGAGAGGGGTTCAGCTCAGGCCAAGTTTAGCCCCAGCCTGTGCCCTTCTGGGGCCACCTGTTAAGATTCAGCAAGCAATCCACCATGCTGTGCTTATAGTTGCCTCAAGAGGCCATGCCAGAAACTGAGATCAGCTGCCACTAATGTGAGTCTTGATGCTGCTCAGCAAGGAGCACCTGACTCACCGAGGACACACCTGAATGTGGCTTGGGTGGGGCTGTGAATTGGGGGAGGTGGAGTTTCAGGGAATCCTCTGGGCGGAGCAGCCTCTGCTTTCAGTTTGATGACTTCTCAGCTATGGCAGCGCTGAATCTGTGCACTGGGAAGGGGAAGGGCTCACAGAGGAACGATGGATCCCGCTGGCACATCTGCTCAGGGGAGAGCCTCACCTCTGGCCCTCACCCCAACAACTCAGTGTCCTCCTGTAAGTCCCTGGTGCTCCCTCGCACTCCCCTCAGCAGCCTGAACAGGGCGCTTGGTGCCCAGCGTGAGCAGGTCCCTCTCCACAAAAGTCTGCCTGCCGACACTTCTTTCCCCCTTCCTACCTTCTACCATTGCAGGTTAATTAGCTACTTCTCCCCCTAGCTGGAGTGCTTCTGTTCATCTAGATCCCAGGCAACGTTCCCTGCTGTTCGCTCTGTGTTTCTGTCACAGCTTTAATTTGGTTGCAAGAGGGATAAACGAAGCCTCTGTCATCTACACCATTTTCCCCCCTCAAGATTCCATCTCTTTAAACCCTCTGGCAGTCACTCCAGTTGGAGGGGTGTTGCAGCGATTGTGGGGATTCCGACAATGACTTCCTGCCTCTGTTTCTGCCCTTCGTGATCACGAGTATCAAGCAGCTATCTGAGCGCGGATCCCTACTATGTGGAGGACGGAGTGTTTATTGCTCACCTTGGCTCCTACGAGCTGAGTACGATTTCGTCTGGAACTCATGGCTGGCTGCCTGCCATGCCGCTGTTGGTTAGGGAGTCAGGGATGGGGAGCCAGCCTTGTGCTGTAATTGACCAACGTTAATTATGATTTACTGTCCAAGTTTAGGGAAGTTATGTCTCTAAATACAGTCCAGCATTCCAAAGTAGCTCCATCAGACCGATCCTGCCAGGGCAGTTGTCGTCCAGGTGGGGGAGAGGGGCTCCTCATGTTCCTTCCCGCCACGTTCCCTCGAGCTCTGACTTCACGCACAGGCTTTTGGGTGAACAGAAATTTCCATTTTTCTGGGAATCATACCCAAGAATGCAATTTCTGGGTTGTATCATATTTACGATATTTCGTTGTTTAGCAAACAGCGAAATTATTTCCCAGAGTAGCTGTACCAGTTAACATCCCCCCCAGCCACATGTGAGGAGTCCAGTCTCGTTGTGGTTTTAATCTGTTTCCCTAATGGCTAATGAAGTTGAATATCTTTTCAAGTGTTTATTTGCCTTATACTCTTCAGTGAAATGTCTGTTTATGTCTTTTGCCCATTTGCTAGTTGGATTATTTCTCTTTTACTGTTGTGTTTTGAGAATTTTGAAAAATATGGATTCTGGCAAAGCGATATCAGAAGAATGGTGGAGTAGGATGTTCCATGCGTGTATTCCCCCTCAGCGACAGTAATGTGGCAGCCATCCATGGACAAGAGTGCCTTAATGAGAGCCTTGGGATCCAGGTAGGGGACCGCGAAATCACAGCGGCGTCTCAGACCTAGGAGGGCCATTTTGAGAATGCAGGCTCTGCCCAGGTGGCTGACATGCCAGCCGTGGTCCCGGTTACAGACATGGACACAGTTCTGTCCCCCTGTGGACGTGGGTACCTTCTGGTATGGCCCTGATCCAGCCACCACCACCAGGCACCAAGGGGCCTGGGAGGAGTCACGTCTGCCTGTGTCCCATGTACTAGGTCCACAACCTTGGTCCCAGCTGTGGGTCCTGAGGTGGCCTGGAAGCCAACTCCTGTTCTTCACGGCCAGTCTGAGAGCCCCGAGAGGCAAGCCTGCCACACTTTGTCTGACTGCAGATTCCGAAATGGCCCGATAACTCGGTTCCAGCTCCTCCACGCTTTCTTGTCATCCGAGGGACCCAGTGAGACATATTCACCTTCACCCTTGGAGATTCTGAAATGACCCTGTAATTTAGCACCAGCCTCTCTCCAGCCTGTCCACGGGCAGCCCTACCAGCCTAGGGGCCCACTGGGAGACATGCCTATCAGTGACCTTGGAAGCAGGCTGACCAATTTCAAAAGCTGCAGAAGAAAAGCAACTTGTTGTGTGAAAGGCATCCCCCCCCCCAAGGCTATCAGTGGAGAGCTCAACAGAAAACTTGCAGGCCAGGAGGATGTGGGATGACATATTCAAAGTGCTGAAACAAAAGAAGCGTCAAGAATACTATACCCAGCAAATCTGTCCTTTAGATTGCGGGAGAGATGAAGGCCAGAGAGACAAATGCAGAGGAAGTTTGTCACCGCTAGACTTGCCTCATAAAAAAGTGTTAAAGGGAATTCCTCAGGTGGGAATGAATGGATGTAAGAAACAACATGGAAACATACGAAAGTACAAAACTCATTGGTAAAGCTAAATATATCGTCAAATTCAAGTTACTCTAACACTGTAATAGCGGTGCATAAATCACTCTTAACTCTGTTATAAAAGTTAAAAGATAATAGAATAAAAATAACTATAACTGCAATAATTTTTTTTGTAATTTATAATGGGTGCACACTATAAAAAGATGTGAAGTGTGGCATAAAGTGTGAAAGGAAGGGAAGGAAAAGTGTAGAGCTTTTTTTTGGTAGGCAATCGAAGGTAAATTAACAGCTTAAAATAGATTGCTTAACTATAAAATGCTTCATGTGAACCTCGTTGTAACCACAAAGAGAAAACCTCTAGTGAATACACAAAAGATAAAGGAAAGAAATTAAAGTATACCACTGCAAGGAAAAAAAAAGACAGCCAGAAAACAATGAACATAATGTCAATAGTAAGTCCTCTAATAATAATAATATATATATTTTTTGTAGTGGGGGATTGTTTGCAAGACGGGAGAGGAGACCTCCTATTGAAGCCACAGTTTGATTGTAGACACTTTATTTTAGAGATTCTTACCAGAGACTTTTTGACTCCTCGTATACCCTATTTGGTTCCCACCTAACCCAATCTTCCCAAGTTTTGTTTCTATAACTTCTGATGGTCCCAAAGCAACTTAGGACAGTGGAAACAACAGGTGATAGAGTCAGAAAGGCCGTATTAGAAATCCAGTCTCAGGTGTGCTACTGATCTGCAAGTGCCTTGTGACTCAGGCCTCCCATGGTGAATGAGGGTGGTTGGTTTAGACCAGAAATAGTCTGCTCTTTTTCTTCGGTTAAAAACAGCCATAAGATTTATGTGTCAAGCAATTAACACAGTTTGTTGAGCTTTTCTTATGTAAAAAGAATGTTATGCTGAGCTCTGCAGAAGCTACAGAGACTGGCCTCGAGGCAGTAGATGCTGCTTCTGATCAATAAGTGGGGCACAATCTGTGCAGACACAAGCCAGCCAGCAGCACCATGGTCCTTAGACCTGGGCAAGTGGGGCTCCCCGGGCCATTTACTGCTCCTGTCCCTACCTATCCCTCATGATCTCAAGGGCTCCTGTACTTGGAAATATCTTTCTCAACAAATGCTTCTCCAGTGCTTCATTCCAGCCAGGGCCCAGAGTGCCATCTAAGCAAGGTGCTCTGAGCCTGGACTGGGTCTCGTCGAGGTCCTGGCCTCCCTTTCTCCTGGTGCTCTCTGACTCTCTACACGATGAATAATTACTTTAAATGTAAATGGATGAAATCCTCCAAACAAAAGTCACATAGCATAAATTTTTTAAAAAACGAGATCAACAGTATGCTGTGGACAAGAGACTCCCTTAAGCTTTAAGAACACACATTGTGGCTGAAAGGGAAGAGATGAGGAAAGCTATTCCAAGCCAATGGCAACCAAAAAAAAGTAGGGCTGGCTATTTATCAGATAAAATACTTTCGGTCACAATCAATCACAAGAGGCAAGGAAGGTCACTCACTATATAAGGATGAAGGGATCAGTTCATCAAGAGACTATAACGGTTGTACATATATATGCAGGCAACTTTGGAGCACCTAACTATTTAGAAAAAATCTTAACAGAAACCAAGGGAGAAATAGACAGGAATACAATAATTGTAGAGAACTTCAAACCCCACTTTCAACAATGGGTAGATTATCCAGACAGAGAATCAATAAGGAAATAATGGGCGTGAATGACACTATAGCCCAAATGCACCTGCAGGCGTACATACACAGAACACTCTAGTTTCCTGGTCCTGTGGCTAGAATTTGGCACTTTCACCCAGAAAATTCCATCTCACAGCACCAGAACACACATTCTTCAAGCACACATGAAACATTCTCCAGAATAGATCATACGTTAGTTCTCAGAACAAGTCTTAGTCAATTTAGGAATATTGAAATCATGCCAAGTATGTTCTCTGACCACAATGGTATGGAACTAGAAATCAATAACAGGAGGAAACTAAAAATACTCACAAGTGTGTGAAAATTATGCAACACACTCCTGAACAGCCCATAGGTCAAAGAAGAAATATGGAGATCAAAGTATCTTGAGACAAATAAAAAATGAAAACACAGCATACCAAAACTTATGGAATTCACCAAAAGTAGTGCTAAGAGGGAATTTTATAGCAATAAATGCCCACATTAAGAAAAAGAAAGCTCTCAAGTAAATAACTTAACTTTATGCCTTAAAGTAGAAAAAAAAACAAACTAAGCTCAAAGTGAGCAAAAGGCAGGAAATAATAGATTGCAGCAGATATAAATGAGAATAATATGACAACAGAAAAAAAATCAGCAAACCTAAGGGTTGTTTCTTTGAAAAGATAAACACTTTGACACACCTTTAATTAGACTAAACAAGAGAAAAAGAGAGGACTCAAATAAATTGTAAACAAAAAAGTGAACATTATAAATGATGTTAGAAAAATACAAAGTATCATAAGAGGCTACTATAAATAACTATATATCAACAAATTGAATAACCTATAAAAAATGAATAAATTTCTGGAAACATACAACCTTGAGGTTGAATCGTGAGGCAATAGAAAGTCCAAACAGACCAATAATAAGTAAGGAGATTGAAGTAATAATAAAAAGCTTCCCAATAAAGAAAAGCCAAGACCACATGCTTCACAGGTGAATGCTACTGAATATTTAAGGCCAATTCTTCTTAAATGTTTCAAAATAATTGAAGAGAGGGAACATTTACCAACTAATTTTATGAGGCCAGCATTATCCTGATACCAAAGCCCGACAAGAACACCATGAGAGAAAAAAATTACAGGCCAACATCCCATATGAACATAGATGCAAAAATCCTCAACGAAATATCAGCAAACCAAATTCAACAGCACATTGCAAGGTTTCTACACCATGACAGAAAGGGATTTATCCCTGGGATGCAAGGATGGTTCACATACACAAATCAATTAACAAATCCGCCATATTTACAGAATGAAGAATAAAAATCATACGACCCTTTCAATAGATGCAGAAAAACATTTGATAATACCGAATTTCCTTTCATGGAAAAACCATTTGATAATACCCAACTTCCTTTCAACAGATTAGGTAGAGAAGAAATGTACCTCACCATAATAAAGGCCATGTATGACAAGCCGGCAGCTAACATCCTCCTCAACAGTGACAGGTCAAAGTCATTTCCTCTAAGTTCAGGAACAAGACGAGGTCACACACTCTGACCCCTTCTATTCAACATAGTACTGGATGGTGATATTATAGATACTCTTTTCATTTGTTTGGAGAGAACTTGTAATTACTTGTTGAAGCAATTTTATGATGGCCACATTAACAATTTTTTCAGATAGTTTTAATATCTGATTTATTTTAGCATCGGGTGATTGCCTTGGTATGAAGAGTGATTTTCTGTTGTATGCTGGACATTTTGCCTATTATGTTAGGAGACTATTGATACGATTTACACCTTCTGTTTTAGAAGTCAGCATCCTATTTAGGTTTCGTGTATGGATTCTGCCCTACATTTGTAGGCTCTATTCCCACCGAGAATTTACTTTTCGGACCTCTGTCAAAGCAATTCAGATCTACTTTGTAGATTCTACTTGTGCTTCCTCTGGTTCCCTTCTGATGCCAGCTGCAAGGTGGATGGCATTTCCCTGGGTCCCCTGCTGTCATGAGGAAGAGGGTTAAGGCTGTTGAGCCTCTGGGATGGAGAGCGGTACCCTGGCCTGTGCTCTAGCCATGTGATGGCAGTGGGTTCACACTCTACCTCTGCCAATGCCACCGGAAAACAGAAGGTCCTTCCAGGACTACAGTTTGCTGCTGAGTGGAGGGCAGGAGAATCCTGTTCTGGATCTTCTTCTGTGGCTGGATGGACAGCCAGGAGCCCCTGAGTCTGAATTATCCTCCGCCACTGGGTGGAAGGCCAGCAGACACGAGGCCTGTAGGAGCTGAGGTACAAGACAATCCCCTCGCTACTTCCATCTACTTTGGGGCAGGTGACGGGTCGGCCTCCCCAGGCTCTGATGCTGCTGCTGTGGGCAGATCAGATGGGCTTCTGCCAGCAGGTGAGGAATCAGGCGGGTTGACCACCTGGGTTGTGTTGTTACTGTGCTGAGGACAGATTGGGACACCTGCCAGCAGACGTGGGGTGCGAGGTGGGTGGATGAGCCTGGGCTCCCCTGTTGCTGCCGCTGTGGGCAGATCACACCTGCGGCGATCAGTGTGTGGGGGACGTGAGACGCGTGGGCTCATCTGGGTACCAGAGTCACTGCCACAGGCAGTCCACTCTGCCATTGCCACGGCTGCGGGTCTCCCCGCTCAGTCTCTGCGAGGCATCCCCCCAGGGTCATCGCCAGGCCGTCAGCACGCCCGGCGCTTTTCGTCTTTCACCCGAGGTTGTGCTGCCCGGCTCCCAGAGGAGTCAGCCAAGGCTGGCATTTTCTCCCGGGGCCTGTCAAAGATCCCTTGTCTGAGCGTCCCCGATCCCAGCCAATCCCCGACCCCGGGCTGACGGAGAAGAGCCTCCGAGTCCCTTCTCCTGTACAGAGGATCCCAGTCCTCAGGGAGGCGCAGCCCACCTGTCCCGCAGAGCCCTGGGCGGTAAGAAAGAGCTGAGACTCTCGGCTCTGTGTGGACAAGGACCTGGGTTTCTGTTTTGACAACGGAGTAGGTAGAACACGGTCGCTGTCCATCCAGAACAGGGTCCAGGGGAAAGGAGGGCACCCTCACTGGAGGTTTCTCCCATCCCTCAAATTTCCATCAGCTGCGGGAACCTCGAGAGGCTCCAGGCCAGGACAGACCTTCCCGGGGTCGGGAGCCGTGCGGCTCCTGCCCGCCGCGCTTAGCGGCTGATGACTTCGATGTGGAACTGCAGGTGGGTGGCCGTGACGACGCAGTGGCTCCGGAGGAGGGCGCAGGTCTGGCAGCTGTGCTGTTGCCAGTGGCCCCGGATGACGCAGATGGCGCTGAGCACCTGGCAGTACCGCCAGTGCACGCGCCACATACGGATCAACGACTGGAGCTTGACCACGGCCCTCTCTGTGTCCGCGTAGCACACCAGGGCTGCTTTCCGCCTCTTGTCCAGCACCCGCATCAGCATCAGCCTCCACCAGCTCTGAATGACCCAGGCCCTGAGGGCCGCATGCAGCAGCGCCCGGCGCACCAGGGTCCCCCGCCACCACGCCTGGATTGCCGTGGCGGCCTTTCTTCTTCTTTTATCCTCTTTCTAGGCAGAGAGAAAGAAAACCACTTAGGGAACATCCTGCCACCTCCCTCCGGGAGGGTCCTGGACTCTCGTAGCCGTCAGCCCTCTCCAGAGACTTCAGAGGAGTGAGCAGGACCCCGGCTAAGAGCCGAGGACCTGGGTGGGGAGCCCCCCGTCCACCGTGGACTCATCCCTTTGTCCTCTAGCCACCGCATCGTCCCCTTGACCGCCTCACACGAGGGGCCGTGGGGAAACCACCCGCGTCGGGGATGCGAGGCCCTCGTCTGTCACACTCCGCCTCTGCAGCCTTCGCGGGGCCTGGGAGGTTCGGCCTCGCGAGGCGTTTGCCCCGTGGTCTCTGCTAAGTCTCGGCCAGGCCGCGCGGGTCGGCGTTTCTGCCGTGACAGGGTTTCAGCGCCCTCACTCCTCACGTCACCGACGGCCAGGCTCGCCGGACCTTCCAGCAGCCTGTTCCCTCAGCCAGAGTCCTCACCCCCTCGCCTCCCAGCCCCAGGCCTTCCTAGATGCCTTTCCTTCTCTCTCTCCGCTCGTCACGTCACAGTCAGGCCCAGAGCCCGAGAGTCCACGCTGAGGACGGAGTGGCGGGAACGTGCGCCGGTGTTGAGCGGACGCCTGCTGGTGTTAGACTCGGACCCATGAGGGGCACCGTGAAACACGCTCATGACGCGGATGTGCGTGCTCTGGGTAACCCTTAGACCACATGGAGATTTTGCTCACCTTGGCATCCTTTTGCCTCTTCTCTAATTCACTAATCTTCTTTGTGTCCACACGTTTGCATTGTTTCTGTCATCAGAATGAAACGGGAAATGAATGGCTAAGACTGCTGTTTCTCTTTCGGCTCTACATGAGAGACCCCCCTGCCTCAGCTTCCCCTCTTTTCCTAAGACTTATGAAGTCCAGGGTGTTTCCCACCCACCCCGGCCCGCCTACTGGATGTGGCCATGTCTCTTACACAGCATCGAACCCGCGTGGTCATGGTTTGTCTAGATGGTTCATCAGCCTTGATCTCTCTACTTCCCAAGGTCTGGCATGAGTGATATGAGGAGAAGAGCTATGAGTTCACAATTGCATTATGACACAGGGATGGGAACATCCGCCACACACCTGAATCAGCCTCGGAAACCAGACCCGTGGGAGCTGGGCTACCTGTCTGCTGCCCACCGGTCAGAGACGTCCCGGAGCTCAGTGCAAACACCGGGCACTGGAATGCGATTCCACCCCAGGGCTCCCTCCAGTGAGGCCGGCTCCCATCCCGTCACACAGGAGAGCGGTGGGGACCCTTAGTGAACCTCCTCACGACAATCGAGTGTCTTCTCAGGCTTGGCACCCCCTCTCTTCCCTGATTCGGGGGTCAGCAGCTCACCACACCGCAGGCAGCTAGAAAGAGAGATCAGATGAATCTAGAAAGCAGTACAATAAAGCTAAAAATCGTCAGTTAATTAAAGAAAAAGAAAAAAGAAAAATGGGAGGTGGAAAATAAAGTTGTAAAACAAAGTGGAAAAGGCCAAGATGAAAGGTAAATAGTCCGTGAACTTGGGTGGGTTGAGAAAGGCAAAATAATCACAGGGAGATTGCAATACACATAGGAGACTATTCTGGTAACAAATGTCACAACTCAGGAAATGCTGTTCCACCAAAACGTAAATGACCAAAACTAACTGAAGAAAATCTGTAGAAATCAGTAAGTTGAAAAGATTGTTCCACCATGAATAAGGCACCACGAACAGGTAGATGCATATCCAACTGTTTAAAATGTACAAATTTAGATTTTTCTGACGTGGCAAACTATTCAAAGCTATTATCAAATATACACAGTCCAGTCAAGCACGTCACGGGGTCAGTGTTGGCTGTGACAGGACTTTGATCTCGTGGAGGAAGGTGAGCGTCGTGAGATTGAGTCCCTTCTAAGAACAGGGACTAGCCCTCTGTTCGCCGAAGAATTCTTTTATGTCTTTCTGTAAGTTAAAAATGTTTACCTGCAAAGAGTTTTTTCTTGAGCGACAATTCGCATTCCATAAAACTTACCATTGAAGACGGTGCGATTCAGTAATGGGTAGAATATTCACAGAGCTGTGCGGCCATCACCACTCTCTGATTCCAGAACAGTTTCGTCGCCTCCAAAATACACCCCATATCCGGGGCGGCCAATCTCCATTTCCCCCTCCCCCAGCCTCTGGCAACCGCTCATCTACATCTTCATAGATCTGCCCGTTATGGACATTTCATGTGACTGGAAGCACATGAAAGGGGCTTTTGTGACTGGCTTCTTTTGTTCAGCCCAATGTCTTCAAGGCTCATCCATGTCACAGCACTTCTTACCTTTCTGTGGCCGAATGACATTCCGTTGCATGTATGTACTACATTTGAAAATCTGTTCATCAGTTAACAGACATTTGAGTTGTTTCTACTTTTTGACTATTACGAATAATACCGCTGTGAATACTGATATATGTGTTTGTCGGGACACGTTTTCAATTCTTGGGTAAATATTTAGGAGTGGAGTAAGTCTACCTTTAACTTTTTGAGGAGCCCCCAGACTTCCCCAGCAGTTGCATATTCCCCCCCCCTACTCAGCAACACTTCTTTTCTTTTTTTTGAAAACACAATAGCTGTCGGAGAGGGTGTGAAGTGGTATCTCATGAGGTTTTCATTTGCATTGCTGTGAAGGTTAATGATGATGAACAACTTTTCATGTGTTTATTGCATACATCTTCTTATATTGAATGTTTATTCAAATCCTTGGCCCATTTATTAATTGGATATTTAAAACTAGTGAGTAAAAGAGTCCTTCATGCATTTTGGCTACTATCCATCGTCGGGTATATGATTTGCAAAATATATTTTTTTTCTATTCTGTGGGTTGTTTTCTCACTTTTTAACATTAAGAGTTTTATTGAGATATTTTTAGCATACAATTCGTCTATTTAAAAGTCTACAATTCAATGGATTTTGTACATTCGCAGATCTGTGCGACCATGACCATAGTCAATTTTAGAACATTTTCATTGTCTCAAAAAGAAATCCTATGCATTCTGGCTATCACTAATCTACCAAGTAGCAACCACTAAACTACTTCTGTCTCCAACGATTTGCTTATGTGGGCTTCTCATATAAATAGAATTGTGTGTGCTAGGCAGTCTACAACTGTCTTCTTTCATTTAGCATAATACTTTCAAGGGTCAACCATATCACAGTATTGATCACTACTTAATACCTGTTTATGGCCAAATAATGTTCCAATGAATGGACATATCATTTCCATTCATCCATCCATCCATCCATCCATCCACCGATGGACATTTGGGTCGTTTCCACTTTTTGGTTATTATGAACAATGCTGCCATAAACATTTGTGTACAAGTTTCTGTGTGGACATCTGTTTTCATTTCTCCTTGGTACATACCTAGGAGCAGAATTGCTGGGTCACGTGGTAACTCTATGTGTAATTATTTGAGGAACAGACACAGTGTTTTCCAACGTGACTGTACCATTTTTATATCTCTACCAGCTGTGTATGTAAGTTCCAGTTTCTCCTCAGCCTTGCCAAGACTTGTTATTATCTTACTTTTTAAAATTATAGTTACTTTACTACGTGTGGAGAGGTCTGTCACTGTGGTTTTTATTTTTATTTCCCTGATGACTAATGATGCAGAGCATATTTTCTTGTGGTTATTGCTCATTTGAATATCTTTGGAGAAAAGTCTATCCAGACCCTTTTTCCATTTTCATTTTTTTTTTATTACTGAGTCGTAAGGGTCCTTGATAGTCTATAATTCTTGTATTCCAAATGCAAGATACATGACCTGCAAATATTTCCTCCTATTCTGTAGGTTGTCTATTCATTTCCTTGAAGTGTTCTTCAAATAATAGAAGTTTTTAATTTTGATGAAATCTGATTCATCTGTTTCCTCCTCTTGGTTGCTTGTGTTTTAAGTCTCATAGCTAAGAAACTGTTGCCTAAGCCAAGGACATGAAGATTTTCAAAGAGAATATGAAACTCATAGAAGAGCTTCATAGTTTTAACTTTTACCTTTAGGTCTTTGGTCCATTTTAGATTTTTAATGTGTTGTAAATTGTTGGTTCAAAGGAGTTCTTTTCATGTGGATATACAGTTATTCCAAAATTATTTGTCGAAAAGATTATTTTCCCCATTGAATAGGCTTGACTCCCTTGCAAAAAATCAATTATCATAGATACATGAGTTTGTTTCTGTACTCTTGATTGTATTTCATTGATCTGCATGTCTGTCTTAATGCCAGCAGCGCATTGTTTTGATTGCTGTATCTTTGTAGTTAAGTTTTGTAATTGGGACGTGCGATTTATTTATTTATGTAACATCGCATTTCCTTTATGCCTCCATCTGTGGATGCTGGTTTAGGTTGTTTCCAAACCTTGGCTATTGTGAATAATGATACAGTGAACATGGAAAAGCAGCTGTCTCTTCAAGACAGTGATTTTCTTCCTCTGGGTATGTACCCGGAAGTGGAATCGCTGTAATTCTCTTCTGAATATGTTGAAGAACCTCCGTACCGTACTGTTTTCCACAGTGCCTACACCAATTTAAATTCCCGTCAACAGCATGCACCCTTGAAAACACTTGTCATCGCTGTCTTTTTGATGATAAGCAATCTAACAAATGTGAGGTGATAACCTATTGTGGTTTTGATTTGCATTCCTGTTAATTAGTGATGTTGAGTATCTTTTTAATCTACCTGTTGGCCATTTGAACGTTTTGGGAAAATGTCTATTAAGGTCATTGATCATTTTTTATTTGGATTGTGTGTGTGTGTTGGCTATTGAGTTATATGATTATATATTTTGAATATTAACTCCTTATCAGCTATGCGATATGCAAATATTTTCTCCAATTTGGCAGGTAGCCTTTGCATTTCACTGATTTTTTTTTCTGTGCAGAAGCTTTTTAGTTTGATGTGGTCCCATTTTATTAATTTATTTATTCACTTTGCTTTTGTTGCCTATGCTTTTGGTGTAATATCCAGAAAATTATTGCAAAGACCAATGTCAAGCAGATTCCCGTATGTTTTCTTCTAGGAGTTGCACTGTTTCAGGTCTTACATTTGATTCTTTAATCCTTTTTGAGTTGATTTTTTGTATGGTGTAAGATGAGGGTCCAATTTCATTCTTTTGCATGTGGTTATCCGATTTCCCCAACACCATTTATTGAAGAGCTATTCTTTCCTCCATTGTGTATTCTTGGCTCCCTTGTCATGGGTTAGTTGATTATATATGTAAGGACTTATTTCTGGGCTTTCTATTCTATTCTATTGGCCTATGTGTCTATTTTTATGCCAGTACCATACTGTTTCGATTATTATAGCTTTGTAACATCATTTGAAATCAGGAAGTGTGATGTCTCCAGCTTTGGTCTACTTGCTCAAGACTGATTTATCTATCCAGGGAATTTTGTGGTTTAAGATGAATTTTAGGATTTTTTTTCCTATTTCTGAAAAATGCCATTGAAATGACAATAGAGGTTGCATAGAATTTGTCAATCATTTTGGCAAGTATAGACATTTTAAGAATATCAACTCTTCTAAACCATAAGCAGGAGATTGTTCCATTTATTTGTGTCTGCTTCAATTTCTTTCATCATGTCTTAAGTTTTCACAGATCTTTCACCTCCTCGGTTAAATTTATTCCTAAGTATTTTATTGTTTTTGATGCTATTGTAAATAAAATTGTTTTCTTAATTTGTTTTTCAAATAAGTTGTTAATGTACAAAAATGTGACCTATTTTCATACATTGATTTTGTGTCCTGCAACTTTATTGAATTTGTTTATTAGTTCTAAGATTTTTTGGTGTAGTCCTTAGAGTTTTCTGTATGTAAGAGCATACCATGGAAACAGAGACAATTTTACTTCTTCCTGTTTGATTTGGACGCTGTTGGTTTCTTTCTTTCTTCTTCTTCTTTTCTTTTTTTTTTTTGCCTCTTTGCTCTGACTATGACACCTTCAGTATTATGTTAAAATTAAGTGGTCAAAGTGAGCATCTTTGTCTTATTCCCAATCTTAGGTGTGTTAAAAGGTCCAGCTTTTCACTGTTGAGTAGGATGTTGACTGTGAGCTTGTCATACATGGCCTTCATTATGTTGAGATATGTTCCCTCTATAGCCAGCTTATTGAGAGTTTTTGTCCTAAAAGGATGTTGAATTTTGTCAAATGTTTTTTCTGCATTTTCTTTAAGATGATATTATGATTTTTATCTTTCATTCTGTTAATATGATGTATTACATTGACTGATTTGAGAATGTTGAACCATCTTTGCAATTCAGAAATGAACCCCATTTGTTCATGTACAATTTTTTAAATATGCTATAGAATTTGAGGTGCTAGTATTTGGTTGAGGCTTTTTGCATCAAAGTTTACAGGGGATATTAATCTGTAGGTTTCTTTTCTTGTAGTGTCATTATCTGGCTTTGGCATCAGGATACTGCTGGCCTCAGAATGAGTTAGGAAATGTTTCTTCCTCCTTAATTTTTTAGAGAAGTTTAAAGAGAATTTGTATTAACTTTTCTTCAATTTTTGATAGAATTCACCTGTGCAGGTATGTGGTCTTGGCTTTTCTTTTGAGAGAAATTTGATTACTGATTCAATCTCCTTTCTAGTTATAGTTCTATTCAGATCTTCTATTTCTTCAAAATTCAGTCTTGAGAGATTTTGTGTTTCTAGAACTGTATCCATCTCACCTAAGTCATCCAATCTGTTGATGTTGAATTGTTTATTGTACCTCTCAGCTCACTGAGCTCCCATAAAACAGCTACTTTGGCTAAATCTCAGATCTTCATTTATTTGGAGTTGTTTACTGGAAAATTATTGTTCATTTGGTAGTGTCATATTTTCTCTGTTCTTATGATCTTGATACTTTTGCAGTTTATAGTGAATTGTTTTGTGTAATGTTTCTGAGTTTGGGTTTGTCTGGTGTTTTTTATGATAAGATCCTGCTTATAAATTTTGGTAGAGAAATAACCGGTATTGTGTTTTTTAATTACAACTATTAGATGCACATACTGTCTGTTTACATACTGTCTGTTTATCCCATTAGTAATGGTATTAACTTTAACCAATTGGCCAATGTGCTGTTTCACACTGAAAACATGTTTTATTTTTGTAATTAATATTTTTATAGGGAGATGCTCTGGACTATGCAAAATCCCATCCTTCAATCTATTTCATCCACTAGATGAGCATTTCTTGGTTGCTCTTGCCTAACTTATTTATTACTATATGGTTTCCAAGCAGTGACTTTCTCATTATCATTTTGCTACATGTATTTGTTAGCTTTCTACAGTGATTTCTTTTCTTATTAATTTTTCATTTGTTAATTTACATCAGTATGAGCTGATGAGTTCTTATTTAATTCGATAGGTTATAATTTGGTATTATCAAAACAATTTTGCTGCCCGAAGGTCCCAAATTTGGCCACTGGGAGCCCTTAATGCTGGCTTCTATGTCCTTTTGACATGTCCCTTCACATTTGATTATTTCCTTCCTTATTTTTTATGATAAAATATTCCAGATTTGTGTGGTAATAAAAGATATATGTTGGCCTCTGCCCCCAGTATCTGGCACAGAACTCTAAAACCCTGTAATTTCCTCAATGATAAAAGCTAAATGAACATCATTTGTTTTAATATTTGGTCTTTGACACCCAGATCCTAAAATCCTGAAATCCTGTAATTTCCTGGGTAATAGAAGTGTCTTTTGTTCTAATGGCCTGATTCTGGCTGAGCTCTTGACTAGATCTTAGGTGAGGGCTGGTCACTGGAAAGAACAAACCGTATTAAAAATTGTGAAATTTCCAGTCCCTCCCTTCATTCTCTTGATAGGGGAAAGGAGTTGAAAAATGGAGTTACAGAAATGTCAGAAGTGAAGGATTTTGTGTACACGGTAAAGAGAAAGACTCATAGGAGAATAAAACAGGTTTTTACCTATTTAGAGTGGGGAGAACTACAGGTCTTTCTGCTCAGTGAGGGTTCCCTAAGACTGCAGCCACAGCATCAACTGGACACTCATTAGAAATACATGTTCTTGGGACTGAGACCTACTGAATCAGAAACACTGGGTGGAGCCCAGCACTCTGCTCTCATGAGGCTCCCTGTGATTGCGATATGCTTGGAAAGCATTGCTCTCAATGTGTCTCTCTCAGGTCCGTCACTCACAACAGGATCTCTCTGTGGTTATTCCAGAAGTGAGGGCTGCCACGCACGTGCTTTGCAGAAGTGGAGGAGCGGCAAGCGAAGGACCTGACCAGTCCGTCCACTCCTAATGCAGCTTTTTTTTTTTTTTTGCTGATTTCCCATCCTGCTGACAAAGGAACTGGGCAAATGATACCCCCCACACTTGGCTCACAGGACCGAGCCATGCCTGCTCCACACTCAGGCCCCTCTGCTTCTGGGCGATGGACTGATTTATACATTAATCTTTCATCACACTCCACAGCATTACCAGAATGTTCTGGACTTCTGGGTGCATTAACTGAGAGATGAGTCCACATTTATTGTCAAGAATGCCCTGTGCACACCCTCTGCATGTTTCTAATTCAAAAAATAGGTTTTCAAAAACCACTTCTGGAAACGCAGCTCACGTAAAACTCAATCATGATTTTTATTAATCTGTCGAGGTCTCTTTCTCTTTTGCCATCGTCTTAACAAACCACTTCAGTGAAAAAGGGGGTTAGCTGGCTCACACGTCGAAGAAAGGCAAGCATTCCCTCAGCGGAGCTAGCGGTAAATTCAGGCGTGGTTGGATCCAGGGGCTCAAAGGAATCCTTGGGACTTGGTTTCTCTCCTTCGATTGTTTGGCACTACTTCCCTCTGCGTTGGCGCCATTCTCAGCAAGCTGTTGTCACGTGCTGTCCCCAGCAGCCCTGGTTCCGTAATCTTTACAGCTGACAAGAGGTGGCTTACCCCCACACTAGAATATCACGCAGCTCCCAACAGGAGTCGAGTCCTGATGCGTGCTACAGTGTGGGGGAGTCCTGAAAATGCCGGCTTAAGTAAAGGAAACCAGACACAAAAATGTCGTTTGAGTCCATTTATGTGAAATGTGCACACCAGCTAAATCCATGAAGACGGAATGCAGATTGGAGGTCGCCAGTGGCTGGGAGACTACTGGGGAGTGATGCTTAATGGGTAAGGCGGTTTTCTTTCGGCACGACTAAAATACTTTAGAACTTGATACAGATGATAGTGGGTGCCTAATGCTATGACTGTACTAAATACCACCGAGTCGCTAACCTTATATTAATGGTTAATGGGCTATGGTTAATCTAAAAATGGTCACGTGAATGTCACGTAAGTTTTATATATGTCTACATCTCTAAAGTGTCCTTTCATGGGATGGTCAGTCAGGTGCAGCCACAATCGAGTAGGTGAGGCACGGGAAAACCAAGTTCTTTATACTCATAGGCTATCAGGTCCTAGAGAGGAGGTCACCATGAGTCACACAGGGTCGCAGGAGAAGCTTGGTCAGGTGGCAGGAGACAGTGACAGAAAAAGAGCTTCTGCTCTGGCCTTTATGGGGGTGGGAACTGCAAGGCGGGGAAGGGCAATCGGTTTCGCACTGACTGGTGATTACAGCTGTTGGGCCCTCGGCTGTCCCCAGAAGCCTGGTACCGGCATGAGGAAGGCAGGGTAGCAGCCCCTGGGTGTCCAGGCCAGAGAGAGAAGGGATGGCTCTGGATTAGTCAGTCTGCAAATGAAAGGCATGCTGGGGGCTGAGTCCTTTGTCTTTTCTTAAGAACTGGCTAGTCCTGGGAGCTGCAGTCTCCCCCAGGCCAGAAAGGGATTTTTTTTAAGGAGGTAAAAGTGCTATAATATACAGGAAAAAAAGTGTATATATAATATATATCTAACATATACACACATATGTGTATAGACATATTGCAAGAAAGAGAGGTTGAGAGCGAGAACCTGCTCCTCTCTGGGAACCCCACACGGCACCCCGAGTCCCTGCTCTCCCGGAGCTCACCCTCTAGTTTTGGGAACAACAGCTAGAAAAGGCAAACAAGCTGAGGTACTGTGAGGACTTTCCCACAGAGAGGCAGAGTCAGGAGCTCCACGCACTGGTGTGGGGTGGGGGCGGCACTGTTCTAATACGCCGGTCCAGTGTGGCCTCCCCCGGCCTCCCTGCGAGGAAGCTTGGAGCAGAGACCACCTGATGGAGTGACAGCTCCATCTACAAGAGGCCAAGCCACGGAGAGGGGGCGGCAAGTGCCACGTGCTGTGATGGGAGCGCGTAGGCGACAGCGGAGGACAGCCCAGCGGTCAGGGAGGACAGGGACGGTGAGATGGCCAGGGCTAGACCGTGTGGGCTTCTGCAGGCCACAGGGAGGGCTTCTGAAACTCCTAAATTTAACGGAAAGATATGGAAGGATTAAGAGCATCAGATGACACAAGTTTCCACCGAGCCCAAATGTGATGGGTGCCATTTGCACAGACCCCACTGGGAAGGAGGCTCCCTAGGGTTGGCGACCCCAGCTCCCCCACCCCGGCAGGCATTGCTAATCAATCACAGGCCCTGCTCAGCCAGCCCCCGACTCTCAGAATCCTCTCCCACACCGGACCCCAGACGACCTGTGCCGCGAGACGCCCAGGCTCGGCCACCGTCTCCCCTGCCCCTTTGCTGAGGCCACGACCTGTCCGAGAGATCTGGTGACGCAGAGTTGAAGCAGACCCGATCAGTTCTTTATTTGGAAGGGGATGCAGTCCGTAATCCGACAAATCTGTGACCCCAGAAAGATTTCAAGTTCCACTCCCAGCTGGTTGGCCGTGAGTTCGTACCTGCCCTGGACAAAGCCACAGGCGTGGCAGTTGTGCCAGCGCCAGTACGCCTGGATGATGCGGACCGCGTGGAGCAAGCGGCGGTAGCGCCGGCGGATGCGCCACATGCGCACCCAGGCCTGGAGCCGCACGGCGGCCCAGTCCGGCCGAGCGCACGCCGCCAGCGCGGCGCGCGCGCGCCTGCTCCCGCCGCCTCGCCAGGCTCCGCCTCCACCAGCGCTGGATGACGCACGCCCTGAGCGCCGCGTGCAGCTGCGCCCGGCGCACCAGCGTGCCGCGCCACCACGCCTGGATCGCCGTGGCTGTCTGCTCTTCATCCCGGGGTTTCTTTATCTGGGAGGGAAGGGGGGGGCAAGGAAAAAGAAGGGATGGATGCTCAGGAACGTTCTCCGCCCGCCTGAGCGCCAGGGAGCCGGCAGGACCGGGTCCTGATGGTCATCAGCAAGGGCCCCTTCTCGGAAGTTGCGGAGCGTGGGGCAGGGCACTGGCTGGAGCCAGAACACCAGATAGGTGTCTTGTCTCTGCCATTCTGGTGAGCGCGCACGGACGCCTCACGTTGCCCTCTGAATCTAGCACGGGGCACGCCTGCCCTAGCTGTCACCACAGCCTCTGGACCTGGTTGGCCAGTCTAGAAAGAGAACACCATGATCTCTGGGTGAAAGGTTAACTATCATGTTCCATCTGGGCTTGACCACCTACCTGGGGTGCAGATCCCTTCCCTTTGGTGCCCACCCACCCACAGGCTGGCGAGGTGGTGGCCTTTGCTCGCCTGCCATGCCTGAGTCTAGCTCCAATCACAAACACCTGTGTTCTGTCAAGTTGGAAGTTTCTCTGCTCCCACGCAGTTGGGAGTCTTTCTCATTTATTTCTCACTTGCATTTTTTTTTTTTTTGTCTCTCTCACCTTAGTCTTCTGTCACTACACATACACGCACACCCGTGTGCACACTCCCGCACGATTCGAGGCTTGGGTTTCCCTTCACTTGGCAGGGCCTTCCCCAAACACAGCCCTCAGCACCCCACTCCCCAGCTTTGCATGGCCTGATTCCCACTGGCCAGGGTTTGTCCTCCCTACCACCCGCTTTCCATGTCTCGGTCAGCAGCGTTTCTCAGGAGGGAAGGAGAGTGGGGGCTGGCTCTCTCCTATGCACCCCAGCTCTGGCCAGGATAACCATCCATCCCAGGTGGCCTGGGACATTCTCAGCTTGTGAGCGTTGTTCCTGCGTAGTAATTCATAGCACACTATTGTTCACTCACAAATGTATCCTGGTCTGGATGAGTTTCATGGTCATCCCATGCTGTGGGCCACAGAGAAAGCGATCCATCACTCCCGGGTGACTTGGACCAGAGAAGGCGCAGATCGGGGACGCCCTCGACTTTCAGGGCCTCCGTAGACTTACCTTCAGAAGCTCTTCTTTCTCCTGTCCTTCGTGTCTTGTGAATTTGGTTTTATCAACATCCTTCGTGATTTTATCCAACTGGCCATCCTTCTGTAACCAGAGTTTAGAGATGACAGTTACGGGTATGTAATTGTTCTCTCCACAACTCTGCACCGCATCCACCACGTACTCAACCTCCTGCTTCGCCCACAGACCCTAGACGTAGGACTCACATCCCGAGTTGTCTGTGGAAATCCGCCTTCCCTCGGCTGCACCTTTGGGTGGCTTGGCGCTCTCTGACACAGAATCGCATGCCCATGGCTCAGAAATAGAAGGTTCAAATCCCTCAGGTGTACGATCCCCTAAATTGTCCACACTTAGGAGCCCGATGGCCCATCGTTCTCAGGATCGGGAGATGCATACAAGTTGTCACATGTATCGGTGCTTCATTCCTTCTGTTGCTGAGTAGCAGTCCATGGTGTGGTTGTGCCATAATTTGTTTAGCCATCCACGCATTTAGATGGTTTCTTTTTTCTTTTCTTCTCTCTTTTTTCCTTTCTTTTTCTTATCTTTTTTTTTTTTTTACACAAATTTGAGTTTGACGATAGGTTTGAATTTCTGGGCTTATACGTAGAAGTAGAATCGCTGAGTCATATGTACTTCTCTACTTAACTTTTTGAGAGACCACCAGACTGCCTTCTCCAATAGCCGTCCCATTTTACGTCCCCATCAGCAACGTGCGCGAGATCCGGTTCCTTCGGCCCTCTCTCCGTGGCATGTGGAAGACGCTGCTACACTGTAGAAGTGCAGCCAACGACATCTGCTATGGACCGTGTGGGCAGGACAGGATCTATGGTTGGGATGGTTGGTTAAAGGACTAAAACTAACACTGTCTAAAATCACCAACTAACTTGCCTAGCCCAATGGTCAAGTCTCTACCCTTCGCCCCCCTCGTTTGTCACCCTCTCGGCATCCGAGGTGACCACTCTCTCCTACTTGGAGCGCTCTCTCTTTGGCTGTTGACATAAGTGAAAGGGAGGAATCAGGAGACATTCGAAGCAAACATATTGGATGAATGGTCAAAGGAGAAGGAGAAGGAAGTTTTGGACGGTAGCATGAGGTGTGGGGAAGGAGAAGTCCCATTTCTGCCACGCCATGTTCGAAAAACCTATTAGACATCAAAGTAAGGTCTCAAGTGGGAAGTCGCACTTTGGGTGATGGAGCGTGGAGGAGGTATCAGGGATGGAGATGTAGTTTTGAGTGGCATTCGGGTATAGCAGGTATTTAAGAGTGTTTGACTGGCTGATTTTACCTGGGGGTAGACATAAAGAGGGACTAAAAGAAGTTCAAGGATTGAGCTCTTCAGAGGTTAGGGGCTGATCAACAGAGAAGCCGTGGACAATATTAAGAGCGGTCAGTGAAGGAAGGGAAAAACATAAGGTGTCCTCGAAGCCAAAGGGAGAGTGTTTCGAGCTGGAGAGTGTATGACTGACAAGAGGGCAGAGGGCAGGGACTTGCCCATTGGACCAGGCGAGTTAGTTGGTGATTCTAGATGGTCATAGCTTTTGTTGTTTAACCAACCACCCCAAGCACAGAGGTTTAGAACAACCACTTATTGAACTCACAGTTCCATGGAGTAACAGTTTCGGCCTGGACTCATCTGGGTGATACTGCTGTTTCCAGCTAAGCCCACTCAAATAGATGTGGTCAGCTGGCAGGTGAGCAGGGGCTGGTGGTGTGAGGTGCTGTCGTCAGAGATGGTTCATCTCTGCTCTATGTGGTCTCGCATGCTATAGCGGGAGTCTCCCTGTTCACATATGGTGGATGGTGTGCAAGACCTCCCAAAGCCTAGGCTTGCAACTGCCACAACATCACTTTCACTGCATAGAATTGGCCAAAGAAAGTCACAGGGATGTTTAGATACAAGAGGAGCTTAAGTTGTTTCTCTCTCTTGATACGATGGAGCTACAAAGTCATGTTGCAAAAGGGCATGGATTATACGAGGAGGGAAGTAATTTTAGTTGGTTTTGCAAACAATCCCTCGCAATCAATACCATTGACCAGTACAGTTTCTGTGGAGTTAGGTGGGTGGGGGAGGCCTGATTGGTGTGAGTTTAAGAGAGGATGGGAGGAGTGGAAGGGCAAATAGTGACATGTTTTGCTAGGAGGAAATGTAAAGCACTGGAATAGCAGGTCATCAAGGAGGGACTTTTAAATGCCACCTAGAGTGTAGTGAGCATTCGTTACCACTGAGGCCAGAACAGAGATTGAGAACGAACATTTAGAAACCGTTATAGCAAATTGAAACACTAATTGTATGCATCGTGGCTGAAAAGAAGCCCTATATTCTCTGTGCCTTTTCCATTTATATTTCTCATAATTTGTTTTTGTCATTTTATAAAAAATATTGGTCCGTTCTGGATTGGGCATTTTTTAAAAAATAGACCTTCCTCACAGCTTGAGACGTGATGGTCTACGGTGTGGTCACAGGAGCAGGTGACTGAGGTAGGAGGGGAGTCCAGATGGCCGGAGATGAGAGGCAAGGGGCTTGGGGCAGCAGGCAGCCACTGCTGAAGGCACTAACGATGGTGTCACACCTAGGGTAGAGGTCAGATCAGTGGAGCCCTCTTTCTGTTCAGCACCTTGGAGAAGCCGGTCCTGAGGACGAAGGATGGAGGCGGAGCTGACATGTCTTAAGAACATGATACCTACTATTTCCCAAATCGCGTCCAAGCAAGCAAATTAGCAAGGAGCCGGCAGAGCCTTGTGCCCAGTCGTTGCCAAGACCAGCCTCCCGTGCCTTTTCTGGGCTGCACTGCTCCCGAGAGAGCCAGCCAAGTACCCCGCTTTCGACTGCGGGCTGGCGGAACAGAAAGCTAAGGGGTGCAAGGCCCGGCTGGCCGGATGGCAGGCTGAAGGGGCACGGTCTGCCCTGCTGCAGAGATAATCTCACAGGAGGGGGCGCCCATAGTCTTCAGGTCTATAAAGCCCAACCCCTCCCAACTGCAAATTCAGGAGACAAGGCGGGCGCCGGACCTGCGGAATGGGACCGGCTCAGGAGGCGGCTTCTGATTTGGACAGCCAGTGGCGTGTGGTCACCGTCAGTCCGGAACAGGGGCCGCAGGCCCTGAGGGGTGAGAGTAGGGGCGAGGTACCTGACCCGAAGTCTCCCCAAGTAGAAGAGGAGGGGCGGGGCCCCAGTCCTCGGGGTCCCCGCGGCGTGCGAGTCACGGGAGACACACGAACCCGGGTCAGACATTTATTGTGGCCCCGGAGCCACGTCTCTGCGCGGACCGCTCTCAGACCGTCAGGATCTCCACGTGGAACTCCAGCTGCCTGACCGCGCACTCGAGCTGCGGCTGCAGAGCGTCGCGGATCTGGAGCGCGAAGCAGCCCCTCGGCGCCCGGGGCACGCAGGCGGCGCTGCACGCGCGGCAGTGGCGGCAGTAACGCTGGTGGCACTGGCACATGCGGACCCAGGACTGGAGCTTGACCACCGCCTGCTCCTGGTTCGCGTAGATCTTCAGCACGGTGCGCTGCCGCCGCCGCAGCTGTCTCCACCGCAGGGTCCGCCACCAGGCCTGAATCATCCAGGCCCTGAGCGCGGCCGCCAGCAGGGTCCGGCGCACCAGGGTGCCGCGCCACCAGGCCTGGATCTTGCCAGCTGCCTGGACCTCGTCCGCTGCCTGGACCTTGTCCGCTGCCTGGACCTTGTCTGCTGCCTGGACCTCGTCCGCTGCCTGGATCTTGCCCACTGCCTGGGTATTGTCAGCTGCCTTGGTTCTTGCTTTCTGGTTTGGTTTTTTAAGAGGCCGCTAACCAAGCAAAGCAGAGGACTCCTAGTGAATCTGTCACCATCAACCACAGCTCTTGTGTCTGCCACTAAGGTGCTCTGATCTTCATTCTTAACCATCAGCCTTTCCCCTGCTGGTCCTGAGGGCCTAGGAGACCTGGGTGGGGACCTCCCTCTGCTCCTCTCTTGTCTGTGGTGGGGTGCACACCTGCTCATCCTCTGATCACAGTGTCCTCGTCTTTCAAGTAAGGATATGCTTGCCCTGTGATCTTTGTGGAACCAGTGCAAACTCTTTCTGACTCAGAAGACCCGACCTGGACGTGAGGGACCCAAGGGCCTTCACCGGAATGAACGTCTGCATGCATGGCCTGCCTCTCGGCCCAAACTCTGGACCGGGAGGCTGCCTCCTGATGCCTCATGCGGGCCGCAGCCCCGTGGGGGGCGTCCCCTCACCCCCACTACTACCGCTCACTCTCCTCATCCCCTTTCAGGCCCCTGCGGCCCCTTCTCCGGCTTTCCAGTTCCCACTGTCCTGCGCCCCACCTTCCATGGGGGCCACTTGCATTCTAGGGAGGGAATTCATGGGGACAGGAGAGCAGCACTGACTGACGCCCGTGGGACCAGAGACGGGTTGGCCACTCCCGGGGACGCGGGTCAGAGGGGCGATGATTCGTGGTCCTCTTGTGCTCCTGGGCCCCACTCACCTTCTGTATCTTTTTCTCCTCGTCGCCCTTGTCTACATTGGACTTCTGCAATCGGAATGTAGAGAGAAAGCATGTGAGGACCAGCCTCTGTGCCATGTCCCCACTGCCCCAGCTCTCCGTTCGTTCCCTGAGTCTTTTGAAGTCATCTGGTGCTGCCCTCTGCCATGGGGATGGGGTATCTGACTAAGTCTTACAAAGCATTGATTGCCCATGGTTTTGGGGCAGTGGTTCAGGTGTTCACACCCCCTTCTGGATGCTGCTTCATTGCTTCG
The DNA here is from genome assembly GCA_003508835.1 of Eonycteris spelaea. Lineage (NCBI taxonomy): Eukaryota > Metazoa > Chordata > Mammalia > Chiroptera > Pteropodidae > Eonycteris > Eonycteris spelaea. Next base: position 4,055,614 of record PUFA01000145.1, on the reverse strand, counting down.
GCCCTGGCAAAGGCAGGCAGGGCGGTAGAGGAGGGAACAGCAATGATGTCACAAGGGCACCTATGACCCAGGGACCAGGGTGCCTTCTCCAGGTTCAAAGTTGTTGGATAAAGAGGAAACCCCTGCCCATTTCTCTCCTGCCAAGGATGGACCAGAATCCTCAGTGGAACCACAGCTTCTCTGAGTTTGTCCTTCCCCAAAGATGATCTCTGGTCTGACCCACCCACAGGACCATCCTGTCATCTGTCACCGAGGAGAGCAGCTCACACGGTGCAGAGAAAGGAGCGTAGGCTTGGCTGCTCCCCCTGCCCTCCCCCCTCCCGCCCGGTGTCTGTCCTCAGCGGGTGGGAAAGTCCTTCTTTGGGGATCAGAGTGAGTATGGAGGGTGAGCAGGAGCTGGGGCAGGATTAGAATGGAGGTGCCTCAGCCAATTTCTACTCCCTCCCACCAGCTGCTGTACCCCTCGTCCTTCTGTAGCTGTTTGGTGGCACTTAACAAGCCAATATATGTTCCTCAAAACAAAACAAGCCCTTCCATGCCGTGTCTGAAACTTAGTGGGTGGGAGGAATTTTGCAACCATGAGTCATTCGTAGGAGATCGTGTCGCCCCCACTGTAGACTCCTCTGGTGGTGGCACTGGGCATATTTTAAAGATTCGATTTAGTTAGTTATTCGAGCTTGCTTCCAAAGCCAGCCATCCCCACCGCCATTTTCCAGGCGTGCTGCCCTCGTAACCGACTCTGTGGACAGCCCCCTCCGGATCGCAGCAACAGCTGACGTCGCCTCTTCCTTTCAGGGCACCCTCCATCGACTTCCCTCCAAGCAGACAAGGACTGAGCTTTCTGCCACGCCACACGCAGCCCCACCCTTTCTCCCTCGTCTTCCCAGGGAGGTGGCTGCAGTCGAGGTCCCATCGCTAGTTAGTGTTTACGTGATCGTGACTATGCGAGCGCTGGTGACAGCTGCACCACGGAGCACACTCTGACTCCCTTTCCTTGCCCACACGACTTCCTGACAGCTCTTTGTGTTAAGCAAAAGTCGCAATCTATACAAATGTGACTATACGCAACGAGCCCATGTGTACTCGCCACACAGCATGACCTGTTTTTCTTTTCTCCGCCGATGAATTAATTTCGAAGTCACCACCAACGATGGTCTACAGCAGATAACGCCGTGAGGAGCACCTGCCCGCACGTCTCTGTGCAGCCGTGGGACGTGTTCTTTGGAGGATGCACGCCGGGGCAGCTTGCTGAGCCGTATGACAGGTGGCTCCTCCATGCCACGAAATCCTGGCAGATTGCTCTCCACAGTGGCAGCACCAAGCTAACCTCTCTCATTCACTTCCTAATGTTTGCTGGACTGAAAGATGTAAAGTGGTGTCTCCTGGCTGTGTTAATTTGTATCTCTGATGAGGGACTTGAGCAGACTGTGATGTTTAAGGGTGAGGACCTGGGCATTCATTTTGGACCCTGATCCTTTCTGTGATAAGTCTTCCCGCCTCTTTGTGTCTTTTTCCTCCTGGGTGAAATGAAGGTAGCAGCATCATTCCACCTGCATGGAGCTGTTGTGGGGGTTTATGCAGGTGACATCCATGGAACAGAGCCTGGTCCTAGCTCCCTGCCCATCACTCTTATAATGCACTGCATCTTGGCCATTTGGTAATCGCTGGATCTTGTCCTTTGCCTATTTTTCTATTGGTTTCCGATTATTCTCTTGTGTGACTTCTCAGATAACCCTTTGCTAGATAGAAATGTTACAGATACTTTTTTCCAGACTATAGTTGGCCTGTTAACGTGTGTGTGTGTGTGTGTGTGTGTGTGTGTGTGTGTGGTGTCTCATGACACAGATATCTTTCCATCCATTTTCCCCTTCATAATTGGGCTTAAAATTTTTTTGGACTAGTAAGCACTTTCCCATCTAGGGTCACATGTTTTTCTATTAGGTTCTGGTTTCTGTTGTCCATTGAGCTCTTCACCAAGTGACAGGGACATGATCCTGCACACAGTGTCTCCTTTGTTGGATTTAGCTCCTCATTTTGATAGATTACATTCTATGATAGTTTCCAAAAGAAAGAAAAGGGATGTGGGTCTACATGTGTAAAAAGTTGCATGTCTTAAAATGACTTTATTTCACCCTCAAATTTGATTGATAGTTTTGCTTGGTATAGAATTCTAGATTGAAAAATATCTTTTCCCTCAGATTTTTTAGTTAAGACAATTTTCAAAATTGTCTTAACTAATCGTGGACTTCATTCCACTTTCTTCTAGAAGTCTAAGGCTACTCTGATTCTTTTGTCCATGGATGTGACCCTACTTGTTCCTCTCTGGAAGCTTTTAGGATCTTCCCTTCATCCCTGATATTCTGAAGTTAGTGTTGTTTCAATAAACATGTAGTAAATGAATACATGTTTCTATCCAGGTCTTAGATTTGTGGCTTCATTGTGGTTCAAATGCTACTCTCTAGAAAGCACTGTCCCACCATTCCCGAATGCTTCTGTCACCAACCATCCCTGATCCCTCACAGCAATAGACATATTGTTCTCAATGTCCCTGAAAAGGTTGTGATTCCCCCCCCCCCATTCATTGTGCTGGGCATTTGCTTAGTCTTTTAGTTTAGAAATTCACATCATACAACTCTGGGAAACTTAATTGTCTTAGCTTTGAAAAAAAAATTCTACTCTTCAATTTTCTCATTTTAATACAGAAATCCTATTAAATCTATATAGATTGGTCCTCTAATTTTCCAATATTTTCTACACTATTTTCCAACTGTTTTTTTGGATCTACTTTTTGGAAGATTTTTTTCCTTTTTTGAAAGGGTGTTAACTTTCAAGAGCTCTTTCCTGTCCTCTGAATATTCTTTTCGTTTAGAGCTCACGATTCTTGTTTCACTTATTTGTGATGATCTCTTACAGTCTAAGAATACTAGTTCTGCTTGTTTGATTGGTTTTTTAACCTTTTCTTCTGTCCTCAGTATTATCTCTATTTTTTGAAACCCTTTTTTTTCTGTTTTAGTTTTTGTCTGTCTTTCATATTAGAAGCTTTATGCAAGTGTTAATGATCCTTAGCTGTCTATTTCTGTGTAAGAATAGGGCACAAAAAAAGTGAAAGGGAAGCTCGCTGTCCCTGGGCGGGGCTTACTGACTGGGGCCATTCAGTATAGGTTAAGACGGTAGAGCTGGGCTTTGTTTCAGTGGGGGATCCTGAATATAAGTATTTGTTTGTACTATTCTTTGGAGCTCGTGGTAGATTGCATTTGTAACCCTGTATATTCACATCGTTTGCTATGGGTCTTTGCAGTTTCTTCCCATGAGGGGTAAAACCTATCTCCCTGTGCCTTGGGTTTGGCTATATGACTTGCTGTGACCAGTATAATCAGGTGGATTGATGACATGAAAGTTTGGCCTTGGCTTTGAAAGGCTTTGTCCATTTATGTTTGCCCTCTTGCGCTTCTACCATGCCCAAGGAGCCTGCGTTTGCAAAGGACGGGAAGAAACACGTGGAGCAGGGCGTCCGGCCCCAGCCACGTCGCCCCAGCTGAAGACGGCCCAGATCAACATGCTCATGTCACATGTCATGTGACATGTTCTGCAGCATTTGTGTAGCAATACTGGATTGATTTCCCCGGAGAGGAATCTCAAAACCTTGAGCCAGAGAGTAGGAGAATGAAAAGTGACTGTCAGCTTTCAGGGTGCTGAGTCGGCACACGGGGCTGGAGACCTCTGGGTTCAGCCTACACGCTTTCAACAATTCCCTTCTTTTAGCCTAGCATTTCACCTCTGCCTCCAGCCGTACCTGAAATTCCTGAGTCCAGATGCTCTCTGGTGTAACTTGTCCAGAAAATAAACCTCTCTCCTGCCAGGTGGAGGAGGGGCTATTGCCTGGATGTACACGCGAAGCGAAGCAGGGACATGGAGTAAAGGGGGAAACCTCCCCAAATCCTTAAGTAAATGTCAATCCCTCACCTGAGGTCCTTAGTAACTGGTGCCTTCATCGACACTGTGTTATTGTTATAGATTTGTAATGCACTTTAATGTGACCGATCACATCACTGTATCCTAGTCTCTTTTTTTTCAAAATTGTCTTAACTAATTGTGGACTTGAATCTTCCAGATGATTTTTCCCCCATCAGTTTGTCAGTTCTCAAAACTTCTGATGAGGTTTTTGTTGGAATTGAGTATAATCTATAGTTTAAATTGGAAAAAAAATTAGAAATCTTACAATGTTAAGTAATTCTATCAATGACAATATAGACTATGTCTCCATTTATTCAGGTCTTCCTTCGTGTCTTTTGAAGCGTAGACAAAAGTTCCACCTGTAACTTCGAGGTTATGCCTTTAGAGAAAGAGCATGCCTTTCTCCGTGTCTTCTCACTCGCTACATTATGGTGTGTTTTTGAAAGTAAAGCAGCCATTTAGGATCATGACGTGGCCCTGGGAGTAGAGGCCATGACAGCAGAGTGCCGGGATTGCTCAGTGTGGAGGGTGACAGGCTAGTCTCAGATCGCCTAGTTCTGAAAGTCTATGGGGAAGAGAAATAACCTCCAATTCGTTACAACCACTGCTAATTCGTTTGTGCTCTCCTTCATCGCCACCACAGAGTTCAGCTCTGCCTCAGTAATTCTCAAAGCGGGGTTCCCTAGAAAACAGTAGCCACAGCAACACGGACACTTGTTGGAACAGACTTTCTTGGGACCCTCATCGACTGGCTCAGAAAAGCTGGGTGGGGCCCAGCAAGCTGCTCTCACGAGCCCTCCACGTGACTGCAATGAGCACTCCGCTTGCAAAGAATTGCCCTCAATTGTCCCCTCCTAGGCCCACCGCTCACCATAGGACCCCTCCGTGGTTAACCCGGAAGTGAAGGCTGCCGCACTTGCTTTGCGTAAGTGGAAGAGCGGGCGAGGGGAGGACCTGACCCGCCCCTCCGCTCCTGACGCAGTTTCTAATGAACAGCTGCTGAGTTCCCACCCTGCCGGCTGTGGGACTGGGCAAACGATATCGCCCCACACTTGACTCATAGGAGCGGGGCGGTAGGACCGGCCACGACTACTCCACGCTCAGGCCCTGAGTCCGGATCATCCTCCGCCACTGGGTGGAAGGCCAGCAGACACGAGGCCTGTAGGAGCTGAGGTGCAGGACAATCCCCTCGCTACTTCCATCTACTTTGGGGCGGGCGATGGTCAGCCCCCCAGGCTCTGCTGCTGCTGCTGTGGGCAGATCAGATGGGCTTCTGCCAGCAGGTGAGGAATCAGGCGGGTTGACCACCTGGGTTGTGTTGTTACTGTGCTGAGGACAGATTGGGACACCTGCCAGCAGACGTGGGGTGCGAGGTGGGTGGATGAGCCTGGGCTCCCCTGTTGCTGCCGCTGTGGCAGATCACACCTGCGGCGACCAGTGTGTGGGGGACGTGAGATGCGTGGGCTCATCTGGTACCAGAGTCACTGCCGCAGGCAGTCCACTCTGCCATTGCCACGGCTACAGGTCTCCCCGCTCAGTCTCTGCGAGGCACCCCCTTCTTTTGGTGAGAGAGAGCAGGCTTTTATTGTTTGATTTCCCCCTACGCCTGTTGGTGGTTCTGGGTTGAGGCATCTCTGGTATCAAGTCTGTGATACATGATACAGAGAAAAATCCAGGGAATTCATGAAGTGCCTTTGGAAGTCTTGACGTTCCTAGCTATCCACCTTCCTTCTGCATCTCAGACTCCTTTTATGATTGTCTGTGGAATTATTTTCAGAGTATTTAGTTGGTGTTTGGAGGATAGGAGAAGGGAGAAGTGAGTCAACACGATCTGTGCCAGACCTGGAGCTCCTACTCCTGGTTTTTTAACCAAATAAACTACAAACCTGAAGTTTACGCAAAAAAACTGTATGCAAATATACACAGCAGATTCATTTGTAACCAGCAAAAACAAGATCCTTCAACCGGGGAAAACCTCTGGTAACAGTCGCACAATGGAATAGTACTCAGCACCAAAAAACAAACGAATACCCACAACGCCCTAGAGGAATCTCAGATTTATTATGCTGAAGGAAAGAAGCCAGGCTCAAAATGGCCACAGACTATAATTCCTTGTATACGACATTTTGGAAAAGACAAAACGATAGGGCCAGAGTCCAGACCAGTGGTCGCTAGGGTCTGGGGGTGGAGGAGAGGCTGGGTGCAGAGGGGCACAGGAAACGTGTGCTTTGCGTGAAGCTCAGTTGTTAGGTGCCTGCGCACACTTCGTGCTGGTGAGGAGCTATGGTGACCGTTGGAAGATATAATATAGAGGTTATGTTTTACAAAGTTGTCATCTATTAAAGAGATATTCTTAAAGTCTTTATGGATGACATGGTGTGCTTTTTGTTGTTTGCTTTCTCAAAAACCTAGGAGTTTCAGTGAGGAGTAGTTAACTCTGGTGCCCGATGGAGAGAAAATGCATAAGGTGAGAACAGAGAAACACACACTGGGTTTGGCCGGACTGGATATTGGTGATGCTGATCGGTGCAGAGTCAGTGGAGTGAGAGGGAAAACCTGACTGGAAAGAAAACGGTAGGAACAGAACTGGAGACAGTGACAGCACGTCTTGCTATGAGAGGCAGCAAAGAACTGGAACAGAAAGTGATCGCGAACGTGTTTTGACGATGTAAGAGGGAGTTTGATCATTTGGATGATGGGCTTATAAATGCAGGATATCAAATACCTGGAGGTGGCTGGGGTAGTGGAGGAGTTGGCCTTTGATGGGATCGAAGACCCTTCATTTATTGCAGCTGGAGGGGAGGCAGGAAGTGTGGTCCAGATGGAGGTGGGCCGGAGAATGCGGTGGTAGGAAGGTGGGGGTCCAGTCTGCTCCCGTTTCTTCAGTTAAGTGTGTGGAGACATCATTATCACCGAGTTCAAGGGCAGACGTGGAACTGGGCCTTGGGAGGGGAGGTAGTACGAGTTCTTCAATGTGGAAGACAGAAATGCACACAGACCAGAGGCATTTACTGGGAAATCTGTCCGGTGGAGATCTGCAGCCATGAATGTAACTGAAGCCATGCTTCACGGCTGTGTGCTTAGCTCGAGCCACACTCGCTCTCCTGCAGGCACAGAGCAGGCAGATGGCGGGGTTCATCCCACACGTGTTTGCAGAGATGGGGGTGGGGCAAGGGAATCAAGTCGTGCAGGGGGGGGTGACAACAATTAACCATAGAATCTGACCGGGGTAAAGACAGATGCAAGGGCGTGTCGGGGTGAAGGCTGTAAAAATGTGGGTAGGGTCAATGGAAAAAAGGGAACCGGAAGGAGAGGATAAAACATCGAGAGTGGAGCATGAGAAAGAGAGATTTGGGCACTAGCGCGATCGCAGTCCAACGCGACAGTGAGTCGACTCGTGGGGCTCTTTGAATTTAAACTCAGTGAAATTACAATACAGTTAACAATTCAATCCTTCAGCGGCGCTGGGCACATTTCGCGTGTCCCACAACCACGCGTGGCTAGCTGCGGCTTCAGTAGCCAGTACGGACACAGAACATCAAAGAAAGTTCTATCGGCCCTGCTGAGCTATAACCGTGGGAGTGAGTGGCCGAGGGGAGGGGCAAACGGCTTATAGGAGGAGGTGGGCGATTAAGGGGAAGGTAGAGTCATCCTGGCCAAGGATAAAGCCGCCAAGGCCAGAGACAAGAGTCAGGGTGGGGCAATGTCAGGGGGAGCCCTGCTGGCTGCGCAGCCCTCCAGGAGAGGAGTTCAGGTGAGGGACTAGCGAAGCCCGTGCTCTGCTGGGTCATCGCCAGGCCGTCAGCACGCCCGGCGCTTTTTATCTTTCACCCAAGGTTGTGCTGCCCGGCTCCCAGAGGAGTCAGCCAGTGCTGGCATTTTCTCCCGGGGCCTGTCAAAGATCCCTTGTCTGAGCGTCCCCGATCCCAGCCAATCCCCGACCCCGGGCTGACGGAGAAGAGCCTCCGAGTCCCTTCTCCTGTACAGAGGATCCCAGTCCTCAGGGAGGCGCAGCCCACCTGTCCCGCAGAGCCCTGGGCGGTAAGAAAGAGCTGAGACTCTCGGCTCCGTGTGGACAAGGACCTGGGTTTCTGTTTTGACAACGGAGTAGGTAGAACACGGTCGCTGTCCATCCAGAACAGGGTCCAGGGGAAAGGAGGGCACCCTCACTGGAGGTTTCTCCCATCCCTCAAATTTCCATCAGCTGCGGGAACCTCGAGAGGCTCCAGGCCAGGACAGACCTTCCCGGGTCGGGAGCCGCGCGGCTCCCGCCCGCCGCGCTTAGCGGCTGATGACTTCGATGTGGAACTGCAGGTGGGTGGCCGTGACGACGCAGTGGCTCCGGAGGAGGGCGCAGGTCTGGCAGCTGTGCTGTTGCCAGTGGCCCCGGATGACGTAGATGGCACTGAGCACCTGGCAGTACCGCCAGTGCACGCGCCACATACGGACCAACGACTGGAGCTTGACCACGGCCCTCTCTCTGTTCACGTAGGTGACCAGGGCTTTCCTCCGCTTCCTGTCCAGTGCCCGCATCAGCATCAGCCTCCACCAGCTCTGAATGATCCAGGCCCTGAGGGCCGCATGCAGCAGCGCCCGGCGCACCAGGGTCCCCCGCCACCACGCCTGGATCGCCGTGGCGGCCTTTCCTGTATCCGCGCCCTTTGCTGTATCCGCGCCCTGTGCTGTATCCACGCCCTTTGCTGTACTCGCTTCTATTTTCTAGGCAGAGAGAAAGAAAACCACTTAGGGAACATCCTGCCACCTCCCTCCGGAGGGGTCCTGGACTCTCGTAGCCGTCAGTCCCTCTCCAGAGACTTCAGACGAGTGAGCAGGACCCCGGCTAAGAGCCGAGGACCTGGGTGGGGAGCCCCCCGTCCACCGTGGACTCATCCCTTTGTCCTCTAGCCACCGCATCGTCCCCTTGACCGCCTCACACGAGGGGCCGTGGGGAAACCACCCGCGTCGGGGATGCGAGGCCCTCGTCTGTCACACTCCGCCTCTGCAGCCTTCGCGGGGCCTGGGAGGTTCGGCCTCGCGAGGCGTTTGCCCCGTGGTCTCTGCTAAGTCTCGGCCAGGCCGCGCGGGTCGGCGTTTCTGCCGTGACAGGGTTTCGGCGCCCTCACTCCTCACGTCGCCGACGGCCAGGCTCGCCGGACCTTCCAGCAGCCTGTTCCCTCAGCCAGAGTCCTCACCCCCTGGCCTCCCAGCCCCAGGCCTTCCTAGATGCCTTTCCTTCTCTCTCTTCGCTCGTCACGTCACAGTCAGGCCCGGAGCCCGAGAGTCCACGCTGAGGACGGAGTGGCGGGAACGTGCGCCGGTGTTGAGCGGACGCCTGCTGGTGTTAGACTCGGACCCATGAGGGGCACCGTGAAACACGCTCATGACGCGGATGTGCGTGCTCTGGGTATCCCTAAGACCACGTGGAGGTTTTACTCACCGTAGTTTTCTTTTTCTTCACACGATGTACAGTGGTCTGATCGATGTCCTCTAATTCAAATACAACTAAATTGCCACCTTTCTGTCATCAGAATGAAACGGGAAATGAATGGCTGAGTTAAGACTGCTGTTTCTCTTTCGGCTCTACATGAAGAGACCCCCCTGCCTCAGCTTCCCTTCTTTTCCCGAGACTTATGAAGCCCAGGGTGTTTCCCACCCACCCCCGGCCCGCCTACTGGATGTGGCCATGTCTCTTACACAGAATCGAAGCCGCGTGGTCATGGTTTGTCTAGATGGTTCATCAGCCTTGATCTCTCTACTTCCCAAGGTCTGGCATGAGTGATATGAGGAGAAGAGCTATGAGTTCACAATTGCATTATGACACAGGGATGGGAACATCCGCCACACACCTGAATCAGCCTCGGAAACCAGACCCGTGGGAGCTGGCGCTACCTGTCTGCTGCCCACTGGTCAGAGACGTCCCGGAGCTCAGTGCAAACACCGGGCACTGGAATGCGATTCCACCCCAGGGCTCCCCTCCAGTGAGGCCGGCTCCCATCCCGTCACACAGGAGAGCGGTGGGGACCCTTAGTGAACCTCCTCACGACAATCGAGTGTCTTCTCAGGCTTGGCACCCCCTCTCTTCCCCTGATTCGGGGGTCAGCAGCTCACCACACCGCAGGCAGCTAGAAAGAGAGATCAGATGAATCTAGAAAGCAGTACAATAAAGCTAAAAATCGTCAGTTAATTAAAGAAAAAGAAAAAAGAAAAATGGGAGGTGGAAAATAAAGTTGTAAAACAAAGTGGAAAAGGCCAAGATGAAAGGTAAATAGTCCCGTGAACTTGGGTGGGTTGAGAAAGGCAAAATAATCACAGGGAGATTGCAATACACATAGGAGACTATTCTGGTAACAAATGTCACAACTCAGGAAATGCTGTTTCACCAAAACGTAAATGACCAAAACTAACTGAAGAAAATCTGTAGAAATCAGTAAGTTGAAAAGATTGTTCCACCATGAATAAGGCACCACGAACAGGTAGATGCATATCCAACTGTTTAAAATGTACAAATTTAGATTTTTCTGACGTGGCAAACTATTCAAAGCTATTATCAAATATACACAGTCCAGTCAAGCACCTCGCAGGGTCGGTGTTGGCTGTGACAGGACTTTGATCTCGTGGAGGAAGGTGAGCGTCGTGAGATTGAGTCCCTTCTAAGAACAGGGACTAGCCCTCTGTTCGCCGAAGAATTCTTTTATGTCTTTCTGTAAGTTAAAAATGTTTACCTGCAAAGAGTTTTTTCTTGAGCGACAATTCGCATTCCATAAAACTTACCATTGAAGACGGTGCGATTCAGTAATGGGTAGAATATTCACAGAGCTGTGTGGCCATCACCACTCTCTGATTCCAGAACAGTTTCGTCGCCCCCAAAATACACCCCATATCCGGGGGCGGCCAATCTCCATTTCCCCCTCCCCCAGCCTCTGGCAACCGCTCATCTACATCTTCATAGATCTGCCCGTTATGGACATTTCATGTGATTGGAAGCACATGAAAGGGGCTTTTGTGACTGGCTTCTTTTGTTCAGCCCAATGTCTTCAAGGCTCATCCATGTCACAGCACTTCTTACCTTTCTGTGGCCGAATGACATTCCGTTGCATGTATGTACTACATTTGAAAATCTGTTCATCAGTTAACAGACATTTGAGTTGTTTCTACTTTTTGACTATTACGATTAATACCGCTGTGAATACTGATGTGTAAGTTTCGGTTGGGACATGTTTTCAGTTCTCTTGAGTAAACACCTAGGAGTGGAATTACTAGGTCCTGTGATAACTCTATTTTAACTTTTTGAGGAGCCCCCAGACTTCCCCAGCAGTTGCACCGTTTCCACGGCGTACTCAGCAACACTTCTTTTATTCGAGTGGGTGTGAAGTGGTATCTCATTGAGGTTTTCATTTGCATTGCTGTGAAAGTTAATGATGATGAACACCTTTTCACGTGTTTATTGGCATACATCTTCTTACACTGAATGTTTATTCAAATTCTTTGCTCATTTATGTATGTATGTATGTATTTATTTTAGCCCTTTAAAAATCAGCTTTATTGAGGTACAGTTTGCATAAGATTAAGTTCACTGTTTTTAAATATACAATACATTTTTTTTATTAAATGTATACAACAGACAGGGTTTACATTTTTAATCTACTTTAACAGTTACAAATAGTGGGAAACTTTTCATGTCAGCAGTTATTCTTGTACTTCTTTAGTGCTTATCATATTAGTGAGTTAATTATGTGAATTCACTTTCCAGATGGAATTGGTGTGAAAAAGAATGTTAAATTTGATTTTAAGTAAAAGTTAACTAAATGAAGACTTCGTAAATTAAGGGTACTCCACTTTTAGTGACAGAAATGTGTCAGGAAAACAGTGCAACCAAAATTTTCTTTAGTGAAACAATTTTCATTCTATGGTCTTATTGTATAGAGATTTAGTAAAGGTCCTACAATTTCCACAGTAAAATACAATTAGACTTAATTTTAAGGTGTGTGAAGATTATTAAAAGTTGTTTATTGGTTAAAAGCAGGAAGCTCACACATTTTAAAATTTTCTTCAAGAGTTGAAATAAAGGGCTTTCTGACTAAAAGTCAATTGATGAGAAAATTCAATTAACCAGATCACTTCAACAGATGATTAAAATTTACTACGTAACATGATTCTTCATAGAAATGGGCACAAATTTGAGTTGAATTTATGCTTGATACTATATAGCCCTTCAAATCTAAATTGGACATTGAGATTTAGAATTTTAAGTATAAGAAAACATGAATTTCTTTATAATCTGGGTGTGAGAAAATCCTCCCTAATTATGACTCAAAATTCAGTTGCAGTAAAAGAGATTGATAAATCAATTGTATAGATATAAAAACTGTATGACAAACACCATACACAAGGTCAGAAGAGAAATGATAAACTGCAGAAAATATTTGTAAACATATTACAAAAGGTAAATTTCCATGTATATGTGATACAGGCATTCTCCTACCAACTCTTAAAAATTAAGGTGAAAGCACAAATATATATGTAGATATAATATACACATTTTAATGTGTGTGTATATGTGTGTGTGAATATGTATGAGAAGTTTTACAGATGAATGCCAGTTAATAAAAGTACAAACAACAGAATCAGAAGACAATCATCCTCTAGCCCTCAATATGATAACAGATTTAAACAAAAATTATCAATGGATTCTAATACCAATGGAGTGGTTGTTGCAGAAAGGGATATTTGCTTGGCCTCAAAGTATACCACAGATTACGTATTAATGATAAAAGGACTATTCTTTTACGATGGAGCAATCTGATGGTCACATTAACAATGTAATCAAATTTAGCATCATCGATAGTGGAACAACCCAATGTGTACCTCCACGAACCTGCATTGTAATACAACATAAGGTTTATGAGTATTCTTTGTTGTTTAATTGAAGAAATGATTTAAATTTTTCCCCTGTCTACCTCCCCTCTCTCCCCTCTTCCCACCCTCTGGTACCCACTAGTGTATTGTCCATGCTTGGCCCATTTATTAATTGGATATTTAAAACTAGCGAGTAAAAGAGTTCTTTATGCATTTTGGCTACTATCCATCGTTGGGTATATGCCTTGCAAATATTTTTTTTCTATTCTGCGGGTTGTTTTTTTTCACTTTTTAACAATAAGAGCTTTATTGAGATATTTTGAGCATATAATTTGCCCATTTAAAAGTCTACAATTCAATGGATTGCGTACATTCACAGAGCTGTGCAAGCATGACCACAGTCAATTCCAGAACACTTTCATCACCTCAAAAAGAAATCCTATGCACTCTGGCTATCACTAAACTACCAAGTAGCAACCGCTAAACTACTTGTCTCCAACGACTTGCCCGTGTGGACTTCGCACGTACATAGACTCGTAGACTAGGCCGTCTTCTACTATTGGCTTCTTTCATTCAGCATAATGTTTTCAAGGATCAACCACATCGTAGTACAGATCAGTACTTCATACTTTTTTATGGCCAAATAATAGTCCTATGAATGGACATACCACTTCTATTTATCCATCCATCCATTCACTGATCGACATTTAGGTTGTTTCCACTTTTTAACTATTATGAACAATGTCGCCATAAACATTTGTATACACATTTCTGTGTGGACACCTGTTTTCATTTCTCCTCAGTACATATCTAGGAGTGGAATTGCTGGTCACATGATAACTCTGTGTATAACTATTTGAGGAACAGATGCACTGTTTTCCAAAGTGACTATATCATTTTACATCTCTACCAGCTGTGTATATAAGTTCCAATTTCTTGTCATCCTTGCCAAGACTTGTTATTATCTTACTTTTTAAAATTATAGTTACCTTAACATATGGAGAGGTCTGTCACTGTGGTTTTTATTTTTATTTCCCTGATGACTAATGATGTAGAGCATATTTTCATGTGGTTATTGCTCATTTGAATATCTTTGGAGAAAAGTCTATCCAGATCCTTTTTCCATTTTAATGGAAATTTTTTTTTTATTACTGAGTTGTAAGGGTCCTTGATAGTCTATAATTCTTGTATTACAGATGCAAGTGTCTTATCGGATCTATGACTTACAATATTTTCTCCTATTCTGTGAGTTGTCTTTTTCACTTCCTTGAAGTGTTCTTTAAAGAATAAAGTTTTTAATGAATTCTGATTCATCTGTTTCCTCCTCTTGGGTGATCGTATTTTAAGATCATAGCTAAGAAACTGTTGCCTACATCAAGGAAATAAAAATTTACATCACTCTTGAGTGACTTGGGTCAGAGACAGTGCAGGTGGGGTCCCTCAACTCTGAGGGCCTCTGCAGACCTACCATTCGTGGATATGTGGATTTGGGAGGGGAGACTTTCTTTTCCTTTTTCCATGTGTTCAGTTTCCTCAAATTCTTGTACTATGATTTCACAAACCTAGCCATGCTTCTGTACCCAGAGTTTAGAGGTGACAGTTATGGTACATAATTGTTCTCTCTACAACGCTGTGCAGCATCCACCACATACTCAACCTCCTGCTTTGCCCAGAGACCTAGATGCTGAAATCCACGTGCCCTCGCCTGCAGACCTTTGGGTGGCTCGGCTCTCTCTTACACAAAATCCGGTGCCCATGGCTAGGAAATAGATGGTTCAAATCCCCCCAGGTCTACGGTCCCCTAAATTGTCCACACTTAGGAGCCTGATGGTCCCTTGCTCTCAGATCTGAGCTGCTCTCGCCGCAGGTCTGGCAGAGAGGAAGAGGGGAGAACCATGATGTCATAAGGCCATAGGCACCAGGACACCTTCCAACAGCGAGCAGCTTTTTGGTATAAATGTGGAACTCTTGTCCATTCTTTCCTTGAGAAATGCCCAATATTTGGCTAAAGAGTCAAGACTTCCCAAATTCTAGCCCTTTGGCACAAATGCATATAAAGTTAGTCATTTCAATCTGGTTGATGCAAATGTAAATTTGAGACATTTTAAACACTACTAATAGAGACTTCAATGACATGTATTTCAATTCAATCAAATAATGGAACCAAATGATTAGAAAGGATGAGTTTGGAGTAAAATTCATAAACAAAGCCTTCACAAAAGGAGATTTACAAATGGCTAAGAAGCACATAAAAAGATGTCCTACATCATTAGTCATGAGGAAGGTGAAAATTAGAACTACAATGAGATAATTCCAAACACCCTAGAGAATGGCTAAAACAAAAAAAATACACCACCAAATGTTGGCAAGGATGTACAACATCTGTATCACTTATACACAATGAGCGGATGATATGAAACAGTAGAAACACTGTGGAAATGGTTGGCAGTTTCTAATAAAGTTAAGTATATATCCATCCTATAACTCAGGTGTTCTACTCGTAGGTACTTGTGCAAGAAAAATGAAAGTATATCCACAAGAGACTTGTGTATGATTGTTCATAGTAACTTTATTCAAATATATCAAAATTGGAAACAATTCAAGTGTTCACCAACAGGTGACTAGACAAAGAAATTGTGGCATAGTCATAAAATAATATGCAGTAATAAAAATGAACAAACTACAGATACACACGACATAGATGCATCTCAGAAACCTTATGCTAAATGAAAGAAGCCAGCCACAAAAAGGGTGCTTACAGAATGATTCCTTTCATGTAAAATTCTAAAACGGGCAAAACTAAACTATATATCAAATAATTCAGAATAGAGTTTACATCTAGGGTAGGGGTATAAGAGATATTGTTTGCAAACAGCACAAAGAAACAAAGAGAAAAGTTCTATATCTTGTTTGGGTGGTAGTTACTGGGGAATATAGAATTGTGAAAACTCAGCTATTAAGAAACATTGAAGAAAACCGAAAAGAAAAAAACTGCAAAGAATGAGTTTGTTCTCTGTGTACTGACGTGGAAAGTGTAAGTAAAATAGATTGAAGAACAATATGGTCCCTATGCAGGAAAGTATTTATATGTATGTGTTACAAAGGCATTTTTTTAAAGGAGGGGATTGGAGAGATATACACTATAAAAATTTAACCACAATTAACTTTGCTGAAGACGGTGGAGTTAGACGGATGGATAAATTTCCTGGTCGAATGCCCCGTGTCTGGCCCATTTGCCAGGTACACAGTTATCAGCCTCCTGGCAGAGTACGAAGCCCCCAGGACCAGCCAGGGCCCCCAGCTCCAGCTCAAGTGGCCTCAAGTACTTTCCTGTCTTCCTCTTCCCAAGGGCTTCAAGGCCACAGTCAGGAGATGGGTAAGGAGCAGCCATTGCATGAGCAAACCCTACCTCTGCCTGCTCCCAGCCACTGAGGACGTACCTGGAGCGCGAGGTCAGTGCTGAGCAGAAAGGTCCCTGTCTAAGGACTGGAGGTTATTGAGTGGCCCTGGTTCCCTCTCCGAGTCACAGCCCCAGGGGTCACTGAGAGGTCACACTGGCGTGTGGAGGGGGAGTATAGTGGAGGCTGGTGCGGGGCTATGAGGAGATGTAGAGAAGAGTTGGCCATCGAAGGCTGTGGGGTGTCCGTGTGAACCTAACAGGGCGAGGGGAGTGGGGAAGATGGGAGAAAATTGGAAAACAGGGGGAGTGGCGGGTGGCTGCACGGGACACAGAAGGCCCAAGACACCAGCTGCGGGACAATTTCCAAATGCCAGGCTTCCATCTCCGGGTTTCTTTCTTAGTTTAGATCATGGTCCAGAAAGTTTTTAACTACAGTACTGCTTTCCAATTCCTTCAAGCAGAAATATAAAACATTTCGATCGGCTTGTCCAGTTATTTTCAGCAAAAGGATTAATCCTACTTAGCACACCATTATCAGAAGTGGGTATCTCTTCCCTGCTATATTTTTATTCACTGATTTATTTTCAACTTCGCATTTCTTTTCGTTAACAGAATACAGATATGGCTGTTTTGACCCAGCAAGAAAGTCTTTGTATTTTTAACAGATGAATGCTGCAAATGTACATTTATTACGATTTCTAATACGCCTGGACTTATTGCCATATTATTTCATGATTTCCATCTATCATCTTTTTTTTTTGGTCCATATCTTTGTTGAAAGTTCCATATCTTTGTTGAATTGGTTGAGTTTTCTTTGGCATTTTATTCCTTTTATTATTTTAGAAGTTGAGGCAAAGACTGCTAGTTGCCTAGCCAGTATCCATTTTTCTCACTTTCCTAACTAAGAGAACCATGATGATTTGAGGTGGCAGTATATCTACCTCAAAGGAGGAGGAAAAGGATTACCTTCATCAGCCTCCCTTGCAGCTAGGGGTGGGTCACGTGGCACTCGCGGGCCAATGAGATGTCAGCAGAGGTCACTGGGTAAATCTTCTGGGAAAGCTTGTAAAGAGGCTGCCTCAGGCTAGACCCATCTTCTTGCCCTTTGCATTTACTCCTCTTCTTTCCACAGGAGGCAGGGCACTCTGGTAGCCATATTGCGAGTATGAGGACAAAGATCCAGTCACGAGCATGGGAAAACATAGTGACAGAAGAAGTCTGGATGCCAGCTGGGGAATGCCCACGTCCAGGCTTTTTCTATGAGAGGTAAAAAGTCCTCTAATTTGTTTGAGCCACTGTTGTCTAGGTTTCTGTTATAGCAACCAAATACAATTTCTAATGGATAGGAAAGTGATGTATCTTATTCTTACTTTTCTAATGCATTCCAATATTCGTATTTGTTTTCTTTCCTCATTTGCTGTTAACTTCTGGAGTAAAATCATTATCTATTGCCTCCTAAACCAGGCAAGAACTTTAGCCCAATTCCTACTCCTCCACTCTCTCCCCCAATCCTGCATGTCATTATCATCTTGAGCGTTATTTTTAAACTGACATGCACATTTTTACAGTCAAGTTCTTTAGAGTTAAGAATCTGTTTTTCTGGCTTCTCTGATCACTGCCACCGCTGTGGCCCACCCCTGTTTTTCACTGTGATGGAGCCGTCGCCCAGTAAATATCTCTTGTCCGTATAGTAAACTTCCTGGATCTTTACGAATACAAAATGGTCCTTCATTTGTCATTACACTTGAATAACATTTTGAGTGAGTTTATGATTCTGCGCTTATAATGTTATTTCTCCAGAGAGTCAGAGATGTTTTTCTATTCTCTCCTTTGTGTCCGGTATTGCGAAGTTAGCTGGTGTCAATTTGATTCACTCCTGGGTAGGTAAACTTCTTGGTAGGTTTTATCCTCTTGAAATATTTATCTTCATCGGTTAAAATTGTGTCACAATATATTTTGTGTTGCATCTGTTTTAATCGTCTGGGTGCAGTTGGTCAACGGTTTTAAACCGTGAGTCTTTCAAAAGAATCACTTTAAAAACTCTCTCATTAACAACTGAAAATTCTCTCATTAATGCTTTGAATGTTGCTTCTCTCCATTCAGCTTAGTTCAGAGAGAATCTGGTTCAGCAGATTCTTCCTTATGTACCTCGTGTACCCTAGAACATCTCCCCTCTCCTGGCATGTGGGCCACACTATAGGGTTGTCACCTCATGGTCATGATCGGATTCTTTCTAAGGAAATGGTTTCTGGGAAGGCAACCTGGAAGTTACCCTTGAGAGCAGAGAAGTCTGTAGGAAACACCCACCCTGCTTTTGCCCTTGACTCACAAGGTCCTTCTTCATTGCCAGAAAATCCTCTATCATCCTCTCTAGAAATGTCACATCTCTGGGACACATGTCCTAAGTTTATCTTTCCGATGTCTCCTCCTCTCTCCCCCTCCCCCTCCCTTATTCTGCTTGTGCCACACCAGCCTCCTTGACGTCCCTCAGACGTGCCGAACACAGTCCCGCTCCTGTGTCGTGACACACGCTTGGCTGTAGAGCTCCCTCCCTCCTGCACCCTTCAGTGACACGCTCTCTGACAACCCTAGAAAAGTGGGGCCCCCTCCCCACCGAGCAAGCTCTGTCTTCCCTATTTGACTTTCCTCCATGACAGATATTACCACCTAAAACCCTCTCTAAATAACCGCTTTATAAGGGCAGGACTCATGTCTGCTTTTATCACCGGTGGACCCTCAGCCTCACCACGGCATGTGGCACCCAGTGGGTGCTCAGTCAATAAGTGTTGAGTGAATCAATGTGGCCTCTGCCAGTTAAGTAAATCCCACTGAGCATGGGCTGCTTAGTCCTAGGTCACAAATTAGTTTCTTCCCTTGGCCACAGGGCCTGATCGTGGATTCTAAGCTGAGAGTTTCATTCATTCATTCATTCATTCATTCATTCATTCAACAGTGATTTAACCCCTACTGTGTGTTAGGTACCATTATAGGCGTTTGTTAAAGCAAAGAGTGAGACAGGCAAAGTCCTTATATGTGCGGAGGTCACATTCCAGTGAAGGAGACAAACCAACAAATAAATGTGCTTTCCATGAATTGGGACAGGTGGCCATTTGGGTTTCTGTGCACTGACAAAGGTGCTTATGGATCATACTGTCTACTTTTAACGCTACTAACTCTCACCGACATGGATAAGGGGTTAAAAAGATTCCTGCATGATATCACTTATATGTGGGATATAAACCTGAAAACAATAAATGAGCAGGACAGAGACTTATGGACATGGACAATAGACTATTGGTTACCAGAGGATAAGGCGTAGGAGAGGAGGGAGGAGGCAGACAGGGTACAAGGGGCCAAATACGTGGTGATAGAAAAAAGTCTAACTCTGGGAGGTGAACACACAGTGTAAATATATATATATGTATGCCTTACTGTTAAAGTGCACAGCTGAAACTTATTGGATTCCGTTAATCAATGTTACCATAACAATCAATTAATTAATTAATTAAAATAAAAGGAAAAAGAAAGATTCCCGCAAAAAAACCAAAACAAAACTGAAATGTTACGAACTTGCGAGCAAGGGGAAGCAACGAAGACACCTGTTGCTAATATATTTCTTGCCTCTAGGGGGAGCGTCTCATCAGACAAAATCAGACAACATGGAAGACGACTTTAAAAAACAGATGTTTAAAAAGGTTTCCTTCTTTCTGTATTTTGTTACCGAAAGGAATGTGGTTCACTCATAAAAACTCTTATAGCTGAACACTTAAAACGCTGGGAAATATAATTTCCTCACCTACGTTTGACTTATCTGTCCCCCGCTTGTATGTCCTCCACACATATAAGGACTTTGCCTGTCTCACGGACATGAACAGACAGTTTGTAGGAAAAGAAACAGCAGGATAAGAAGATTCTGAACATTTCTGCATAAATGGTCAACTCGTCCATAAAAAAATTAAAGAGAGATTATGTTGACAGGTCCTCCATGTTAAGAGTGAAGAGAAATAGGCAGTATTACATATTGCTGGTCAGAATGCAAACTGGAAAAACCTCTTTGAGTAGCAATTTGCCAATATCCATCAAAACTAAAAATTCACAGACCGCGCAATACAGCAATTTTACTCTGGTTTTTTTTTTTCTTTTTTTTTTTTTTGATCCAAATGTTCCGAAAAGTTAACATGCGCTTGACACCAAAATCAGATCAGGTCAGGACAAGAAGAGAAAACCATATGCCAATTGGACTCATGTAACTATTAACAAACTGAATTCAATGATGATTTCAAATAACACTGAAACCAGCAGGATTTATCCCATGAGTGCAAGCGTATTGGTCATCGTTATTAACTGCAAACAACAGAGACTAATTTATAGTTACTTAGACAGAAAACAAAAGAACCAAAAGAATATTTAGTAGCTCGCCAGGTTTTCAGGAAGCCTGGAGGACGAGGCTCAGAAACGGGCAGGGCAAAGAGCAAGTCCACAGGCAGAACCACAGGAGACACCACGCCACAGAACCAGCCTGATGAAGAGCCCTTCACCCGCCCAGGGAATGCTCTGCTGGTACTCGGGATCCCACGCTGCCGATTACAAATCCCGAGTGGGTACATTCTATTGGCTGAACCTGGTCACATGTCTGCCCTGCAGCCAGGGAAACTGGGAAAATGAGAAAGTGGCATTTTTCAAGTCTACAATTAGAGGTAGGCTGTCTCCCACCAAGAGAGATAAAAAGGGTTGTCACCCAACATAGAGAAGGCACTTAGGTGCCAGGTAGTCTAAAATACAGCCAGAGCCACTGTCAGGTTTCCATAGTAAAAAAAATAATAATAATCTATTGATGTAATTCATGATATTAACAGACCAAAGAGGAAAACCATGTACTCCTCTCTGCAATTGTTTTTTTTAAAAGTATTTAATAAAATTCTTCTTTTAAAAAAATTCTTCTTTTTAAAAAACCATTAGCAAACAACCTAACTAAAACATGGGCCAAAGACCTTAACAAACATCTCACCAAAGAAGATATATAGATGAAAAATAAACACATGAAAAAAATGATCCACATCATATGTCATCAGGGAAATGCAAATTAAAACAACAATGAGATACCACTACCCACCTATTAGAGGGGCCAAAATCCAGACCATTGACAACGTCGAATGCTGGCAAAGGTCAAGAGCAAAAGAAACTCTCATTCAGTGTTGGTGGGAATGCGAAATGGTACAACAACCTTGGGACTCAGTTTGGCAGTTGCTCAAAAACCAAACGTATACGTATCAGCAATCCTGCTCCTTAGTATTTACCCAAAGGAGTTGAAAACTATGTCCACACAAAAACCTGCACACGGATCGTTATAGCGGCTCTATTCACAATTGTCCAAACCTGGAAGCAACCAAGATGTCCTCCAGTAGGTGAATGGAATAATAAACTCTGGAACATCCAGACAAGGGAATATTAGCCAATACTTAAAAGAAAACGAGCTAGAGTTTAAGAGTCCAAAATGACTGTGTAGGAATATCCTGAACTCATCTCCTTGCACGAACACAACAGATTTACTCATGGAATAATTCCCTCCTCTGAAGAGGACCTGGAAACTGGATGAATAGAGCTTCCACCGCAGGGGACAGCATCGAGAAGAGTGGGAGAAGCAGAGATAAGACTCTGCTAAGGAGAAACCCCACTCCGGCCATGGTACCTAATGGACAGGTGGGATCTCAAAGGCACAAAACTGTTCCCTGAAGAGTGAGAGATTCAGACCCACAATCAGGCGCTACAACCCTTAGATCCTGCACAGGAGAGACAAGCCACCAAAATGCCTGATTTTAAAAAACCAATGGGAATACATCCAAAAAAATATAGAACTGTAGGGAAATGCAAACAGACCCCTAAAGAGCTCACATGCAGACTCCCTTGACCCAGAAACCAGTACAAAAACACCAGATAGAAAAGTACACAGACCATAAGTGAAGGAGACCCACTTGCTAATCCTGAAGCATCTGCCGGAGAGGCAGGAGACAACTAGGACTCTCCCCAGGGACTGAGATGCCAGTGGCAGCCATTTTTGTGATCTTGTTTTGTCGAGCTAACACAAGCACTGGCGGGCACCATCTTGAAATCTTCCTCCTGGCCTACCTGCACCAGTGGACACACCCCACCAAGGGCTTATCCCACACAGGGAACACCCCAGGAACACGTGGCTCTAGTGGCCAGAGGGGATTGTGCTACTGGACCCCACAGGACATCTCCTATATAAAACAACTATTTCAATACTGGAAGATGTAGCTGATATACCTAACACATAGAAACAAACGGAGAATTAGACAAAATGAAGAGGCAGAGGAATATGTCCCTACCACAAGAACAACACAAAACCTCAGAAAAAGAACTAAACAAAATGAGCATAAGCAATCTACCCAATAAAGTGTCCAAAGTAATGGTCACAAAGATGCTCAACAAACTTAGGACTAAAATGGGTGAACTTCAACAAGGTGAGAACTTCAACAAAGATGGAAAATGTGAGAGGGTACCAGTCAAACTGAGCAAAACAATAACTGAAATAAAAAATACACTACAAGGAATCAACAGCAGATTAGATGATATGTAATATTGGATCAGTGATCTGGAAGACAGAATAATGGAAATCACCCAAGCTGATCTGCAAAAAAGAAAAAATAATTTAAAAAATTAGGATAGTTTAAGGGACCTGTGAGACCACATCACGTGTACAAACACCATGGTGGCTCCTCAAAAAATTAAACACAGAATTGTCATATGACCTAGCAATTCCACTCCTAGGCATGTACCCAATAGAATTGGAAATAAGTGTTCAAACAAATACTGTACACAAATGCTCACAACACTATTTATAATCACCCAAGGGTGGAAAACAACTCAAGTATCTGTTGACTTATGAATATAACAACAAAATGTGGTGTGTCCAGCAATGGAGTATCATTTACCCATAAGAGGGCACAGGCTACAACATGCATGAACCCTGAAAGCATGGTAAGTGAAAGAAGCCAGACACAAAAGCCATATATTATATAATTCCTTTTATATGAAATGTCCGGAATAGGCAAATCCATAGAAACTACAAGAAGACTAGTTAGTGGCTGCCGGGGCCTGGGGTGAGGAAAAGGTAATGGGAAGTGACTTCAGGGTTTCCTTTTTGGATGATAAAATTAGAATTAAAATTAGATGAAATTAAAAACTGGACTTAGATAATGGTGATGGGTGTACAACATTGTGACTGTACTAACAGCCACTGAACTGTACACTTTAAAATAGTTAAAATGGTCAATTTTATGTTATATTGTTGCAGAAATGTTGCAGAAATCAGACCGGCGAGAAACCAAGCCACCACTCGGAGAGTCGGAGAACTCAGGTTTATTATGCTGGTGGTCCCAGAAGACCTAGCGCTTTGAAGACCTGGGCCCCAAGCTCAGAGGCAACCTTGCTTTTATAGGGCTTAGTTGGTATTGGCTGATTGGTTAATTTGTCCTCAGGTTACAAAGCTTGGGAGTTGCTATGGGTAGCAGGCAGTTACAAAGAGTTACAAAGCATGGGAGTTGCTATGGGTTACAGGCAACATTTATTATTTAGACAGAACAAGCAAAAGGGAGGATTTAGTTAATTTCAAGGTCACCCTGCCCTACAGCCTATGCAGCAAGCACATCTACAGAAGCAGAACAAAGAGCTGATTATAAGGTTAGCCTTTTGAGTGAAAATTCCTCTTTAATATGATTTTTACCTCAGTCAATTTAAAAAGAAACACACAAAGCAGTTTATCTTTCTTTCAGTGCCTAGACGTCCCATGTGTATAAATGTACAGCCCATTGTCCAAGGTACCTCCAAGCTGGGAGCAGTAACAAGGTATGGAAGAAAACATTAATCGTCAAGGAAATTTTTAGTTTGAAATGTATAAATTAAAAAGAAATTATTTGTAATCAAAATTTAAGTCAGTCTGTGCCTGGTATAAGTCTGGAGGAACAGCCCTGCGGAGAATTTCATGAGTAATTCCCTTTCCACCTTACACGTCTCTGCATTATAGACAATTTTAGCAACAGATGTACCATATTTATAATCAGGAAAAAAAAAGCATTGATCAAGAAGAAGAGACCCGGAAGCTGGGGAGGGGAGCAATGAGGAAAGAGAGACCAAGGGTCATGATCTGTGACAACTTAGTAGGACCGCGGGGTCGCTTACCCCTTCACCCCCTGTGCTGCCACTCTGTGAATAATAAAAAAAGCATGCGCATCAAAGGGGCTGGCAGGTGTTCCCAGGGGCTCTGCGGAGACAAAGCCAGGGTATTCCGGTAACAAGCCAGGCCAGAGTGGGGTTGGTGAGAGAGCCACAGGGAACAGTGGGATCTGGCGTCTTGACCATGGCCACCTGGCCTTGGTGGACTGCGCCTCAGAGCTGGCCACAGCCACATCCCCCTACTACGTGGTTGCTTCTGCAGAATCCTGCAGATCGGGCTGGGAGTGGAGGCTGGACATGGGGACCAAGGCTTACCGCAGCGATGGAGGCATTTCAGAAGGCTGATCCCACCCTCCGCTCAGATTGACAGTCACTAACGGATGCAATAGGGTCCCTCTGGAGGACTTTTAAATGATGCAAAGAGGTTACCTGGTCCACAATAGGGCCAGAACCTGTAAGGCACCCTGACAGACAGATAGTGTGAGGGCTCAAACACACATAAGCGATAACCATAGACAGTGTGTGTGGCCCCACAGGCCCTGGGCACCCAGCAAAACCTCATGCAGAAAAATGAGTAACAACACGCAGGCTGAAGCCAGAGCCAAGATGGCCTCTCAGGTCCCAAAGGACTCCTGGCATCTTGGCATCGCTCGCACCTGCCGTTCCGGTCCTAACGGGATGCAGAGACGCGCTCTGTGCACTTCCAGGAGACCTGGCTGCATGGTTGTGTCCTCCGAGCATGGCCCGGCAGATCAGGTTTTCTTGGGCCCGGAGCTTATGTAATTTGGAAGCCCTACTTCAAGAAAGAAAAGTGCAAATTTACAGACAGAAAATTAGGCAAGTGCATATTTTTTAGGAGTAAAGATACGGCAACACATTACAAATTTTTAGAAGTTGGCAAACACTAAAACACAATATTTATGTTAGTTAACTGTCTGTCCTACCTCTGGAATATTTTTCTTACATTTTTAGTTCATAACCTCTGATTGTTTCTTCCCATGATGATTTTGAAAATATTTTCTACAGAAACTTGTTTCTTATGGACACTCAAGATGCACAGAACGTGACTTCCCGAGCTGGCTCACCCATGGTCCGTAGTGGTGCCCCTGGTCGGCGCCCTGCCGTCACAGGGACTCTGACGAACCCCACTTCGCCAAATTCACACCAAAAAAGAATAGAGTACAGCGCGCGTGTGATGATCTCACTGCATTACATGCATATTCCCGATAAGACAGAACTTCAATTTTAATCAGGCAGAACAGAATCTTCCACTCACAGTCTTATAGCAGGAAGAATTTTCTATAGACGAGCCTTGTCTGCATACGTTTCACACCTTGCTTCCCCTCCTGCCCATGTACTTCTGGTGCCGGACACTGTCGGGCATGTCCGTATGACCAAAGCGGCACTTCCGTCCCTGGATGTGGTCACTGCTAGGAGTACTCCTGGAAGCCACTTCTGACAGAATGGCTGTGAACCACATAAATCTCTCCCGTTTAACCTGAACCGAGGGCATCCCCACTCAGCTTCCCTTTAGTCCCGCCCCGAAAGAGGCTGCCGCCACTCCACACCCAGCAGGTGACAGAAGGAGCCAGAGAGGTTCGGGAGACAGAGGCTCTCTCCAATTACACCTTGAATCCCTTGCTTTAGAGCCTGACTCTTAAGCCTCCGGAAGGCCAACCTGCAGATGAGCCCTCCTGAAGCAAAGCCCTTTCCTTCAGGGAAAACTGTGTGACCCTCTCTTTGCTGTCACCAGCAGGGACAGAACTAAGTGACTGAAAGGTGTAGAAAGAGTGAGGTTTAAGATACCGCCAGCTGGGTCTGAGAAATATACCAAAGGCAAGCAGTGACAAACGGCGGGCCCCTGAAATGGTGGGGAGCCATAAATAAGGCGACAGGTCAGTCCACGAGCAGACAGAGCAAGAGACGAGGAGAGAGGTGTGGCTGACAGGGGACGAGGGCGCTGGTGAGTGGAGCCTTGTGTGCAGGTGGGCGGAGTCTGGTGATGGGGTGACTAACAGTTGAGGGCGGGGCTGAAGACTAGGGTGGCCCAACCGATAGACGAGGGGACTCAAAAGATCAGGGCCATGGACATGCACACTGCGATGAAGGCCAGTTCCGGGGCGGTCTGCCCAGAGGGCGATGAGCTGTGTCTAAAGGTGAGTGAGTGGCGGGGGTGAAAATGGGACGGGCGGGGCCTGGAAGTGGGCCAGGGTCCCGCCCCTCCCAGCCCCGGAAGTGGGATAGGAGGGCGCCCCGCCGAGCGTCCCCGTCCGAGGTCTTCCTCCCCACCAGCTGGTGCGAGCGTCCCCGTCCGAGGTCTTCCTCCCCCACCAGCTGGCGAGGGCGGCCGTGCGGATCCAGGCGTGGTGGCGTGGCGTCATGGTGCGGCAGGCCCTGCTGCACGCGGCGCTCCGGGCCTGGGTCATCCAGTGCTGGTGGAGGTCCATGCAGGCCAAGATGCTGGAGCAGAGACGGCGCCTGGCACTGCGGCTCTACACCTGCCAGGAGTGGGCCGTGGTGAAGGTGCAGGCGCAGGTCCGCATGTGGCAGGCCCGCCGCCGCTTCCTCCAGGCCCGCCAGGCGGCCTGCGTCATCCAGTCTCACTGGCGCTGGCATGCCAGCCAGACCCGGGGCCTGATCCAGGGCCGCTACGAGGTCAGAGCCAGCCGGCTGGAGCTGGACATCGAAATCCTCATGACCTAGGGCGCCGGCGGGGGCCGAGGAGGCTGGATCTCTCCTTCCAATAAAGAGGCGCACCGACCAGAGCCTTGCCCTTCGGAAATCAGACCCGAAGAAGAGGAACTGGCCCCTAATCTTCCTGCCTTCCACCCCCAGAATGGTTCCCTTGCATAGTCCTGAGCCCATCCCAGGGCAGTGCGCCCTAGGGCCCTTGCTCCAAATGCAACCCTGACCAATCTTGCACCCAAAGGAGACCCCAGGGCCCAGGTCAAGCTCTGACACCTCAGCGAGCCTGATCCCAGCTCCCTCCACAAGTCGGGGTCGGCGCTGGGCAACCCCTGCCCAGGCATCTCCACTCAGGGTAGGACAGCAGAGTCTGGCTGCAGCCAGGGTCAGCTAGGAAGGCCAGGATTCCACAGTCCTGCTCGGCAGGGCCCCACACCTGCGCCGTGCTAGGCGGGGAGCCAGGAAGACAGGGCACCCCAGCCAGGTAACAAACAGCTGCACAGGTGCTGCACCTCACGGGGGGGACGGCAGGCAGGGCCAGCCCCTGGGCAAGGCCGGGCTGAAGCTGAGGGGCAGCGGCTGTGCCTGGGCTGAGAGACAAGGCTTCCGTCCCCTCTGCTGGGGTGTCAGGCATGGTGGGGAAACAAGCCAGGGGGACCCGGGCTGGCCAGGGGGAGGGGCTGCCCTCTTCCACTGCAGGTCATCGGTCTGGGGCTGCAGCCGCTGGACCCCACCGCACCCTCAGAAGCAGATGTTGGTCTCCGAACGTGCATCCCAGAAGTCTGAGGCCCCTGACCCTCCCCGGGGTTCTTGCGGTGGGGCGGCCTTGCACGGGGGGGGGAGGACCAGTGGGGAGGTGCCCAGGAGTCAGAGGTCTTCATGGGGCCTCACAGCTGGGTCAGGCTTCCCTCCCCGAGGCCCCCGTGGGTACGTGTGTGTGTTTAGAGGTCAGGGGAGGGTCTCCAGAACAGCGGCTCTCTCCTGCCCCCCTTGCAGCAGGGAGTGGTAGAAACCAGTTACGTCTGCATGTGACCGTGGACCTGCATGCGCGGGAATTCTGACCAGCCCAGCCCTGTAGGCGCCACACCTGCTGTGAGGGGTGTTTAAAACCTGGGCGTCGACGGTTTGAGCCTCTGATTTCAACCTACATAGGACATAGGAGTCCGCGGGACGTAATAAATGCTGATGCCTGGGCCCAGATGGGGATCCTGCTTTAACTGGGCTGGGAGCGCCTGGGCATTGGGATTCAGTGTGTTGAGAAACCTCTGAGTTAAGCCCTTCCCGCCCAGGTTATACACCCCCCACTGGCGGTGGGGATGCAAACTAGGACCTTCCCCGGTAAACCGGAAGCTGTTCCCAGCGGACTGGTGAGCCTCAGTGTGCAGAGACGGCAAGAGGTAGGGCTGGGGACCGGGTGGGGAGAGAAAGTTCCAGCCACACAGGAAGATTAGAACTCAGGAATGGAGAAGCTGAAGTTAAGGGCTGGCGGTGACCTGTGAATACATTAGATACAGGATGAATATTAAATAACTAGCTACTGCTATAAAACAATTTAAACGCGACAAAACTTGACAGTGTAAACCAGCAGCTAACGCTGGTCTTCTCAACTCCTCAACAAGGAACCGATGGCTATCATCCACAAATGAAAACGGAGTTAGTGACAAATCACGGGCTGCAGGGCGCCAGAGTGCCAGGGGTTGGGACGCAAACTCACGGGACAGTGGAGGCCGTCCCTCGCTCAAGTTTCTCTTGCTTGGAGAAAGGACCCAGAACAGGGAGCTCGGGGTCTCCAGGGCCCCGGACTGCTGCTGCTTCTCACGCTGCCATCCCCGAGGGCGGAGAGCGGACGTGAGAGCCCTCCACTCCAGCCCAGAGGAGCCGCCTAGCACCTGTGGGCGTCTGCCTGGCCCCCGCTGCTGGGTGCAGTGCCTAAATGACATTGCCAAGTACAGTGCACAGATGACAGGTTGGGCAGTCAGCCATCCCCGGGACCAGTGCAGCTGGGGGGACCTGGTCCCCCCGCCTCCCATTCATGGCACCAGAAGACTGACAGTAGGGCAGAATCGCAGATTCCCTGAGGCTAAAAGAATGTTTACCTCTAAATGTCACTGTCTCTTTTCTTAAACTTACAGGACTCTTTGGGGGCGGAGCGGGGAGGCTGAGGAGGGGGTGGGAATATCTCTCGTGGTGAAGAAATGTGTGTGAAGTTCAAGAATGTTTTCAGTTTCATTTCAGATTCATTTTCTTCAATTAGAATAAAGTAAAATTAAATAGTCTTCACTAAAAAAAATAGACATATGGCATGATCCCATTTTTATGGAAGTATTTCTATCTCTCATTCTATCTGTAAAAATGCATCAAAATCTAGGCTGCTGTACCAGAAATGTTAATGATAGTTCTATTTGAATGATGAAACTGGAGATAATACTTTTATTTTCTTTTTGTATTTTTTTCTGCAATGCTTAAGCTTTTTATAGGGAGCATATATTGTTTTCACAGGAAGAATAGATTTTTAAAAAACTAAGAATTGATCTACCATATGACCAGCAATCCCCAAAGACTTGAAAACCCATATCCGAAAAGATGTTTTCACACCGATGTTCACAACAGCATTATTCACAGTGGCCAGGATATGGAGCAACCGAAGTGTCCTACGATAGATGATTAGATAAAGAAGCTGTGGTACATACATACAAGGGGATATTACTCAGCCGTAAGAAGAGATGAAATACTGTCCTTTGCGACAACATGGATGGACCTCGAGATAATCATGCTAAGTGAAATAAGCCAGACGGAAAACGTTGAAAACCACATGATATCACTTACGTGTGGGATAATAAACTTAAAAGCAACACATGAGCAGGACAAACAGAGACTCATGGACATGGACTAGTGGTTACCAGAGGGGAGCGAGTAGAGGAGGAGGGAGGAGGTAGACGGGGGGTAACGGGGGTCAAATATAGGAGGCAAGGAGGGAGGGTGAAGGGGGTAAAGGGGATCAAAGATATGGTAGCCGAAGGAAACTGGACTTTGGGTGGTAAATACACAATTGAATATACAGATGTCAAATTGTAATGTACCCCTGAAAATCATATAATTGTATTTACCGATGTTACTCCTATAAACGTGAAAAAACCCAACCCTGACAGCTCAGCGAGAGCCGTCGGGGTTTAAAGCTTCCCTACTTAACTCTCCACCTCTTCCCTCCCTCTCGCCCCTCCCAACTTTCACTTCCCTCGAACCCCCCACCTCCCTGCCCTGCTCTCCCCAGACCTAGTGCCCCTCCCCCAGACTGAGGGCACCCTCAGTCCTCGCTGCTGGCCCAGGCGGAGTTGCAGGCTCCCTTCTTTTCTTGCAGAAGGCTGGGGCGGGGACACTTTCAGAGGGTTTTGAGACCTTCCACGACCCCTCTTTGCCACGACCCCCCCCCACACACACACCAGGAGAGGAGGCCTGAGCAGCCGGGGTGGGGCGGGATGAAAGGCGTGCTCTGGCATGAGAGACGCTGGCGGGCAAAGTGCCCCGCAGGGTCCAGGGTCCTCCCCGCCAGAGGTGGCCGGGATAGAAGATTCTTCGCTGCATACCCTTTGCACCTGTTTAGCTGTGAACCATGTTAATCATTGCCTTTTAACAACTGTTGTCATTACATTTTAAAGGAAATGTCCCTGAGCCACGCAGAGGAGAGTGGCTTTTCAGGTGCAAGGGGATCGGAGCCCCGTCTTGGCCTGTCCTGCGGCTGGGGCCGCGAACAGTGCCGCGGGTCCCATGGCCCCAGGTCCCGCGGCACCCTGGTGCCCGTCTGCTGGGGGCTGCACCCAGGCCTGGGTAATCTGGGCCACGCATCTGGAACGGAAACACCCCAGTAAGATTGCCCAAACCAGCACATGAAAACACAAGGCGTCCGGGTAAATCGCCATCAGATAAACAATGACAATGTTTAGTCTGAGTGCGTCCCGGGCATTGCATGGGGCATACTGAGACTAAAAAATTACTCCCTGTTTATCTGACATCCAGATTTAACCGGACATTCTGTATTCTAGTTGGCACCCTTACACCCCCAAGTATTGGCTGGCGAGGAAGAGCTCTCCCTTCAACGGTCCTTTTTCAGTTTTCTGTTTTCATTGTTTAAATTGTTAACCCGAATTTCCAGTCTCGCCCGCCTCTACATGCAAATCAGTTCCCTTAAAAATGACAAACGTCCCTGGCCTGCCCGTCTCCCAACACGGGGCTTTGTGCCTCTGGGATGGCGCTGTGTGGGGGCTTCCTGAAGCTGCGCGGCTCATCTGCCCCTGTTTGGGTCCGCTGCCCACTGCCCCGAAGGCCGCGGGAGGGCGGCGGTGGCCCGGCGCAGCCGAGCGGCGGAGACTGTGCCTCTGCGCCCTCTGCTGGTGACTCGGCCCACACGCGCGCGGGGTGCGCAAGGGCGCTGGGCTCCAGGGCCGCGCCACCGGGGCGGAGCTCCTCCGGGGACAGGAGGGAAGACCTCCAGCCCCCAGCGCTCACTGGCCGACAGCAGGTGCCCCCGCGCCCGCCGTCCAGCCTCTGCCCTCCGTGCTCATCTCCTGCCTCCTCGCAAGCTCCTGCTGGCTTCCGACGCACCACGCGAACGGGGCGACCTTCTGCCCCAGGCTCGGCCTCTAGGCTCCCTCACACCTGAACGCTCGGCCTGGCTCTGCGCTGACGTCCGGCTCCTTCAAGTGCCAGGCGAGCTGCTGTGGCAACGCCCACAGTTCCCAGCAGTTCCCAGGGTGCAGCCAGCTGCCCCTCCTGCCCCATCGGCCACGTGCTCCGGTCCCCCACCCAACTCCCGGATGAGCCTGCATGCACTTAGCCTGCAGCGGTGGCTCCTTTGAAGAGAAGGTGGCTTCCTTATTTTATGTCTCCCCAGCAGTGAGGGCTGCGTCTAGATCTGGTGGCCATCAGGCTCTAGCGTCCGGCACAGAGCAGAGTCAACAAGTACAGGCAAAACGACAGTTGTTCAGCCGGGGCTGGTATGCGGGGCCTCTGCCGGTCAAGGGCACATAGTGATTTTTTTTTTAAATAAAGACACTTTATTTACAGATAATACAAAATAAAGCACAAGACAAACTACTGTGCAGGGGGAGGGACGGCCCCCATAATAATCCCCCTCCCCATCCCAGAATAACTTATATAAAAAATTAAAAAGGCCCTAGGAGGAGGGGGGACAGGGCTGGAAGCACCTTTGCAGACTGGGGTTTGGGGCCTGCAGTCCTCAGCCACCCCGTTCCAAGGCCACGCGGGCCCTGGCTTGCTCCCTTCTGAGTCCTGGGCCTGATAGGCGGCGCGCGCTGCCCGTGCAGCTGGCGGCCGCTGCAGCAGCTCCCGCCTGGCCAAGGACCCTGCCTTCTGGCTCTGAAGGGTTGGAGTAAGTAGGTGGGTAAGTGGCTTTGGGGGTGGGCGTGGGGGCGGTGTTATTGCAGGGCTCCAGCCACCTTCCTCCTGGCTCTGGACACGTTCCGGCCCCGGGTTCCGGGAGCGGCCGAGCCGAGGCAGGGGTGTGGTGTCCTCAAAGCGACGATGTTGTTGAGTCTACCACCTCACGGCCGTTGCAAACGGTAGGGACAAACTGGGAGCCAGACCCTAGGGAAAGGAAGCAGGAAGTCGGGTCCTGACGCCAAGGTCCTCCATAAAGGGAGGGAGGCAAGGGCGCAGGCCTGCAGAGGGAAGCTCCCCGCCCCCGCCCTCTCCCGTCCAGCCTCCTCGAGGGGCGCCCTGCTTGCCCCCCTCCCCCCAAGGACTCTCAGCAACCCAGGGAGCAGCCACGGAGCTGAGGAGCAGGTGGGGAGGGAGCACAGGTGGAGGAGAGTGCTCAGGGCAGACCTTGACCTTGGCAGACGCTGGAGCTGGCCCTGGTGGCGGCGCTGCCGAAGCGGCTGGTGGGGGCTCGGTGGCTGACCACGTTCTTCTGGGGCTGGAAGAGGATGATGTGCAGCTTGGGAGCAAAGAGGCAGCCGAGCACCACCGAGCCGCTGAGGCTGACCGACACGCACATGGTGGTGGTCTGCACCTGCGGTGGGGAGGTCAAGGGTGAGTCTGCCCCAAAGGCCTGGGCCTGGCACTAGGAGCCCCCGCCCAGGCTGCAGGGTAGGCCGTAGGGGAGACGGTAAGCATCTGCTGGGCCTTGGTCCAGTTGCCAAGCCCCGAGGGATGTCCAGGAAGGTCGGGCACAGTCCCGGCATTAGCCCCAGTGGACCGGCTGTCGGGGTGAACATGCAGGGGAGCATGTGCATGGGCGTGTGTGGGGGGATGCAGGTATGAAGTGCATGTGTGTAAGTGCGTGTATGTCTGCGTGCGTGGGTGTGTGTAGGGGGTGGTGAGCATGTGCAGGTATGCGTGTGCAAGTATGGGATGCATGCGGAGGTGGGAAGATGTGTGCGCACATCTGTAAGTGTGCATGTTTGTGCAGGTGTGTGTGTTGCACATGCATGTGTGGCTACTGCGCATGTGTCCCAGGCGAGTCCTTAGCTGCCTGTGATTGGCATGCAAATGCAAATCATATGCAAGTGCAGGCTGGGTCAGAGCCGGTTCCTTCCCCAGCCCTGGCCTCCACCACCCAGGCAGGTGGCCCAGCAGGTGCAAGAGCAGCCAAGCCCAGCCTCCCTGGCCCCCGGCACTGCCCACCATACCTGTCCTGGGGAAAAGGGGCCTTTGCAGGGGCTCTTGCCTTGATTTTCCTGCTCCTTTAATTGTTAAGATTGTCAGTTCAGACCCTGTTCTACACTCCCAAGCTGAGTAGTGACCTCAGCCAAGGGACTGAACCTCCCTGAGTGTCCGTGTCTTCGTCTGCAAAATGGGGAGAGCCACGGAGTTCACTCCAGAGTCGCGATGATTCAGCCAGACTATCTTTTTATCATTCAGAGCCCAGCTCATCTGTCACCTCAGAAGGATGTTCCCTGACCAACCCCATCTGGAGCAGCCCCACTGCTCCTCGAAGCTGAGATGTACTGAGAGGCTCGGGGTCAGTTAGAACTTGGCTCAGAAGCCACCGGCTGGGGTCCAGTGTTTCCGTGCTTCAGCCTTGCTCAGCCCTGGGCCCTGGATCTCGTCCGCATCTTGGCTTCACCTTCTCTGCTCTCCCGGTCTCATCTCCAAACCCCAGCCCTGCAGCGCCCCACACTGCCGGGCTCCAGGGGCTTCGGGGCATGGCACCCTCTGGAGCCATTCCCATTCGAAAACCCCACCTTCCCCTCCGGTCCCTCCCCGCCATTCGTGCCTCCTCTCCTCAATGGGGGCGGGGGGGGACCGTGCACACCCGCTGCTCCGACCGACCTCCCCCATCGTCTCTGCCCTGCCTGCTCAAACCTGCCTGTCCAGCAGGGCCCAGTCCAAGGACTCCTCTTCCAAGACGCCCCTCCTGATTCTCTGCACACAGACACCCCCACCACCACAAACACCCCCTCTTCTGCGCTCCCACTGGGGCCTTTTGTCACCCTGAGCCACAGCAGCACTTTCCGACGTGGCACTTTGGGCAATGCCCAGGTCACCCATGAGCCCAGGAGCTCCCCCAGCAGAGACAAGGTCTCCCCTTCTACAGCCAGCTTCTCGGCGGAGCAGGGCAGAGCCGCTGCTGCTCATCTGGACATGTTTCTCACCCCCGGCCCCTCCCAAACGGCGGGGTGACATCTGAGCCCAAGTCTCTTCTCAGTCCCCTCAAAGCCCTTCCCCTCCTGGGCCATTTCACTAGGCTCTACTCGGCCTCCCCACCTTCCTCCAGGGTCTGGTCCTAGCTGGGCCACCACGAGCTGTGTTCCTGCCTGTGAGCATTTAACCTGTTGGGGCTTCCGGAAGATTAAACCAGATACGGTGCCCCGCCCCCCCCCCCCCCGGCTCTGCGGCCGGCGGCTCACCCGGTAGTCGCTGGAGGTGACGTAGAAGATGGGCAGGAAGGCCAGCCAGATGATGCAGGTGGTATACATGGTGAAGCCGATGAACTTGGCCTCGTTGAAGTTTTCGGGGCACTTGCGGGTCTTGAAGGCGTAGAGCGTGCAGAGCGCGATGAGGAGCACGTTGTAGGCCAGCGAGCCCAGCATGCTCGTGTCGCCATGGTTGCAGCGCAAGGTCACCACCTCCCGCCGCTCGGGGGCTGTCTCCTTGCCCGTGCCCGGCGCCTCCACCACCAGCCAGGCGGCCACGATGAGCAGCTGGCCCGAGATCAGCGCCAGGCAGATGGCCACCTGCGAGGCGGGGCTGATGAAGCGCGGCCGCTGGGCCCCCTCGCGGGCGCCGCCGAAGATGCGCGCGATGCGGTTGGTCTTGGTGAGCAGGGCCGAGTAGCAGACGGAGAAGGCGGTGCCCAAGCCCAGGCGCCGCAGAGTGCACACCGCTGTGGACGGCTTGGCGATGAACACGAAGGTCATGCAGTAGCAGAGGAAGACGCCGCCCAGCAGGATGTAGCAGAGCTCCCGGCCGGAGGCCTTGACCACGGGCGTGGCATTGTGCCGCACGAAGACGCCCAGCACGAAGAGGGTGGCCAGGGCGCCGAGGCAGGCGATGCTGACGGGCCCCACGGCCCAGGCGTCGCCCCAGCGGATGTACTCCTGCGGCAGCTCGAAGCAGCCGGTCAGGCTGGCATTGGGCCAGTAGCCCAGGCCGCAGTCGGCGCAGGTGAACTCGTCCCGCCGGTACTCGTAGGGCTGGCAGGGGATGCAGAGCCAGCAGCAGACCTCGCCCGGCTGCACGCTCTTCACCTCGTTCCGGAGGCAGGGCTCGCTGCAGCGGGAGGCGGGCAGGGCGCCGGCCGAGGCCGAGGCCCACGGGATGAGGCTGGTGTCCAGGGTCAGCCCTTCTGCCCAGTAGCCCACCTTCTGGTAGCGGTAGCGCCCGCTGCCCGCCCGCAGGTACGTGAAGACGTTGTAGCGGCCGATGCCGTCCCCGAAGCGGTCGAAGCGGACCTCGCTGTGGGTGTCAGCTGGACGGAAGGGGGCTGGGGGGAGGGAGAGGGGCGGATCGGTGGGTCATCCTGACGTGGCCCCACCCCCACCCTGACAGGGCGCCTGAACCCCAGAGCTGAGCCCACACCGAGGCCAGCCTGACCCCGGCTGTTTTGCTAAATGAGAGGCTACATCAAATGCCAACCCCACCCCTCCAAATAGAACCCCAACTTTAGAGCCTAGGCATCCCCACAAACCTAAAGCCCAAGCTGACCCCCAACCAGGACTTAGTCTTCAGTACCTTCCAACCCGGACGCCACGCCAACACGCACCACATCCTCTCCCCAAACTTAACAGGGAGACCCCCAAAGCTCAACTTGGCCTCCACTTAATCCTATCAATGACAATGCCAGCTCCAGCCCCTGCCAGCCCTAACCCTGACCCCAGTGCGGGCAGAATCCCAACCTCAGCGTCACCTGTAACCACTGACGGCCCCAGAACCCCAGAACGTGCTGCAGGCAGCTCACAAATCACTTCTACGCCCCATGCCCCCCCCGCCCCCTGTGAACGCCACAGCTCCCAGCCAGGCTCGGGAGGCAGGGCCACTGCCATCCAGGTCCCGGTGAGAATCAGGGTGTGAGCGAAGCGGGTGACATGCTTCAGGCCCCGTGGCGAATGGTGCCACCCAGAGTCACATGCGGGTCCCCTGCGGCTGCTATGAAGCGCAGCGGGCTGAACGTAGCCTGGCTCCAACGCCAGCCCGGCCAGATCCTGACCCGCCCATAACTCTGAACGTCAGTCTTGTTGGGATGGCTATTGGTCTTGACCCTGGGCCAGAGCTCCAAGCTTTTGTCAGCCCTGCCGCCCTTTCCCACTGTTCCCATGGTGATTCTCCCTGAAGCACAGTGATCATTCTGAGGCATTCATTTTTCTTCAAACGGGAACTTTTATTAAAATAACTTTTGGTTTGAAGAAGCTGTGGCTACCTTGAGCAGAAAATCAAAATTAGAAATATAAATTTTTTTTTTCCGGAAAACAGAGCATCGTCCTGATGTTCACTCTCCGCCCACCTGTCCCTCTCACTGAGGTTTGGTTGCCTGAGAACAGACTCAAGGTCTCCTGGTCCCTACGCCCTGCGCATGAAACAGGCAGGGGAGAGAGGCAGGTGGCCCGGCAGGTGCAAGAGCAGCCAAGCTCCAGCCCCCGCCTCAGTGGGACCCAGAGACCCTCGAAACGCAGGGCCAGGCCAGACGCCTACTCTCCGGAAAGGTCTCAGAAAGTGGAACCTTCGTGCTGGCCCCAGCGGGAGTCCCCTCTGCCTAGCCGTGGCCTCGTCCTGGCTCTGACCCCGGCCCCCCGGGGAGGCCCCTCACTGGCCGTAGGCTCTGGTTTCTGAGCCACGTAATGCAACCGAGAGCCTGCTCCCGCTCACCCTCCGACGGCCAGCAGCCCAGCGGCCGCGGGCCAGCCCATTACCGTCGAACTTGACGTTGAGCACGAAGTCCTTGTAGAGGCGGCGCCCGTTGACGGGCCGCATGGCGTCGCACAGGCGGGTGGTGTTGGGGCAGAGGGCCCGGTGCATGTTGTGCAGCGCGTGCGCCATGGCGTACACCGCGTTGACCACGAACATGATCTTGGACTCCTGCTCGAAGGGCACGGCCCGCAGGGAGTGGGCGGCGCAGCCCCGCTCCCGAGGCTGCAGCGGAACCTCTGCTCCCAGAACTCGCGGAACCAGGGGTTCCGGCTGTTGTTCCAGGGGTCCAGGCTCTGGAAGTAGGCGGCGAAGTCGCCGATGGGGTAGGAGGCCAGCTCGATGGTGATGGCGCCCTCGGCCGCCCCCTCGCTGCCGGCCACCACGCTCTCCAGGGCCCCCCAGCCGTCGCTGGCCACCCAGGTGAAGCTGGCGTTGGCGCGCTGGGTGGCGGCGAGGAGCTCGCGGGCATCCTCGGACCGGGTGAACAGGACGGCCACCCGGGCGCTGGGCTTCTGCAGCAGGGCGCGGACCACGCCCTCGAAGGCGGCCGGGCTCATGGCCCGGCCCACCTTCTCCGAGGTGGCCACACAGATGTTGCGAGCGCGGGCCTCTAGCTCGAAGGCTTCGATGCCCGTCTCGCCGTAGTCGCCCTCGGACGCCACAGTGGACACGTAGGTCCAGTTGAAGAAGCGGAGAATCTCGGCCATGGCCTTGGCTTGGAAGAAGTCGGGGGGCACCGTCCGGGCGAAGTAGTCGTAGCGGGACTTGTCACTCAGCTTTGCGCTGGTGGAGGCGTAGCTGATCTGCGGGATCTGGAAGAGCCGCAGCAGGTTGGCCACCTGGGGGGGAGGTCAGAGAGCAAAGGTCAGAGACACAGCCACCCGGCCTTGGGATCGACTGTCCACCTGGTCAGTCCTCCCAAAGACTAGATGCTATCTTGATGTGTCTTCCTGCTGGGGAGAGAACGTTCTCTACCCCTTCCAAGGACTGGGAGAGAGAAGACTCAGGGCCAGGGCACCGGGGGCCTGAGTCACAGCTGAACCCCTCTGCCGTGCCCCTGCAGACGCATGGCAGTAGCAAAAGTGGGGAGCCAAGGGAGGAGAGGGTGGAGAGAGGTTGGCACTTGGCTGCACAGGGAAGAGGGGGCACCAGATGGCATCTGGGATTCTCAGGGCTCTTAAGCCCTCTACCTGTATGGGGCAGGTAACCCATCCCCAGAGTCAATCCTGATGGGATGATGCAGAAAGGAGAAAAAGGCTCCCCCAAGAAGGAAGACCCACATCTGAGGGCCCCCAGGGCCCTGCGAGCCCAAGGCTTAGTCTCTGCTGGATGCCTGAGCCTGAAAAATAAAACGGCTTCCTGCTGACCACTGAATGCCTGGCAGCCCATCTCCCACCCTTGGGTCCCTGGGACCTGCGCCTAAGCGTGCGGTCTAGCCAAGGACCTGGGGGGATGGTGAGTAGGTGAAGGCAGGCAAGGCTCAGGTGCCCCAGGAGGGAGCTAGGGTCCTGCATTTGCAGCTGGGGCACAGGCCCTCCCTCTGATGGTCTCAATGCCCCCTCCTCCCACGCTTCCTACCTCTGCGACCCTGGGCAAGCTAGCAAACCTCCCTGAGCCTCGGTTTCTCGTTCCCGCCTTACGAGGCTGCTGAGCAGATGAAAGTGATGATGCTTGTGAGGCCACGGTGCCTGGCATTTGGAAGATGATAGGGATTTGGAGAGGAGAGAAGAAGGGGCAGGAACGAGGGGGGAACCGTTAACAGGCAGGTGCTGCCTCAGGATGAAGCGCTGGGCCTTGTTTTGACCCAGACAAGGGAAACACGCTGAAGCCGAGGTGTGGGCCGTGCTGCCGGGGACAGGCAGCCTGGGCGACAGGGAGGCATCTGGACTCCTGGACGAGCAGTGCAGGGGCAGGGTGCTGGGAAAGCACGCGGAGGTCCTGAGGACAGCTCGCCCATCCCGCCCCCAGCCAGGGCTGCAGATGTCAGTGCTGGCACAGCCACTCATGTCCGAGCTGCTGCTGGCCACCTCCAGCAGCTGGCCACCTCCAGCAGCTGGCACTAACGGGACCAGTAATTCACGCTCCGCAGTAGGCGGACGAGCAGGCTTCCCCCTCCCCAGCCAGAAGCGGCCTCCATGGTCCAGACTCCTGCTTTTCTCCCGAGGAAGTGCTCCAGGTCGGGGGTCCTGGCCCTGCCCCTGATAGTGCCCTCAACTGGCCTCCTAAAGGAAGCCGAGTCCCCAGCCAAGATCCTCCTTGCAGCTCACGACCCGGATGCCAGTTCTGGCCTCATCATCCAGCAGTCTATGCTGGCCACCAGGCAGCGGAGGGTCTGGGCAAGAGGTGGGACCTGGTCAGGGAGAGGGAGGATCCCACCTAGGCGAAAGCAGCCAGGTGTGCCCAGGGCTATCAGGTGGGCCAGTAGTATCCCTGCTGACCCTCGCGGGAGAGCAGGAGGTGGGCGGGCCTGGTCTCCTCACCTTCCCCTGCTTCAAGCCGCGTCTGTCGGAAGACCTGAGAGGCAACCCCTCCACTCCCACACACTCTGCTTCTCTTCCTCCTGGGTCCCCCACCTGTTTCCCTTCTCTCAGCTGCTTCTGGTTTCTATCTTCCATCCCTTGCCAATCGACAGAGAGATGACCTAACAGAGCGGGACACCCTTGGCCGAGGTCCCAAGGTTCATATCGCCACTGTGCAGGGGCCTTGGCCCGGGGCCAGCCTCTCTCCAGCCTCACTCTCCTCCTCTATGAAATGGGCTCACGGTCACGGCAGCTAACATTGGGGTTAGGCCCTGCTGACTTGCCAGGCCCCCGATGCATGCTTTGCATGTATCACCTCATCAGATTTCCACCACACCCCTAAGAGTGGCAAGAACTGAGTCCCATTTTATAAGGCCCAGAAGAGAGAACTAATGCCCGGAGCCACACAGTAAGTAGGGGAGCCAGGATTCAAACCTGAGTACTGACTCAAGAGGTCCGGCTGTTAAGCTTCTCGGGGCTTTTAAACATCAGACGTGCGTGTGTGCATGCGTGTGTGTGCATATGTACGTGTGTGTGTGTGTGTGTGCGTGTGTTGGAAGTGGGATGTTTTCCCTATATGATCTCTAAAAAGCAAAATCAACGCTCCCCCCATTATGTGACAGGGACACTTTCTTAGTCTGCCGTAAAAAGCTGCTCAAAGGAACCTTCCAGTCCCTCCTCCAGTGCATGGCCGCCCAGAGCCCCCGCTGGGGGAGTGTGCGCCCCCACCCCTGGCCTCCCTCTCCAGCCCCCACGTGAGCAGCCGCCACGCACCTGATGGAGACATCGCTGTAGGAGCCGCCGATGACGCCAGTGATGGCGGTGGGGGCATCCGTGGGTGGCGTAGGAGCCGTCGGGGCAGATGTGGCGTGAGCCGTCGGCCCCTCTGCTGAGCGAGGCACGCACGAAGTCAAGCGCCTGCTCCAGGGCGTAGGTGTCCTTGGAGCAGCTGTCCAGTATGTGCGCGCCGAGGCGCACGCCGGGCAGCAGGCGCGGGTCGCGGTTGATGCGGTCCAGCGCAAAAAGCATGGCCTCCAGGCGCTGGATGCCGCGATGCTCGTTGACGGGCCCGCACTCCTCCGCCGGGCCTCCCTTCTGGTGCACGGGGAACAGCCCGCCCAGCACCAGGTCCCCCTCCAGAGTCAGCACCTTCTTGGCCGGGCCCTCGGCCACAGCGCCCCACAGCAGCAGCAGCGCCAGGAGCCCAAGCAGTGACCCCATGGCCCCAAAGGGATGGACGGGTCCAACAGACCTGAGCCTCCGGGACGAGGGTAGACGCAGTGAAGGCAAAGAGAGGAGGAAACAGGGAGCAGGAAAGGACAGACAGGAAGAGAGATGAGAAAGGGCCCAGCTCCTGTGGGGAGAGAGAGAGAGAGACAGACAGACAGACAGGGAGAAGTGGAACCAGAGAGCAGCTACCGCTTAGACTAGGCTTCCCCAAACCCCGCTCCCAGGGACTCAGGAGCCAGGGAGCGGTGCTGTCACTAACTAGGCGGAGAAGCCCCTGGGACCCCTGGCCTGTCACTCAGCCTTGCCCTGATCTGGGTTTGGAGATGGGCCCTGTGCCCATCCCAAATGCAGCACGGAGGGCAGGAGACCGAGAGCAAACGAGACCCCCGCCCGCGCCACCCCCGCCGTGAACTGAAGAGGGTCCAAGACCCCGCAGAGACCTCCCAGGACCCTAAGGTCAACACCTTTGCAGCGGAGACCAGGTCAGAGTTACACGCTTGGGGTCCGGTGCCCATCTCGAGCCTCGGATGTCCTGAGAGGGGCCATTGCTGTCTGAGAAAGCCACCAGGGAGGAGGGAAGAAAGAGTGTCTAAAGGGTACTTAGTCTCCCCCTCCTAGGGAGACTGCACCCAAGGGTCCTAACCTCTGGTTCTTAAAAAGCCAGCCCCTGAGTTCCCTGGCTCAGGAAGTAACAGATTCTGGGCCCTGGGACTTAGGCAGCAAGGTGGAGAGGCTGGCCCTAGGGAGGGACACTGAAGTGGCCACAGGTCTTAAGTCCAGGGCAAGTAGATGTGAGTGCGTGTGTGTGTGTGTGTCTCGGGCGGGGGGGGCAGTTCATGTGGCTAAAAATTCAAAACAGTGCTCAAAGTGAGACTTAGGACACTTAGCTCTGCACGGAATGCTCTTCGAGGCTTTGCCTCTGTTTTCTCTCTAGCTCAGGACCAAGCACAGAAAGTCTCCATCTCGGATCTCCCCATCCTCAGCCTCGGGGGCCCGGCTCACCCTGTCCCTGGTCCTCAGAGACCCTGCACGCCCCCTTCTGCTCTGCTCCCCATCGATCGTGGCTTCTCAGACACCCACCCCAGACAGGCTCTCAGAATCACGCGGGCTTGGGCAACTCAGCCTCAAGAGGGGCAGCAACTAATTCAAGGACCCCGCGTCCTGGCCACAGAGGCTGAGGCGCTCCACTTTGCTCCCCAGGGTGAATCTGCTGATGCCAGGGCAGGGGACTGGGATCCTGTGGGTACCCCCGAAAGAAGCGGCTCCACCAGGCAAATAGGAGAGAGGCTGCGTGTGGAGACCAACACAGATGGGGACAGGGACCCAGACGGGGGCTGAGGCCCAAACCCGTCAAGACCATGAGCCTCCCACAGGGGTGGCCGGGACCAAAGCTCTGACAGGGACGGAGCCCCAGAGGCGCAGCTTAGGGGCCCTTGGCCACAAAACCCGGGCAGGGAGAGATCCGGCGGGAGAGGCTGAGACAAAGACAGAGGCACAGACAGAAAGACGGACCTAAGGACAGAGGGGCAGAAGGGATGAGGGAGCGTGATGCAGGGCGTGCGTTTTCTGGGGAAGAAAGGCGGGACGCCTAGGGCTGTCTTCCCGCTTCCCCGAGCTCTTGGAGAGCGCTGTCTGGAGCCCCGGCGCGTCCCGGCCCGGGCGCCCCAGAGCTCGAGGGCCCGCTGGACTCCGGGACGTGGGGTCAGGGTCGATAAGGTCGGCGGTGGCCGCGGCACACCGGGCTTACCCTACCTGGCGCGCCCGGCTCCGGCGCAGAGAGAGGCGGAGAGGAGCCGGGGGCGCGCGGTTCCAGATCCCGCTCGCTCGCCGGCTCGGCGGCTCTGCGCTCTCCGCCCGCCCGCCCGCTCGCCCGCCGCTTTCAATCGCAGCCTGCCCCGCCCCCGGCCCGGCCCGCCCCCGGCCCTCCTCCGTCCCTCCCCACCGCCGGTCCTCCTCTCCCAATCCAGCCTCCGCCTCCCTCCAGACTCCTCCACCGCTGCGCGCCCTGCGCCTCCGGCTCGGCTTCTTGGCCCGGCCGCCGGCCCGGAGCTGTCCGCCGCGTGGTGCTGAGGCCCCGGGCGCTCCCGCTACACGCTGGAGCAGGTGCCTCGCGGCGCCCGCCACCCCGCAGTCAGACTGCGTCCCAGAGAGCAGTAGGCACGGGGCA
The DNA here is from genome assembly GCA_003508835.1 of Eonycteris spelaea. NCBI lineage: Eukaryota > Metazoa > Chordata > Mammalia > Chiroptera > Pteropodidae > Eonycteris > Eonycteris spelaea. Next base: position 4,012,245 of record PUFA01000145.1, on the reverse strand, counting down.
CGGGGCTGGGAAGGTCGCTGAGCCCCGGGAGGCCAGCGCAATGCTATGGGTTCCCATCCGCTAGAGCAAAGGGGCTGGCCCTAGGGTCGTGGGGTGCCACGGGGGGACAGGGAAGGGGGCACGTAGAGGTGGGTGGAGTGCTTACACAAGTCTGCCCTGCCCTACAGCCTTTCCCCCCACTCGCGGACTGCAGCTTAGTCCACACGCCAGATCCAGGGTTGGGGCAAGTGTCTTCCGCCCCATCTGAGAGCTGAGGCCTGAGTCACTAAGAGGAAGACATGGCGGTGGTGGTGGTGGGGGGTAGGTCAGAGGAATCTGGGACCTCCTCTTCCTGCAGATGACCTTTAAATTACCCCCTCACACACACATATCCAGACACCCAGCCCTGACTTTCCCCCTACCCCCACTAATCCCCACCCTCATGCGCAAGGGCTATTATTTATGGCAAAGAGATAGCAACCTGGGTGGGGAGGGGGTGCTGCAAGGCCGAAGACAATGGTCACCCCCGGGGAGACATGCTGGGGCTGGGGTGGGGGTGGGAGGAGGGGCGGGGAAGGAGGCACCTGAGAGCTGCTGCGTAGGAGGCAGTAGGAGCGGAGGGAGGGCAGCGCAGAGAAGCCTCTGGACTCTTCTCCCTTCCTGCGGCAGGCTGGGGAAGGACGCCCCTGGAGAGGGGTGGCCGATTAGCTGTGGCGCCAGACTGTGCCGGAGGGTTTGGGGAGGGGCCTGTGCTATCTGCCCCCAGCGGGCACACACGCTCCCAAGTGCTAAGGAGCACAGCACCCCACACACGTTCCCCTGGCGCTGCCCGCTCGTCCACAGGTGTCGTGAGAGGCGAGGCTGTTTCGGACATGCTGATGGGCATAGGCCAAGCCGGGGCCCCTCCAGCAAACACACCTACATGTGCACACGGCAGTCGGGGAGTAGACAGCAAGGAAGGACAGGCTTTTCCCCGGACACAGAAACCCGATGCCCTACTGCTCTGGAAGGGGCGCGCTGTGAAGACAAACACGTCACACCCAAACAGACAAGGTGATGTGGCAGTGGGACGAGGGCTCGGAGCTGTCAGACAGGCTGCGGAGACAGACGGGCTGTCTCTCAGCTCCGGCTGCTCTCGCCCTCTCTGGCTGGCTCAGAGCGACGGCTCCCTGGGATCGCGGAGGGATGGGCCAGGCCCCTGGAGCACAGGGCCTGACGGCAGCAGGGTGCCCAGGTGACGGGAGGCACACAGCAATCCCAGCCCACTCGCCAAGGCAGCCCACGAGCAGCATGGCTGTAAACACGGCGCCGGCCCCAGAGGCCCACCACACGGCCTGCAGCGAGCGGGCTGCACGGTCCCGTCACCGGCACCGGGACACGGCAGCTACACACCCAGCCTCACACAGCCATCCGTGGCAGTACGCCTAAACACACGACCGCGGCACAGCCACGCGGCACAGCCACGCGGCACAGCCACGCACACAGCTTGAACGTGGACACACACAGCTGTCCACATGGACAGTCACACACAACGGCCACACACACACAGCTGCGCACACCTGCAGCTTTACATGTAGATACAGGAAAACTACACAGGAACACACGCCCACACCAGGGCTGTACACACACGGAGCCACACACACACGGCAGTGTAGGGCACGGGCCCCGCAGCAGCACCCCTGCCAGCCAGCCTCACAGCCCTGGGACACGGTCACATGCAGTGAGGACACAAAGCCCAGCAACGTGTGCACATGGCCATCCACACAAACACGGCCACGCCCGGCCAGTCACGTCCTGATGCCCGCATGGGCACAGCCTCACCTGCGACCGCCACCAGCGGCCCCACCCCCGTGACACACGCAGAACCAAAGGGAGGTGTGTGTGTGCCCATGTACACGGGCAGTACCGACACCGGCCAGCCCAGCGAGACGCCCTCACCTGCTGGGCAGACGCCATGAGCACAGGCTCGCTCCAGCCACAGACCCGGAGGCTGCGAGCTTCCCGCCCCTGCCCTGCTCTCCAGCCGCTCGGGGGAGCCTCCGGGACTGCTGGAATGGACGGACGGCCGTCCAGAGGCCACGGAGCAGGGAGCGGAGGGCCTTCCAGACCTTTCTCCCCCTGCTCAAGGGCGCCGGGCCCTGTTCCTTCCTTTCCTTGGGCTGGGGGTGCCCCTGCCTGCTCCCGGCCTGTTTGCACGGGGCTCCCCAAGGTAGAACAAACAAATGCACAGCCCAAATCCAAGTGAAACAAGAAAATCATTTGTTTTATTCTGAGTCCTGGAAGCTCCAATCAGAATCTGAAAAAAGATGTAACAGAGGCAGCACCCCAGGGGCGGGGTGCAGAAAACAGTCCACGGCCTCCCCGGCCCTGGGAGCCAGGAGGGCAGTGAAGAGAAGGCTTAGCTAGAGGCCGGCGGTGGAAGTCGGGCTCCCAGCCTGGCCGGAAGGTGAAGGAGGAAGAGGGCTGAAGAGTCTACTCAGTTCCTCAGTGACTGCCCCACAGGAGGGCGTGGGCCACGGGTTACTCTTCGCCCTTCTCAGGGGTACTGAGCTCCCGGGGCCACTTGGGGGTCCCCAGGGGCTCCGACTCAGGACTCAGCCTGGGCTCCCCGGGGGCCCCTCGCCCTCCAGGTCCAGCTCTTCAAAGGAGGAGCCGCTGGCGCCCGACTCGCTATAGCTGTGCTCACTGCGGGTGTCGCGCCGTCGTCCCAGCCCCGGCTGCTCGCCCCAGGGGACAGCGTAGCAGCTGACGTCTCCCGCTGCCAGGACCCACCTCCAGGCTTACAGAACTCGCGTCACTCACGGTGTCAGCTCCTGTGCCCGGGGAAGAGGGAGCAGAGGTTAGTGAGGACCCCCACCCCCTCCTCGCGGAGGGGACAGAGGCTCTGCGGCCAGCCCAGCAGCTCATGAATAATAAAGGCACCCCACCAGGCTCGGGAGAGTCATTCCCGCTGCCCTCTGCCCTGACTGGGGCAGCAATGGCTGGGGGTGGGGGGAGGGGGGAGCCTGCTGTGCATGCCTCTCCCTGCCCCGAATCAGCTCCGCTCCCTGCATTCCCACAAAGCCTGCGCCCCCCCACCCCGCCCCCGCCCCAGAGTCCATTAAGGACCACTCAGCCCCGAGGTGAGAGGCTGAGGGTAGAACAAAGAGACCCAAGTGGTGGCCCCTCCTCCACCCCCATGTCAGACTTGGAGAGATGTTTGTCCATGGCCAGCTACAGAACACTGCCCACGAGGCCTGAGGACAGAATGGACCAGAAGCCTCCTCCCTGTCCTCCTCCCCCTAGGCAGGGTTCCCCAGGGAGCAGCTTGTCCAGGAAGTCAGTGCCCCCCCCCCCCCTCTGGGCCATGCTGAGCCCTCACTGGAGGAGAGGCTGGGGCTCGAATGGGAAGAAGTCCTGAGAGACCGCCAATCAGTTGCCCCAAAGGAGGGTGTTGGGATGAAGCACTTGCCGGGCTTTCTCCTCTGTGCCTGGGTCACCCGGAGGAGCCCTTGCTCACCCCCCCGCAGCTGCTGGTTCCTGAGCCACCAAGCAGCAGAAGGGGACCTGGGGAGCACTCTGCCCGCAGCCGGAGAACCCTGGCACAGTGCTGATCCGGGCTGAGGGTCTAGACTCCCTGCCCCAAGCCTGTTCCTCCCATAACCACATGTCCCCCAAGAAGCAGCCCTTCCTCTGCCCCGTTGGGGAGCAACCCCTCAATTCCTCTCCCCAGATCAGAGGCACTGACAGCAGTTGGGGGTGGCAAGGGGGCCCGGGCGCGCAGGCCTACTGTGTGCAGGACTCCGGACTGAGGGAAGGGTGCCGTGCCTGCCTTCCTGTGAGAGCAGGAAGGGGCAGCTCTGAACATCACAGAAGATGAAGGGGCCAGCTTCCCCACATCCTGTCTCCATGGCGATGGAGCCCCGAGCCATGCGCAGCTGGGGACTGCTGGGCATTTGGACTTGTCCTGGAACTCGGAGCCTCAGCTGGGGTCTAGGGTGGGGGTGGGGGAATTTGGGATCTGCTCCTTGGGCCCTACTGGCAGAGGCACAGGGAGCTCCACTCTGCCAGTGCCAGGCTGTGCAGTTCTCTTCTCGCTGGGGCCCCGGTCCTGGCTCCCAGGGTGTGGCCTGGGCCACACCCCGACCCTGGCTTAGGACTCCTGCCCCTCATTCGACCCTTGAATGACGACCAGTGCCCCAGGGGCTGGCAGCCTGGAAGAAGCCCGTGCTTCCTGCGCATTTGCCTGCTGGCTGGGATCCAGCGATGAAAACCTCCTCCCCCTCCCAGCTCCCGGGCTCCAAGCGATCAGAGGAAGGAGCCCAGGGCTTCCCCCTCCGGCCAAGGCCAGCATGCTGGGAGGAGGGCAGCCCCTGGGGACATGTGGACACTCCCGGCCAAGGAGTACAAGGCAAGGAAGTGGTGCCCCTCTAGCCCCACCAGAGTCTGCACAGGAGGAAGTCCCCGAGCCCTGGGCCTGTCCCAGGGCACCGATACCCACAGGGCTGCTGGGGCAGGGAATGAGGCTGCCACCTTCACCCCAGTCCCACTTCCTCCACTGTCCGCAGCCAGTGCAAGGAGATCAAATATTCATCACCTCCCTGGAGCTAAATAATACATCAATGTAATAACAGGCACAAGGCAGCTAATCACCCCCTTTCACCTCCCAGCCTGAGGGGCCCCAGCAGGGAGGCAGGGACAGGCCAAGCCTTGGGTGGCTGGGCACTCACTATGTACTGCCATGTAAGTGGCATGCACCTGGCAGGCAGACTCCCAGAGTCTGCCCCGGGTGTCAGAACAGGCTCTGTTGGAGGGGGGCAGATCCCGCGGCCCCCACACCAGGGAGTGGGTGTGCGGGCTGGTGGGGAGGACAGGGCCAGGAGCTAGGGGTGTGGGAGCCTTGGCTGCAGCCGGCTGTGGCGGGTGCCAAGGAGTCCTTCGCCACCCTGGCAGGCGCTGTTTGTGAGGGAGGCTGGGTGGGTGGTCCAAAGAGGGGGGTGAGGCAGCAGAGGGAGGTCGAAGGAAGGCCAAGGTGCTCTCCCCTTCCTGCAATGAGGACTGCCTGGGCCTGCTGACCTTGTGACATATCCCGTGCCCACAGTAGGGGCACTGAAGAGCGTGTCTGCCGGGCACCGCCAGGCGGGCGGGAGCAGTGCCCCACGGAGGTAATTAAGTGGCAGATGAAGCTAACTGTGTTAGACATAGCCCCTAGGGAGTGGAGACTGCCTCTCAGCACCCCCACCCCCGCCAACACGTGCCTCTCTGGGGTGACCTTGGCTGTTGAAGGCTGGATGGACAGAGGGAGCCTCCTGAAGCAGGAGGTGAAGAGGGACGCCTCCCCTGACCAGCCTGCACCACCCCCAGCTTACGGGCCTCCACTCAGAGGCCCTACCAGCCCAGCCAGGGTCGGACCCCCTGGGACTCCTTGGGATGTTACCCACGAGGCCAGCCCCTGGTCACAGAGGTCATGACGGGGGGAGGGCTGGAGCGGGCAAGCGTCCTCTGGCCAGGACCCAGGGCATGACGGCTTGCGCCAGCGGAGGGGGCCGGGCTCGGGTGCAGCCCCCTCGGCCTGCTCTCCGGCTGCCCTTTGGCAGGGAGGAGGGGGCTGGCTCTGGGTGGGACCCCCTGCTGGCGGGCAGGAGACCATCTTCCGCTTCGTACCTTCCCGACCAGTGCCAATCTTCCTTCCGGATGAGCCCACCCAAGTGACGCTTTTCTTGAGCAGCCTCGGTCCCCACCCGCCACGAGCACCCAGCTGTCTGTGACTGTGTCCCCAAGGGTATCCCTGCTGCCTCTGAAGGGGAACCAGGCAGAATCTTCATGTCTGTGCCGCCAGGAGTCACATGTGTGAACCCACACCCACGTGGACCCACGTGTCTGGGAACAGGCAACTCTGCTTGTGGGTCCTGGGGTGCCATTGGACGCCCACAGCACAGCACAGCCAGGGAGGAGCCTCCGCACCAGGTCCCACACGCCCGGAGAGAGGGCTCCAGGCAGGCCGGCCTCGCTCCCCACCCTCCTACCTGTGTCGTCCACCTGCGCGTCACTGGCCTCGGCAGGCCCCCGGCTCTTCCGCTCCGTCTCCTTCATCTCAGGCACGTAGAAGTCTCCCTGCCGTGCCAGCGGGCACATGAAGTAGATCTGGTCTTGTTGGTAGATCTCCAGCCGAGGGTGGGCACACAGCTTCCGCTCCTTGTCAGGGAGGAAGGGGAGGATGAGCCCCATGGGGCCCCTGACCTGCTGGCCCCCGAGTGGCCCCAGGAACTGACCATGGCCGGGTCCCAGGGGGCTCTGCCTGCCGCCCCAACCCCCCTCCAGTCGCGAAGCCCTGCTAAGGGAACACACGGAGCCCCTAAGGGCAGGCCCCACACTCCAGGGGAGCAGGGGTCTGAGGATCTAGGGGTCCTTGGGACAATGTCCTAGGACAGGAGCTAAAAGAAACCTGGAGCCTGGCACTGCCAATCCTACGTGTGTGTCTGCTGCAGAAAGCACTGGTCTTGCAGAGCCGTGGAGCTTAGAACTCCGGGTCACCCCAGGACAGGGACCCCAAAAACTACAGGCCTGGGAGCCAAGCCAAGCCCAGATGTGACCTGCCACAGCTTCCATCCAGGACACCTGGGCCTGACCTCCTCTCCGGCCTGGACAGCACTGACTGACCCACAGACACCAGGAGAGGCCAGTGTGCTGACCCTTGGGCCTCCAGCCCCTGTCCGTGCAGACACGTTACTGACGTTACTGACATGTCCCTCCTCTGCTCCCACCCCCGCAAGTTCAGGGCTATGCCAGCCTCTGAGACTATTGGATGTGGTTGGGTCACTGCCCTTCTTACAACGGGGCCATGATTTCAGCCGAGGGGCAGGAGGCAGCCCCTACACCGGAGGGGCAAGCGGAACAGGTATGTCTAACACAGGACGGCAGTCACCCCGACTCCGCAGGGGGTCCAAGTACCAGCTGATAGGGTCCCAAGTTCTGAGACAGGCACTGCATGGCCCTGAACCCAGAACCCGAAGCCCCCCACCCCGCAGCGCGTGCGCGTGGGGCAACGCTGGAGCCGGCCGAGGCAGGCAGGGACAGTCAGAACAGGCTCGGCGGCAGCCAGCTCCCGAGCCCCCCCCTTCCTACAGCAGAGCGCAATTACCCATTAAGATGACCGCAAGGCCCCTGGCCTGTCCCTGCTCACCCGCCAACCTTCACAAGATGGCTATTTATAGCGCCCGCCTGGCTCCCACCACGAGCTCTGAAGTGAGCTTTCCACTTAGCGGTAATGAGAGACTTAGCAGCCGGTGGGGAGAGGCCACTCCACTCGTCCACTCGTCCGCCTGCCTGGCCAGGCCCAGGCTGAGGGGCCCCTTCTAATCAAAGCAAGTGAAGAGGGGTAAAAACGAGCCCCTGAGGGGAAGGAGGGAAGAATAAGCCTAAAAGATTTCTCTAGCCAGGGCCCCAGCAGCCGGCCGGAGGCAGGACGCATCTAGGCCACGTGGGGGTGGATGCCGGGCCAGCTCGGCCTGATTCCACGGTGACCCAGGCGAGGACTTTTATCCTAAGTCTCCCTGTGCTCAAACGCAGGGTGGGACCTCCTCGCCCGGACGTTTCTCGGGGCCAGTGAAGGAAAACCATTTTTAATAGTTTGAGTCTGATCTTTTTTTGCAGCCTGGGGTGCTCCTTGGGCCATCTCCTGAGCCCACCCCTGGCTCCTCCCATCTGTGAGGACACCGATGACTGCCTCCGCTTCTCCACCTGCCCACACACTCACGCCAGCCCTGGTCCTGAGGAGGACGTGGGACGAGAACACGTCAGCAGGCAGGAGCTACCCGGCCTTGGGGCCGTTCTAATGCCAGCACTTGCAGGTGGGCATCTACTGAACCCAAGCCCTGCTCAACAAAATGGGGTCATTGCCACCAGGGCCAGGGTGGCCCTCCAAAGGGTCAGGTCTTCCTTGGTGGCTGGAGGGAAGAAACAGGAAGAGGGCTCCCAAACCCAATTGGGACGGGACCTTCACCAGCATCTCCACACTCTGGACATTCCAGGGGTCCAAAGGGAATGCTCCTTCATGACCATCGGTTACCTGGTGGCCCATCTCTCGAGGGCTGTAGACAGGTGGCTCTTGGGGGTGCTCCCAGGAACCAGAGCCTCTGCTCACCCAGAAATTCTGGGGACAATGGAGCCCTACCCCAACCTCTGCCAACACTCAGGCTGCCTGCCTGGTTCCCCTTTTGGAAGCCGCAGGGATAATAAGAGGGAACGGCTCTCCCCCCCTCCCCTCTGAGCTGGGCATCACGGTGGGCCGCACCAGGCAGCCACCCTTGCCACCTGCTCTGCCAGCCCCCTCATTGGCAGGCGGGAGGCAGCTCTGCGGCTGCTCTGCGCATCTGCCTCCTCCGGAGAGCCCGGCTCTGAAGTTGCCTGGCTGTGGACAGCCCCGTTGCCATGGAAACTGTATCCTCCATCCTTGCCGTAGCCTTCATCTCAAAGCCATCCGGGAGAACAGAGGAACAGGGAAAACAGATGAGGGAGAGAAAACGGTGTGGCCTGGCTACGCACCCCTCCTTCCCTGCCCAGTCCCCCCTCCTCACAGCACCCCACACAGGGAACGCTGCCTGGCCCTACCCTCCCAGGCCCCTGGAGGCACAGCCTGCCAAAGGCAGCCGGCCCTACCCTCACCACCTGGAGGCCCTGGCACTCTCTGTGGAGGAGGCACGAAGCTAATTAAAATCTCATTGACAGCTCAGCCCCAACTCATTTTAACACATGCTGGGTCCTGCCAAAACTCAGACTTGGGGCTGAAGAGAAGGAGCAGGAAGAAGGCAAAGGTACAAACCTCCAACCCAGGCCCAAGGGCATGGGATGGGCTCACAGATGTCCTTGCAGCCTCTCCTGGGAGACCTGTCCCTGTGCTCTGCTCGCTGAGCAAGAGTGAGTCCAGGGGTAGCTGGGGATGGAGGGTGAGAGGCAGCACCGGCCATACCCCTTTCCCTGAGTGACTGGGGGAGAGGACGAGACCTTCCCCTCTCTGCCAGGGCAGCCTCTGAGGGACGTGAGGGCAGCCTCGGGCCAGCTCTCGGGGCCCCGCTGCACGTCGATGAGCCCGTAAGTATTAGAAAATTGTTGAAGGAAGGTGAGGCCAGCTGCCTCTCTCTCAGCTAGCCCCAGGGAGCCCTCGGAGAGCAGACTGCCAAGAGCCAAGGACACCAGGTCAACGCCACACTGGGCTGGTACTGCTGGTGAACGGAGGACCTGGAGTCCTCTCAGCCCTGGGCACACCCCTTCCCACAGCCAGAGGCCTGAGGAAGCATCACCAGGACAGGGGAACCTGCTCTGGCCACTGAAGCCACTGGCCATCGGATGATGCCACAGCCCAGGGCAACTCCCTCTCACACGCAGACTCGAAGGGCCACCGGGCCCCTCTCAATGGCGGAGGAGATGCAGGTGTCCACGATCCTCCCCACCTAACAGGAAGAAGTCAGCTCGTCAGGCCGAGGTGCCACCTGGAGCTGCTAGAAACAGAACGGAGGCGTTCTAGTCCCCAGACCCACCTCCGAGGTTCCCCTCCCACCTGGACCTCCCACAAGCAGAAACAAGGGGGGGCCGTGGGACATTGCCCATAACGCAGGGATCTCCAGGGGACCTCAGTCACCAGCACCGGGGTGCTGGCGGGCAAAGGAAGGCGCAGCACACAAAGGCTGCCACAGTGCCCCCGCCTCGGCCACCGCGGGGACACACCACGACACTCCCTCCTCGCCTCAGGTGGAGCTCACCTCCCGAGGCGGGACGAGCTGGGCCAAGGCTGCCCACAGGCCCACAGCGCCACCGCCCCCCGCCCCCCCCCCGGGAGGGCTTCCTGAGTGGGGGCGGGGAGACAGGCGTTCTGCTTCGGCCAGGTGTGGGGGGCAAAGAGTCGGGCCAGGTAGAGGCGGAGGGCGGGTCCCACTCCTAGGCTACTCAGCGCTCCGTGGCCTCAGACCCCCGGGAGGACGAGGCCATGAGAGCAGGCCCGGGTCACGCGTCTCCTCCCCGGGCTCCAGGCCCTGGAAGGCACGAGGTCTGTGTCCGCCTCCACCCCATCTCCGCTGCCACCTCCGGCCCCACTGGGGCGGGGGGCCCTGGCCCGCTCTGTTCACCCGCGCTGCCCAGCCCGCCCCGCCCGCCTGTGCCAGGCTGGACAGCTGGGCAGCTGCGCGGCCCGCAAACGGCTGCTGCACCCCGCCGTTGGTGGCGCATCTCTTCACCAGCGAAGCGAGGCATGCTGATCTTTAACTACACAGACGTGGGCGCGCGCCCGCCGGCCCTGCCGTCCCCCCGAGTGGCGCTCAGGCCCCAGAGGCCCCGGAGGCAGCTGGCCTGCACTGCAGTGCAGGGTGATGGGGAGGCGGCAGCAGGGGTTGTGGCTGGAATGTGACACGTTGTTTATTATTCTGCTCAGGACTTCTGTCAACTTCCCCCTCCCGGCTCCCTCTCATCCCTGGGCCTCCCAACAGCCTCGGCCCAGAACCTAAGCCTGTCTGCGGGGTGGGGTGACAGAAGGAGACAGCTCTCGGGGCCTTGCAGCGCCAGCAGGGAGAGCCTGCGAAAGAGCGTTGCTGCGCGCGCCCCCGCTCTGAGAATGACAGGCAGAGGACAGAAAGAGTGGAAGGGGCTGCTGGGGACGGGGAGACAGGGCAGCGGGTGGAAGGGAGAGCCCTAGTCAGGAGCCCAGAGCCGCGGCCTTGCTACTGACGGGTGGGCGGCTTCTCCCTGGATCGCAACCTCCCGACTGTGAGATAAAGAGGTTGGAAGAGAGGATCTCAAAAGAACTGAGGAGCTGGAAAAGATGAATAAAAACACCCTTGCTTACAGATAAGACAACTGCACCCTTGAAAACCCCCCCAAAATCAATGGAGAAATTACCACAGATATTAAGATCAGAAAACACAAAGCACAGCTCATTTTTACACATGCTAGTCAGACAGTTAGAAAATATAACGGACGTGAGCAACGATGGCCTTCTGGGGGCCGGGTCTCGCCCAGGGCCACCTGGGAGCCCCCCTGGATGGCGGGAGCCTGGGGAAGGCTGCAGGAAGGGGAACGGGGTGGGGGATGGCGAGGAGGGGGGGCGTTCGCTGTGCCTGGCACCCCAGCCTGCTGTGCCTGCCGCTGCCGCTGCTGAAGACGTTCCATTTTCACCTCCGAGGCGGCAGCTCGCCATGCAATTTACACTTGTGCTCATATCCCTGCGTGCCCAGGACCTGGCTCCCCGGGCAGCCCGTGGGCGGGGGCGGGGGGGTGCCTGGCGGCGTTTATTACTCTGCCCAGGAACTTCTGGGAGACCAGGGTGGGCCAGGGCACTGAGGAGCAGGGGAGGGTGATTTCCTCTAAGCAGGCACAGGGGGCACAAGCCCTTACACGCCCTTGTATGTGGGTGGACTGGGAACTCCCTGGCCCTACAGCCATGCCCAGCCTCTCTTTTCCTCTGGGCCCAGGTGGTCAATACCTGACCCCAAGCTCAGCCCTGTTATGGCCTTCCTGGGCCTGTGAGGAGCAGAGTTAGCAGCCTGGGGGGCATGGGGAGCTGGGGGGCTCAGTCGTGGGACCCACCACGCTCCCTGTGGGAAGGGACCACAGCTTCCCAGGCAGCCCGGCTGCCACAGCAGGCTCCAGGGCCCCTCTCCAGGGCCCGGCTGCTCCCTGCAGCATCTGCGCAGTCAAGGACCTGGAGCCCCGTCCGGACAGTGACGAAACGCCGCTGACTGATTACCCAGCAGCAGGAAGGCTGCTCGGTGCAGATGGAGCCACAAAGCCAAGCACATGGGAGCCGGAGGAACCAGAGAGCGCCAGAGGGCAAGGACAGGTGGGTGAGTGCGGATGGGGGGGAGCAGGAGCCCTAACACCTCATGCCAGACTGGTGGCTCGGACCTCCGCTTGTCCCTCAGGGAAGCCCTTCCCCTGGAGCCTCAGGTGTCCCATCTGCACAGCTGGACGCGGGCCTCTCCTCATCCGAGGGCTCTGCCGGACAAGCCCCCTCCTTGGGACTTCACCCCTTCCTCGATCCCGGAATCCCAAGCTTTCTGGAGAAGAGCAACAGAAATTTTCCTGTTGAGTTCCATCTGCCTGGGGAAAGAGGCTCCCTCTGGATGGTGACGGCCAAGCCCACAGCACCATCCAGACAAGCCTCAGCCCCCAGGGTCCTGCAGGGCTGCCAAGCTACCACAGCAAGCTGGTATTTTGAGAGTGGTAGCTCCCACGCCCGCCCCAGCAAAGGCTGGCTTTGCGCTTTCGCTCCTGGGGTAGGGGAGTGGGGAGGGGTGAAGCCAAAGGGGCCGAGAGCAGGTGCCAGGGCCTAGGCTGGCAGAGGGGAGGGGCCTGGCCTCCTGCTCCACATCCCAACATCCAGGGGCGTGGTGGGGCCCCTCTTGGCTGGGGGAATCAGTGCTACTCTCAGCTAACTTGTTAACCTCGTTGAGATTCAGCTGTGGCCTCTGGCCCTTCTGCCCACCTCCTGGTGCTCAAGGCCTGTTCCAAAGCCCTACCTGGACAGGTGACCCATCTGCTCAGACAGCATCAGTGGCCTCACTTCCTGGGCCCACATTCTCGCTCCTCCCCGGTACTCCAGCCACAACAGATACATAAGCCTCGCCCAAGCCGGCGCCTCTGCCTGAACTGCCTTCCCACCTGGAGAACGCTCAGCGTGTTTGCCAACGCGCCCCCTCCCCCCGCCCCCACAGGGCAAAGCTGCTTGGCCTGGGCTGGTGAAGCCGTCCCTCCCCTCCCTGCCTCATATGCCCTAGGTATGGCTCAGCCTGATGGCTGGGAGACACGAGGGAGGAGTCTGGGGGCTTGTCACTCAGCCCCGGTCCTGGCGCTGCTGAGAGTGCCCTCCGCCCCGAGCCGGGGCAAGCCAATGAGCAGGTGGCAGCACTGGCAGGTGAGCTGGCCCTGGAGCCCCAGGGAGGAAAGCCTGGCACGGAGCCATCTCCACCTCACCGAGGGTGAGGACAGGAGGCCCAATGAGGCATCTGCAGCAGCTGTTTCCTGTGCCCGCACAGCTGCCAAGGCCCCCGCGACGAGTGCCTGCAGGGAGGTGGGCAGCCGGGCTCTTGCTGCCCTCTGCTCCTGGCTGCCGTAGCAGTCTGCCAGGCCCCAGGGCCAGGACGCCAGTGAGGAGCAGCACGGCCCCAGCGGTGGGAATCCGGGTGAGGAAGCCCCAGCGGGATGTGAAATTTGGGGTCCTCTCTCTCTCCACGTCCATCACCTTTGCTGAGCTAATGTGGGGAGGTTCCGAGCTTTACTTTTAATAAAGGAGGTCCTCCTAGCACCTCGGCGCAGTCACTAACTCCTCCGAACTAGAGCTGACGCGGCCCCCCGGTCTGTAAAACTCAGGGGCAGAGCCACTCCAGGTGAAGCAGGTAAGGGTCCGCGTGCAGGCCCCCACCCCTGCTTCTAGCCAAGAGGCACCTCAGCACGGCCCCAAGGCTCCTGCTTAGAGCAGTCTGGGAACTATGGTCTGGGGTCCCTGTCCACTTTTAACCCCTGGTAGAACAACCCATCAACTCAACTGTTCCACACAATAATCATAAGTGTATGAATTAGTTATTCACTTAACAAACGTTTATTGAATACCTTGTTGGGTGCCATGATGAAACTGGATGAGGCATACGAAGAGCTTAGCCGAGTTTGTGGCATGTTGGAGATGTCGGGTAAGTGACATTTTGCTCCGCTGACAGAGCGGATGAGCTCTGTCCACTAGCTCTCCTGCCCCCATTGCCCCAGCTCTTCCCCAAGTCTATGGAGACAGAGCCAACGCCTGACCTCCAGGGCCGGCCTGCACTTTCCAGCCGGCGGCCTGCACTCGGATGACGCCCTGGGTCTCTCTCAACTCAGGAGAAGATGCCCGAACATCACAGGACCCCCAACTCCCAGAAAGCAGAGGCGAAGGGGAAGGGGCTTTATGGAGATCGTGGATCCTTTGACAGAAAGTCAGCACGGGGGGGTGTGTGGCTGCCAGTCTAACGCTCTCAAAGACCTCCCAGGACAACTGCTACAGACGGAGCTCAGAGACCCCTCACACGCGGCACCCTGGGCCTCTCACAGTCCTGTCTGCTCCATGCACCGAGCCCTCCCGCTCAGAGACCGGCTTCACCCTGCAGTGAATCTGCGGCCTTCGCTACTGCTCCGGGCCCGGGCTGTCTCCTCTGAGGCCTTGGGAGTTCGGTTCCCTCCCACGCCTGCCAGAACATCCCTTTCCTGGGGCTCGGGGAGTGGCCTCTCTCGCCCTGCTCTGGCGGAGCAGCCTGACCAAGCTGGAGTGTCTTCCACATGGGCCGACAGTCACACAGTATCCAGGGCCCTCACACACACTGTCCCAGAGTGCTCAGCCCAGGGGCCTCCAGTGGCTTCTGTGAAGAAAGGCAGAGTTTGAGCCCCTGGAGCTCAGCCTGCCAGGCCGCCTGCCGGGGAGGCCAGCCAGCAGGGCAGGGGCTGCCACGCAGGCCAGCAAGCTGGGACCCAGCCATCCTTCCAGAATCCACACAGAACCCTGGCAAATGATTCTCTCCACGTTCCTCACAGTGACCCCTACGACCCCTGCCATTCCATGAGAGTGATCCTGCCCCGGCTCAGGCCCATCTGCGGCTTCGAGGACGGGGCTGCTCTCCCCTCCCTCACCCAGGACTCTCTGGGGCCACTGGCTCCCGCCCCGCCTGATGGGAAGGCCAGCGGCTGCCGTCTGTCACGCCACCCCAAGCACCTCCACGGCAGATCCCGCCTCAGATTGAGAGAGAAGCCAGAGAGGTGGAGAAAAAGAAAGGCGTGTGTACGCGCATGTGCGTGCACACACAACTACACACGCGCACACGCACACACACACACACACACCCACGCACGCCCACACACGCAGGGTCATAGCAGCCGGTGGTCTGAGCTGGGAGAGACAGAAGGGGCCCAGAGGCCTGGTGCGGGCCTCCTCTCCCTGGTCCCTCGGAGGGGAAGAGGGCAGGTGAGGGAGCTCACATTCCCCTCTGCCTCCTGGGCCACCCCTGTCCACTGCAGGCTGACGCCGACAGCCAGTCCCTTCTTCATCTTTCATCTGACTTAGTTCCCCAAAGACACAAGGTCAGGCTAAATAGGGGCAGAGGAGCCCTCCCCTCCCAGGAACCAGCGGAGCACCCTGGCCATGCCTCCACCGTGGGTAGCCTGGCACCCCTCTCTCCCAGATGGTGGCCGGGCGACACCAGCCTGCCTCACAGACGTCTCCGAGAAGCCCCTCTCCCCTCTACCCCCGGCTTCCGCCTCCCTCCCAGGCAGGAAAGAGGACGGTACTCCCCCTCCTCCAGCCCCCACCGAGGAGAACCAAGCCCTGGAGCACAGCTGACAGGCTCTCCGAGGGGGAGGAGGGAGGAGGACGAGGGAGGAAGGCGGAGGGAGGAGGGCTCTCATCAAAGAGGTGACGTCAAAACCAGGCAACTTGTGAAGCTGTCAGGGGCCGGGGAAATTTGGACAAAGGTGTCTAAAAATAAACCCCTGAAGCTGGGAACAGGCTTTGGTGGCTGAGCTGCTCGCCACCACGCCACACGCCACGCATCCTGTTCTGAGGTCTGGAACCCAGAAAGCCTCTTCCTGGGGGCGCGCCTCCAGACCGGCCCTTGACGTGGAGCACGGCACAGACGAGACCAGAGGCACCGCGCGCCAGCCTTCCCCAGGGGGACTGGGTGCGCCCCCACCCCAGGAGGCCTGCCGAGGGGCCCCGGGCCCTGAGGTCTTCCCTCCTGCCCTCACCCCAGCCAGCACCCCGCCCCAGTGAAACCTCCCCAGCACCCCTTCGGGTCGCCTTCCTCCAGCTCATAGAGACCAAGCGCCTCCATGCTCCCCGTGCCCTGGCCCTGCCCGACAGCAGTCCTCGTTCTTCTCTTCCTGTCCTTGACGGCTGAGGCCACCGCCCCATTTGTCCATTTCCCAGCCCGGACTCTGGACCCTCACACCTAGCCAGGGCCGGTCTGGGCTCCCTTCCCCAAGCTGCTCTGCAGAGCAAAGCTGCCAGGTTCCTACGACCCCACCAAGTTCACACGCCTGCTGACCCCTGTTCCCTAAGCCCGGCCACGCTGGCCATGCCCTCTGCGCAGCCTGTGCTGTCACAGGGTGTCCCTAGGGCAAATACTGTCAATATGCTCATGTCTCCAAACACCAGCCCAACCTTCTCTGAACCCCAGACTCCACACCCCCTCTCAGACGCCTGTCAGGCAGCTCCCCCGACTGACGGCCTGCCACACTGGCTGCCGCCCAAACCAGGTCCTCCCTCAGCTCTCCAGCTCAGTGCCAAGCACCACCACACGCCTGCCCACCTGCCCAGGCCAGAGGGGACCGAACCCGCTGTGAACCCTGCCTCCCCTCCCCAACACCCGACCCAACCAAAGTCCCTCAGTTTTACCCCCGCAAACAGATGTAAACCTCTGCCCCGTCTGCATCTCTGCAGCCGCTGCCCCAGCCCAAGGTGCACCATTCGCATCAGATGCATGACAACTGCCTGAGCACCCCGCCCGGCCCCCGTGACCCGTGACCGGCCCCTCCCTGCCCAGGGCTGCGACAGCCCGCTGCCTTTAGATCAAACCCACGCTCTCGCTCTACCCTGCCCAGAGCCCTCTTACCCTGGGATTCGGCCTGAGCGGTCACTCCTCCGAGAGGCTGGCCCTGAGCACTCTGTCCCAGCTGGCCCCCTGCCTTTCCTCACCCCGCTCTCTCCTAGCACACGTCCCATCTTTGACGTCTCTACCCATCACCACGCCTCACGCGAATGCCCATTTCACACGCCATCTCACAGCGTGTCCAGCACAGATGTCCACTAAACGTGAGTGGACAGGTGAATTAACAATCACTTCCAAGCCCAAACTGGGGTCACTTCGCTAGTACCCAAGTTTACAAAATGTTTCAGAGAAAGAGGGATGTGCAACAGGGAAAGTTGTAAAAACCTCGTGGACAGAGACCCCATCGGATCCCCTGCTAGTGGCCTCTCCTGCTTCCCCCAGACAGACCAGTCTGCCAGCGTGGCCGGCGACCAGACCGGGACCTGAAGGAGGCGAGCCTGCCTGCGCCGCCCCAGTCCTGGGCTCAGGGAGCAGGTATGCAAGCCATGCAGAGGCAGGACCAGGGGCGACACGTGGACACCTGGGCCCTGCCAGCCTCTGGGTGCCTGCAGTGGGATGGGTCGGCGTGGGCCTGCCTGTCCGTTCGAGGCTGGAGTCGGGGCTGAGCACCAAGGCTGTCTCTGGTGCCCGCCAGAGCTGAACTCACCAGGCTGGGTTTCTGAACAAGCCCCCGTGCTGCTGGCAGACACTCCGGTGCCCACAAGGTCATGTGGAAGAGATGCCAGCAGCCTCTGCCCGTCTACCTAGCTCCATAGGCACCTGCGCCTCAAAGGCCCCAGGGTGCTTCCCTCCCAGAACCACCTTTCCCTCCCAGCCTGGGCAGTGACCCCTGCCGGCTCCCACCCAAAGTACTGGCTGCGCCCCACCCCCTAACACACACATCAGGTCGTGTCTCACCTTGATGTAGGCGTCCAGGCAGGATGAACTCGGCGGGTAGCCAGCCAGATGGACAGAGTGGTGGTGTAGGGGAAGGTGGCCGTTACCACGTGGCTGGGTGCCGGGAAGGAGAACACCTTGAAGCCAAATTTCTGGTAGAGCTGGATAAGT
Organism: Eonycteris spelaea; assembly: GCA_003508835.1. Classification (NCBI taxonomy): domain Eukaryota; kingdom Metazoa; phylum Chordata; class Mammalia; order Chiroptera; family Pteropodidae; genus Eonycteris; species Eonycteris spelaea. The sequence continues at coordinate 3,994,627 of PUFA01000145.1, read as the reverse complement.
TCAGGGGAGGGCGACTCCTCACCTTCACTCAGAATGCTGCCCACCGCACAGCGGCACTTCTCCGGGGGCACCTGGGAGGCAGAGAAGGGGCGTCAGTGTCATGCAAAGGAAGGAGGCCCCAGACCTCTTGCCTCTTGGGTTCTGTGTCAGCTCAGGCCTGGCAGAACCACCAACCGGCTGTGCCCCAGAAATCAGGATGGACAGGACCACTTTCCTGCTGGACCCTTGCTGTGGCCCCGGGCTGTGGCATCCTGCTGCAGGGCCCACAGGCCCCAGGATGGCTGTGCAGAGGCTGCAGGGAGTGCTGGTCAGGGAGCAAGAGCGCAGTGAACTCTGGACTGCTGATGGCACTGCGTGAGCCCCTCTCCCCCAGTCGTCCAGGCCACCAAGCCTCCTCGCCAGGCCCGGCCCCTTCCTGGTTAGCTCAGAGACTGCTGATCCCCCTCTAAGACACTGTGGGCCTCCAGTACCTGCACTGCACTCTGCTCCCCTCCCTAGCTGCCCTCCCTCCCCTGGCTCCCACAAACCCAGGCCGTGTGGGGCGCCTATGTGAGTCTCCAACACTTCCCAGGCCCGGTCCCAGGCCTGCGAGGCCCAGCCCTCACTGCTCCGCCTGGCATCAAGGGGCCCCCGTGTGCCTGTGCCAGCCTTTGGGCCGGGCCCCAGGCGTATCCGTTCCTGAATCTAGATGTTCACCAAACAGCGCAAGCTCTCAATCCCAGGTTCTCCGCCATCTGAAGGTCCCCTTCTCCCCGTGCCTAGGGTCTGCTGACCCCTAAATGTAAACTCCCTCTACCTCTATCTGCCCCTCTCCCAGCACACCTGCCCAGCACTATAAAGCCACTTTTACCTGTTCTCACCTCTGCCCTCCACCTGGCCTCCTCCAAGACTTGTCAGCAGTCACCGGGGGTGCCCCAGCCCCGCTCTGCCATTCTGCTCCAGCCAAGCTGGCCCTGTCCCTGGAGTCTCTCTCTGTCTGGGGTGTGGGCACTGACTCTAGGCTCCCACCTCTCTGCAATCCGTGAGAATCACCCCAGCTTCCTGGTCCTCTTGCTGTCCCTTGAATCTTATGTAATTAAGTGGAGCTCAGAGCTTTAGTGGCAGGAAATATGGGGCAGTGGTCGGGGCCATGACTTCTGGAAAGAAGCTTGCCTGGGTGTGAATCCTGAGTCATGTGACCTGGACAAGTCCCTTGGTTCCCTGGTGCCCTGGCTCCTTGAGGTCTACTTACAGAACAGTTGTGTTGAATGAAATACTTTGCATAAGGCCTTAGCCCTCTCCGGCACTTGACAAATGCTCCATAATTACTGTCCGTTATTAGTAGTTATGACACAGACCAAACAAGTGAGCCCTGGCCTCGAACACCCATCCACTTAAACCTCTGAACACGCAGCTCCTCCCTGCCCATTGTTCGGGTTCAAACACCCTCCTGGGGAGCCTGTAGGGGTGGCTCAGGGGCACAGGCCCCCACGCCAGGGTTTTGCTGGCAACTCTTACTTACGTCAAGTCCACCTTGCAGCAGGCATTTGTCTGCCCGACGCCCCTCCCGCCCGCCCAGGCAGAGGGGCTGGAGATGCCTGCAGTTCCACCGCTCATCTCTAGATGGTGCACCTGCCCCGCTCACTCCCCAGGACGAGGGGAAGGCCAGAGAGGCGGAGGTTCTGGAGGAGGCAGTGCCTGCCACAGAGACCACCCTCACTGACCCTGGTAACCCACGCTGAGCAAAGGAAAGATCCGACATAGGTCATACGGAGAAATGGATGGACGGTCACGTCATCTCAACCCCTGGCCTGCCTGGGTTTGGGTACCAGGGTCTTCCCTGGGATCACTTCAGCATCACGACATACTCCTCAGTCCCCAAAAGGCACCAGACCACCTGTGATAATCCTGCTTAGACCCTCCCAACGGCTCCCCATTCGCCTCTAGGATGAATCTCCTGAGCCCGGCATGCAAGACGCCAGCGGCCCACACAGCACTGCCCTGACTTGTCCGCGCACTCGCCTGGCTCTCCTTTTCCTTTTCCGTGTCCCCCGGCCCCAGCAGGGGCCAGAACCCAAGTGGGCAGGTACCCACTGGGCGTCTGCGTGGCAGAGGGAGGGACCAGTCAGGCTCGGGCCCAGCCCGCCTTGCCAGCCTCCGCTCCCCCCACCCCCACCCCCACAGGAGACTATGTGCAGCTCCCCAAACACGCACGTCCTCCCGTGCTTCCCGCCTTTGCGTAAGCTACTTCCTCAGCCTGGAATGCCCTTCTTCACTCTACTCCAGAGTCCCTTCTGCCCGGGAAGCCCCTGCCCATCCTTTAGGACTCTCTCTGCTCCACCCTCCTCAAAGCCTTCTACTGCTTCCCCGCTCCCCCCACGCCCCCCCCCGCAGCCCCTCCTCTGCAGGCCTCTAGACAGAAAGGCCCAGGATCCTGTGTGCACAGTTCTCGGGGTGCACGCGTGTACACTCACGCACACACGGACCCTGCACCCCCCACAAACCTCCTCTCCCTCCACCTTGAAACAGGAGCTCCTGTCCCAGGGCAGGGGAGCGGCTACGAAGGAGAAAGGGCTCCTGGGTCCTCAAAGTGTGTGGGGCACAGATGCTCCCTTCCTGTCCCATCATCTCTCAATTCCACAGACGAGGCCACTTCCTGGCCCCTCCTCTGCCCTGGCCAGAGCAGAAGGGGCACCCCGCACCACGCCAGAGGCCAGAGCTGGAGGCAGCGGAGGGCAGCTGAGTCAAGGCAACGAGAGGGGCCCTAAGGCAAGGCCGCTCTAGAAGCAGGGGGAGGCCTCGCTAGGCTCCCAGGCCTGCCCCAGGGGAATGGCCTGCTGAGGCCGGAAGGTGGCGGAGGAAGGTGGGGCGGAAGGTGGGGCGGAGGCCGGGTCTGGATCAGGAGCTGTCCTCTAAGCGCCTGCTGTGGGGTGGGTACTGGCCTCATCCTTATCATTTAGTCCCCAGGAAAACCACCCGAGGCAGGATTTTCAGAGACTGAGCGACTCGCTCAGAGGGTGCAGGCTGGTAAGCAGCGAAGCCCTGATTCAAACCCAGAAAGACAAGTCCAAAGTCATCTCCTCCCACCCCTCACCTATCCTCCCCTCACAAAGCAGCTCCGCTGGGCAGAGAGGGCTCGCCTTTCCGGGGGCCACCCCATGCGGTTAACCGGCTGCAAAGCAAAAGCCTGGAAGGACTCCTGTCTGAAGAAAACTGTCACAGGGGATCTGGGGTGCGGACAGCCTGGCTCTTAGGAAACATCGGCCCAGCCCACACTGCCACTGACCTACCTTGTCAAGGGGTCCATCCTGGAAAATCCTACTCCCTCACCCCTTCCCAGGCTCCATGTGACCTCGGTGCCTGCAAAGAAGGTGGGGTCTCCAACCCCCCACAGTGAAGCGCATGGCCTAGGGGTTCTTGTCAGTCTCCGCCCTACAGACCTGGTGGCCCCGGGCAACTCTCAGTGGACCAGGGGAAGAAAGGAGCTTCAGCAGCAGTCCAGCTACCAAAAGCCAAACCCAAGCACCACCAGCTCCCCGACTTGCTCCATGCCTGGGGCAAGCACCCCCGCCTCGGCCTCAGCCAGGGACTGAACCAGCCGCCCCACCTCGTTTGCCTCAGCCAGGGCTCCCCACAAGGGCAGGCAGGCGGGTTGCTTAAGCCCCAAACACAGCAGTAGAGGCAGTGGTAGTGGGGGAAGGAGGGGGGGCCAGGCTGGCGGACAGGACAGACCCATGGCACAGTGACAGCGGCCCAGCCACTAGGGCCCAGCCACAGGCCAGAGCCGGTCCCAGCTCCGTCCCTTCTCTACACCCGAGGTGCCCAGAGGGCCGGGCTAAAGGCGCTGCACAGACCCTCAGCCCCCACCTCAGAAGCAGGGCTGAGGGCAGAGTGCTCAGGACACTTCTCCAGCTATACGAGGACAGGCAGAACGAGATGAGAGAGGGAGAAGGACAGAGAATGACAGACAGACACAGACAGGCGGGGGCGGGGGAGAGGAGAGCGCGCAGCGGACCAGTGACCGACTCTGGAACTCACCCCACTCCCTCAGTACTTAGAAGAGGAAATGGCCACACTCCACGAATGCTGGCCCTGGGCAGGAGAGGAACACCTATGAGCCACTGTCAGGGTCTGTCCCCTTCCTGCCACACGCTCCCTCCTCCCCCACCTCTACCAAGGCTCTCAGGGAGAGTAAGCAGGACCCTTTCTCCTGCCCCACAAAAACCACTGGCCCAGACCCTGCAGCCCTCTCCCACACAGAACTCTGTGCAGGACTCAGGGCTGACTGGCGTACACACACTCAGCTGCCCACCCAGCTCTCGGACGTACGTGCTTAAGCAGAACCCGATATAAAGAGTCCACAGTAATCACCATGATCTTGCCTTGGTCGTGCCCTTTCCTGTCACTTGCGGGCCCACAGCCAGACCAGGTGACAGGCCTTACTCAGGAACCAGCCTCTCTCTGGCCAGCTGAGGCCAGGAGCTGAAGCCTGGACGGGGCACGGCTAGGAAGCTGTCAGTTGACACCCGTGGGGGTGAGCAGCACCCATGGCAGGTAGCTACCTCTCATCTGGTCACTCACTGGCCCCCTCACAGAGCCTGAAATAGCCTCATTTCCTCCCCAGCTCACAGAGAAGCAGGTTCTGGCTCCCGCTGTGCTGAGTTGGGGAGCAAGAAAGTGGGGACAGGACACTCGACGGCTCAGCCAAAAGCCCATCCCTCCCTTCTGTGAACCCAAATATGCAGGGCCCCATTCTGGCCACTGCTGGGGGGAGCAGCCTATGGGGCACAAAGTTTAGGTTCTTAGCCTTCCCTAGGACCAGATGGGGCCTCTCTCCCAGGCTGCCCTGACACCCCCACACGGAGAAGTCCTGGTCCCATAGCGCCCAGTGCCCAACACAGGGTGGCACTGATCAGTTGCTCAAACATTTGTTGGATGGAAACAAAAAAGCACAAGGGAACTGTGAGATAAGTACCTTGGTCCCTGCCACGTGATCAGAAGTCTCCTCTAGGGGATCAGCAGTGCGAACCAGAGGCCTCAGCTCAGCCACGAGCCCCTGGGGTCCCCGATTCCCTGGACCTTCTAGGGTCTCTGTCAGGCAGAGAATACATTGCCCAGCTTCCAGAGCAGGTGGGGACGAAGCATCCCTGACACATCCAGGTGTCAGGATGTGACACAGCTCTGAATGGGAACATAGGTGTCTTCTAGAGAGACCCGGGGCTGGGAGGGACAGGATCAGAAGGCCCACTTTGACTTATACGTTCCTCTGTGCTGGCCAGATGTGCACAGTCAGGCCACGGGCCTGGGGCCTAACCCCTCAGCACACTTAGCAAGCAGGAGTGTCCCTCCACCCTTTTCTGTTAAACATCCGCTGGGGGCCAGGGGCTGGGGCGGATGCCTGGCATGTGTCACTGGATTTAACCAGCCTACCTACAAAGCAGATGTTTTAACCCTGCTCTGCAGATGAGGAAATGGAAGCTCCCATGTGACATGTCTGAGATCACAGTCCAGGACGGCGAAGAGACAGCATCAGAACCCCGGAATGCCAGCCTCAAGGTTGTACTCTCAGGCTGTGGTCCCCAAACTGGTACCCAAGTCAGGCTGTACCCAGCCAACCCCAGACACCCAAGGCCCACCCCGTAGGGTACACCACGCCTCCAGGAGGACTGTATGGTGGGCTGCCTGGAGACAGTGGCTGGGCCAGGAGGATATGTGGAGAGAGCCACATGCCAGGGTTCTTCCAGCTCCCTTTCCCTGGACCAGCCTCCAGCGCTGACCCCAAGGCATCCCACTGCCTGGGCCCTTTCCCATCCTGGACCTAGCACCTCTGACCCAAGAGGCAACATGCTGCTTCTGGAACAGGCAGACAAGCCAATGGGGAAAGGGACGGCGGCAAGGACTCCCCTCCCTCCCACCGAAGCCTTGCAGAGGGCTCTAACTGGGCCAGTTGTGGAAGGAGGGGCTGGGACTTACACAACACACCCTTGCAGGGGTAGCGGCGGCATCTGGTTCCCACAGGCCAGTGCCTGCCCCTTCTCCTTTGGGCCCCAGTGCTCTGGACTCCCACTCAGTGCCATCTCCCAGCCATGTGACCTCAAAGCCTCAGTGTCTATTCATCCCTCGGCCAGGCTATGTGACCTCTCACCAGGGCCCAATACTCTCAGTGCCCTCCCTGCCTCATCTCCTGCCTCCTCCACCTGCCATCCAGTTAGCTTCCTAAGTCGCAGGTGGCAGATTGTGTCATGCCTTTCCTCCCCACCCGCTGTACCTCCCATGCCTGGCCTCTTCTACCTCCTTCTCCACTCATCCTGTGTCCACTGGCCACACTGTCCCTGTCATCCTATGTCTACAGGCCTTTCCAGTTGCAGTTCCCTTAGCCAGGAGGCCCTTTCCGGCAGAGCAAACTTCTGCTCGTGGGAGGAGGCCCAGCTGGCATCTACCTCCCCTCTGAGCTCAAAGGTCTGTGAACACTGAGCATGGCGCCCTGCTGGAGATTCATTAGTGGGGGGCTGATTTGCGGGGCCACTCCTGTTTCGTCTTCAGAGTGCAGACCCTGGCATAGCAAGGGACTCAGCACACCCTTGTTTTGACTGAGCGCCCCAGCGAGGCCTGGTCAGGAGACGCTGGGGAGGCCGTGGGCTTGGCCCACATGAACTCTCCAGGCGAGGACACCAGAGCTGGGGATTCCAAGGCCTCATCTGCCGAGGCTCAGAAGCCCTGGCAGAGCTGCCAGCTCATCCAGCTGTGGGCAGCACCGCCCATGGCCTGGCAGGAGGCTGCATTGGTGAGCCCTGACTCACTCCAGGCTGTAGGTACAGGCAGACGCCCACAGGGTGCCAATGATGCTGGGTTAATCTCCAACCCCAGCATCTTAGACATTCTGGGCAGCTCGCCTGGCTCCACCTGACCCCGAGGCCCTCTCCAAACCAGGCAGCCTGACCATCCAAAGTAACGCCACATCCCTGGGCCAGGGGCCACCGGAATGGCTGGAAAGGTAAGATTCCAAGCCCCAGGCCCAGGGTCTACACTCTCAGCCCTGAGAACCTGCACCTTAGCACGACGAGCTGAAAGAGGAAGGCACAGAAAAAATTCCATATGACCCCAAAGAGAGGGCAGGATCCGAAAGGGCTGGCCTTAGAGCACAGCTCTCAAAGGGGCATGGAAAAGTGAGGGACAGCAAGGAGCAGAGGCAGGGGATCGAAGCCCCGGCAGAGGCTAGGGACTCATAGTGGTATGGCCTCTTCCCACTCAGAAGGCCATGGGCAGCCATGAGCCAGGGGACTCAGACCTGGGCAAACAGAAAACCAGCACGTGCTCCCACAAGGGACCAGAATCCAGGCCAAATCTGGAGGGAGCTTCAAGCTCAGAAGAAATGTGGTTTGCAGGGCCAGCTCAAAGATTTTTCTCACCCCTTCCTTAGAAACCCAAACCCCCCTCCCCCAACAAGCCCTGCCCCAGGTCCGTCCACAGGGCGGAAGTCCAGCCAAGGCACAGAAGGCTCCTTACCACATGCGGGCTGTCGTAGTAGACGGCGATGGAGCGGAGCCTGGGGCACACACTGCAGCTCTCGGTGAAGAGCCTCCCTGTCTCGTTGTAGGGCCCCGTGTGGAACTTGTAGGCCACAGTGACATTGCGAATGGGGGGTGAGCCAGCACTCACTGCCACCCCAGCCAGCAGTCCCGAGTACCCAGCAAAGGCCAGCAGCGTCAGCAGCAGCAGCAGAGTAAGGACCCCAATGAGGCCCAGTAGTAGCAGGTCCGACATGGCTCTGTGTCCCCACACCGCACCCCAAGGCAGCTGCAAAGGAGACAGAAGGGAGAGGAGGCTGGTAGCCTGCTCTGATCAACGTGCCCACCTGCCCGCCAGCCAGTTCTGGCCCAACCTCAGCCCTGCCTTGGGTGCTCTGACCCAGAAGGAGTGGCCAGAGGTGTTTACACACACAGTGACCTAGAAGGGAGCTACAAAGGATGACTGAAGCCACAAGCCTCCTTATTTCTTAACCACAATACTGAGGCTCTACAGCAGCTCTGCCTGTCAGCTGGTAGCCTTGGTCACACCTGGGGAAACTGAGTCATAGAAGGCACAGGAGTGAGTCAGCCAGGGACAAACTGCCAGCTCTGACCAGCTTCCCAAGATGGGCCAGATGTCGGCCAGCCTGACTTCCCCCCACACTATCTCTTCCTTCCCACAGTTGAGTCCCACTGCCTATCCAGTCTCCCCCGCCCCCCCACCCCCAAGCCTAATGGACCCCTGCCAGAGGGAGGACAGGCGAGCACCAGGGTCTGAACACTTATTAACAAACAGGGAAACCACGAGGAACAAGCCCGGGGAAAAATGCGCCGCAGGAAGAGACTCTCATAGGAAACTCTCCTTTGCTGAGCACATCTGGCCCGTGGAATCGGGCCATCCAGCAAGCTCGCCCGTTCAGAACCGGAGGAGACCAGATCAAAGCAGGAGCAAAATCCAGCACTGTGCTTCCCAGACCTGAGCCACCAGTGCTAACAAGCTTCATCCCACTTTTCCAGCCCATAGATTAAAAACAGCAAAAAAGAGGAAAAGGCTGCTAGAAGTGGGGACACACGACAGGCAAAGTAGCCGTCACCTGCCCTTGGCCTGAGCATTTCATTTGGACGCCACACTGAGGCTGGAGTGTGAGACAATCGAGGCAGACCGCCCAGCCCTCCACAAAACCTGGGGCAGAGGCCTAACCCTCTCCCGCAGAGAGCCGGACCTGAGTCGCCAGGGGCAGGGGAATCCCAGCGCAGAGAAGGCTGTTTAAAGAAGAAGGGAAATGTGACCCCAGGAAGGAACATTTCCAACCCCAAGCATTTAAAATTTAAAAGGTTTGGGAGACAAAAGTCAACACACTTTGGCCCTATGGAAAAACTTAGCTCTATTAAATTATTTGCTTTCTGTAAGTTACATGCGTCAAAAGTTTTGCTGAAATATTGTCTTTGGACTTAAAGCACAGAGGCAAAATAAACTTCGAAAACCTTGGTGCCATGACACCAGGGTGCCTCGTGGGGCCTCTCACTCGCGTTCCTGCCTCACAGCTGCCCTTTTTCGGCCACATTCGCTGTCCTACTCAGCTCACCTCTTGTTCCATTCCTGTTTTCTTTGATAATGATAATGATGATAAATCTTTCACTGGGTACTCACTATACGCCAGGCACTGTCTAAAAGTTGAACCACAGCTACTCCATTAAGCCTCAGAACAACATAGACACAGATGAGGAAACCAGCGGTCAGAGGGTAAGAGACCTGCCCAAGGTCACACGGGTACTAAACAGACCTGGACCAAAATGCCGGCAAAAGGGGGCTCCAGGCCCCCTCCTTGGTGACAGGGTTTCCAGGACAGCCCACACCTTTAGTTCATACTGCACATCTCTGAACCCAAGGCTCCCAGCTGGAAACCCTCAGTGTCCAGTTCTCCCACCCACCTAGGGAGTGACAGACCTCACTGTGGCACCTCCCTCTCAGCCGCACACTCCCAGTGGCCTCAGAAGAACTCGGTCTCACCTTCCTCTTCGTCAACGTCTCAGGAAAGGGAGACTATGACACTGGGGACCCCAGGGCTTTCGTCGGCACGGGAAGGAGGCGGGGCAATGTGAATGCCCCCAAACTCGAGAGAAAGGGAAGGAGAAGGGCGGGGGCCGCTCACCTGAAAAGGCCAGGCTCACTTTGGGCAACTCATGGCATCCAGTGAGGCAGGGACCCAGTGCTCCAGTGCTGGGGGCAGAGAGAAAAGAACCACTGAGCCGGGCACCATGCCCTGACTGCTCCCTTTTCTGGGAAAGCCCGCCAGGGCCGCGTAGAGAACTCCGCCTTCCCCTAAGCTTGCACCCGCACCACGTCCTCAGTCGCCTTAGGGAAATCAGAAGCCAAACGGCCTCACAGAGTCAAGTCCTCACTCCCTGCTCAAGCCCCTGCTCTTGGAGAGCAGCCAGCCCCTCTTCCTAAAGGGCTCAGCCACCGCCGCCAACCTCGGCCAGGCGGGGCCCCTCTCGCGCCCCCCGGGGTGGTCGCCCCGGCCGGGTACCGGCGAGCGCCAGGGCGGGCCGTCCGGCGCGGGCTTCCTGGAGCCGCTCACGTGTGGCGCGCCAGCCCGTCAAGGGCCCCGCGGCGGACAAAACTTCGGCGCCGGCGGGGAGCGGGAGGACCCGGACTCCGAGGGGCCGTGCGCGGGGAGGAGGAAACGCCGCCGCCCACTCTCGGCTTCCATCCCGTGCGCCGCGGCGCCTCGCCTCCTTATTCACCCAGCCCCTTTTCAGCCACGACCTCACTGGGGCCCCAGACACCTCCGCAACTTCGGGGAGGCTAAAGTTTGCAGCCAAAGCGGCGAGGCGTGGCCTCGGGCGGCGGGGGCGGAGTTAAAGTGAGGCTCCAGCCTCCGTCCCCTCTCTCTACCCCTCCAGCTCCACGGCCTCGGGCCGTGCCCCGCGTCCGCGGCAGGGGGCGGCCCGGGGCGGCCCGGCCGGTCTCAGGTCGCGGTCAGGCCCCGGGACCCGGCCCCGGCCCGCTGTGGGCCAGTCGAGATGCAAAGAGCGGCCTGACCCGCGGGGATTACGTAGGGGACGCGGGAGGCCCTGCGGCCGCGCCCAGGCCGGCAGAAGTCCTAGGCCCCGGGCGCGCACGAAGCTGCCCCGGCGGGAACGCTTCTCCTCCCGCCCGGCCCTCACCTCAGCGGCCACCCGCAGCGGACGCCGTTGCGCGCAGGCGGCTCCGGGCTCGGTCGCGGAGCCTGCGCGCGCCCGCCGCGCACGCTCGCTCCGCCCTCTCGCGGCGGGACGTGGCCGTGGCCGTGGGCGCGTGCGCGCGGGACCCGAAGGGCGGAGGCCTGCCCCGCCCCGTTCCCATGACAACGAGCGTGCGCATATCTCCCGGAGCTGTCAGGGGCGGAGTCCACCCGGCACCTTTCTACTTCTCGCAAACTACCTGGTTGCCGCGGGTGCCTGAGCGAAGAACTTCTGGGCGTCTGGGTTGGCGAGAGCAGCACGGGAAGTCCGCCTGGGAGCCCGCAGCAGAGCCAGGCCGGGGTCCAGGAAGATGGCACCAGAGAGGAGCGTTTGGAGAGGTTTGGGGAGTGGCACAGCAGTATCAGCCTCTGGCATTTGTACCGTCTGTGGTCCTGCCAGTTTCTCCCATTGAGGCTTCGCGACAGGCCTGGGAACCGTGCAAGGCAGGGCCACTTGCTCCCGTTTTACAACTGAGGGACTGAAGTCCATTCTGGACTCAGAGAAGCAGCTGGTGGATCCAAGCTCTGGACAGCACAAATATCAGCTTCCTGCCTCCAACATTCCACCCCACCCATCCCCTAACCGGAGCACAGGAGTGCGCTGTCGTGCGTTCCACATGAGTTGAGTACCACTCCCTGCCAGGGCAGTTCTAGGGGCTAAGGGTACTGAATGAACGAAACAAAGGCCCATCATCCTGGAGCTCAGGGTGCCCGGAGAACGCCTCCGCCCTGGATGTGGTGGGTCAGCCCTTCTAGTTTAGCCTGTACTGGGTGGGTAACTGCCAGGTCAAGTGTCAGCTCCTTGAAGACAAGCACCATCTTCAGCTCTTATTTCTGAGGACCTACAAACGACAAAGCACTCTTCTAGGGCCCCAAGAAAAACCTTGCCCTCCTGAGAGGCCCAGTCTTGCAGTGGAGGGGTTGGGGAGAGGACAACTATGCTCATAAGCTTGGCTACAAGACAGGCTGGGCCAAGAGACACGGGTGACTGATGCTCGGGAGTGCAGCGGTACGGTGGAGCCCCACTGCCACACTAGCAAAGGGCAGGCTGGGCACAGAGACACTTGTGATCCTGGTTTCCTTTCCCTTTGTTTCACATTGTTCCTTCCGCAGGCTGGGAAGACTGAACCTCATCACAGGGGCAAGCCTGTCCCAGCCGTTTGGGCAAACTGGCAGGAGGGGCAGCTCACAGGCACTGAGGGCTAGGCTGGCGGTGTTGTGGCAGTCCTGTTTTGCTTGTGATCAGGCTTGAACACTTTGGGTGCCCCAAGCAAGCGGGCAATACGCTTGGAAGCATTTTCTGTGACACGAAGAAGGACCAGTGCAACGGCTGAGACAGATGGCCTCTGCCTGCAGGGTTTGCACGGTCGGTTCTGCTTCTCAGAAGCTGAGGAACTTCTCCCAAGAAACCATTATCTGGAGCTGTTCTTTCTTCATCTTGTCCTTTAGCCTAGCTGGGGAACTCCAGGGCCCCACATCAGAGTTCAGGGTGTGCCTAAGGAGTCTGCTTGTGGCTAGGACTGCAAGCCCTCTGTCTCCCTGGCTTCATCTCAGGCGGCTCCCAACAGAGAGGCCCGTGGCAGGACCCCTGCAAGGCCTTCGCTGGCCACCAGGAGGCAGCAAACAAAGCTCTTTTCTCTTCCTGCAGGTAACTGGGAGCTGAGCGGCTCACCTTGCTACCTGGCCCACACACCGCTCCACTCCCAGTTCTGTCTCCCAATAGCGCATTCTTCTCTCAGGAGCCCAGATTTGGCCTTTTCTCCTCCTGCTTTCCCCTGTCCAAGGAATCCCCACAGAAGCTCTTTAATTCTCCCTTAATAAATTCCCAGAGAATGTTCCCCCAGGGCTCCTCCCCTTAAAGGACCAAACTTGGGGAACCAGAGTGGACTGTCTCCCCCTTTCCCTAGCTCCTCCCGTTCCAGAGCCCTGGTTTTCTGAGGCAGTGGTTAGTGTGTGAGACTGCACCCGCCACCTCCCACCTTCTTTCTGAAGGTACTGATGCTGCACCCAATCCCCAGACACTCACAGCCTCCTTAGGGCTGCCCCTGCAGGATGTGCCATAACCGAGGACCAGTTAACCTCAAGCCACCCTGAGTCAGCTTCGCCATTTCCTCTAGAGCTTGGAAAGGCAGTCCCCTTCCGGTGAGCCACGACAGGAAGAGGCTGCCAGCAGTCTGGTGTCTGTTCCCACCTGCCCTCCCCCCACCCCGCAGGTGCCATCCCAGCACCCACTGTACTCCAAGTTGTATCCCTTTCACCACCACCCAGCCGAACAGCTGTCAGATAATCCCTTGATCAAACAACACTGCCTTCTTGAGTTTAAATTTTATTTTACAAAAAGAGAAATAAAGAAAACTGATAGGCAGTTATACTGACTTACAATTGTTCTGTTTGCTTTTTTAAAAAAGTGACATGAAACACAAGTAAAAATAAATACGTCATAGAAACAGCCAGTTGCCCAGTCTCTGGGGCAGGAGCACCTGCCCCGCCGAGAGGGAAGCCCATGACCACACCAGCGGCTGGAGCACCGGCCGCAGGTGCTGCTCAAAGCCAGGCGCAGGTCCCAGGCCTCAGGGGGCGTCCTGAGGAAAGAAGACGGAAAACCAAAGCCAGATGCCAGGTCCCTGGGGCCACCTCATCTCTCCCCACTATTCCCGGCAGCAACATGGCCTTAGTGGTTATCCACTGCAGCCCCCTCGACCCCCCTGAACCCCAGTCCCCTGACCCTGCTGGAGAGGGTACAGGGAAAAACCGGTCTTGGGCAGGCTAAGGGGATCCTTCCGGTGAGTCCCCAGCCCACCCTGAGTAACACAACCAGATAAGTCAGTTTACACCCATGTGCACGAGCTTGCGTGTGCACGTGCACACATTCTGACACGTGCACGCACACACACACACACCTGGGCTGAGCTCTCTTCCAGGGGAGGGTCCTGGATCGGGTCACAGTATGAGGTCCCCTCTCTCCTATCACCCCAGTAGTGGTAACAGGGAGTACCCAAATCTCTCCCGGCCCTCTGCCCCAGACTCTGCAGCCCGCCGGGCTACCTCTCCCCAGCACATGAGATCACTGTGTCGAATGGGCCTGCGAGAGGAGGGGCAGACTCAGGTCCCTGAAGAGCAAAGAAGCTGGACACTGCTTGCTCCAGAAGTTCATCGTCAGACTCGGGGATGCATAAAGGCCCAGGGCCAAACTAGTGGCACAGACAGACATTAAGGGGTGATAGTGAAATACACAAGGGGGAAGAGAAGCGTCAGGAGGGGGAGGACGTCCCAGGGTGACGGATGGAGAGTGCAGCATTCACGCAGGCCTTGGGGGAGAGTCAGCGAAGGGCCAGAAAGTCTCCCGGGGGCCCCTGGGGCTAGGAGCTCCTCTCTCAGGGGTTTTGGTGGGAGAAGAGCCGCTTAGCTGGGTACACAGGAGACCATGGCTCAGAAGGGACAGATTGGTCTGAGGAATCACAGGGAACTGGGAAACAGGAGGAAGGGGTCATGGCCAGGAACAGTAGGGACAAGGAATGTCAGGCCCCCAGACGACCTTCCACATGGGAGGAGGACTCAGTTCCAGAGCAACACCAGGTGTGAATGGACTGAAGCAGAGGGCCTTGCTCTTCTCACAACTTTGGGAGTGACAAGTCCCACCCGGACGGCTGAAGTGTAGGTGAGTGTTTCAACCTATTAGCGAACCTTTGCCCTGGCTTTGCTTCATGCCCTGGAGTGGGAAATTTCATATTTAGCTGTGAATCACAAGTATATAGAGATTCCATACACTAATTCCTAGGGAAGAGCGTTCCAAGGAGCATGAGACAGATGCTTAAGATGCACAACTCGAGAGGGCGAGGACTTTGCAGACATCCAGTCTGAAGAGACATCTGTTCCAACATGGTTCACTTACTTTCTTAAGTAGCTACTTTATCTCAGTCCAATTTTTATCCACAAAGATACTAAGAAAAGGAAACCGAATATCACTACAAATGGCAATCCTGAATTGTTAAGTTGTACTATGTTCCTCAGGCTGAGAGTTTAGGCTAAACCAGCTGGACAGGGGCCTCTGAAAACATTCCATGGAAGACAATAGTGAGGGGAAGATGCCTGCTCCTGACCTCCTGCCCTCCCTCACATCACCATTCTTCCCTCACTCAGGCCTGGACGGCACGTGGAAACCACCACCAAGTGTTTTTGATCAAAAAAATCTGCGAACATAGCTCTTAGGCTGAGACGTTTCCCGCTTCCCTCACACACACGCTCATGTTTGGTGTGCATGCACACCTGCCTACCAGCGCACATAGAGACAGCAAAAAAGCCAGATAAATGTTTTCAGGTTCATTAAAAATTAAACAAACAAAAAGAAAAACCATGGAACTGGTAGCACTCTAATTCCCCACGATCCCACCCCACCCGCCTACACAACGTCAGCTGCACATACCAACGAAAGCCTTCTCTAGCCAGGTGGGCCTCCCCAATCTATGGCCTCTCCCAAGTGGAAGCACTGGGCAGAGAGCAGGCACGTGCTGCCCCTCAGAACACGCACTCACTTTCTGGTACCTTCAAAAGCTCATCCCTCCAGTGACTGGTTTTAATTCCCTGCTGGGACAGCTTCTGGATTCTCGGAGGCTGCTGCTGTGATTTTTTAGAGGTGAACACAGAAACGTCCCACCTTCTCCAACCAACACTGGGATCCCAGTGCTCCGGGCCTCGGAGGCAGCGGCTGTAGCCCAGGGTGTGAGTGCATTCTGCAAACTGAAGACCCAGGCCAGCTCACTCCCACTCCCGCCAGCCTCAGCCGGAAGGCCCACTCCAACCGGGTCCCTTCGCCATCCATCCTGGGATGCAGCTGAAGGAGAAAGCACTGGCTGGAACTGTTTTTAAATTATGAAAGTAATTTGCATAGCTACATTGTAATCTAAGGCTTCTATGAGTAGGAGAGTTCCGTGTCTGACAGCGTGCTTCTGAAAAGAGAGGAAAAAAGCGCCTCGAGTGCCACTCTTGGTGTAATTGGACAGCGCACACACACGCACACACACACACACTCACTCATCAGCCACCTCTTTGTCTCTTCTCTGGGGACAATACCCCAGAGTGTGTAAGGCCGTCCAACAGTGGAAACGGGCTGGTAGGAAGAGTTTCAGGAGCAGTTACTACTAGGGGGGACCTGATTCAGCTGCCTCCAGGGCCGGGGAGAGGCAGGTGCCCCACCACGGGGTGGCGGTAAAGCTCTAGAGCCAGACAAGGTGTGCTCGTCATGAAGAAACGTGCAGAGAAGTCCAGCAGCCAGGGCGGGAAGCCAAGAGGAAGACAGCCAGCGTTCAGGCTTAAAGACTAGCGGCCCCTCCCTTGGCACTGGCAACAAGAAAGGGGAGACCCAGAATGACCGATGTGTTCTTTTAAGACAAAAGCCAGACCTGACGCTCCCAGAGAGCAACAGCTCCTCCAGGTTCCTTCAAAGAAGATGGAGGGAGCGGACGCCAGGCCTCACGGATCATCTGATGGTCTGGGCAAGCGAGACACTTCCCATTTGGAAATCCACAGTCTGTTCCCTCAACCCAGGAGCCACCTATACTCAGCTTCACGACTCAGCACAGAGAACTGGCCTTGAAGGTCATCGGAGGGGCATATGGCTCCAAAGTTGGGGTCCCTTACTTCCCAGTAGTGAACTCCATGATCCCAAGTTCAAAGTCTGGGGTGAGTCTCCCCTCCACTAACTCTCAGCCACAGGAGTCCCTGATCTTCCTGAAAGGCCATTTCCTGAAAATGTAGTTGTTTGCTGCAACCTTGGTCACGCCTGGCTCTCCTTCCTCGGTCAGTTCACCGCCCACCTGGGACTCGCTCGCCAGCGGCTACGGGGTCTGGTATACCTTAACATTGCCCGTCCCGTCTCCTGCCCTCCCACCGCGCCACCAAAAAATAAAAATAAAAAAAAAAGACACATGAAAAGTCCAAATAATAAATAATTGCCCATAAGAAATAAATTAACATGGAGCCCTCTAATGGGGACAGGAAGGATGAGAAAGGCCACCAGCACAGGCAGCGGGGGCCCAGCGCCATCCTTGCGAAGAATGTCTTTTCTGGCCACGACTCCACGACCTGTCACTCACACCGCGCAGTGCCTCTCCGCCCAGCCTCTCTGCACACGGACAAGCTCACGCCCTGGAAAGGGAGGCCTGCTTAGAGACAGCCCCTGGGGAAAGAGACAGGTTGCTAATGCCCATTTTCTCTCCTAATTTCCCCCAAATTCTGACACCCGTGGCTCTGCCAGCCGGGGACGTGGGCGGCCCGGGCCTTCTCCTTGCCCAGCTGGGAGGAAACCCGTGGTTCCCACGGCTCTTCTCCCGGCTCGCCCTGAGGCTCACACTAACACTCGCCATGGACCACTGCGCTCTGATTTCCATTTTTAAAAAGATAAACTTACTCTTTAGTTTCCCCTGTGGTCTGTCCCTCCCTCCCTCCCTCCCTTCCCGCCCACCTTCACCCCCGTTACATACATGTACGTACATACACAAACACACGCGCACGCACAAACACACATACCTGGTCTGCTTCCTTCCCACCCCCTAAAGACTCCGCTCCGCATGGACTCTCAGTCTGCTCTCCCTGGCCCCCCTTCTTTCCTCTTCCTCCCCCCTCCCTCCCCTCCCCTCTCCAGGCCCAGCTAAATCACCCAGTAAGGCAGCTCTCTTGGGAGAGAATGTTCCCAAAGACAGAAATGGGATGTGAGCTTCCACACTCAGGCGGGCGAGCAAGCGAGCAGACAGCACACGCAAGGCAGGCAGGAGGGGGCAGGCGGCCCTGCCCTCCGTTCCTGGTTTGGGTCCCTGATTTCCCGCTATTGCTGCTCTGTTGGATTTTTTTGCCTCTTCTGTCAAACTGTCACAGAGCCCTACGGCTATGGTAAACCACCCTTCTCTGTCCTCTCCTCTTCCTTTCCTGCCAAGCGCCCTCTTAGAAATCCCAGATCGCTGCCTTCCAGCTTGGCGGGCAACCTGCTGGGGGCCCGGGTGAGGTGGAGAGGGGCTCCCCAGCTATTTCCCAGTGATCTCTATCACGTCGTCATCCTTATCCTCATCATCATTGGAGCTGAACCCCACCTCGGCAACCTCATGAGAGTCGAACGGAGGCACCTGGGACCGGAGAAGGCCGCCCACTGGGTAGCCTGCGTGTGCGGACATGTAGCCGGGATAGACGGACATGCCCCGCGAGAGGCTGCTGGGCAAGACGGGGAGGGGAAAGGCGCGAACATCCTCGGCTCGGACAGGAGTGGCTGTGAGAACGGGAGGGGGTAGCTGGGCAGAATCCCTGGGACAGAGGGGTTGAGCATGAAGGAGGGGCTGCTGGCAGTGACTGAGGTAGCCGTGGAAGAAGAACTGACGGGGCCTGCGGGCCCCAGGGGGTCAGTAGTCACTGGGAACACCAGGCGGGCGCCTGCCAGCAAATTGGACAGCTGGTAGTAGGAGGGGGAACTGCCCATGAACGGGGAGCTCTCCCCGGCCTGCGAGGTGAAGGGGGCGGTGAGGTTATGGTTTAAGGAGACGGGTGGCATGGGAAACCCGCCAGACACTGGATACCCGTGTTCGTACGGCTGCACGGGCGCTGGCACATGGCCCTTCCTGGACCGCCGGCGGGCTGACTCCTGCGCAGCAGGTGGTGTGACCAACTTTCGCTTGTGGCCCCTTAAGTCCAACACTGGGTGCTTGTCACCACAGGGCTGGCCGGTCACCAAGAGGGAACTATTGAGGCAATGGCCCCCATGTCGAGGCTCAGTCCCCAGGGCTGTCCCAGGCACAGCAGCGCTGTCCACAAGTTGGGCCGGGGGGCCAGGCAGGGCGGCACTGGCGCTCGGGAGCTCTGACGGGACCCCCGGGCCGCAGCCACGTCCGCGTACTGCTGGAGCTCACTGAGGACCTCCGGGCTGTCTGGAGAGACGGGCCTGGCCAGCCCCTCAGGGTCGGTGGCTTTGGGTGATGAGGCACTGTGTCTGCCGTTGCTTGTGGACTCGAGAGAAGGCCCCTGGGAACCTGGGCACAAAATACAGGTAACTGAGAACCAGAATGGCAGGGAGACATGGAGGATGTAGGAAAAACTGCCATGAAAAAAAAATCCTATCCCATGGTCCCCAAAATTCAAATAGTTTGATGTCCAAACAACATCGCCCAGTCAGCTTTGCCCAGTCCCAAAGAAAGCAAGCCTCTGAGCTAGGAAACAAGTGTACCCGTGACGAAACAGGTGACTTCCCTTCACCCCAGGTCCCCAATCTGTAAAGCTCCGCCCAGCTGAAGCCTATGAGATAATGGAGGTGAAATGCTAAGCGATCATTCTTATAACTAGTCAGACTCCTTCTGGAGGCAAAGGGTCAGTGACCAGGATGGGAGAAATGAGGAAAACAAAGTCTAAAAAGCAATCCATCCTGGTTTAAAAACAAAGCATCGCGGCCATGGAGGACGACTGGGACCACAGCGAGGACTGTGGGATGGCCCGGGCCGGAGGGAGCGCTACGGAAGTCTCGATTTTCCCTCAGTGTGACAGGGGTGCTGCAATAGTTAGGAGACGTGCACTGTGATCTTTAGGGGTGAAGGAGCTGATGTCTTCAACTTACAAAGAGTCGAAAGAAACAACAGAATGTTTGTGAGAAGGAGCAGCCACTGGGCCCACGTGCAGGTCGCACGGTGCTCATGGCGCTGCTCTTTCGACTGGCCAGTGCGTGTGACCATTTCCTCGGTCAGAGCTGGGAACGGGAGCAGCCTGGCTCAGACTGCACGCAGGAGGGACGGATGAGAACCGCCTCGACAGAGGGGACCTGGGCAAGAGTTCCTCACGGGTCGATGTGCCACACACATACCCTGACCTGAACCAATCCCACTCCTAGGAAGTTATCCTACAGATACCCCCACGTGACTGGGCGCCAGTACTGCAATGGCGGCGCCAGACCAGCTAAACGTCCAAGGACAGGGAACTGGGGAGTACACTGCGTTACACCCATCTGCTGGCGTCCTGGCCCACCCTTCAATGAGGCCCATCTAAAGCAATGACAAGGAACGAGCCCTGAGCTATGCTGGTGAGTGAAAAGGAAGAAATAGTGTACTACAGTAAGTTAGCATTCGTTTTAAAAACACAAAGGGTCTCTGGCCATGCCACCCTGAACGAGCCCGATCCTGTCTGATCTCGGAAGCTAAGCAGGGTCGGGCTTGGTTAGTGCTTGGATGGGAGACCACCTAAGAAGTCCAGGTGCTGTAGGTGTTAAAAAAAAAAAAAAGTACAAAGAAAACTCACATACATACATTTCTTATACAGACAGAAATGCATCTCTGTACATGTACACGTATAGAACATCTCTAAAAACAAACAGAGGAGAGCAGCACCTCCAGGAAAGAGCAATGCATGGCTGGAGGTGTGGGGGAGAAAAACTTACTTTTCACTTTACCCCTTTCTATACCTCTTGAATTATGAACCAGGTAGACATTAACTATTCAAAAACTAAATTAATTACGAATGAAACTAAACAAAACAAAAACAAACAAAATCACAGATAAATGATTGACAGATGACAGATGACAGACAGACAGACAGACAGTGGACGCCACCATACCTGAGGCGGCCATCCGACCGTCTTCAGGAGCCTTTGGTTTGCCGGTCGCCCGGACAGCAAAGATCCGCCCGTCGCTGGTGCGGATGTATGTCCCTAAGAGGAGACACAAGGAAGGCTGATGGCGCGGGCCTGGGCGCGGCCGGCCCTGCGGAACGCCAGGCCTGGGGGCTGCGGGCTGGGCGACAGCTATAAAATTAGGTTCACACCCTCTCCGAAGACCCCCGAAATGAGTGGGGTGACTGAGCTGTGGGCCCAATATTACTAGTTATTCCACAAAACAGTGATGTGCACAACTGCTACGTACCAGGCACTGTTCTAGACCCCGAAGCACGTAAGACCTTTGAAAAGGGCCCTGTCTCATGGAGCTCGCCTCTGGAGCAGGAGATGGACAACAGTACCAGCAACTACCCGGACAGGTGAAATGCAGTGAGGGAACACGTGGTGCTGTGAAGGAGGAGAGGGGCTCTGGCCCAGGTCCGTCTCTTGGTCTGGGAGGAAGGAGCCTGACTGCCCAACACTCTCTCCCCCGGCAGGCCTAATTCTAGACCTGCGTTCTACTCCCATGCAGCACGAACCCACCTTCTCTTGTCCTGGGTATGTCTTTTGATCTATCCTGGAGGGTTAGGGCTGCCTCTAGGCCAGAGGTTGGCAAATTTTTTCTTAAAAGACCAGTTAGTAAATATGTTTGACTTTGGCATCGTTAGATCTCTCTTGCAACTACTCAATTCTGTAGCAGGAAAAGAGCTAGGCATGGTTATGATCTAAAAATATTTGTGGACCCCGAAATGTGAATTTCATGTAATTTTCACCTGTTACACAATATTATTCTTTTGACTTTTTCCCCCAACCAACTGAAAATGTAAGACACATTCTTAGCTCACAGGTACGGTAATAGGAAGCAGGCTGGGTCTCGCTAGTGGGCCAGCCAGAGCCTGCCAACCCCTGCTCTGGGCAGGAAGAACCTGGTAAGGGGGTTGGGTACGGTTTTCTCTGTGTGTCATATAGTTTGTGGCATCTTTTCCTTGAACCTAAAGGTACTTTGACCCACCAGAGGCTAGGGCAAAATCTCCTCACTAAACGGGGAGCCTCACAGAGTAAAGGCTGAAATGACAGATAGATTTAGAGATTTAGAGAGAGTCCTGACACTGCCCAGCCCAGATTTCTCATTCCGGCCATCTCATCTCCCTCTGAGACGGCTGGAGGCAGTGGACTTTTAAAATTACGACTCTTGAAAATTCTGCTAAGCAATCGATGTATATCCATTCATCCTCCTGATACATTTCCTGCTTAGAGACCTCCCCCCATTCCAAACAAGCGGGTGAGAGGACACAAGTACCATACATGTTGGCTTAGGACCCACTGCACAGCTCCTTCCCCCGTTTTGATTTCCCCGTGTACAGTG
The DNA here is from genome assembly GCA_003508835.1 of Eonycteris spelaea. Classification (NCBI taxonomy): domain Eukaryota; kingdom Metazoa; phylum Chordata; class Mammalia; order Chiroptera; family Pteropodidae; genus Eonycteris; species Eonycteris spelaea. Next base: position 3,972,934 of record PUFA01000145.1, on the reverse strand, counting down.
AGCCCAGATGTTACGCTTTGATTGCCGAAACGTTGTTTTAAAGACATTCATCCTCAATAACAAGCTGCAGCTGTATGACACTGTGACTAGCTGAACAACTAGATGATGAACCAGTGGGCCCCCGCCCATGAAATCCCCTTTTAGAAAGCCCAGGGTAACCGAGGTAACTGCTCCTTGAGTGACCCTGCTTTTCTTTTCCCATGCTCAAATTTCCGCTCTTATGTTTTAAATTCACCAATAAAGTGAACCGCAAAGCCCTAGGCACCCCACTCCTGAACCCTAATAAAAGCAGAGACTGAGGCTCATACTCTCGCTCGCCCTCTCCACCCATGATCTCCCTGTGAGGCCCTCGAGCAAGCCACGTAAGCCTCCAGGACTTGTGAGTAATAAACCTTGTCTTTTCCAAGTTCCCTGATGGTTGCTGTGTCTTGTAATTACAATAACCACAAGGGCCAGTTTGGCCACAACACTGGCTCTGGGGCGATCGGCGGGGGTGGGGGCGGAGCGGGGCGAAGTGTTTACACAGGAAGTACAGGACCAGGTGAATTAGGCGTTGCTAGCATCGCCATCAGTAGGCTGAGACCGACACAAAACACGCGGTCTACCCGGCCCACCCCATGGTTCTCCACGGAAGCAATGGTAAAACGCAGAAATGCAGGAACCCTCACTCCCTTCTTTTAGGCTACTGCCAGATATCCTTCGGGCCCACCTCTACCTACTAAGCAACTAGAAGAGTCACGTTCTCATGCTTCCCCTACATGTGACGCTCTTACAGGATGGTCCCTATGCCCCTCCAGCACCAGCCCTCTCACCTTTTGTCCCACGGATGATGTGGATGCTCTCGCCAGCGTTAATTCTTGCCTGTACATCTGTGGAGCTGTTGAGTCCAGGAATAACGATATCTAGTGAAGACACAGAACTCAGGTTGGGATGACGTGGGCCTGACCGAGGCGGGGCAGGGGGCTGCACAGTCCACATCCACCCCGCTCCCCAGCGGTTCTTAGAAAGCCGCTCGGCAGAGCAGAGCTCAGAACCGAGCGGGCGGAGCAAGCAGGACCTCTCACAACTGTCGAAACAAAGAACACTGCGAAAATAAGCTTTTTAGAAATCTGATCATCCTTCTGATCCATTTCCCCAGACTTAATTAAAAATTCATGGAGTTTCTGGCTTAGGAAAAGTTTTGGCGCACGCCAGCTTCAGCGGCCCGTGTGCTAAAACCGGAACGATACGGGGAAGATGAGCACGGCCTCTGCGCAAGGATGACACGCAAATTCGCGAGTGCCCCACAGTTTTAAGAAACCTAACGGCGGTGAACACAAGGCAATATGTATGACTTACCACTGAATTGTAAAACCAAAAATAAAAAAACTAAGTGTCAAACAAAAACATTAACGCCCCTATATAGTTTGTGAACATACAGCTTTAATGTGATTTCTTGGTCCCATATAAATATGGTTTGGAGCAAAGTAGCCCCCTTTCTTTCTGTAATAAGAAGTTTTGTGCTTTGAAGGAAAAAAAGTTTTGGTTCGAATGGTTATTGCTATGTATTCCCCCCGCCTCCTCGAGCTATCTGCGTGTCTGCTCCACATCACGCTGGGTCCCGGGGTGGCCTGGCCGCCCTGGCACCACCCGCGCCTGGCTGAGGGCGAAGGGCACTTTCATGATGAGGGGCGGCTCTTTCTTCACCTAGAGCACCCATGTAGGAAGGCCCAGAATACACAAGGTGCTGAATGAATGCTAAGATTCCTGCGTGAACGGTAACTTGAAAAGGGACGGCACCCGGAGAAGCCGGGAGCTCCCCACCTGTGGTGGTGACCACCTTCTGCACGAGGACGCCCGCGCGCTGCAGGTAGTTGATGGGGAAGTTCATAGCCGCGTTTGTGCCCGAGGCGGAGCTGACGCCGCCTCCCAGCGGGACATGCCGGGGCATCATCGGGATGGGGGTGGATGCACAGGACGGACACTGGCCACGGGCTTCTCGTCACTCTTCAGTGCTGGCTGCCTGTGAGAGGAAGACAAGCGCACGCAGAGCTCAGCAGAAGAGCCGCACTTCCTTTACACGCGGCCTGCAGAGCCTCTGCCGACGTTCCCGTCCCACAGCCCCAGCCGCTGCCGAGGGGAGACCTACGGGCCGTGGCCAGGCGGTGAGGGGTAAAGCCTCTCAGGGTCCAAGAAGAGCCAGATGCCCACGGAATAACCTCTTTATGGAGATGGGAGGCGACACCCGCTCCTCTGGAACTGGGGGCGTCTACATCCGTTACGGTTTGGTCCTTGCAGGAAAGTTAGGGAGGGGCAACGATGCACCGAGGGAAGAAAAGTTCCTCAGGACACAGTGCATGCTAAGCTGAAGACGAATGGGTGGGACTTTCCCTCTCACCCAAGGAACAAGGGCCATGTGAGGTCACGTGTGCAGGTCATCTGGAGAGACCATCTGTCCAACTTTAACTGTCTTTACTCTCTGAAACATCAAGTTTCAGTAAGTAATGCAGGCACCCCCCTCTCCTCTGCAGTGCTTTGCACTGGGTTCCTCCTGGGGCCGGTCTCCAAAGGACCCGCCTAGTCACAACCCCCACAAAAGCGGCAGCGGCCAAAACGCTGAGCACAGAAGCCAGGCTTCCAAATGGCACAGGCCCGTGGCCGGCCTGAGTGCAGGCTGCGCACCTTACTGCCAACATGCCAAAGTGTTCTCCCGTGGTCAGTGACGCATTCCTCACGCTTCTCCTTCCCTTCAATCAGGTGTTGGTACCTTGAGAAAGCTACCCGATTTAAGACTTTTGAAATTAAGTTCCTATCTACATGCTTTCTGAAGTCTGCATCTTGGTCTTTAGTCCCAGAAAAGAGACCTCCTTAGACCGATGCGTTCTTTCCTGTCTAAATGATGAAGCTCTGGGCAGCTGCCTGGACCCTAGGGACCCCACATTCCCAGACAGGCCAGACAGCACAGCGGGCTCAAGGGACTGGGGCCCACTTCCTAGGAGGCCTAGTCAGATGTCAGTGAGTCAGAAAGGTAACAGGAACCTAGCACGAGCCCCATACTCTGCAAGGGCTGAGGTGAGGATTTGGGTAGGAGGGCCTCTTCTCATGTACCCAGACAGGACAGGAATCAGCAGGAATGGCTCATTAAATGCTCTGAGAAGCTGCCGCCTCCCACAGGGCTGGAGCTAGGCCAGAAAAGGAGCTAACATCTCTTCACGGCCCAGACCGTCTGTCACACACCCCCTTCCCTGGACACCACACCACATGGCTTGCTCCCACTGGGTTTAGGCTTAGTCCATTTCTGCTGTTACACGGAAAAGCCCAGAAAAGAGAACAACGGGTGGAAGACAAGAAAGAAGAACATTCCCAGGCAATAGCATCTTGGAAAATGACAGAAATAAAGTCTAAAGGCTTTGAAAGCGTGACTTTCTACTTGAATGCATCTTGTACATAAAAGTAGCAAATTTACTCATCAAAAATTAGAGTCTTATATAAAATCTCATATGGTTTTATTTAGTTCCTTTAGAACCTCATTTGGCAAGTTTTTTTTTTTTACATGGACTCTTCTTAAGAAAGTTTTAAATCTATCCCACTCAAATAAAATAATTATCTTTAATTCAAGATAATCAAACAATTTAAAAATGCAAACCACCAATCAAGCAGCTAATCTGGTGCGGGCTCTGAGGCACCTTGTTTAAAATGAGAAAAAAAAATAGATAATTGTTCCATAATTTCTTATAAAAAGCCCTCTCTCCCTTAGCAATTGGCTTTTATCCTGTTCATATTCTGAACAGTTCTAGAAGTTGTAGTCAAGAAAAATATTTTTCCCTCAGGATCATGGCACAGCCACAGAATGCAATCCTATTAGGAGAAGCAGAATCCCCTGACTACACTTCAAGACTCACGAAGACCTGGCCTTCACCTTGAACCTCATTGCTAAGCAAGGTCTAAGAAGAAGATGCTGTGGATACGAGGCGGCTGTGCGGGAGAGCTGGGCCTCTGCTTTAGGAAGCTGCACTTCCAGGGAATCTAAAAGCCTCTCCTGATTCACAAGGCCAGCATCTCAGTCCCCGGCCAGAGCCATTTAAATGCCAGAGCTGATGAATGGCTTCGGCACCTCATTCAGGAGCAGCGCCTGTCAGTTCTCAGCCACGAAGAGCAAGTCGTGGTCTCTTCCCTCTGCTTCAAGAACGAACCAGTGGAAAGGTCCCGGCCTGGTGCAGCAGCACAGCTTCCTCCCCTTTCAGCGACTCACCAGTTTCTCTGACTGAAGGCGGGGATGCTGGTCAGGCTCTGGTCGCTGGCGGGATAATACTGCGCATATGACGGGCGGGTGTAGGGGACTGATGTGCGTTTGTCTTCCTCATAGCTTTTCTTCGCTGCTTTTTTCTCCGCCTTGGTCAGCTTGTGATCCTTTCGGTTAAGGAGCAATGACTCATGCTCAAAAGGCTCCTGGGGACACAGGAGGATGTTGATTTAATTACCAGTCTTTGTGCCAACATGGCTGATACACAGTGAGCCTCACTCTGAAACTGAGACAGGGCTGGCTGTCTTCAGCCCTAGCAAAGTGTGGATCCACAGGCAGGTTGACGGTCTTTTTCTCAAGAGCATAGCTCACAACTCCAACCCAGCGTCGGCTCCAGACAACTTAAGGCCGCCTTCCACATCAAAAGAATGGGAGAGTTCAGAGAAGTAACAGACTACAGTTTTAGAACTTTCCATCCCTTTTTCTGTTAGGAAAAAACACTGGCCAAATTATCCACATGGCTGACCTTAGCACGGGTAGGACCAGACTAGGGAGGGGATGGGCACTGCGTGGTGGGAAGAACCACTTGAATTTGTGTTGCTTGCATGAAACACAAGTTCGGATGACGGAAACAAGCTCGCCGGACAACGCTCCCTTGCTGCAAACGGACATAACTCGGCAGTACGTGCATGCCAGGTTCTTACCTTGGTGATGAGGTGAGGGTACTTCAGACAGGCAAGTTGTAAGACTGGCTCCTTGATCCCCTTTACGTTCAAGGAGGCTTGGGGAGCTGGCTCCTTCTCAACAAAGTGCAGCAGGTTCTCAACCTCCTTCCGGGTAAAGTTCAGCATTGGATTGAGATCATCCACCACCCGATCTAGAAGAAGAAGACATGGAGAAAGTCAGCACAGGGCAAGGAAGACGGCAAAGGCACAGCTACAGAGATCGGCAGAGACAAGAGAGGCTGTAGGTGGCATTGTCGTCACTAATATCTAAACTGCTCTAGGTCATTCCACATCTGAAAGTCAAAGACCAGGCCTGAGGCCCTGGTGAAGTGGAAATATAAGAGAAACCTGCATAACTAGCTCAACCCTTAGCATCAAACCCACCTTCAACAAGCTGAGGTCAAACCCCTCTTAAGCAATTATTTGAACCAGAACGAGATGGGAGGAATGGCTGCCTTTCTATGACTGAAAGCCTACCTGTGTCCCCACATCCTGCCCCTCCACTCCCCCACTGATACCGAAGGAGGCAGCCTGTATAAATGTGTCTCCTCCGAGCCCGAAAGATGGCCCACCTGACATGCCCTGCTTGGAAATCTGACGGTCATAGATCTTCTTTTCGAGGGTAAATCGGCCACAAGGCGGTAGATGTGACAGGGCTTTTTCTGGCCATAACGGTACACCCGACACACTGCCTGAGCGTCATGGCAAGGGTTCCAGGAAGCATCAAACACCACCACGCGGTTGGCACCGATCAGGTTCACGCCCAAGCACCCGGCCCTTTAAAACACAAGCCGACAATCACGGAGCCTTTACTTCTGAAGATGGCTTTCAAATTGGTTTTACCTTCTGTGACGCCTTCCTTCACAGCATGCTCTTTGTCCCAAGCACAACGTACTGGAAAAGTCTGCTGTCTTGATGATGAATAGCAGATGCCCGCAAACACCGAAAAGCAGGCCCGAAACGTCCGACACGGGGGTGCCCACCCGCTGAGACAGCCCACTCTCCACCCTCCGTAACGAGTACGGGCCCGGCGCCCTGGCCCCAGAGTGCTGTCACCTAGTGAGCAGAAACGCGTGCACACAGATGTTTCTGGTGCACTTAGTCTACGCTTAGGAGAATGACTGGCTCATACTCTATCAAGGGCATTCTGATGGCGGAGGCAGCAGAGACGTCAAGCTGCTTGGCATGAGACAAACAGTGCCATCAGCCTGGTACAGCTATACTGCACTTTCTGCTTCTTAAAACACATTCACATTCAGCACATCGTCTAAGCCTCAAACACTCCTGAGAGAAAGCCAATTATGACCATTGCTAATGAACGTCTCAAAGAACTTCGTGACGATGTCACGACGGCCCTAACGCACCTCCTTTCGGTGTCCTCCCTCTCACCTCCAAAACAACAAGCCAAACCTGAGCAGACCTCTTCTAACAGAGGTCAGATAAGCCTCTGGGCACCAGCCCATAGCCCTCTGACCTCCCCTCCCCAGATCCGCTCACCTTGTGGAGAGAAGGAACAGCCAGGTGGTGAGGTTGCTGGGATCATTGAACTGATTAATGAGCCGCTCCCTCTCAAAGGCGGGGGTGCTACCATCCAGCCCTAGAGCAGAAGGAAAACCACAAGAAATGGAGAGACGAGGGCAGGGGTACGCAGCCGAATCACTGGGTGAAGGTGTTTTAAAACCCAAACGCGTACACACACCACAGTGCTCAGATTCTACCGCCTGGGCATTCCAGGGGTCTACCGTGAAACCCGGCATCCATAATTTTAAAAATACCTCAGGGGATTCTTATGTGCAACAAAGATCATAAATTATGTTTCTTCCTTCAGTATCTTGGGTCAACTCTAAGGTCAAGGTTTCTAGACTTTACAGTGCATAAGACTCCCCCTAAATGCATAAGCTCGGTCGACAGGGGCTCGGGTGACCTCTCTGCCTCAGTCCCGTGAATCCCAACAAGAACAGAAGGACCAGGAGGCTTGTGCTTTGATATGGACGATGTTCTTCCCCCAGGAATCTGCATTGTTATCAAGCTCCTAAGGCTACGAACTTGCTATGAGGAGACAGGGAATGAATAACATGGAGCCGTGAGATGGCACATATGCGTGAAAATGGGGAAGCTCACAGGAGAAAAGATAACCTTCAGTGAAGAGGAAGCACAAATAAGTGGGGGCCTCGCTGGTCACCTCTGGGAAAGCAGAGAATAGGGTGTGAACACCACGCGGAGAAGGAACTGCCACAGCTGTAGGAAGCACTGGTTTAATCGCCTGGTGTCACAGGCTCTCAGTCGGCCCTGCCACCTGCCTTTCCAACCCGAGTTCCCACAAGGTCCAAGCACGCTCAGCACTGACTCACTGCGCAAGCCTACAGTCAGCACAGGGCTCCAGGCCAGACCCTGTGCTGGGGGGCTCCTCACCACCCCCGAACCCCCATTTCCCTAACTCTTTCCTTTAGTGCTTCTCAACAAGGGTGATTTCTCCACCCTCCACCCATAGGTGGCATTTGGCAAAGCCTGGAGACATTTTTGGTGGTTATAACTTGAGTGGATGCTACTGCCATCTAGCGAGCAGAGACCATGCTGCTAAACGCCTAGGAGGCGCATGCCTGTCCCCCGCCCCAGCAGAATTATCTGGCCCAAATGTCAGTATCTGGCCAGTAAGTGCCTGAGGTCAATATTTCTCAACCTTTTTTTTCATTACCACCCCTTAAGGTACCTTCTAATACATTTTCCCCCAATTACATGCCCCCGCCCATGTAATTTTAATATCACAGATACGGTATGTTTATTTACCATACGCATATTTGTACTTCATACTTCAAAAGTTAAGATGTTTTCATCCCCTCAAGAACCAATTTTCACCCCTTAGGAATGCTATTTCCCCCATAGAGAATACATGACCTCGGCTTGTGTTCACTCTGTTATTTCATCCTAGAATGACCTTTGCGTCACCCTAGTTCTGTAACTTCAAAGTCTCCATTTTTTGGAGTGCAAGGCCACCTCCTCCAGGGAGGGTCTTCTTCAACCATCCCCACCATGATGATTCTGTCCTCCCTCACAAGCTCAGGGCTGCTTTGTCCTTGACTTGTCACATCTCTGACAAAGACAAGGCCTAGGCCTTTTACTTCTCTGAGCTCGCCCTGACTCACCTAAGCATCCAGCCTGCAGCCCAGGGCCTCCCTGACAGCTGCTCACCCCCAGTATCTCCCTGCTCCTGGCTAACCACAGACAGTCCTATGCATCTGATGGAGAATAGAGTAGAGAAGAGAGGGAGAAGGAAGCCTTGAGCAGACCTTGCCAAGGCTGCGGGAACAAAGCAGCAATGAACTCACGGAAGTAGCTGACGTTCCGCACCCACTTCTGTACTCCCTGCCCCTCAGCACCAGGTGGAGGGGGCACTTCTCGTTTCCCCAGGAACTCCTCGATGAGAGCCAAGGTGGAAAGGCTTTGGCTGGAAGGAACAACAGTCGATTCAGAGGCTTCCAGACCCGAGGGCACCTCGTTCACCAACAGGCCCACGATAGTGTGCAGCCCTCTGACGGCGGGAGCTCCCACCACCTACGCCCCCTGTAAGAGGGGACCCCACCGACAACCACTGAGGATGTACCCCTCAGCTCACCATGAGAGCAGAGTCAGCCACACACTTATTACCACCATCCTGCTAAAAAACTCTGCCCTGTGACTTCTGCTGGGAAATTCTGGGGTGTAGCTCAGTGCGTAATAACAAATAACATGAGCATGAGAAACCAGCACAGCAGAGTACACGTCGGATCTAACCACAGGCCTCGGGCAAGGTCATGGGTCTCACGGGGGCGAAGCAGCACCGGCTGCTTCCAGGTTACGCATAGCCAGCCTCCTGCGAAGTGGTCCACAGAACCAGCAGGCTCTCCCCACGTTAGAGCCACTGCTGTCCTGGCAGAGCGTGTCACACATGGGAACACTCACTCCGAGGCGCCCGAGCCAGCCTCCTGCCACTGAGCACGCAGTGCAGCGTATTCTAGTCAGAACGAAGGAAAAGCGAGCTACTTTATGTCTGTTTTCTTGAGGAGTCAAGTCTGATGGGACTCAAAGCTCTGGCCAAACTGAGAATGTGACTCTGGAACAAATCACACTACTTAGTTGGCTTTACATACAAAGTTTAATTATCAAAAAAAAAAAAAAAAAAAAAAAAAAAGGCCAGGAAGGAAAGAAGCAAGACCAGGGGTCAGCAAATATTTGCTGTAAAGGGCAAGACAGTAAATATTTTCAGGCTTTGCATCTTCTTCCCCTTTTTCTTTGGGGGAAAAAAACCCCTTTTAGAATGTAAAAATTAGCTCTCAGGCTGTACAAAAACAGGCCACTAGCCACATCTGGCCTGGGCCACAACTTGAAGGATTAGTCTACAATCTGCAATGTTAGCCTCGGGTTTTAAATTGTTCTCTGCAGAGAAACTGCCCTGGACAAAAAAAGAAAGTCCAAGAAAGAGACAAAAGGCAAGGAAGGCCCTCACAAGAAGCACTGGGTCGCAGAAGCATGCAGAGAGAAAAGGGGGCCGGTGTGACCCCGGACGGCCTCGCTCTGCAGGGGCTGCGTCAGTCTAACCGGAGACACACAGCATCACTCAGGATTCCTCTTCCTACCTGAACACAAGGATCTTGTCCCCGAGCTTCACACTTTCCTCAATCAGGTGGAAAAGCAGCACCATCTTGGGCGAGTTCTCTAGGACTCCAGTCTGGTAATTAGTCAGAAGGTCCTTGGCCTGCAGGAGAGAAATGAGGGAGCTGGAAGCAGGCCCATGGCCAGATCACCAGAAACAGAATTCTCGCCCTCCGAGATAGCAGCTCACGGGCAGGCCCTGGAGTTCCCTGCACGGACCCTGGCAGTGTGTGGCGCAGGGGGCCCCCACCTGCTCCCGTGTGTGCCTCTTGCCGGCCCCTCCCAGCGGTGCACTGCCTGACTCACCCATTCGTACGTGACAATGTTGTTGCCTCGCTCCTGGAAAGGGTTGAAGCCGACCCCTTGTAGGAACCTGCTATTGGTTGCCTCTCCTATTGAGGAGGCCAAGGCACTGTCCTCGCCCTTGACTTTTGTCCCCTGCGATGGGCAGCGGGCACTAGTCCCCGCTGAGCCAAGCTCTTCCACATCCAGGTCCTGCTCGTTGGCCAGGTTCTCCTTCTGAAGGGCTTCATACAGCACGTCGGGGTGATTCCAGATCTGAGGTGCAAGTGAGAAGAGAGGTGGCAGGGGCAGACAAGCATGTGATGGTGTGCCAGGGCGTCTGGAAGCAGGCCCTTGCTCTCACGCACACCTCCCACAGCACCAGCGCGCACCATGACCAAAGAGTACAGTGTCCCCAGCCCCCTCAGAGTCCGAGAGCCTGCACGTTTGTTTTCACTAACTGACTCCGACTGCCACGACGCGTGGATGGGAGAGTTCACGCCAGGGACATGCCAGTACGCCCACAAGTAAGCAAAGAGGCCGCGTCACAAGCCTGTGTTCTTATTCTTATGCAGCAAGCACGCTCCTACTCGCTGAGTGGCGACAGTTCACTAACGTATGAAACAAGACCACTCTCTCCCATGGACGAATGCGGCTGGCTTCTAGATGACCGACCACAGGTCATTTCGGGAACTATTCCTGGCAGGAGCTGAGAATGCCCGGGGGGTGGGGGGAAGAGCGCACTGCACCCCAGCAGCCTCGTGGACCTCGCAGAGCCTCGCAGAGCGTCCCTGCTTTAGATTCCTGGCCCTGTTCTCTAGGATGTAGTTACGAGAGAAATATTTTGAAACTCCATCTGTCCCCAGACACACACCTTCAGCTGACTTATTAAAACAGTGGTCAATTGGGAATAATGCCCAATGGGTCAGCTGAGAGCTGCCAAAGAAAAGGTCCCCGTGAGGCAACAGGGAGCACTTGGCCGGGTCACAGACAAGTCACGGTTCGCCAACCTGCTCACGAGGCTTAGTGCTCAAGATGCCTGGGCCTTGCTGCCCCTAAACCATCTGACGCGTTATTGGGATAAAAGAGGTCTCAGCCTAATTAAACACAGAATCCAATGGAAGGTACTCTGAATAATTTGTCTAAGCTACGTAGTTTTTGAATCCTGATCATGCTAGCAGGCAAAAACGCTGCCCCACAATGAACGCTCCACCGTCACTCTCTTTTTCTGAGTAAAATAATCAGTGAGAGAGGAAGTGATTTCTCAAGTTTGGTATGACGAGTTGCACAGGTGAGTTGCACAACCACAAGGGGCACCGTGAGCATCACTGTCTATGCCTGGCGCCGCCAGGAACCGAGCAGACTCAGCCAACACATCCCTCCTTGGAGCCCCCAGGCCTCCGATGCAGGGCACCGAGGTGGCCCCTCTGATTTAATCTTCCCTTATCGAGGACTCCTTTGGTCCCTGTGCATCCTGGTCTGTCATCTCGGGATTCTCTGGGGCCTCAACGCACCTTGCAGCACACACAGAAAGCCTTGAGGGGGTTCAGCCCCAGCCAGCCGCTGCTACCACAGTCTCGGAAGCGGTCCATGAACTGCGTGTACAGATCTCGCTGGATCCTGGAGAGCCGCACCAGGATCACATTTTCTTCCTTGGCAGGGAGATGAATCTTCAGCACAGTGTGGCCTCTCCTACGAAGGCAGGGTCAGAGTCGACAAGGCAGTGGGGCCGGGAGGGGTCAGTGCGGGGTGAAAACAGAACCCTGCGTCTCCGCCACGGCCCCCTCCCGAGGGGGTCCACATTCACGACGAGGACAGCTGCAGCAGCCACCGGGAGGAAGCGCACTCTGAGGGCGAAAACTAACGCAAGAGGCGGAGTGGCCTGGCCCGGGGGGTCCAGGCTCTTACTCCCGGGGCCGCTTCTCTCAGCCTTCTCCACGTACGGCGTCTTAACAAGGACACACGTGCAGCCCAAGCTGCAGGCGCCGAGACGCTGACATGGCGAGGCCAGGCCCCTGACAGCCGCCACGCCCATGCGTTCGCCCCAGTCAGCAGGGCACCCGCTCTCCCTCGCGCCTCAGTGGGCAAGGCAAGTGTCCCTAGTAACTACAGATGACGTTTTGAGAGAAGCACGTCCAGGCCAAATAGTCAGAGGACGGAAACAGCATCTGTCCTCTGCTAGCTATACAGGAAAAGCTCCCGACAAAAAGGCAAGTTTCACTCTGCCCGAGGGGGAAGGGGCCCTCCCGTGGCCACGGCGCGCTCGGTACGCCAGGCCCCCCGGGGACTCGGGAAGGAGGCGGAGGCCGGCTCACCTCTGCACGAAGCCCTCCAGCAGGCTGTGCAGCACGTGGCTGCGGTACCGCATGAGGCGGACGTCCTGAGGCGTGCTGTCGACGCACTGCCCGTTCAGGATGGGGCGCTCGAACATGTTGCTGAACTCCTGCCGGTGCCCAGGAAGTCCGGGCGCACAAAGTCCACCATGCACCAGTACTCAATGAGGTTGTTCTGCAGCGGGTACCCGGTCAGCACCACCCGACGGCGAGAGCGAATGCTCTTCAGGGCCTGCGAGGTGCTGGCCTGGCAGTTTTTGATGCGATGTCCCTCGTCACAGATGACCACATCAGGGCCAGGGCGGCACAAGGCCTTCTCAAACTCTGGGGAGGGAAGAGGATCCGGAGTCAGAGGGTGACAGGGCCTGCTCTTAGTCAACAACGTGAGGAGTAGGGGTGCACCCTGGAGGAGAAGGAAGAACGAAGGGAGCAGGAAAGCAAGAGCCAGCCCCCGTTGGGGAAAGGGAGCCAGCCATTCAGGCTCCTGTGCGTCTGAAGGGACACTCAGCCTGGCCTGTCGACTCTTGAGGTCAATATCTCTTCCCTCTTTCCTCTCTGTATTTTTTCCCCTTTTGGCTAAGAGTAAAACTGACTTGCATTGCTGGCGTTAATAGCAACTGGGCAGCATTCAGCATGACTTTACACAGCACCAGCCTAGGATCAAAACTGAGCCTGGATGAGACAGCAATAATCTAGACACTTCAGGTGGCTCTTGCCACTGTCAGCACCTTGGCGCCATCAGAGGGCTGGCTAGTGGGAGCTAGCTAAAGGACAAGGTCTTCCTGGAGTGACCTGCCAGTCACTGCTAAGAGGCAAGTTCTTCCCAGCTCTGTAACAGAAACCTAAAACAAACATAACCTCACAGATGAAGAGAACTATAAAACGAAACAGCCTCTGAACCCTAAAAATACTCTCCCAAATGAGCAAAGGCCCCTCAGAAAAGGGAGTAGAACAACAAGAAGAATGGCTTTCACTGAAAAAACCGGGATAATTTTTTTTACAAAGTCACAAACAACATTATTATTACTCTGTATCTCAGTGACTTAGTGTTTTATAAATATTTCCTTCAGGCTGTCTCAGAATATCCCCAGTTACTCTCCCAACTGTCCTGAGAGAGAAACGGGGCCAGAAGGGCAGGGCAGTCTCCTCAAAGCCAGTCTGTGGCGTGGCCTAACCGGAAGTCCACGGCCTGCAGAGCGAGCGGACCTGAGAGCCAGAGGTCACCCCACCTCTCTTGGGGACCAGGATTTCTGCTACAACACAACACGGCACACATCAGCAATGCTTCACCTGTGGCAGGTGCTACGGCAGACACTTTTTGTCCTGAGACACTGCTAAGAGCATTCCCAGGGTAGGCTGCCCACCTCTTCGAAACTCCTGCTGTCGATCTTCCTCATCCAGATCAATGATGACCGGGTGAGAACGTTTCTTGGTTTTCTTCGGTCTACCTGTGGCAAAGGATTTCTTCAGGGTGAGGAGTCTGTACATTTCGTACCCCATCAGCAGCACCCCACCCTCTGACACCCAATCAGCCATCACTTTAGCACGGGCTGCCGTTGTCCTGCAAGAGTGAACAGAGAGAACACGTTATCACGGCCACTGCTCCCGGGGAAGAGCTCCTCACAGTCCCAGCCCTGCGGACTCCTGCGGCCAGACTTCACGTGGCAGCATCGCAGCGCTGGCCAGCTGCCCAAGCCTCCTGGAGATGCTAACTGCACTCAAGACGGACTGGGTCACTGATGGTTAAACAGCAGAAACAGAAATTCAATAGCACCAGGCAAGCGAAAGCGACAACCCCCCTGGATGTATGTGCATGACTACAAGTCTATATTCGAGAGAGGATTTCAAGCTTTTCCCATCGTAAATACAAGGTACTAAAAGCAAGGGCAACATTCTGCATGTCACCTGCTCAGGCTCCAGGGAAAAAGAGCCCAGGACAGGTAGTAGGAAAGAGGGAGTAGCGGAGACAAGATGACACTCAGCATAATTCCCTCACTCCTAAAAACTGAGCCCTGGCTGTATTTCATTAACTGCATGGGGACTAACAGTCCTGAAATCTAAGAAGGAGCAGCTGATCAGTCACGTGTGAGGCCACTCACAGTCCCCTCATTTTGATGTGCATGACCAAACGTCTCGAAAGACAGCCTCTACGGAAAAGAAAGTCTGCCTTCCCAACACCCCGTCAACAAGGGCAGAGCACGGACGGCTGGCTTGCATCAAGAAACGGCTTAAAATTTTGGAAACTGGGTTGACTCTATGGACTGGGAATATAAACAATTTTAGTTAAATCTAAAACAAAAAAAGATTTGTACCTTGCAGACTTAAAGCTGGACCATTAAAGGTCAATGACAGATTGGTGTTTAAAAGAAGGAACTGCTGAACTGATGAGAAAGGTAAAGGTGAAACGATAAAAGATGGAAAGTTTCGCTTCATCCTGTTGAATTTTGCTACTATAACATGGAAAACGGGACCGCGCGTGCAGATTTTTCAGGACATAAAAGCATCCTCAAGCACAACGCAAGAAGTTTCCCAGGCTACGTAACTCTGACTTTAAAGGTAGGTAGAGAAAAGACGAGCAGCAGGGAGAGCGAGAGGGACGCACCAAGAAACCCAAGGAGTCTGAGAGGGCAGGACACACACCCAAGGCCACCGCCCTGACACCTGGGTCCGGGGAGAAGTCTACAGGGAGTGGGCACAGAGGAGAGGGAGGCCACCTACTTGTGCTCGTCATTCAAGATGTGGACTTTAAAGAACCGAGGCTGGATTTCCTCGGGCTTGTTGTCAGCTGGAAGGGCTTCAGGAGCCGGGAGCCACATGTTGAACTCCGCCAGCCAATTCTGAAGAGTATTAACCTAAGAGAAAGCCAAGTCCACAAAGACGGTTTTAAGGAACAAGCCCAGAGCTAAGCTCATCCAGCTTCTTCGTGCCCAGTAAGGCATTAACCCAGAGCTCTTCCCAGGAGTGACTAAGGGTGTGTGTGGCTTCCCAAACTCTTACCGGCACAATGGCAAGGACAGTTTTGGCTGGCGTGTGGCGGAAAAGGACGTCGACGAAGGAGATCACTTGCAAAGTTTTCCCCAGACCCATGCTGTGGGCCAGGATACAGCCGAAGCCACTACTGGTCTTAAACCTCTCCAGGGACTCAACCAGGTTATCATACAAGAACCGGATCCCGCCGATCTGACAAGGGACACACAAAGACAAATGTCAGAAGGGCTGGCAAAGGCCAGCACTCCAGTTTTACTTACTTCGGAACTAGTTAGAATTATGTAAATGAGCAGGCACTACACAGACAGCTGGTGTGGACAGCTACGGAAACTTCCCTGTGCTCTGACTAGTCTGTCGGCTGGCAACGGTCTTGGAGAAAACACAGAACATTCACCTGGTACAATGGCCCGTGCCAGGCGAGAACTGGCAGTGACAAATTCCTGACAGGGCCTTTTACTCGGCCTGGCCTGGCTGCCCTCGGCTGCCCACTCCACGGGCAGTTCTGGCTGTGCGAGCTCTCGTGGTGCGCGACACGACCTTTGCCTTTACGGAACTTCCACTCACGGTCCCGGTTCCAGGCTCTGGGCAGCACAAACTGCTCTGCTCCCGACTACTTCCTAACCCAAGCCCTGCTCTCCAGAGAGCGTCTCAGTCCTGCAGATCTCACAGGAGGCTCAAGATCACTAAACCAAGAGATCCAGCACGTTACAGGATAGGGAAACCCTGAGGTCTGTCCCTTCCCATTCGGCAGGAATCCTGAAGCATCAACTGCTAGGAAGGCAGACCAGGCCTTTCCAATAGCCGCTTGTGGTACCAAACAAGCACTTCAGAGGCCGTGATGCCAATGACCACCAGCCGGCGAAGTCCACAGCAAGGATGCTGAAAGGAAACGAAGAGGCGTCGAGATCGGCCGTACCTGATGAGGTTTCACCGCCCGTGCCAGCTGCGGGGCCAGGAAGACATTCTCCTCCTCTGGAGGGTGGTTCAGGTTGACGAGGACCCGGCCCAGGGCATCGCGCTGGTTTAAGACGTCATTCACGTGGGTGCCACCCTTCTCCTCTTCCTCATCGTCCTCACTGACGGACTCACTGCTGTCCACAATGTGCAGAGTGTCCTCCTCCCCAGAGCTCAGTTCGATCACCTCTGAGACAGCAACAAAACAAAACACAAACGAAACCCGAGGGGCAGAGGTAATTTACTGCCCGTTGCTACAGCAAAAGATCACGGAAACAAAGGCAGAACTGTCGTCACTCATAAAAATTTCGATTTGTATTATTTCTTTCTTCCAGCTTCAAGTTAAGACAAGAGAGAAACTGACATTTACCACGACGACTCAGGGAGATTAGTCAGTCAGACCTCACAGCGAACGAGGAAGGACTCTCCTTGTTCTGCTCAGAGGTGCAGCTAATCTCTCAGGGTGAACTTTGGGTCAGGAGCAAGAAAGGGCACCTCCGGCTCGATCTTACCATCGCGACTGCTCTTTTCATCCTCACTGCCACTGCTACTGTCCAAACAAATGACTTCCTGGGCCAAGACTCGAGGAGGCAGTTGGGGACCATCGCTTGCTCTTAAGACAATTTCCTCTAGGGAAAGAAAGGTGGAAGGGAATGTGAAAATCACAAGTAGCGCGAACAACATTTCCCAGAATGATTCACCACCCGCCTCCTTTGCTGCCCTCACCGGGACTGTCCCCGAGGAGAGAAGTAGAGGGCGCCTCAAAAGCCTCAGCCTTCTTTCCAAATTCCCTCTTCTCCTAACATCCACCCGACCTCTAGAAAAGGTCCCAATCCCTTGGCATGTTAAGATCCAAAGTTAAGGAGAAAAAATCTAAATAAGATCAATTTGATAAGTACATTTTTATCCATCTTAACTTTTAAAAGGAGATTCCTCTGATTGTGTGCTCTCAGAGCTGAGTGACTTGAAAGGATTCCTGAGAGGTCACGACCTTCTTGCAGATGCGTCCTTGACCTCCGTGCCAGCTGAGCACCTCCTCCCCCGCAGCTCAGGGCCTTTCCTGCCACCTCCTCTGCTCACCGGGAAGAAACTCCAAGGGAACGGTGGAATGGGGGCCGCGTAATCCTTCCTCTGCTGCTCTAGGCGTTTCCTTCTTTCCAACTCTTCCTGTTGTGCTGCTTTGGTAACTGGCTCCAACTGGTCCTCCCGGAGCAGCTTCCTACACATTAAATGAGACGGCACTTGAGATCCGGGCAATGAAATGTCAAGCAACAGCGGGAAACCATCACTGCCACGCTCAGACTGCTGAGGTGGGGAAGCCACATCGGTCCCGCTCAATCCGCACAATGAGCAAGTTAAAAATCAAAAAGGAGGGGGACTTCAAGGCTCAGGTGGTTCTGGGCTTATACAGTTTTCACATTATTTAACTTCCTGACAGACGCCCCTGCCGACTCATCTCTGCACGTAACGGACCACGAGTAAAGCAGAGCAACATGTGATTGCTTCATAAAGCTGAAAAGCAGTATTAAAAAACTGAGTTCGTATACGGCAAAGTAGGATTATGGATAACTATACATCTTTGTTTCCCAAACTCAGGGAAATAATTTAAAGTTGTCATTATGTTAAAAAAAATAAATAAATAAAAGATGAGGGTAGGGGAGAGAAACATCATTTATCTCCTTTCAATAGCGAAACTGCTGTCTGGCAGACGGAGCGGCTGCGGGGGACCTGGGCAGCTAAGGATGTTCGCGTCTGCTGATTTCTTAGCTCAAGGAAGAAGCCCTTCCTTGGACCAGACAGACAGTCCCCCACCAACTGAAGCTGAGCTCTAAGAAGAGCAGAACTCAACTTCTTTCATCTCCTCTCGTTTTGAGACATCAGGAAAAAATAAAGGAAGCAACAGAGCCCACCCAGAGCACCCTACCATCCCCGGCGGGGCTCGAGTGCCACCCGCACCCGCCCCGCACCTTCCGACAGCCCGGCCCCGGGGCCTGCGCTGCGCCTTCACTGTTCACAGGCGCACACGGCTTACGCCCGTCCCCTCGGGAGAGAGGCCTTTCCTGCTCAGACCAGGCCTCTGCCACTGCCAGCCTCGAACGAAGGCGAGAGCTCGGCTCCCTCCCTCCTACCGGGGCACAGCTCACCGTATGTTCCTCCGCATGTGCGAGGGCTTCTGAGCTCTCTTCTTTTTGGGGTCCTCGGAGGCTAGGCTCTTGCCTTGGTGGCGCCTAAGCTGTTCTGAAGGCTCAGACTGAGATGAGGTAGTTGAAGTGCACCGTGGTGGCCGCTGCCCATCTTCCCCCAGCTGGGCGCACTCAGTGCCACACATGTCGTCCAGGGATGGGTCTGAAAAGACAAAGGGAAAGAGGTGCCAGGGACCAACTTTTACTGGGTTCTGATGCCAGACACACCTGGGTTCAAACCTTAACTCAGTGACCTGTTAGCTGGTCACCTAAGGCAAGTTATTTACACAACTCTGAACCTCAGCGGACTTGTCCGTAAAATGAGGAAAAGGGATGCCCACGCTTCAGAGCTGTTGCAAGGACTTACCGGAGGCTCACGGAAACTGAGAGCCATCACTCCTGCTATGAGTTAGCACTATGATCAGAGTACGGAGGCCTCATGGCCTTGGACTGCCCGGAAAGGGGCCGCTGGGTTCCAAATACTGCTCACACTCACTGGTATGACTCTAAGCAAGTCTCATCTGCACCAGGGAGAAAACGCCTCCTTTCGGTGCCTTAACGTGTTCACTCGTTTAATTCAGCAACCATGCACCAAGGGCTTAAAACACGGCAACCACTGTCCCAGATACTTCAAGGAACACTTCATATAGGACTCCTTCCCTTCAAGGAGTGTCTTTTCTAAACAACCTGATTAAAAAATGGGCAGAGGACCTGAAGAGACATTTCTGCGAAGAGGCCGTACGGATGGCCAATGCACATATGAAAAGATGCTCAACACCACTCATCGTCAGAGAAAGGCAAGCTAAAACCACAATGAGATCTCGCCTCACACCCGTCAGAATGGTCGTCATCAATAAATCAACAAACAAGTGTCGACGAGGATGTCGAGAAGAGGGAGCCCTCGTGCACTGCTGCTAGGATTTCAGATTGGTACAGCCGCTACGGAAAACAGTACAGAGGTTATTCAAAAACTCAAAGATGGAACTATCATACGACACAGCAATCCTTCTCCTGGGTATTTATCAAAGAACTCCAAAACACTACTTTGAAAAGATATATGTATCACTATGTTCACTGCAGCATTATTTAAAATAGCTGAGCTATGGATGCGACCTAAGTGACCAGTGACAGACAACTGGATAAAAGACGATGTGTCACACACACACCCTGGAATATCACTCAGCCATAAAAAAGAACGAAATCTTACCATTTATGACAACATGGATGGACCTAGAGGGTGTTATGCTAAGAGAAATGAGTCAGAGAAAGACAAGTATCATATGATTGCTTATATGTGGAATTTAAAAAACTAAATAAACAAAATAGAAACAAACTCACAGGTACAGGGAACAAACCGATGGTTGCCAGATGCGAGGAGGACGGAGGGTGAAAAAGGTGAAGGGACTAAGCAGTACAAACTGGCAGTGACAAAAGTCACAGGGATGTGGAGTACAGCATAGGGAATATAGTCAACGACATGGTAAGAACCATGT
Source organism: Eonycteris spelaea (assembly GCA_003508835.1). Lineage (NCBI taxonomy): Eukaryota > Metazoa > Chordata > Mammalia > Chiroptera > Pteropodidae > Eonycteris > Eonycteris spelaea. Next base: position 3,953,125 of record PUFA01000145.1, on the reverse strand, counting down.
GTGGTGTCGGGGGCACTAGCCTTTTCGGGGGGATCATTTCATAAGCTACATAAACGTCTAACCATTTAGGTGTACACTATATACTAACACTAATATAATATTGAATATCAACTGTAATTTAAAAAACTAAAAATAAAACATTATTTTTTAAAAAGAAATGACGTGCAAACTGCATTTTGTTGTCATTGCGAACATGCACACACAAACACAGCCCACACGAGGGTGTAGACATTTTCATTTTAAACCTCTCCGCGTGAAACTGCCATAAATGGCCACTATTGCCTCTCTCTGCCTTCACTTTTAGTTCGGCCTGACACACATTTGGGCATCTGCTCCGTACCAGGCCCTGTGCCAAGGCACCACGGAATGGTCCACATGGGGAACACGAACACAGTGCAGGGAGGAGAGCGCCTGAGAACGACACTTGAGGAGGATGCCTGACCCAGCCTGCTTAGGGCTGGGTATGGGGGCGCTTCCTGAGGACCGGGAGATCTGGATTTAATCTAACAAGATGGGTAGGCACCAACCGATAAAGGAGAAAAGAAGGAACATTGTGGGCTGGCACAGGAGCATAAGCAACAGGAACAGAGACTGTAAACAAGGTAGGAAACAGTTGGGAAAATACACGCAGTTCAATACTGGCTAAAATGAGCAGCAAAGCAACAGAAGGACAGGCCTTCCACCCATCGAGCACCTCCCTAGCTCTGCTCAGCAGCCCGTCGCCAAGGCAGACCCAGGTGTAGACAAACCGAGATCCTTCCTGGATACTGGCACAGAAGTCAACCCCCTCCCAGGAAGGATGGCTGCCCAACATCTAAGTTCCACTGCCCGGCGTGGGGGTGGGGCGCGGAAGCTGGTGTGGCCACTGGCCAAGTGGAGGGGGAGGGCGATGGCGGCTGTGGACATGTGTGCATGTGGGGCACACTCTCACGCAGGAACGCCCAGGGCGATTCGCTTCTCTGCAGCAGCTCTGGAAGCATCTTCCTGGGCCCTCACACTGAGAGACCCCTGCAGGCTTCAGGCAGGTGACCTTTGCTTTCTGAAGAGCAAAGGGGAAATGACCAAGGGAGGCGCCAGACAAAGAATGCTCGCGATGGGACACTGTGACACCTACCTGACACGAACAAGCAGGAGAAGACGTCACAGACCCTTCTCCATCACCACTGCATCCACAGCAAAGACAGCAGAGTCTGGGGCGGCAAGACGCACTGGGATGCAACGTGAGCCGTGGCTCACGACTTGTGCCGCCCGCTGAGGAGGCAAGGTGGCCCTGCTCGTGTGTCCAGACAGGCATGAGAACTAAGAGAGAGGCTCCAAAGTGGAGCTGCGTGTCCGCCCACCTGCCTCCCGAACTCACCCCTCCTCATGCGGCCCCTCTTCCACTCCCACCTGAAGCGCCACGACGGGAAGGAGCGCAGCAATCTGTTTTCCTTAAGAACGATCTTTCCTTCCGGGCTCCCGCCCCTCCAAAGAGCTAAGCCTTCCATGGCATTGTCACATACTACTACCGTCACCTTCGCCTAACTCGAGTCATTCTTGCCGCCTAAAAAGTGAGGCCATCAAATTCCTCCTCCCAAAGGTACAGGTGTCCGGACAGCAGACTCCCTAAGAGGGGGGTTATCTATTGCTAAGTGGCCACTTTCGCCAACACGGCACCTTGGCCTACACAACAATTACACTGGGGACTGGGTTGCCACACTTCGACTTGGAGTTGTACTTGGTCCTCTGATCTGGCTTTGATAATGACCTTTGATGCTCTCCTGGCCTTAAGGCTTTTGTTTCTATTTCATAAACAAATTTATTGAGGAACCACCTAGGAACAGCTGAGGCAAGGTGAGAGAGGAGGCAGATAGGACGAGAGTCAGAAGTACAGAGGAGAGGGGGGCCTGCCCAGTGAGGCCGAGGGGTTTGAACTTGATCTGCACTGCCGTGGAAATCTGTTGCCCACTGTTTTATTTCCTTCTTCGGCTCTCTGCCTTACAGACTGGGCTGCTCCAGGAGGAGGAGAACAGAACCTGAAAGTCTTTCAAGATCACAGACAAATTCACCATCAAACTTTCCAACTTGTAAGGTCTGGCTGTGAATTCCTGTTTGGCACGGGGTTCAATGTGGCCAAGCGCAGTAGCAATTTAAAAATGATTAGAGACAGCACACAAAGTTCTCATGCATATTTAGCTCAGACACAGGTTTCCCCTTCCTTTATGTAGAGGATGCAGGCCTAAACCAGCTCCTTACCACCCAGCATTCTCTGAATAAACCCTCAGCTTCTGGATTTTTACTGTTTGCTTCTTAGAGAGCTTTAGTTGATGTACTAATATTTAGTTTGTTGTCACATAAGTCAGTGTTTTATAATGGCTTCATTGCTGCTTCATGATGCTCATTATGAAATGTCTGGTTTCTACATAACATTATGCCACATCTTAAACTATTCTTAATAATAACAGTTATTTCAAAATTTCTATAATTTATTTTTCCTTAAATCAAAATGTAACTTTTTACTACATGCTCCTTTGAACCTCCTGAATATTGAACCATGTGAATTTAAAACCTAATCGCAATAATTAAACTTTCAAAAAATAGCCCTCCTCCAAACTCTAGAATTTAATCCTCAAAAAACCACTGGGGGGGCGGGGGGAAGGTTCAAAAAGAGGGTAAAGAGGCATGTGCTTTGCTAGACAGCAAAGAGAAGTCAGTGTCTGCACGGTTTAAAAGTCAATGTGGCCGCAGCTCAGGATCACAGAATCAGACCTGTTGGGAAATACCCTTGACACTTCTCCTTCCCATGAGGCAGCTGCGGGCAGTACTCACCAGAGCTACACAAACACCGATGAGCACTTACACACGCTCCTTGGGAATGAAGACCATCAAAACAAACACGACTAGGCCAACAGCAGTTCTGAAATAGAAACCCCTACTTTTCATTCACTGTAGGTACGAGGTGCAAACACTTCTAGGGCCCTTTCTCCAGCTGTTTCATCCCTTCTTCCCCCTCAATCCCATCTGCATCAGTGAAGATCAGTGGATTCCGACTCCTCCCATGTGCCTCCCGACATGATGCAGCAGGCTGCATACCCCGAAACCTACGATGTACGCGAGCCAAAACGACGACCGGGAATCTGAACATACCTGGCCTCTCACTCCCACTTTGTGAAAATACAGGGGACAAAGGGCTATGGTGAATTTAGTGAACGAGACCACAGGGATGTAATCAGTGACATCTAGCAATGAGCACGACAGTGCGAGTGAACCTTTTCTTCTACAAATAAATTTCAAGGCAAAAAGAAAATGAAAGTGGTAGAGAAGGCTTATCTATAACGAGATTTAAAGACAAATCAACTCAGCGTGGACCTTGCAGTGATTTTAATAAATTAACAGGAAAAATAACTTTTTAAAAGATAATCTGGTATTATCTAGATATTTTATAAGGAATTGCTTTTAAAAATTTAGGTGTGATATGCTATGGTGTGTGTTTGGTTTTTTGGTTTTTTAGAGCTTATATGTTAGAGAATCAAGACACTGAAGTGTTTACAGATAAAAGGTTACGTTAAGGGTCTACTTCGAAATAATCTAAGGTTGTGGGAAGCAGATGAAACAAGACGAGCCCGGTATTATCAACTACTGAAGCGACTATAGGGAAACAGGGTTCATTTCCCCACTGTTTCTATTTTTTTAATTATGTTTCAGATTTTCCCAAATAAAAAAAATTCATGACTTTTTTTAAAAAAAATTTAGTTTTAATGGAAAATAAAATGTAATGAGCGCTAATCTCTAATATTTGGTCTCAGGTTTTCCACATTCATTAATATATGTGCCTATTTTATACTGCTAATCAAAGAATACCCACCACTTTGTGTTCTTCTTTGGGTCACCTGTTACCTATAAATATTCCTTTGACACAATCCACACACTTGTCATTTTAATGGCTGGCTTCCAGTATAGCAAAGAATGCTTGTCATTCTCTTGCTGCTGGGCATTTGGGCTGTTTATTATTTTTCATTTGCATCTAGAGTAGCATAAGTATTTTCATAAAAATTATTTTTATTTTTGACTTACTTATTTGTGGTACAATCCACTATAGCTGGGGAAACGAGCAAAAAGCTTTAATGTCCAGGAATTGGCAAACTTTTTCTATAAAAGGCCAGATAGTCAATAACTTTAAGTTTTTTGGGCTATAAGGTCTCTGTTGCACTCCACTTTGACACCGTAGCTCAAAAGCAGCCACACAGAAACAAATGCGTGAACAAGTGTAGCTGTGGTCCAGTAAAACTTTATTGACAAAAACAGGTGAAAACAATTTTGAAGAGAAGAGAACTGAAGGAATCACACTTCCTAATTCTAAAACATACTATAAAGCTACAGTAATCAATACTGCATGGTACTGGCATAAAGACAGATATACAGACCAATAGAAAAGAACTGAGAGCCCAGAAATAAATCCTCACATATATGGTCAAATGATTTTCAAGAGGAGTACCAATACCATTTAACAGGAAAAGTACAGTATTTTCAGCAAATGGTATTGAGGAAACTGGACAGCCACATGCAGAAGAATGAAATTGGACCCTTACCTTATGCTATATACAAAAATTATCTCAAAATGGATTTTAATAAATTAACGGTAAAAATATTTTTTAAAAGACTCAGGGATTCTCTCTATGTAAGACCTAAATGTAAAACCTAAAACTATAAAACTCTCAAAACAAATATAGAGGAAAAGCTTCATGGCAATGATTTCTTGGATATAACACCAAAGGTATGGGCAATAAAAGAAAAAAAAGACAAGGGGGACTTCGTGGAATTTAAAAGTCACGTCATCAAAATGCTATCACCAGAGTAAAGAGGCAACGCATGGAATGGTAGTAAATATTTGCAAATTATATGTCTGATAAGGGATTAACGTCCAGAATACATAGAGAACTCCTAAACACACAACAACAACAAAACTCACTCAAAATGGGCGAAGGACATAAATAGACTTCTCTCCAAAGAAGATACACAAATGACCAATAAGCATATGAAAAGATGCTCAACACCATAATCATTAGGGAAATAGAAATCAAAACAACAACAAATACCACCTCACACCCATCAGGATGACTACTATCAAAAAAATAAAAAACACGTGTTAGCAAGGATGAGGAGAAACTGGAGCCTTTATGCACTGCTGGTGGGACTGTAAAGTGGTCCCGCTGCTGTGAAAGACAGTATGGCAAGTCCTCAAAAAATTAAACACAGAATTACCACATGGACCCAGCCATTCTACCTTTGGCTGTGTACGCGAAAGGACTGAAAGTAGAGTCTTGAAAAAATATTTATACACCATGTTGACAGCAGCATCATTCACAATAGCTGAAACATGGAAGCATCTCAGTATCATCACAGATGAAAGAATAAACAAAATATGATATGTACCTACAATGGAATTTTATTTAGCCTTAAAAAAAAATTCTGACACCGCTATGACATGGACAAATCTTGAGGATATTAAGTAAAACAAGCCAGTCACAAAAAGATAAATACTGTATGATTCCACCTGAATGAGGTACTTAGAGAAGTTAAAATCACAGTGGCAGAAAGCAGAATGGTGGTTCCCGAGGGTTTTGGGGAGCAGGGCCTGGGAGTAACTGTTTAATGGGTAGAGTTTCAGTATGAGATGATGAAAAGGTTCTGATGATGGACAGTCATGATGATTACACAACTTAATGCCACTGAATTATACACTTAAAAAGGGCTAAAATCGTAAATTTTATGTTATATATATTTTGCACCCCGCCCCTTCGCACACAGAGTTGGCTTAGTCATTATGCTAAGTTAAAGAAGTCAGGCTCAAGAGGCCACATATTGTATGATTCCATTTATAGAAATGCCCAGAACAGACAGAAAGGATAGCGGCTGCCAGGGGCTGGGGACAGGGTTTATGAGTGACAGCCTTTCTTTCTGGGGTGAAGAAAATGTTCTGAAATTAGACAGTGGTGACGGCTGCACACCTTATGAACATACCAAAAATCGCTGAAACAGTACACTTCAAAATGGTGGCTTATATCTCAATAAGAAAATATTACGCATATATTTAAAGCTGGGCTGGCATTGCTGCTTCCAGCTAAGATGGAACAGCTTGAAGCAAACCAATGCTTGCACCAAGAACAGCTAAAAATATGTTATCGAATTAAAACAACGACAACAACAACAACCACCTTTTGAAGGCACTGAACGCCTGCTGAGACAACCAGAAGCTGGAGGAACAAGATTCCAGAGCAGGAGGAATCCGTAAGAGGCGAGCCGCATTCTGCTGCCATTTTCCCCCCACTCTTTTGCCAAGTCTGGGTGCTGGAGCAAGAAGCTGAGAAGCTAAGTCACCCAAACAGAAGACTCTTACTAAGAGACAAAGAAACCAGAAGAGCGTTTGACAATTTTGTGGTGCTAAAAAGACAAAAATTGGAGACAAGAGCCGAGATCCTGGTGAAAGAGAAAGGCAGAACTGAACCAAAGCCCCGCTCATTTTCTTCAAGTCACTGCTTCATTCTGAAGCTGAATGAGATAGGACACCAAGAAGCTATAGAAAACCACTGAAAAGCAGAGCAGATATTTCTATCATCTCAAGGTGCGGAGAAGACTGAACTAGAATTTAGGACCCGCCAGAGCATTTGGGCGCAGTGAGCGCCGTGGCTCCCAGTTAGAACCTGTGGGAAGCGGGAGTGCGCCAGAAGTACATCAGGGCTTATAAACTACGATCCGGCTTTATTAATCTCTGTCCAACTGGATTAAGGCGATCAGCCCCACTGTACCTGCCTAGAAGAGACGCCCCTCTAAAGGTATCATCCACAGTCTCTACAATTTTTTTTATAAACAATACCCAACATTCAATGAAAATTACCAGATATGCCAGGAGATAAGACCAAATGATCAAAAACTAAGAGGAATAAATAGACAACAGAACCAGAATCACTGGTGACTCAGATACTAAAAAAAGTAGCTGATAAAAGTGCAAGAAAACAAAGAAAGAAATGGAGAGAACTAATGGAAAGATTGAGAATGTCACCAGGTAATCAGAATATTAAAACAAACAAACAAAGGAAACTCTAAAAACAAAATCTATAGTACCTGGAATCAAGCAGCTCTGTGCCAAGTGCCAAGTTGGATAAATATAAAGAAAACCATCCCTGTGGAGATTGTAGCAAAACTGTTGAAAACTAATAACAAACGAAGATCACACAAGCCGTCATGGATGAAGAGAGCACGTTACCTTCAAAGGAGCAACAACAAGAGACAGTGAATTTTTGAGACATGACAGACACTAGAAGACAGTGGAGAAGCTTCTAAGTGCTGAAAGAATATAACCAGTGACCTAGAAATTTTTACTCATATATCACTCAAAAACGAAGGCAAGATAAAGACCTTTTCAGACAAACAAAAACACAGAATTAAATTTGTTGCAAGGAAATGTACACAAAAAAAATACCAAAGGCTGTTCTTCAGACAGAAAATGATCTCACCATAAAACAGAAATGAAGGAATGAATGAAGAAGGACAAAAGGGGCATACATGTGGAAAATATACATGAATATTGACACAGAAAAACAATGTTTTATGGTATTTAAAATATGTAAAATTAAGATGCATAAAAACAGCAACATAAAAGGCAGGAAAGAAGTAAACAGATTTAAAGTGTTCTGAGATCCTAATATAGTCAAGGAACTAATGAAAGCGATAATTTATATTAGACAAGAATACATACTATAATTTAGAATAACTATTAAAAGTACAGTAAAAGATTATATAACAAGCTAGTAGTGAGAAAATTGAATTATTTCTTTAAAAAAAAAAAAACTTGTTTAATCCGAAAGAGAAGAAAAAGAACAAAGATGAGATAGAAAATAAATAGTAAGATAATAAGTTTTAACACTAAATCAATAATTACATTAAATGTAAATGGACTAAATATTCCAATTAAAAGACTGGATAAAAACAAAATCCAACTATCTGATGCAAGCTAGTGACACAAAAAGAATAGCAAAAAAGTTGAAAGTTAAAGAATAAACACTAACAAGCACTAACCAAAAGCTGATGTATCAGGTGAACAAGACATTAGGGTAAGAGGCATTACCAGAAATAAAAAGGGATGTTTTATCATGACAAAGGGGTTGACATACAAAGAAGATATGGAGGTGCCGAATCTATATGCTCACAATACCTTAGCTTCAAAATATATTAGAACTGACAAAGCTAAAAGGAGAAATACTCAAAGCTATTATCACAGTGAGAGACTAACTTACCTATTTCAATAACTAATAAGAGCCAACAGACAAAAACCCAGCAAGGCTATACAAGAGCTGAGAGAAATAATTAACAAACCTGAAGTAACTAACACATTTAGAACACTTCACTCGACAATGACAAAACACATATTCTTTTCAACAGCGCATGCACCATTTATCAAAACTGCCTGTATATGGGACCATAAAGCAAATCTGAACAAATTTCAAACAACTGAAGCCACTCAGAGTATGTGTCTGACCACAGTGGAATTAAGCTAGAAATAAAAACAAAGATAACTAGAAAATTCTCAGCTATATCTATACCCTTCTGAATAATCCATATGCTTCTAAATGATCTGCAGTCCAAAAAAATACCAGTGGAAATTAGAACATCGTTCTATAACATTCTAGAAACTTGAAGAATGAACTTCCACTTCTGGCTGTGACAGAGTAACTGGTCCTGAACTAGCCCTCTGAGGTGGTTTTATTTTTTTTTAATGGTTGCAAATTCTTTGACACTTCTCCTAACAAGAGCTTAGGCCCTCTCCCCTCGAGTCTGGGTAGACTCATGACACTCATGACCGATTAACCCAAAAGGCTAGAACAGAAGTGACACTATGGAATGCTGAGCCAACATCTAAAAAGTCTGACTACCCTGTGGCTGCCACGCTGTATGGCGATCCAGGCCACATGGACCGACGGCATGTGGGCGCCCCAGGAGACAGCTGAGTTCTCCACCAACAGCCGGCATCGACTGTCGTCCACGTGAGTCAATCTGGATGTCTAGACTACTCAAACCTTCAGATAACTGCAACTGCACGAGAGACCCCAGGGAAAGCTGCCCAGCCACTGCCTCCCAGAATTCCTGACTCACAAAATCATGAGCGAATGCAGTGACTGTTTAAGCTGGTACGTTTTAGGATCATCGGTTTTGCAGTAATAGAACTACAACACGCTCCTCCTGTAACCAATGATAAAATTGGACAAAATATTTGAGAAAGGCACGTTCAGACAGTGTTTAACAGGCAGCACAAAACTGAAATGCTAAAAAAGGGGAAACTCATGAGAATGAGCCCAGGATCACTCAGCACTCTGCCTGGGGACGACCTCCCACTGTAGCATGAACGGCTGGAGTCCAAGTAATGCACCACTAAGCTGAAATGGCAGAGATCGGGGTGCAGGGCAGCTTAAGTGGCTGAAATTTTGGGGGAAAAAAAAGGGAATTGTGCAAAGAGGGGGCCCTCAGAAGTCCAGGTGAAGGACTCTATGAGTCTATGACTACAGGCTTGGCTGTACGTGAACAGGGTGAGATCTGTTACCAGCAACAGCAGTTACTGGGTTGAGAGAAGAAGCGAGGAACTAGGAGTTGGCAGTGCTCAGAGAAGAGCTGAGCCAGGGGAATCTGGGAGCCACAGACCCGCCAGGGTGCAAAGTCTCATGAACATCTTATAACGCCCCTGCCATCCAGCTGAGACTACAGAAAGGCTGTCCCCAGGAGTGAGAACCACCCTCTAGGGTAAGACCTAAACTGGATCCTCCCTAACAAAGTGTAAAACCAAACCATGACAAGCTCTGCAGGGAGACAGAATCTAAAGACGGAGTGCTGCCAAATCAGGTTTGGGAAATAGCTTGGGCTTTTCACACTGGTACTAAAAAAGCATGAAACCGAGGCTTTACAAGTTCAAGGTGATCAATTAGAAATTGAACTGTCTGCTAAAATTAGAATGAACACTCTTCAGGGAATGATAACAGATTTTTTAAAAATTATTTAATCAAAAATCACCAGATATTCAAAGAAACAGGAAAATGTGATCCATAGTCAAGATACCTCAACCAAGAGAAATCTAGATGGCCTGGATATCAGTCAGCCAGCCAGGTCCTTCCTGAATAGCTTACCCATAGTAACCATGAGAAATAATAAAATCAGTGTTATCATTTAAATCAGTAACTGTTAGAGAGATTTATGACACAATAATAGTAATTGAGACAGAAACTTGGTACCTGGGATGCTGCCACAACAAAAAATTAAACTGTGGCATTGTGTTTGGGATCAGGTGGTGAGTGGAAGCTAGAAGGGCCACAAGGAGACTGGTAATAGTAAAAGCAGTCAAAGACCGAAGGGCCTCACGGAGATTATTGACAAGGCTACAGGAAAATGTCATAGGAAGCTACGACACCGTGTCAGACACTAGCCACCCCATCACCTGCAGTGAACATGGAAAACAGAGATCAAATCTAAGGTGCACCCATAAAATCCTTTGTGATGATTTCAGAAGTATTTAAGGTAGTGCCTCAGAGATCTTTTCAGACAAAAGCCCTCCTAAAGATCCTAAAGGCATGCCTAGCAGATCTTCTCTAAAAACAGATTTCAGAAAAATCTTAAGAGTAGTATCCAAAGTAGTGTCCCAGGAAGGCCGAGTAGAAAAGAGATTATCTCAAAGAAATTTGGGGGTGTAGCTTTTATCCAACAAAGTGGATTTTATACTAATACACAAGTTTATAAAGGAACTATATGAACCTGAACTAAAACAGATGGAGTACAAAAGGAAAAACCGGTTTGGACCCTCACACTTCTAGAAGCAGTTGGCAGGCTGAGATTCAGCTATAATCCAGGCTACTTTTTGGAAATGGAAGAATTATTCATAGGGCAGAACTAAGAGCCCAGAGGATAAGGCCAAAAGCCCTGGTAAAATACTGAGTTCCCAGATTGTGATACTGAGTTCTAATCAAGGAACTGGCAAAAATGGGCTCAGCTACGGATTCCAGAATTGCTATGGATCAAGGACTGCTGTGTGCCTCTCACTCCCTCCTCTCCACCTTCTGAATGAGAATATCTATCTTATCCCTGTACCAATATCTTAAGTTGGTGGAGGGGCAAATAACTTCTTTCTTTAGTTCATGAAAAGTCTTCGGATAAGAGAAACTGTCCCTAGCGAGTGGCCTCAATAGACTACACCTAAAAGCCACATTGACAGGTGGATTTGAGTCAGACGACAAGATCTTGGACTCTGAGTTGATGCTATAATGGGATGAGACGTGGTGGGGGTCTTGAGGAGAGAGGGCAACGTGTTTTGCTTGTGGGAGGAACATGAATTACTGTGGCAAGAAGGTGGTGCGTAGCAGGCTGTTTTTCCAAAGATGAATGTGATCTCTCCTATCCCACGTGCTTTTCTAAAGTATGACGTAGACAGCTCTTGAGAAATAGGTTCTGATTTCTTCCTCTTGATTCTGGGTGGGCCTGTGACTTGCTCATAACCGAAAGAATAAGACAGAAGCGACACCGTGTAGCTTCTAAGGCTAGAATCACAGAAGGCGAGCAGCTCCCACCTTTGTCTGCTGTTTCAGCTGCGGCTGCTATCTGACTGAAATACAAGCTGGCAAGCTAAATCTAAAACTTGTAGGCATATGCAAAGGTCCTAGAATAATCAAAAGAATTTTTATGAAGAACAACAAAGTTGGAATTCCTGTACTACCTGATTCAGACTATAGTAATTATGGTTTTTTGCATAAGGATAGACATAGTGATTAATGGAACAGAATCCAGAATTAGACCACATATTTATGGTCAGTTGATTCTTTACAAATGTACCAAAGTAATTCAATGAATAAAGATCATCTTTTCCACACATCTTGCAACAGACATCCATAGAGAAAAACAATGAAGCTCAACCCTTACCTCATTCTACATCATATACAAACAATAATCCAAAATAGATCAATGACCTAAACATAAAAGCTTAAACTATAAAACTCCTAGTAGAAAATACATGTGACTTTAGGGTAGACAAAGATTTCTTAAGCAGGACACAAAAAGCTCAAAGCATGAGAAAAAAACTAATGAGTGTACTTCATCAAAATTAAAAACTTCTGCAAAAGGCATCCTTAAAAAAACATCAAGTTAGTCTTGTAGAAAACATCAGTAATACCTATGACTGATAAAAGATTTATATTTAGAATATATATATATTTTTAAAAAACTCTTAGAACTCAATAAAGAGCAATTAGGAAGAACAGATACTTCACAAAAAGAGATGTACAACTGGCCAATGAATACATGAAAAGAGGCTCAAAATCATTGGGAAAATGCAAATTTAAACTATAAGCAGATACCACTTAACACCCATTAGAATGGCTAAAACTACTAGGACAGACCATACCAAGTGCTGGCAAAGGTGTGGGGCACCGGGTACCCTTATGCATTGCTGGCAGGAGCATACAGTGACCCAATCCCTTTGGAAACACTTTGGTAGTTCCTTATAAAGTTAGACACACATCTACCATATGACCTAGCAACTCACTTCTTGGCATTTTATCCAAGAGAAATGAAAACAGCTCTAATTTAAAAATATGACATATCAACTTCACAGGAATGTTTCAGAGCAGCTTTATTCATAAGATTAAACATCCATCAACAGGTGAATGGATAAACAAGTTGCATATTCATGCAACTGGAATACTACTCAACAGTCAAAAAGGAAAAACCTGTGGACACATGCACCAACACAGATGAGTCTCACAGACATGCTGAGCAAGAGGCCGAACACACAAGAATACGTACTGTGTAATTCCAATGCTATGGAATTCTAGGACAGGCAAACTAATCTACGATGACAGAAATCAGCTCAGTGGTTGCCTGGAAAACTGACTACAGAGGAGCGTGAGAGAACCGTCTGAGAAAAAGGATATTTCCTGAATCTTGATTAGAGCGGTGATTACAAGCGCGTAAACATCTGTGAACAGTCATCGACCTACACTCAGGCTCAACAGGCCTTCCCCCACGCCGGGGGGTCCCCCTTTCCTTTACTGTCTACAGGTTCTTGTCAACTCTGAGGCGAAGTTAGTAATTCCTTCAACCCTCACCACTTGTCTCTCCTAGAATGCAGCTCCTCGAGGCCAGAGGTTCTGTCCATCTTATTCACCGCTGTGTCTCTAAAGCCTCACAAAAATAAATGCCTGCCACACAACGGATGTTCAATGAATGTCTGCTGAACTTTTTAATGAGCTTGTTTTTATTAAAATATATGTGAATAAAAAATCCTGAAGCGCATGAGATCTTATTCACTATGTTCATCTATCCTCTGCAGGCACACAGTGATGTTCTCTGCGGATCAAGCCTTCCCTGATTCTATAAATGTCACAGAAAGCCAATATACTTGCCAATGGGCCTAAAAAAGTTAAGATCTCATGCAGATCGAAATGCTCTGATTCACCTTCAAAATAGCTACGGAAGCCAATTTGAGAAAAGAATTCTCACCATAGTTAATCCTTGGGAAGAAATAAATCTTCATAAAAAAGCATTAGTGGATTCTAAATTAAACACATCTTTAAAAATGAGATCTGGGAGCAAGGTGCAATACCACTCTAACTCACGAAATGACCTGAGATGTGAAGACAAGGAACGGCCAGCCTTCCCACTGAACTCTCCCAGGGAGGGGAACCGTTTTTTAAAGATACTGGGACCGCACAGTGCTCCTCATCCTCAGCACTGCTGACATTTGGGCCAGATAACACATTACAGGGCTGTGCTGTGCATGGCAGGACCCAAAGCCTCTACCCGCTGGATTCTAGCAGCACTTTCCCAGTTAAACAAATAACCAGACAACCAAAAATATCTCCATATGCTGCCAAATGTCCCCGTTGGGGCAAAATCACTGCCATGAAAAAGAACCAACTGCTTTTTGCAACAATCAAATGGCTAAAATAGTAAAGAAACAATCATTTGTAAACACAACCACACATCTTTTCAACCCATCTGAAACTTCAGTCCCTGTGTGGCAGACAGACTTAATTTTGACTCTGGCCCCACAATTGAAAGATTTTTTGCTAACTCTGCAACCACAAGCAAGAATTATTAAACTGAATTTCTCAGCAAGCAGCCACAAAAGCCAGGAACTTCTGAGAGAAAGGTATAGACAACTGACGACTAAGGCTAATAACACCTTGAAGGATTCTAGTTAAGTTTCTGAAAAACATTTCAAAGTTATGAGAATATGTAAAGCAAATGCCTAGCTCTACTAAAATCTTACAGACAAGGTAACGTCTAGAATAATTTTACAAAATCAACATTTTTTAAATCCAAATTAAAGCCAAAAGAACACTAATGAGAACCACATTCTGATCTTTAAAATGTGCCTCTCCTACGTCCTTTTACTTTTCACTCATGAAAATAAATGACTATCAACCAATGGAAAGATGGCTTAAATTGACCTCAATAAAATAACAGATTTTTTTTTTGCAACAAAGAACACTATGAACAATGTTAAGAGATAAAGCCACAGACTTAATGCTATTTACAAAATAAATAAGGGACGAGTATATCTAGAATAAAGAACAGTTACCAATATGAAAAACATCATCACCTCAACAGCCAAAACTGATATCATTACTTCAGAAATTTGAGCTGATTCTTGAAGTATTCCCCCTTTCTCCAATCATTGCCACTTTATTATCCCATCAGCCATGAGAAGACACCCACTGATTCTCTCTCTCCTTAAGCAGGCCTCTAATGCCCACGCGAAGGCTGCATCGCAGAACCAGCGTGGGCCCCCCATTCCTCCCACCCTCCAGAGCTACAGCAGCAACGCTGCGCCCTGAGCCACCAGCACACGATGAGGGGGGAAACCCCACTGGTCCGGGGCGGAGAAGAACGGAGAGAGCCAAGTGTCATCTGGACACGACGTGGCGACCCAAGGCATCTGGTGGACTGTGGCACCTGGCACCCTGGGGCAGCTTCCTGGGGAAAGAGCCCTTCCTTGCAGACTCTGCCAAAGGCCTCCGGTGACAAGAGACTGGCCACTCCTTCCTCAAGAGCTCCCCTCCGATTTTACCTCCAGGGTCTCTCGTCTCTCTAGTAAGATTTCTAAAAAGGAATGAGCTAGCGATCTGAATGGAAAAGCAGAGGTAATGAAATGTTCCTCGATTGTTTCCCAAAGTACAAGTGATCCTAACATGGGAGAAATTAAAATAGAATTAACGACGGGAGCGAATTATTCCTGGAAGCGTCAGAATCGCTTAAGGGCCAGCGCTTCCTCCACCTGCCAGTCAGCGCCACAGGGAATAAGGTGACTCCGGCGGCAGCTGCTTGGCGTGACACAGCCAGGGAGGTGCAGGGACTGGAGCAGCTTCAAGGGCCGTGCTGAGCGAGTGTGCTGGGTCCCCTGCGCCTCTCGCGGACTCCAGCTGGCTGCCTCTCCGAGGAAGGCTAGAAAGCAACCTCCCAGCATCTGCGGCGAGCCTGAGCTGAGAGTTAGAGGGGCACACAGGACCTCTGCACCCCCAAAGTGGAGATTTTAAAAGAAGAACGAAGAGAACCAGCCGTTCGCACCGTGGGGGATTGTGGCCTCGCCCTCCAGAGCTCAGCAGGTGACACCCCACACTGCTGTTCCAGTTGCACATACCCTCCCTCCTGGAAACCCGCTCTAAACGGTGGCAGAGGCACAGACTAACACACAAAGCCTTGCATAACACGCAAACTCCACTAAGGGCCCGTGGAAGGGCGTCCACAACAAGCAAGAGGCAGCCAGGAGGGCAAAGAGCAACACCGTCAGCTCGTCCTACCTCTTTTATTTGAGAGAGGACTTGGGTGCACACACTACGGTGATCACCCTCCAAATCTGACACTGTAACTCGAAGAGGAGAAGACAGTAAACTGGTCAGACAGACAAAGACACACTAGTGATGGGGCGGGAGGGATCAGCCGTGCTCAGTTTACTTTTCCATTCTACTGATGAACACTCTGAGGCTCCACGCCACGAAAACTCCCGGAAGGGTTCGGCAGCTGGGGAAGGGCTGTGCACACAGACCGAGGTTTGCGAGCAGAGCCAACACATTCACGTACACCTGAAACATTTAAATGATCCCTTGAGACTCCGAATGTTAAGAATCTCTGATCCGAAGGCAGGTTGAGAAGCAGACGCTAGCGGGTGTAGGACTCAATTACCAGCTCCCACGCCCCAGCTTAAGGGGATTAAGAGTGGCGAGACCTTAAGTACTATGGCTGATAAAGGGACGCCAATAAATCCGTGGCCTCCCAAGGTTGCCGATCAGGGTGGGCAGCGCCCCGGGCCTATGAAGGGTTATCGTCAGCTGAAGCCAGCACTGTCCCTGCTCTGCGGTTAACCCTTTGTGACGACCTTGGAGCACACCACAGCGGCCGCCCACCTCGTGTGCTTCACCTCCATGTAGCCCTACTACGTTCCCTCCTTCATTCCAAATGTGTAAAAGAAACTCCAGAACAGTCCTCGGAGTACTGGAGACCTTGCTTTCTGCATGCCATCAATTTGGCTCCGATAAACTCTTACAAAAACGTTAGGCGGGTTTAGATGTTTCTTACGGGGACAGGGCTACGGTCTCTAAGCTGTAAGAGCCTTCGGCAGGCTGCCACAGGTAGCTCCAGAGCAGCAATTCTGAAGACCTCTGCAATTCTTGCTCAACCACAAGGGGAAAAAACCTCCTCCCCTTCTCTCCTCTCATGTTCAACCACAAGTTCCGCGGCTACAGGAAGTACCTAAGATCCCGCTCTAGCCCTCTCCACACCGGGCATTACCTGGTCTGGATTCCTGCGCCGCTGCCCGAAGGTCGCCCGCCTCCCTACGGCGCCCACCAGTCCACACTGCCCGAAGCGAGCTTTCTGAAGAGGGTCACGTCACAGTCCCCACTCACTTTAAAACTTCCCTTTCTGTCCTTAGGATAAAGTCTAAAATGCTTCAGGTCTTTGCTGACTGCTGGCCTCCGGCCACTGAGTTCCTCCCGCCCACCGCCCTCGGCTCCTCGCAGAGCGGAAAAGCACAGGGCGCTCAGGCGACTCTGGGCCTCGCTGACGCTGATGCTGATGCTGATGCTGATGCTGTGTCTCTCGCCACATCTCTTCATCTAACAGTTGTGTTAGATTCTAAAGACTTACTTCTAACTCTTACTCGCTTTCGGGTCTCTGCTTGAAGGTTTCGGCCTCCAGAAAGCCTTCTCTAGGTTTTCCCCCTCAGCAAGTGCCCAGCATTGCTGAGCTTCAGTGCCTGTCAATACACAACGCAGCGGCAGAGAGAAAGGTGACAGCTGCTGCTGTCCCTCTCGGCATGCGGTCTGGGGAACTTCATTCAAACCCGGCACATCCTGCGTCTGTATTCTACATTGGACCAAAGACCATCTGAAGACTTCAGAAGATGATTCAAAAAACACCCGAAGACCTTCCGGTCAGGAGGGTCGCTGGGTAACTCCGAAGTCAGGGCCAGCTCAGCACCAGGTCTGCAGTGTGCCCTGCAGGATAGGGACCCCGCCCCATCGCCAGTCATGCCCAAGGCCATCCAACAACGACTGCTCCAATCGCTCTTCTGCTCCCGGAAACCCTGGGGACTAGCCCACCAGCATGCTTATTACTACCCTCCTCCTGCTAGATTTCCTGCTGTTCCAAATATTAATTCATGCGGTCTTCAAAACAGCCCTATTAAATAGACGATGCTATACTTACTCCCATTTTACAGATGAGGAAACTTGCCCACGAAGCTGTAAGGAGTGAAAACAGGATTTGAACCTTGTCAGGCAGGTGGCTGGTCTGGGTCCAGGGTCCATTCTCTCAGCCACCACACTGCAGCGTCTTCCCTCTACGCCTATTGCCCAGAAAGTCATGTGGGAGAAAAAGAGTCAAGGGACAGAGCCACACAGGCGGAGAGCTCTGCCGTGGTTTACAAGAAAGGGTTCAACAAAAATGCAATGCAGAGTGCTGGGTCAATTAGATAAGAATATCAGGGGAAGAGGGGATGACTGACCCCTGCCTCATCCTGTACAAAAATTCCAGGTGGATCACAGACCTGAGTACAGATAAAACCTTAAAGCTTCTAGAAGAGAACTGGAGAATAGCTTCAGGACCTTGGGGGAGTCAAAGGTTTCTTTTAAAAAAGGCATAAAAAGCACTAAACATAAAGGGAGGGGAATAACCTTGATTTCATCAAAATCAAAACACCTATTCATGAAAAAATACAATTTAAAAAAAAGAGCATAAAACTGCAAAAAAAAAAATTAAGAAGGTGAAAAAGCAAGCAATATAGAAGAGAAAGGTGAGTGTGTGTATGTGTGCATCTAACAAAAGACCCGTACCCAGGTGTAAAGAATTCCTCTAAATCACTGAGAAATGGGTGGAAGAAAAGAAAAAAGGTCAAAAAGTGTGTTCAGGCACTTTGCAAAAGTGAATAGTCATAAAAGCATACGGAAAAGGGCTCCACATCTTAAGTAATCTGGGCAATACAAGTTAAACCCACAAGCAGAAGCTCCCACCCCACAGTTACTGGAAAAGTGTTACAAGTCCTACAAAGTCACGTGGAATAACTGAGTCGACATACATGTTTTCCTGATGCAACTTTACAGAACAATCTTCTGCCCCTGGCATTCCCCAACTCTCTGCTCCTCTCTCTCTAAGCCTGGCACACAAACACGAACGGCAGAAACCGGTATCAAAATGGGCATCACTTCATTCATAACAAGGTCACTCCAAACTCTGATTTAGGCTATTCTGAAAAATTAGTCCAATAACAGATATCCACATTGTTTCAGGAAAGGGCGATACAACCTTCCAGGGAAGTGGAGAAGAAACATACAGAAAGATCTGACCTGAATCTGTAATTTAAGGAATACTGCTGGTTGTCTAAGTTGAGGACAAAATGCTGAAATGCAATAGAGAGCTATTAACGCTGTCTTGTCTGTCTGAGTGTATCTGGTCTCATGGCCCTCTTCTCTGCTTTGGTGATTATTTTTTACTCTTAAAGAACATGCCCATCCTTCCCTGTCTTTATCCTTAACAAGAGCATGACAAGTTAGACTTTTCATTTTGTGAAAAAGAATGTAAAGGGCTCAGGGAGGACTGGCCCAAGATCACAGAAGTGCAGGTGAAGACGGCTGGGGTTCGCCTGTCTCGAGCTAACATGCGGAAGCAAAGGTTGTTCAGGCCACAGTGGAGCTCGGCTGGAGCCAGGATGGCCTGGCCCAATTTCTCCTGCACCCCCCTCCCCCATTTCTCCCGCACCCCCTCCCCCATTTCTCCCACCCCACATTCATCTCATTGGCAAGAAGTTAAATGGATAAAACCTTTTCACTTTTAAAAACGCCTTTCCTCGATCTCAAATACCCCTTCGTTCATGGCCACATTTTTACGTTTCCTTGCATAGCAAACCTCCTCAAAAGAGTGGTGTCTATGCATGGGGTCTCCAGCTCCTCTGCACCTGTTCTGGTTTGAGCCTCGGCACTGCCCTGAAGTGCTTGTCAAGGGCGTCTACACACGGCTAAATCCAATGGTCAATTCTCAGCCTCCACACTGCAGTGCTATCAGTGGCCTTCAACACAGCTGATCGCCCCCTACTTGAAGTGATTGCTTAAATGTGGCTTCCACAGCTTGGGTCTCCTACTCCCTCAGTGGCCACTTCTTCTCCGTCTTCTTTCCTAGATCATCCTCGTCCCGCCCCCACCTCTCTGGTGCTTAGTTGCTCAGATCACTTCTAACTTTTCTAACTCTTTGGAAGATCTCATCCTGACCTGATACAGAGCTGTAGCCCACGTTTTTCTCTACAACATCGAGTTCTCCCCTGAACTTCAACTCAACACTAACCTACCTGCCTTCCGAACTTCTCAATTTAGAAGCATAAGACATGTTAAACTTGTTTCCAAAACCCAACTCCTGTCTGCCCCCAATGTGTCTCTCCCACCCTTCTCTCTTTCTCTCACACAATCTACATTCCATTTCATCGACATACTTACGGACGGGCTCTATCTTCACACACAGGCAGACTCCAACTACTTCTTAGCACCACCACCATTACCACCGCCCCCCGCACCAAGCCACCATCACCTCCTGACTGGTCTCCCTGTGGTTGCCCTTATCAACCTTACAGCCTGTCCCCTACGTATCAGCCAGGGTGATCTTCTGAGACCTAAGTTAGATCTGTCTCTCCTCTTCTCGAACTCTCCAGCGGCCCCCATCTCACAGAATAAGGCCCACGCAGTCTGACGCCATGGCTTCTCTTCTACACCCTCACCCCGGTACGCTCCGTTCCAGCTCCCCTGGCTCCTGCTGTTCCTCTCCCACACCAAGAAAGCTCTTGCCTTTGGATCTTTGCTCTTACTCCCCTACCTGCCTAGAATACTCTTCCCCATACAGCCACAAGGCGAAACCCCCTTATTTCCTTCATAGCTCAACTCAAAAGTGAGCTCTTTCTTGACCATTTTACATAAAACAGCAGTACTCACACTCACTTTACCCAGGCCCCCTTCCTTCATAGCCCTAACACCTTCCGATATGCTCCTTATGTATTCTGTTATGTCTCTGCTAAAATGAAAAGCCCATGAGACATTTTTATTCCCTGCTAAATTCCCGACGTCCGTGACAACGCCCAGCAAAGCGCAGGTGCTCAGTAAGTCTGAACGGATGCGCCCCTTGTCCCTGCTGCTCTCACGCGGTGTTGCTCTCCGGATGCCCCTGCTCTTTGAGACCTGCCACTCTTTCAGGCATTGACACTAACTGGGCTACACAGCTTTTTAAGCAACTTTGACTCCTAACAGACTCTTCTGGTACCTTTCTAATGAGAACTTGATTTCAACTAATGCATTTAACAAAAAGTCTACTCTGATACTCTTAGAGGTAGGTGGTGGTCTGTGAGCTAAGGAAGTCACTTGGATTTACAGATAGATGGATATCTTATTCATGAATGTTAATGGTTCATCTAAAAGGAGGTCTCTAGCAAAATGTCGCCAGGTTCTATTTTCAGCTCTATACAATTCCAATCCCCCCATGACTTGGATAGCCATTAGAGATGACAGAATTCAATACTAAAGCTAAATAAAAACACATGCCATACAAAGGCTTGTACACAAATGTTCACAGTGTCTTTATTTGTAATAGAAAAGAAAGGACTCCACTCCCCCTAAAATGGGAAATGGAAAGAAATTGGGGATATTCATATAACAGAATTCTACTCAGCAATGAAAAGAAATGGACTACTGATACACACATGCATGAATCTTAAAATAATTACGCTGAGTGAAAGAAGCCAGACCCCCAGAGGGAGAAAGAGAATAAATACATTATGTGGTTCCATTCATACAAAAATTCTAGAAAATATAAACTAATAATAATGACAGAAAGCAAATCAGTGGTTCCCTAGGGGTGGGTTAGAGGGCAGGGTGGAAAGGGAGGAACTTCAAAGGGGCAGAAGAAAACTTTCAGGAGTGATAAATATATTCATTATCTTGATTTTTACAATGATCGTTTCTGGGATATGTAAATAGCATATAACTAAACCTCAATAAAGCTGAAAAACATGAAAATAAAGAAAAAACTCCAGGTAACTTTTGAACTGTATAGTATTCTGACAACAGCCTCAGTGGGATACATTAAAAGAAAAAAAACTGCAAAAAAATCTTGAACTTTGTTTAGATTTATGGTGAATTATCTGAAACTATTTTGAGTGTATTGCAGGACCCAGCAAATGAGTAAATACACTGATGTTGCTGGTTCTCACTGTGGAAGAAGAGAGATACGGATATGGAATGGAAGAAAGATGAAAATTAAAAGTATTGTTATGAACACATTTTTAAAAATAAATGTATCTCCTAGCTCTACCCAACAAAAGAGCCTACCCCAGCAGTAGTGAGCACATGCACAGCCCAGATCTTGGTTTCTAAATACCATTCCCACTAAAAGAAACCAGGTTTCCTTGGAGAAAAGGCCAATTCCTAGATTGCAACAGAAAAAATACAAGCTAGCCTGGAACATATTGTTACGTCAGAAAGAAAAGGAAGTACTCACAAACTACAGAGATCATGTCAAAGGAACACAGAAGTCAGCTGGAAGGGGCTCCCACTAAGCCAAATCTGGGACAATTTGAGCAAAAATGGACAGGAATGGATACTATCACATTTAAGTTTTTTAAAAAGAATCCAAGATTCTACTGATACATATATATTTTAAAAAGTAAGGAGAGAAAGGTCATTTTACCTAAAAAAGGCAAATAAAACATAGACTACAGAATCGGAAAAAACCCCACCATTTTGCAGCCACCATATTAATAACTGATTCAGGCAAGAATTATAAACGGAAGCTGAAAGCAGTGGTGAACGGCTGGAGATGCAGGATATTTCCATAGTTTTAGGTTCACAGCAAAACCTAGAGGAAGGTACAGAGATTTTCCCATAAATCCCTTGCACGACACATGTCCAGCCTCCCCCATTATCAATATTCCCACCAGAGCAGTACATTTGTTACGATGATGAACTTACATTGAAGCCTCATCACCCCAAGTTCCCAGTTACATCACAGTCCATCTGGGTGCTACACACCTTATGGCTTTAGACAAATGCGTAATGGCATCTCCACCATTACAGGATCACACAAAGCGGTTTTGCTTTCCAAAAGTCCTCTGTGCTCTACTAATTCTTCCTTCCTTCACCCTAAACCTTTGGCAACCTCTAATCTTTTAACTTTTACATTTTAAAAATAAAAGATTTAGAAAAGTAAAAAGAAATCAAAGGCCATGGAATTACAAAATTCTGATTTTTAAGTATTTTTAAATGGCACATACAAAAGGACATATAATAGGATTAGTTTTGTAAAAATACACGTTTGCATAGAAAAAAGACTGAAAAACTACAACAAAACATCAGCACTCTTGCTAACTGGCTGCTGGAATTATGGGTGATTTTTGAGTTCTTTATAATGTTCTGTATTTTTCCAAAATTTATTTATTTAATAAGCACAGTTACTCATAACCAGAAAGTTATTGTTAAATAGTAAAGCCGATAAGAAATCTGGCATTATAGATTTGGAAATATTATCCAAACTCCAGACAAACTCTTCAAAGAAGGATCTAGGATATTAGGCAATCGCAGGGTTCATTAACATTTATTTAAAACTATTCTTAGAAGAGGATGAAATCTAGGCTCAAAATAGGGATAGCTAATATGAGACAGAAAGTCCACAGTGAACGGTGAAAACCATAACTCCCCCCAACCTAGGCTGCCTTGTGAAGGGCCCGGGGGCTTCCCCAGGAGGGAGAAAACACTGGCGGGGTTCCCAGGGGATTGCTGAAGCTACTCTCCCCAGGTCCAAATCTCTGTGAAGCAAAAACCACCCACCCTGATCTCAGTTAAAACTTCTGGACGCTCCCCACACTTCTGCTTCCAGCTGCTCAGAGAGCAAGACTCTGCTGCGGACTGCTGCTATTTACTGACATGTCCAGAACTCACAGTGAGAGTCTGAAATAGCACCTGTTAAAACCCAAGCAAATAAATCCTGGGTTCCAGGTATATCTCAAACTCCCGCCACTGGACCTACATGCTTATTGGGCCCTGTCTGTCTCATCCCAGACCACTCTGCCCTTTGCTCTCGACGCTCCAGCCATTGTGGCCTCTACCTACCTTAAACACGCAAATTTGTTCCCACCCCAAGGGCCTTTGACCCGGCCCTCTGCCTAAAATACTTTACCTCTGATTCTTTATATCCCAAGCAAAGAGGACGAGTAGAACAGGGTCAGAGAAAGGGCAAAAAGCAAAGTCCCTGTAGGAAAGTCAGAGACCCAGAGGTAGAGAAAGAGACCAGCTTTCCTCACCCAGTGGTCCAAGGTGAGGGGGGCTAGCCTGAGGCCAATGAGGCTTTCTGTTAACAAGAGAGCCGTGAAGCAGGTTCCAGAAGGGACTAAGCATGCCACATACCTACCTGCAATTCCAGGATCCTAGTATCCTGACGTTCCATGTAAAATAGACAATCATCATCATCATCATCATCATCATTATTAAAAAAAAGAAAACCTGTATGTTCCAAAAAGATGTGCCCATCAAGCTAAGCTGTGCCCAGATCTTGGTTAACTTAGACCAGGGTTTCTCAAACTTCTCCACTGAGTCTTAAACGCCTGGCAAGAGACTGGACCTGAAGCAGAACTAGGAGGAAAGACTGAGCCAGAAAAACTATTGCATAAGGAAAGCCATGGCGTTCCAGAGGCACCAGTTTTTGAGTCTCTGCTTCTAACGACTGACCCCAAAGGTGTTGACACTCAACTTTTCCCACCATTCCAAAAGAACAGAGACATCAAGAGGAAAGAAAAACAGGGAAAGGGAAAATCAAAATTTCTCACAACATGCTACAGGTCCCCTAACATGTTAAAAAGAGAATGTACTACTTCATCCAACTTTTTTGGAAGAAAAAGTCATGGTGCTATTCCCCAGTAGCCAAGGTCTCCCTGTTCTGCCACCACCAGTTCTCCAACTAATATCCTATGAGTCAACATTCAAAGATCAAGGGGGAGACGACGTCCCAATTTGATGTAGCAAAGCTAAAAACATCCGTAACTCTCCCATCCACTCCCTATACTATTCTTCCCACCTCTGTAAAGGTTTCATCATCCTCCCAGGCTTTACTATTTTGTCTTCGACCTGTCCCACATATCCAATGAGTCACCAAGTCCTGTAAATTCCACCGTGACAAACCTGACTATTTACCCTTCCTGCACAGGTCAACTGGTCCAAACAGTTCAAATCCTCGTTAACTCTTCTCATAAAGTTCTACCACAGACCTACGTGGTCTTCCCCGTCTATAGGTCACCTCTCTGCACACAGCTAGAATAACACTCCTAAAATCAAAGGCCTAGTGAATGCTCCCAATAAAATCTTCCATTGAGTCCATGCTGCCTATAAAACAAATTCCAAACTCCTCCATGTGACCACAGGCCATCAGTCCGGTCTCACTCTGGCTGTCCGCCTAACGTGTCCAGTTCTGTGCCAAATAAGACAGCCCCTCATTCTCTAGCCTATGCCATACTTCCCCTTGTCCTTTGCCTTTATTCGCACTAATACTTCTAACTTCCTGCTCACCTCTGCTCAACATCATCACAATCGTCCCCCTCCCTCAGAATACAAACTCAGAAAGAAAGCAGACACGTCACAGGAGAGGAAATTATGTGCATCTGTGGCCTCAGAAGCAGCATGGGTTTAAAAACAGGAGCATGCAGCCTTGGAAACTAAAGGCCCAGCTTTGTCGCTTTCTGCTCACCTCTCTGACCTCAGTGTCCACATCTGCAAAATGCACCTGCCCTCCTACCTACCACGCAGGATCATCGAGACAGTGAAGCAGGAGAAAGTACATCAAAATGCTTGCGAGGGGACAGACCTAGTACTTGGATGGAAATTCATAGTTTTCAATGCTTACATTCGGAGGGGAAAAGCCTGGAACAGGCTACACACACCCTTAAGAAGTTTAAAAGTCATGCAAAATAAACCCAGAAGAAGAAAGAATATTGTAAAGTAGAAATTACAAAGAAAACAAACACAAAAGGAAAGGAGATCACCAAAGAGAAAAGACAGTTCTTTGAAAAAGTTAATAAGACTGTTCAGATCTTTCTATAAACTATGACGAAGCAATATAAAAGGAAGACACTATTGTTATCCAATAGGGATGAAACTTCAAATAAAAAGGGCTGAAGTAACAGTTTCCTTTTTTGAAAGGGTTTCTCGGCCTCAGCACTATTGTCGTTTGGGGCTAGATCACTGGGTGTAGGAGGGGGTGTCCTATGACACACGGGATGTTTAGCAGCATCTCTGGTCTCTACTCACGAGGTGCCAGCAGCATTCCTCTCCCACTCATTAGGAGTCGTGACAACCAAAAATGTCTTCAGGCTTGTAAACTCTCCCCTGGGAGGCAAAAGCATGCCAGGTTGAGAACCTCTGCTCTACGAAAACAAAAGGACCGCTTCGCACTGTATCTGCTAAGACTAGATTATTCATAGCTATTCCTAATTCTAGAAGAGCTGGCTGCTCTGCCTGTTAGGCCTGTGGGATGACCAGCAAGCCGGGGCAGCAAGGTCGAGGTGGAAGAAACAGGCAGGTTTGGGATGTCTCAGCAAAATTGCACAGAGTGTTCAAGATGAGCGGCCAGAAAAGCCGCGAGAGCTGAAACAGCAGCAGTGGTCGCGAGCAACAGCAAGAACCACTTTTATTTGGGGGGAGGCGTGTTGTGTAGCTCTACTGCTACCCTGAAACATAAAAACGGTCCTTGAATCAAATTCCAAGAAGTCAGATAGGTACCGTCTCCTCCGCTAGCAGAGCGGAGGAGACGGTACCTATGGAACATTTTAAATCACTCTGAACTTTATAAGCAATGAGAATACATCCTTTCAAAGTTTAAAGAATAATTTCATCTGAGAATTGTATATTCTTTTCAAAACGTTCCCATTGCATAGCTACACGATTCTGAGGCAAATCACAATGAAATTCTTGCCACTTCTAAATAAATAATAGTAAAGTCCCCAGGAGCACATCATATAATTTTTGAATAATTAAGAATCTGACAAGGAGAAAGGATTCCAAGAAACCAAGAAGGAAGACAGTGTAGAAATATATCCCTTACGCTCGCCAGCAGCGCCTCAAACCCAGTCTAAACCTGACGAGAGTTCCAGGGACATCTGGGAATGTACTTCTGAGAACCCGAACGCCACAAAGTGAAAAATGATGCAGATACCTGGGGGATCTAACGCTACCTTCGGGACTAGGCGAGCCAAGCAAGAGTCCGCCGTGCACCTCACGTGCCCCTCTCCCACTATCTCAACTCAGCTACTTTACAGGAAGGAGCCACAGAACCGGCTGGGGAGGCTCCAACTGCACAAGCGAGCGGCGCACGGCGAATGACGCTGTCGGCAAAAGAAGAGAAAAAGTAAAACGGCCATTTCCTTGCCAGAGATGAAGTGAAAATGGGGCAGAGGCTTCTCGGCAGTATGCATGAGGGGAAACGGACCCTAAGCCGTATGGCAGCCGAAGGCAGTAACCCCTGCTCTGCAATGCGGAGGCGGCGGGAGCGCGTGGTCCTGGGCTGTCCGCCCCCAAGCAGGGCTGGCCTGACGGCGCGCCCCACCAGGACGGTCTGCCACGAAGGGACACACTTTACTCCTCGGTGGACGGGAAGCGTTCAAACAACTGAAGCCCCTGCCGCGACAGACTGCAATCAGTGCAGCAGCCCGCCGCGCGAGCCAGGCGACCTCACGTCAGACTGAGGACGAAAGGGGAAAGTGGGAAAGTCCGATGCCGCCTCCTCAAGCCGGGCAAAGCGCAGAGGCGCCCGGAGGGGGCCCACCGCGGGAAGGGGCCGCCCCCGGTTCTCCTGATGCGAGGCGTGACCCCTCCCGTCCACACGCACGGGACCGCGAGCTAACTCCAGGGAACTCCGGGCCTACCTGTAGCCACCTCGCGGGTCCATGACCCCCGGACCACAGAGTGTGGCCCCAGGGCCTCTGCCACTGACCCCTCCGCTCTCAAGCCCCTGGCCCCGACTCGGCACGTCCGTCAGAGACGAGCGGCATCGATGCCCACGGGCCTTCCACGTCACACGAGGCTCACGTGGAGCCGCCCCGGAGGGGGAGCGGACGAGCTCCCTGCTGCCGCTCCCCGTCTCCGTCTCCCCACGACCTAAGCGGTCAGCTGGAAACACCACAGGAGAAGCAGAGGCCGGGCGACCGGTCCCTCACGGGAGCCACTCACCACCCAGCAGGTCCTCCTCGCTGTCCCTGCCGTGCTCCTCCGCTGCCACCTCCTCCTCCTCCTCCTCCTCTTCCGCATCCTCCAGCTCCACGTCCGGGTCCAGGTCTGGATCGCTCCCTGAGGCGGATTCGTCTGACATGGCTCCCAGAGGTCCTCAGTGGGCATTACCGACTCATGGTCGCTGCAGGGGTCCTGGGCGGAAGAGCAGAGGCACCAGAATCATCAAGGGCTTCACTCAGGGGCGGGACTCTCTCAGGGAGGAAAGGCCCTGGTGCTCGTCCAGGCAGGGCGAGCCAACCTTGCCCGCATCTCGGCCTTGCCCACGAGGGCGCTGGCCCCGAGGTGCGTGCGGGCGTCTCTGCCCAGCCAGCTCCCCTTAGCTGCTCAGACAACGGCTTTGAGTGAACAAACGAACAAACACACCGCACACCTCCGAATTCCCGTTTGCTCGTTCCTTCATATATCACTGTTCCTTGAGCACCAGCCCTCTGCATCTATATCTCCACACACACACACACACACACACACACACACACACACACACACACGGCTGTATGACCGCAGGCACTATCCTAGACTTTGGGGACACAGCACAAAGCAGAACAAAGCATGCTGGGGAGTCCTGGAGGATGGTGTGTGCCAGAAGGAGCTGCTATTTTTATGGAGTCGGGGATGAGGGGTTATCACTGAGCAGAAGCCAGAGGAAGAGGGAGCCCCACAGACCTCTGGAGGGAGAGTGCTCTAGGCAGTGAGCGGAGCCCTGGAGCAGGTGACAGGCGGTCTTGCGTTGGAGTGCGACAAGGAAGACATTCAGGTGACTGAATGAAGCCACCTGAATGAAGGGCTGCCAGTGGGCCGCTGGCCGTCTATCACACTGTCACTCCTCTGAGGCATGCGGGGCGCCTCAGGCTCCCCGTGGCTCAGAATGCCCCTGTGCCCACCTCTGCTCTCAGGCTCAGTCCCACCTCTCGGCCCAGTACCAGCTCCATTTCTTCTAAAAAGCCTCTGCCAACTGCCCAGGTTTCTGGGATCATATTCCCTCTTCTGAACTCCGTCAGTCATGCTGACCATGCTGACCACCGAGGACTTCATCTGGGCCACGTGGCAAAGCAGTTTGCCTTCTATGGTTTCTCACCTCCTGGCCCACCAGCAAACCCCTAAGGGCACTGATTTAGCTGGGAATTGTTTCCTTGTATCCTGGAGCTAGAAGCATGTCCTATTCAGATCATTAATTCATTCACATTCACTTCCTCACTTGCCAACCTGCTCTATTATGTCTAACATATGCATGCCTATCTGTTTCTCTCTCCACTTTACTGTCATCTATAAAGGTCATTTCTTCTTGAAGGGGATAAAAACCAGACAAGGAGAAAGCTAGACACATTGCTCTGTGATATAGCAAATACAGCAAAATATTAACATAAAGATACACTGACCAGTTCTTTCAATTTATCTGTATATTTCCAATTTTTCATAATAAATGTAAGGGAGGGACACAAGATAGATAATATTCCACAAGACAAACTGCTACAGACAACCACAGCAACAATGGGTCATCCTAAAATTCCTCCCATCTCCCAAAATAAAGGCTGAAACAACAAGTCTCTAATTATTCAACACAAAAAAACGAATCCAGAACCGAAATCTCTTATTAAGGTGTAGGCACAATCTGAAACAGGACTTCTGTGTTCTCCTGAACGGAAACAGAAACAAAAAGAAACAAGATGGCTCCCTTAGAGTTTTGGAAAACTAGAACTTAAGTTTAAGGCTGCTCCTTTTCAAACCACAGGAATTATGAGTGTGTATGTCCTGATGGGACATGTACTTAGCCTTTCAAAACAACTAAAGCAAAGAACAGCTGTGAAATCATTTAGTAATAAAATTTTAATTTTAGCATTAGTAACAAAAACATCCACAAAGGGCATTAAGGCACAAGGAAAAGAGGCAATCCACAAGTACAAATTAATATAACTAATGCCGAGCTACTGTTGTTCACTGAGAGACAAAGCAGACTCTAAATCTTTAAGGGAATAACTATCATATATATGTCTTTAGTTCATTGCCTTTCTTAGAAAGGAAGTAGTAAATCAGTTAGATATCAGCTGCTTTGGAAGTGAAATTTATTTCTGAATATTAGTATGATGACAACTGATCAGCAACCACTCTGTGCTGGGAAGCAAGCATCCATTAACCAGAGCAACCTGTTTCATCCCAGACTGCTCTGAATGAGTGTTTTGCTTACAGTGTGCTTGGCGGCTTATGAGTGGCTTTTAGAGAACAATTTTTAATTAGCAGAATCTTTAGGTAACCTGAATGCCTGTCATCTTAAAGAAATGGTGAGGTGGTGAAGAATGACAAGCACTTAGAGGTAAGTAGCAACGAGAAAAAGCCTCCTGTAAACCCCCAGTTAACACTGTCAACCTCAGCCCCACGCTCCAGATAGAAAGAAACAAACATTAAGTTAAACATCCAACAACCACATGTACTATCAGAATAGGAGAGACTTCTGTCCAGCCCCCTACTCAAAATGTTTTAACAACAGAGAACACTTTAAAATAGTACCCAGGCCATCAGTGCCCATAACAGAGAAGCAACTGGAAAGTAATGGATTTCTTAAGTACCACCCAATGTGGTTTTTCTCTTTCCCTCCCTTCTGCCAGACACTAAATATCTTTACAGAGATGACACAATGAATTCTTTTCTCAGCTCTTTAGAACCATACCAACTACTTACGGGCTGGCCGGTTTTACAGTTACTGTTCTCCTTCAAGAAAGCAACAAAAGGAGAATGGCAGGGGAAAAGCTGATCTTGGGGGAAGAAGCAGTCAATTATATTCTGTCTCTAAGGGGCTCCACCTTCCCCCCAGATACACACAGGCACTTCCATGTGGCACAGCCTTTCTGAGCACAGAGAAGGAGGCCTGATTCAAGACATTAGTTCGTGTGGAACTGAGAGCCATGAAGGGGAAAAGTGATAGAAAAACGCACGTCTCTGTCTGCTCTTTGCTCCGTGTGAACGCTGCTGCGGTCTCCAGCACAGAGGGGCTCCGACCCTGAAACAGGGCAACTATGGGCGTGATTCCGCGTGTGCCACGCCTTAATGAGGACCTGTGCTCCCGCAAAACCAATCCTGGGAATCGGTCCTGTTTTGGTGAAACTAGAGATGTAGCTATTTAAAGGAACTCTAGAGAGAACCACTCTGAAAAGTAAATATCCAATCCCCAACGAATATGTTAATATCTAATATATAAATATCGGGTTTGCTAAAAGGAGACTCGAAATATGAAGAAACCCACAACCAGTCCCAGTCCAGCCCCTCACAGCAATAGAGTGTAGGAAAAGGTTCTTCTGCCCTGCTAAGTTTAAAAACAAGGTCACCTGTCCACAGATAGGTGCCTGACCAAGAATCAGCGGAACTAGTCATGTGAGCACAGCCCAGCGGGCAGAGTACACAGGAGGGAAAAAACCACAAAGATATACACACACCAGCAAAGCCTTTGTTCACAGAGCAAACCATGCTTGGAGACTCCATACTGATATGTAAAACTGCCCAACAC
This sequence comes from Eonycteris spelaea, assembly GCA_003508835.1. NCBI lineage: Eukaryota > Metazoa > Chordata > Mammalia > Chiroptera > Pteropodidae > Eonycteris > Eonycteris spelaea. The sequence continues at coordinate 3,921,817 of PUFA01000145.1, read as the reverse complement.
TGCCTCGCCCCAGGGGGCATCCTGCCTTTGACACAGAAGAATCCATTCCAAACTGCCACATCCTCATTAATTCCGTGACCTTGACTAGTAGATCAGATTTCCTCAAATGATCTCGAAGCAGTTCTACAGTAAGTGCCGCTCACACTTTTTTCTTCCCGTAATGAATAGAAACGAAACCATGGATTTATACTAATTTACAACAGGAAAAAGTCTTTTGAAAGCATGAAAACATTCAACCTAAAACTTTAGGCAACACCCCTTAAAAGAAACCCATCAGTCAAAGAATTTATATAATTAACACACAAAAAAATGAGTTTGGTCCATCCATGGCGCTCCCTGGGCTCCCATAAGACCTTTCCCCGTCTGCTGAGAGGCCCCCTGGGGCGGAGCTTCCTGTGTGGGACAAAGGCCCGAAGTGTACTTCAAACTTACACTTCCGCATGGCTCAAACGCCTTGGATTATCTGTCAGTTACTTAAAAACACATTTGCTACACAAAGAGCAGCCACAGAACTCACTAACACAGCTCAAAATGTCATTTGGAGATCTAATGAGACTTTCGGCAATTTGGAGTTTAAGACACATAGGGAAAGGTGAACAAACACATTCAGGACTCTAAGGAGCATGGCCACAGGAGGCATCACTCTTCAAAAGGCAAAGCCGTCGGCCGGGCACTGGAGCCATGTTTACAGCACCAGTCGAGAAACGGAAACGGTAGCCACGGCTCTACAGGCACCTAGCTGCAAACCCCTCTCATTCTACCCCGAGAGATGGGCCTGATTCCATCTTCGAGATCCCTTCCAGATCCCGTGACAGCACTCCTCAAAGGGGAGACCAGGGATCCCTGGGAGTCGTCAAGACTCTTTTAAGGGAGCCACAAAGTCAAAATTATGCATGGGGTAAAGAGCCATTCCAAGTGCAAGACAGACCAATGGATTTTAATGTAGAACACAGAAAGTTCCTCGATACGGTTTCAAATTCCATATTATAATTAACCTTGAAGAAACTACCACTTGTCAGAGGTTTGGCACAGTATCAAAGAACACAGTAGCTCCCTTTTACCCATGGGGCCTGCATTCCAAGACCCCCAGTGGATGCCTGAAACTGTGGCTGGCACAGAACTATACATATCCTACGGTTTTTTCCTGTGCATACGTATCCAAGATAAAGTTTGCTTTATGAATTAGGCACAGTCAGAAATTAATGATGATTAATAATCAAACAGAACAATTATAACAATATACTATAATAAAAGTTGTGTGAATGTGGTCTCTCAAAATACCTTACTGTACTATACTCACCCTTCTCGTGATATGAGGCGATACGACACCTACGAGATGAGGTGAGGTGAGGCGAAGAACATGGGCATCTGATGTAGCTGCTCTAAGGGCTACCTGTACACAAGCACTGGTTACCCGGATGGTCAATCTGATAACCAGCACAGCTAATGCAGGCGGGTGGTGTACATAGCCTGGATACAGGGATGGATGATTTGTGCCCAGGGCAGGACAGAGCAGGGTGGTGCGAGATTTCATCATGCTACTCGGAATTGACCACAATGTAAAACATGAATTGTTTGTTTCTGGAACTTTCCATTTAGTATTTTGTACTGCAGTTGACCACAGGTACCTGAAACCGTAGAAAGCAAAACTGGGAAAAGGGGAGACTACTGCACCCACAGTTATCTGAAATGGCTATTAAAACATTCCTTTTTCCAACTACACTCTCCAGGTACTTTAACAACACGGTAAGTCAGCACGGAAACAAGTCACAGCAGACAGAAGCAAACCGAGAATCCGCCATCCCTATTCATGTCAGACATTCTCAAATTTTCAAATGTGTAAAACAATTTTACTCCTCTAATTGTTTTGGAAAACAGTTATTTTTCAATTAAGAAGTGATTTACATTAATATACGATGAGTTTATTTTTCAATGTTTCTAATTCCTAATACAGCAAATATTGACTAATATAACCCATATAAACAAAAGCTCTTTGCGGTCATCAGTAATTTTTAAGAGTATAAAAGAATCCCAAGACCAAAACATTGGAGAATTGCTGTTCCAAACAAGACTCTAAGGTCTATTCTTTTCCCTCAAATGTTCAGGGGCCACAAAGAAAGAAAAATTGGCATTTTAAAAATGGAACAGAGGGCCATGTCACATGAACATCATAAAAATATTTTTTATTTTTTTATCTTTATGATCTTTTTTTTTTAATTAAGTTATTGAGGTAACATTGGTTAATACAATTACATAATTTTCAGGTGTACATTATCATTTGACATCTGTGTATTCTACTGTGTATTTACCACCCAAAGTCCAGTTTCCTTCAGCTACCACATATTTGATTCCCTTTTACCCACTTCACCCTCCCCAAACCCTATATTTGATCCCCTTTAACCATCTACCTACCCTGCTCCTCCCCCACCCCACTGGTAATCACTAGCCTATAGTCCATGTCTGTGAGTCTCTGTTTGTCCTGCTCATTTGTTGCTTTTAGGTTTATATCCCACATATAAGTGATATTATGTGATTTTCAACATTTTCTGTCTGGTTTATTTTGCTTAGCACGATTCTCTCAAGGTCCATGTTGTCGCAAATGGCAGTATTTCATCTCTTCTGATGGCTGAGTAATATTCCATTGTATACATGTACCACAGCTTCATTAGCCAATCATCTATCATAGGACACTTTGGCTGCTTCCATGTCCTGGCCATTGTGCATAATGCTGCTATGAACATCGATGTGCAAATATCTTTTTGGATATGAGTTTTCAAGTCTTTGGGGTAAATACCCAGTAGAGGGATTGTTGGATTATATGGTAGATCAATTCTTAGTTTTCTGAGGAACCTCCATACTGTTTTCCATAGTGGCTGTACAATTTGCAGTCCCACCAGCAGTGTATGAGGGTTCCTTTTTCTCCACATCCTCTCCAATGTTTGTTACTACTTGTTCTGTTGATTAGAGCTATTCGAAAGGTGTGAGATGGTATCTCACTGACATCATAAAATATTTAAACAGTCCATATTACATTCAAATAAAAAACTACAAGAATAATCTGATATATAAATGATATACACAGGTTATTTTAAAAATGTAATTAACCATCAAGGCCAAACTTTCTCAAAGACTTGATACTACATTTGCCAAGTCCAATTTTTACTTTTACCACTGCATCTCTACTATCCACGCCCCCTTTAAAAGGGCCAAGGGTTGAAGTCCCTGATGTTGCACCCCCGCAAAGATCGCCTTAGGCCCTTCATCCAGGAGGTCACTAAACAGCACAGCCCTCAGGGTCAGTCTCAGGGGTTTTGAAGGCGTAGGAGTAAAGCCCTAGGAGGCCACTGCTAAAGGGGGCAAATGAAAGACTCATTTCATTCTCTATGGAGTCAGCTAAAGGAAAAAAAAAAAGAAAAAGGAGTCAGGGGGAGGGAGGAGAAAAGAAGGGGGGGCGCGAACAATTGCTTTGGGAAGATGAGCTAAAGCAGGGATAACAGCTTTGGCTATGAGAAGTCTCTGTGCCATAGTCACTACTCCCCAGGGGAATCGGGGCTCCAAAAAGTTGCCTCTACACACACACCCAAGCACTTGCATGTTGAAACATCAGATCAGTGTAATATGAGCGAGGGTAGTAAAAAAAGAAACGTTCCTAGATCTCTGAATATATGGGATGAAAAAAGAGTAAAAGCAATTCTGGCTCAAAATGTTGCCATTCAACTTGTGAGCCCTGTATCTCTTTCCACACAGCTCTAACTTCTTAAAATGGGGATTACAGAGATAAGGGCCCGCAGAGCAGGGGCATGAATGGCCCACTTTCCTAGGCTTCCCAGAGCCTAAGCCAGCCCTGAGTCTGCCTAAAAGCAAGTCAGGTTCATCTACTAGAGGGTGAGACTGAAGAGGCTTGGAGAAAAGCCAAATCACGCTAAGTGTCACGTAAGTCCAACTCCCTGTCGGCACCTCCGCTCCCCTGCACCAGTCTCTACCCAAAGCTCAAGCCCTCTGAGGCTCCTCCTCCTCCTAAATTCCACTGACCCCTAAACCCTGGAGCTCAGTCTGGGTGCCTTCAAACCCAGACTGATAGGAGCTGTTGCACAGAGGGGAGGGTGGGGCCTTAACAGCCCTGCAGTCAGCATGAACTTTGGTCAAGATTTCTCTATTTAACCTACCCCACCAGACAGACACAAACCTGAAAAGCTCTGCGCAAATACCATTTCAACAACTGAAGTTTTTAAAAATAAGACTACATAAATCCTTCTATAATACGATAAACACTAATTCCTGAGTTGATGCAAATCATTTTAGTTTTCAATGATCATTTCTTAAAATAGCCATACAACATGGAATACAGGTTGCATGGTGTAGATTTTCCTAAATTGGTAAGTACTACAAATATAAGTTATAATGGATGACTACTATTTTGTGATATATACTCATATTTTCAAAATATTCTACAGAGAAAGTATAATATATGTCATTGTATTTATATAGTTCCTCAAGTTTTCCACTTTGGCTTTGCCAGTGACGACATTCTGTGTACTTAGCTCCTTAAAGACACAGATAAACTCCTCCAGCTCCACTTCTCAGTGCTAAAATGAATGGTAATGCTAGTCAGTGCAGACTCTCCTCCTGGTCTATGGTACAATATGAAAATATATTCGGTCTTTGCCCCCAGTTCCTGGCAGAGCTCCCTAAACCCTAGGAATTTTCAGTGATTGGAATGTCTTTTGTTACTCATATCAAGACCCTTTGGATCCCACGGAATATATGCTAATGAAGCAATTTAGGGTGGGGCCCCTGGATAGCCTCAGGGTGAGACTGGTAGCCAGAAAGACCAGTGATGAAAAAAAAAAGGTCAGAACTTTACAGGCCCACCCACCAACCTTCAGGATCTGGGCAGGGAGCTGGAGATCAGGTCCTATTAAAATTCATGAACATTGAGATCCGGAGTTTCAGGGTCAGTGAATACAGAGATGCTGAAGGTAACACACCTGGAAAAGGCATTGAAGCTCCATGCCACACACACCCCCCATACCTTAGCCTATACATCTCTTCCATTTGGCTGTTCCTTAGTTGTATCCTTTAAGATAAACTGGTAAAGTAAGTAAAATACGTTCCTAAGTTCTATCAGTTGTTCTTGCAAATTACTGAATGGTCAATCAGTCAGAAGTATGCATAGTCCAGAACTTGTGCCAGGCATGGGAAGTAGGAGCAATCTTGTGGGATGGAGTCCTTAACCCGCAGGGTCTGCATTAACTCCAGGTTTAGTGTCGGAACTGAAATATCGAACACCCGACTGGCACCGGAGAATCAGAGAATTGGTTGCTGGTGCTGGAAAACATCCCAGTGCCATAAAGATTTAAGTGACAAATCATGGCAGAGTGCAGCATCAAGTCTGAAGATCCCTTTCTGATTTCTCAAGAGCAAAAATAAATTGTGGTATTTACTTTAATGTGATAGGTAACTTGCACCTTTACACCACTAAATGTCATATTTCCTGCTGATTTAAATTAGTAATTAAATACGGGGATCTGTAAATGGAAATCCATAGTGGATTCACGCCCTCAAATCATAAAAGAAGAGTCACAGATCAACCAGATGGATAACAAAAACTGATTATGAGAATTAGGAGCTAACTAGCAGAACCAATGAGGATCACTGGTGATCTAAGCAGTTCAAATACAGAGTCTAACCGTCACCTATTAGATACGCCCCCCCTTGGCCAATACACAAACCCTTGGACTACCAAATCTGTTAGTAGCTGCTAATGTGGAAGAATTGAATTACACAAATAAATTCCAGTCAAATACAATCTCTTTCCTCCCAAGGTGGCAGCAGGTTCTCTGGAATGCCATGAGGAAGTCAGGATCACAGTAAGAACTAAAAGATAAGAGTCCTGGAACTATCTGTGTAGATCTCACCATATATGTAAGATAATTCTCTAAGAACTATTTCAGATTAGAGAAAACTGAATGCAATGTGGGATCCTGGGTTAGACCCTGGGCCCGGGGAAGAAAACAGTACAATAGAGCGTGTGAGGACCATAGTGGATGCAACTGAACATGGACTACGAATTAGATAACAGTATTTTATCAGCATTATCTTGCCTGATTTTGAGAATTCTTCTGCAGTTACATAAGAAAATGTCCTTAGGAAATGCACAATAAAGAATTTAATGGTAAAAATCAAATAACTTTCTAAAAGATAGTTAACAAAAGAGAAAATCATCTGTTCCCAGTTCTCCAAAGATTTAAACATTTAAGGAGCAGAAAACTATCTTATTTCAAAGTACAGATTTGAAACACTCCCTTTCTGACTAGTCTCTATAGTTAATTAGTAACAAATTAGTAACAAACTTCTTCTCCTTTAAAACACAATAATTTAGGGTTAAAAAGCCTAATTAAGCTTCCCAGCATCCCCACGCACAGACAGGATGTCCTCGTGCTAGGGGGTAGGCCACTTCCCCTGGGCCCAGATGGAGCTGGAACCATCTCTGAGGCAAGCCTCACCGGGGTTCCCTCTGGAAGGCTCTAGGCCTGATCAATGTCACAAACGGCACCCCACAGGCAGGTGAAATTAGACGCCCCAGCTGCCCCGCCTTCTTTGTGGAGGTCTGGCCCAGTTCTGAACAGTCTTCTGAGGAGACTTATGTAAACTACCCTAGAATATACTTTTCACTGTTACTTTGTGACCAAGGTTACTCCACCTGTGCCCAGTTCTTAGGCTCTTACACACACACACACACACACACACACACACACACACACACGCACGCACACACATTTCAGCATTATGGAAATTAAGTAGTTTAAGATTCACACCACTGAATCAATCAGTTGCTTCGGTAAACTTGCCCTGTAAGCTTCTGTTGTCTAACACCGGACATGAGTACAAGAAAACAGCGACATCTAAATATCAGCAAAGGTAAGTAGGAAGATGCACTGACCTAAAGGCTATCCAGTGAAGTCGAAAAAGGCTTCTCCTTTCAAACTCATACTATAACTTCTCTGAGGAAAAGCACATGGAGTCTGGACGAAACTCAGGCTACAGATTTTGTAGGCAGAAAAGGACCTCCAGGAAAACCCCATTTCTGTAAACAGAAAATAATGGATGTTAACCCTTGGGAGGAAAGGCCATCTGTCAAAGACTGGAACGTGCCACAGATGAAGACGCTACTCCATGGAGACGAGGCCAATCATTGCACTGCGACCTTCGGCCAGGAGATACTGTCATGTAAGAAGGGATGAAGGGCAAAGGCTGAGATGAACTAAAACTTCGGGAAATATTTTAAAGAAAAAAAAGTGGCTGATAGTTATTTTGGAGAAAGAACGGTCAGAGGGAAAGGCAGTGAGTATTCAGCGCCAGATGTAGACCAAGAAGTCATAAGGCTATCTAACACCAAAACAGAATCAATGAAAATGTTGTTTTCGGATAGCAAAGAAGTCTGAGGTAACTGAATGAATACCAAATCAAATTTAATCGTAATTTTAAATGCTACCTAATACGAAAATGAAACATGGCATATTATTCTGCTAGGAAATTTATGATGCATTTCCTCCCCTAATTACACTAAACATCTGCCCCAAACACATCCACACTCCCTTACTTACCCTGGTGCCCAGGGACGTCGCTCACCCTAGCATAGTTGCTCTCCAACCAGGGTGAGGCTGCACCCTGGAATTAAGCCTAAACCTCTGCTCGTCAGCACTCACTATGTCAACTTACAACAGTTGGCAACCACCACCCAAAACGATCCAGTTGACTGAGAGTGAAGAATCAAAGTGGAACACCTAGAGGCAACTGCCAGATCGCAAGGACAGAGGCTCCGGGCCTGTGTTTACGCAAGAGAATGAATGAGGTTCCAATCTCCCGGTCAGTCAGTCAACAAGTAGTTATTAAACGTTCTTGTGACCCATTCCAAGTAGACATTGCCCCAGCACGGAAGCCAAAATAAAAATGCCCCCAAAGAGAAGGGAAGTGAGTGACAGGAAAAGGACAGGATGAGGCACTAACCCACCCTCCTAGACAAGAATGAGGAGTGCAACTCACCATTACATAACAGTGAAGCTGAACAAAAGGCCCAGCTAAGTCAGCGGCGGCATCTACAGAGCGTTGAAAACCCAGGGCTAGAGGCTGCACTCGGCCACGCGAATCTACAAACTACTGAACAGGCCACATCGCAGTTATTTCCAGAATCTACTCATCATCTCTCCCGTTAACTGAAGACAAAAACACTGGCTTCCATAACAAACAAATCTGAACAGGAGGGCCTCTTCACATTCAAATGTCCCCATGTTGAGGTAGCTCTTAAGGAAGTTTACTTCATTAAGTTATTCTTGCACTAGCTTAGCTATTACACGGTAAGCAAACCTCTACTTAGATTTTCGACTTGACATTAGTATTATACAAACTGTATTCTACTCTTAACAATAGATAAAATATTGAAATTACAAGTACCCATGCAATTTTACAAATGTCTTTAGCACGGCTATCTTGATCAAGAACTATGAAATACATACACTCCATTTCAAATTTCAAAACTAACACAAACCAAGATTGTGTCTTTTTATAGCTTCCCCACTGATTCAACTCTTACACCAAAAGCCTGTAAAATTATCTGCAAAAGAAATTATTCGCTGAGAGTGAGTACTTGGATACTGGGTATACTAGAGTCGTGAAGTCACCGGAAAAGATTTCAGACCAACAGCTCTAGAAACTGTCCAGTGGAACCCGACAAGACGGCATCACGATGGAGAAGACACAGCCGACAAGTTACCAAGGCCTTTCCACTTGGCACCGTGCGGATGGCAGACCGTGCAAATTCTCCCACTGCAGAGCACCTAGAAATGCTGATAAAGTTATAATGAGCATCCATTTTAAATGCACAGCTGTTCACACACACACACACACACACACACACACACACACACACCCCAGAAATCCCAAGGACCACGAATAAAAGGCAAACTGAAAACAGACAAGCACTTTGGAGAGCTGACACCACAGTAGTTACAGAGGAAGGAGAGAGCGCCCCGTGTGGGGTGGGAGGAGATAAAGAGACAAGGCTAAAAAGCAGGAATTGCAGCCTCTACAGAGAGCCAGGACCTTGAAAACTGCACTCTCGAGAGAGTGGTGTAGGAAAAAATCTAACCACCAACACGGAAGACAATATAAAAGCTTGTGTCAACTAGGTCGGAGGAGCAAAAAAGCGGTGTCCAATGGGAGTCTGTAACGTACGTCTTGCCCAGGAACCAATTTAAGAATGAAATATATACTTACCTACATGGTCCAAGAAATCAACAAAAACTAAAGTGGTATCAGACAAGTGATATACCCTGGTTGCCTAGAAGCAAAACATCTCTGGAACATACTTCGATCTGAGACACATAAGATTCCCACAGATAAAACCTTACTGAATATGAGCTCACAATCCAAAAGTACCTACACATGAGGGCCTAAGCAAACAAAAGCAAGCGCAAACTGGGTCAGACTCATAAAAACTCATAATACAACTGCAGATTAAAGGAGATAGACTATATGTTATCTCAAAAAACGCAGGAAAAGCTTTCATAAAATTCAAAACCCATTCATGATTACAAAAACAAATAAACAGCAAACTAGATGAAAGCTTTCATTGGATAAAGGGAGTCTACCAAAAGCAATCATCACATTTAGGATGAGGCACGGCACATACACTTTAAATTCAGGAAAAGACATGGTTGCATGTCATCAATATGTCTATCAGCATCAAATTAGAGAGTCTAACCAACAAATAAGACAGACACACACACAAAGCATAAGAATTGAAACAAAGAAAGAAAATTGTCAATAGTCAAGAATCATATTATTTCAAAATAAAAAATCTATAGATAAACTATTAGAAATATAGGGGAGCTCAGTAAGGTGGTTGGATGAAAGATCAATAAAAATCAATTTTATTTCTATATGTAGTCAATATCCATTTAGAAAGTGTAATTTTAAATACATCATTTTTAATAGCAATAATCACCATGTGGTATCTAGTAATAAATCTAGGGATATGTAAGACCTTCATGGGGGAAAAAGCATAACACTTCATTTTAAGATATTAAAAGAAACCTAAATAATCAGAAAAATGTGATATGTTCACGGATGAGAAGAGACTATTACAAAATGTCAACTTCCCATAGACTCAATGCACTTCGAAGGCACAAAATGTGCAAACTATAAAGGACAGGTCAACAAATTTTACTATATCCAAAATGAAAACGTCTGCATGAGAAAATACCAAAAGCAAAGACAAGCCACAGTTAGGGGATATGTGCAAACAGAGAACCAGGAAAAGGGCTGGTGTCCACAACATATGAAGAACTCTTAAAACAGTGAGAAACCTAATGAAAACTAGTCAAAAGATATGACTGAGTAACTCTTAGAAGAGGAAATCCAAATGACCAAATAGCATTTTCCACACGTTGGGTAAAGTTTCTAGCCAACTGTGACAGTACAAAGTGCTAGAGAGGCTGCTAAGCAAGGAGGATTCTTAGAACTGGTAGGGGCGCAAATTGATACTTTCAGTAATTGGAACTATCTAGCAACACCCTGAGACTGAGAAATGCTACTCTTAAATTCCAGAACAGTGTACAAAGAAAATTTGAATTTACATTGTGTCACTGTAAGGATCCGTGAAAAGTCAAAAGCAATCTAAAATATTCATTAACAAGAAAATGGATATATTATGGTCCACTCATCCAACGGAATAGTACACAACCTGAAATGAACGAGGATGTAACACACATCAACAGGGATAAACTTCAATGACATTAAGTAAAAAAGAAAGTTGCAGAAAGATAAATGCAGATGATAACTATTTACCTAAAAGTTTTTTCCTTCTTTTATTTTATTTTTTAAATTTATTTATTTAATTGAAGAAACTATTTAATTCTACCCCCTCCTGCCCCGTCTACCTCCCCCCTCCCCGCTCCTCCCTACCCTCTGGTAACCACTAGCCCATTGAATAAAGTTTTAAAATATACAAGACACACACTCAACGTTGTAGAGAAATGTAGTAAAAGGAGGAAAACACACATGGGAATAATATATAGTGTCACCTCTGGAAGGAGGGAATGGGACTGGAAGTTAAATATCTCCACCCTGGTTTCTTTCCTTTTTTTAATATAAACATCTGAAGCAAAATTATGGTACAGTGTTGAGACATAACAAAGCCGGAGGAGGGCCATAAACATGCATTTATTATATTATTCTGAATACTTTTTATCTGTTTTAAATAAACAATAAACATATAAATAATAACAACCCCCACCCAAAATAGTAAATAAAAGTTCTAAAAGGCAGCCACCCCAAAAGCCATTTTTTTGGCATTAAAAGTTTTTTAGAAATCAGTCCCAACTCAATGATGGAAACTGAATAAGTGGAGGCTCACATCATTCCATGTGGCGCCCCAACCTTAGTCACCTTGGTCAATTACTCAGGAAACATGCGTGGCATTCTGTCTGAGCAGAGGCCCACAGGAATGCTGTTTCACAAATTCCATCACTTCTTAAAATTCTCACACTAGTTCTAACTGGAGTAACATGCAATGATTTTTTTAAGTACCAAGAGTCGCCTTTTGCTGGACATAAACACACTGTGAAGAAGGTTCTTGCAGGGCCGCGGCAGAAGGACAGCAGGGTCTCCTCCTCGGCTTGTGCTGCAGCTTGTGCGGGACGGCGGGGACGACGGCTGGGGAAGGACAGTCACCTGCCCAGAAGGTCGGTGCTGCGCTGCCTCAAAGGCTCCTTTCCTTAACATCAAGAGAAGTGGGGCCCACGGACTGGTGGTGAGCACACTACAGACAAAAGGTCTGATCACAACCAGAAAAAAATAGGAGAGAGACTGAGGAGGTTCAAGGTTTACAGGTGTTTCTGCAGCTCGATGCCGGCAACCTCTGTGGGTTTCCCAAAGCGCCCGAGACTGGCCATCAGACAGCAGCGCACAGGAGCGGGGGGCCGCGCGGCTCTCGGCTCCAGACACTGCCTGCAGGAGACCCATGCCCTCTACTCTCATTCAACCAAACGTGAGGAATAAAATGAGGGAAACCTGGATTTGCAGAAAGAAATCAAACAGGATCCTCAAATGAAAACTGTTCCTTAACAGCATCCTATCATAAATGCACTTCCCAGGGCTTATACCTATACAATACATTAACACCACGATAAGGATGTTCCAGCCAGCTGCCTCAAAACCCTGAAAAGCCCATTAGTAGCTGAATTGATTATATAACTTTGCTTTCCAAAAGTTATCTCCTTCTGGGCTGCCTCTCAACTTGACAGGAAGTAACTAATTTTTAAGTAGGTTTGAAAATAACCACAGCGTGTTTAGGGAGTTATTTGCGAGGAGCTTCAGTACAAGGAGAGGAGTCATGACCTGTGGAGGACAAGCTGAGGCTCTGGATTCTCTACTGCCTAGTAACCGACCCTCCCACACCTGGGCCTTCCCAGCATCAGGGAGACCCAACACTGCCATTACCTGCGACTTAATCAGTTAAAACTCGCTAAATGTACCATCCAATGCTTATGCACAGAAGAGTTAAGAAGAAATGAACCATTCTCAGCAAAACGGTAAGGCAAATGCTTGGTATTACTGCATTCTAACTACTGACCCTAACCATTTTTGATAAACATACTGGGGGCAGCAAGCGGGGAAACATGGAGACCATGACTTCCGACAAACCAAGAGATCCTTTTACGAAAACGCTGACGTAAGAGGTTCTGAGATCTTAAATCAGGCTGTTCAATGAAGTTTCAGGAAAGAACAGAAGTGATGACTGAGAACTAACACTAATAGATCTTACATAACATGAAACCACAGCCATCACTTACAGTTCAGCCTTTAGGTACTAGTCAACAAAGAATACTGAACAGCAAGGTCCAATCTTAAAACTGGACCTTAGGTTCTACCCAGACAGTCCTAGTGCTTCCAAGTGCCCAAATCAGAGACACCTCAGGCTCTGAGCTCACACCCTCCATATCAGAAACTGACCCCTACCCACTTCAAGTTATTAAAACTGACAAAGCAGTTTATCGCTATGGAAGCTTTGGTGGTCTCTGGAATGTCTCCTTCTGGAGAGTCACGTCTCCAAATACTCTGTTCAGCTCAATGAAAACTTATTAAACAACGCTTTCCCACTGGGGACGCAAAGGTAAAGAACAAACATAGCTCAGGTCAGGTCAGGTTGAGCATTACGAGGAGTGTTGCCCAAAGTGAGTTTTGAAGAAAGAGTTGACAGGCAGGTAATTTTGGGGTGTTGGGTGAGGACAGAAGACTAGAAGTATGGACTGGAGAAGACTGGGGAAGAGGAGGGAAGGGTTCAGGGACAGGGAACTCTGAGCAGATGTCTTCCAGGAAATCCACGAAGTCTGCAATCCTGCAGCATAAAGCAGGACGCACGGGAGAAGAGCAGAAACTACGCCTGGAGAGGTGACAGGACCAAGATCGTGGCCCCCTGACACACGCTAAGGAGACTGGATTTTATCCTACAAGGACGGTGAGGATGACATGATCGGATTTGTCATTTATAAAGATGACTCTGCACCATAGAATGTTGGATAAAAGCGTAGGTATATGCTGTTACAAATTGAAAACAAATCCCAGCTAATTTTTCAGCGTGACTTGGGCAAACTGCTTTATCTCCCTGGGCCAGTTTCCTTTACTGTAAAACGGAGGTGCCCACACCTCCCAGGAGCACGAAGGGGACCAGGCGGTAAATGAACACAAACGCAGACTGTGCTGTGAAGTTGCACAGCTCGGTATTTAGCACACTGTAAGTACTGAAAACATGGTCTGGAAGAAAACTTTGCTGTAAAAAATGTGGCAGATGGAGTAAGAGGAGACAGGAAACAGGAGCCAGTTAACAAGCCAGAGGAAGGGCCAGATCTGAGAACGACGAGGGAGGTAGAATAAACAGGCTGGTGGGGCGCTGCTCCTCAAGCCTCAGTGGAAGAGTGAACGACACATGCGGTTTCTCCCCCAGGTTTCCCTAACCCGGGCCTCGGGCGCTGCGCCACTTCCTCCTCAGAAAAGGGCCCAGGCTGGAGACCAGATGCCACACGTAACCCAGCCTTTACTGTCAGCGCCGCTGCAGAGGCAGTCGGTCTATCAGAGTGGGACCTCGTCGGTGTCAGAGAGACCCAGGTTAATGGCACCATTTAACTGGAGCAAATGACTTCCCTTCCCCTGGCTGGGATAATGACACCTGCGCTGTGGGTGCCGCTCGGGTTTGTGAAACATGTGACCCAGCAACGGAATAAGCACCCGAGAACGTAGCACAACAGAAATAAGCCCCACACAGATGTGACTGACGTTGAAACATCTCTCATGAAAACACTACACGTACGTCGCAGCTCCAGCCCATGCGGCAGCCCCAGCGGCCAGGACAGCCCAGGACACACCGCTACACTGGTTCTCACACACACAATCGACATTCCACTTAGGGAGAGCCTGTCTTTATTTCTAGTATGTGTGTGACATCTTCCGCCAGACTCTGTGCTCTCTGGTTTCTAAACGAATAAAACTGGTTTGGGGGAACTCATCTCTGGAGACGGCAGCTAGGATACTGTACAGTTTCACCAAAAGTTAAGTAGAAAGTTGGCCCCGAGCCCAGAAAACAGAAATTCCTCCCAGACAAAACTGGATAAACCAAGCCTACGAACAATGAGTAGATAAAACAGTATGGAAGGGACGAACACAAAGCCAGAACGAGCCACGGTGAAAGGCCCCCTGAGTCAACAAGGGAACCAAGTGGGGCTCTGGAAGGTATCGGTGCAGACCTGAGGCAGTCAGGTAAGTCAAAAGGTCACCAAGTGTAAGACACCAAAGTTACTAAATGAAAAATATCTGGGACACATATTCTCCCTGTTAAGCCAGAGACAAGGTTTACGGATGCAATAACCAAATGCTCTACTCGCACTGAGATCCAAGACTCCTTATGAGAGGTTAGACGGCTGGAGAGATACACCTGGGGAAGGAAGAATATCTTTAGTGACAAAATATAAACACATTAAATGTGAAAGAGTAACAGTTTCCACTTCAAAGGCTACTTTACTGATGCTGCTGCTGCCCAGATTCGATTTCTCATAAGGAACGTATTGACTGTATCTTCACACAGCAGTCTTTGCTCCTTCCCCTTAGGAGGAAGTAAGAGAAGTGAATCTTCAAGGGAGAAAAACGTGCCAAAACACCCTCAATATGGAATAGTTCTTTAAGATACTGCACATGGTTTTGATCAAAAAAATAATAAATCAGGCCTTCCTCTAAATATCTACAACATTTCATCTGAAATGTCCATTTCAGAGTCAGTAGATGAGAAACAAGTCTATGGGGGCCATCTGCCCTCTGTCAGACGAGACCAGGTCACAAGTCTCTGAGGAAGGAATCTGGGCTGAGAGCACTGGTCGGGTCAAGCAGTGAATGCGAATTTGCCCTCACTGGAGCTTGCGAAACAGACCTCGTGACGTTCAAGAACAAACGTACCAACGTATAAAACAGACGGCTCTGCCAAGCAGGCTCCTGACCTAGTAGAGGAAGAAGAGCCTTTCTGAAAACATAAAATAGATACAGCTGAGCAACTTTCAAGGGAAGATTTTCAAGACCATTTTTACAAAATAATATTGTATAAAAAGTACACACACACACACACACACACACACACAACCTTAAAATTTAGATCTAAAGTTTAGCAATAAAATTACACAAATGTAAGTATTTAAATATGCATAGGAAAAAGACAAAATGGAAACATACCAAAAGGTTAACTGATTTTTAACTCTGGGTGGTAGTTTTACCAAAAAAAAAAAAGTTTACTTTCTTCTTTATTCTTTTGTTTTACAATAAATAAACTTTATAATTGTAAAATCAATGCTTTATACACTATCCTCTCTCTGTAAAATCGAGCCATCAGTGAACAAATCCTTGGCCTCATCCCCATCCTTAGCAGCATCATATCGTTCAGGCTGTGATGCCCCAGCCACAGCCACATCCAGTAGCCGACCAGGGCAAGCTCTCATGCTGCCAACGAAGGTTACCGGGTACCTGCTACAGGGCCCCATCTCAGCCGGGGCTCACCTGAGGCCCGAAGTCAGCATGTGAAAAAAGATCGTCAATAAAGTCACCCTTGAAAAGCTTTTTTAACTGCCCGCATACATACAGTATAAACAGTTTTATGTATGTATTCCTATCCTATATACCAAAAATAATTCCAAAAGGGTGTAATATTCAGAAATTAAACCCCTCATGTGTTTCGGTGCTTGGCCCAGTCCAGCAATTGCATGAAGATTTCAGCTTGCAGGCATTCCCTGTTCCTCCTCCTCCTCCTCATTTCCAACAAATCTTTTTGAGTCAGTAATTCTCCATGGCCCTCAATTGTTAATACTTACTCACCCATCACCACACCACCTAAACAATTGCTCTTCTGCCAACGGTCAAGAAGTCTTTGTTTTTGTTTTTTTAAGAATTCTTAAAGTTTATAGGTTTTGTTAATCATACTACCTTTAACGGCAATGACTGCGTCCACTGCCTATGGGTACTCACTGTGGAAAAACCGTGAGCAGGAACTACCTCGTCATTTACATGATTATTCCTCCTCTTTTTTTTTCCTTTTGCAAAATGCAGAGTTGACTTTAAGGTAAAATGTTAGATGTAAAGCCACTGTAATCAGAGCTCCGGGTATGAGGAGGGCACAAAGGGGTCTCAGTGCTGGCAGGCTTACTGTCAAGATAGTTAAGGAAACAGCTGCGACTATATTAATTAAGTGCGTAATGGATGATAGAGACCCCGAAGGCACCGGAGTTCAGAGAAGGAAGCAACAGAGCCTGAGGCTTGGATGCTGTCGGAAGGCTTCCTGGAGGTGGCAGACTTTGTGACAAACCCTGAAGCACGGCAGAATTAGACAAGTGAGGAGGAGAGGAGAGGACATTTCACAGAGGAATCACGCCTTGGATCCGAGGGGCAAGGAAAAGGCAGCAAGTATCAGGGTTTCTGGAAAGGGAGATAAAATTACTCATCAATAAATTCCAACTAAGCATCTACTATTGACCAATAGTGGTAGGCACTGAAGATACCAGATGAGAGAGCTCTGGTCACAGAGTGATGACTACAGGCCTCCAGGGATTATCCAGTCAACTGACACAGGTCAGTAAACATCCACCATGAGCGACCGGCCAAGTACAAGTACAACAAACGACTCAGGTTCTTTGTGGACTGATGAATGGCAAACAATGAAAGTGCAGTGTGTCCGCAGAGGGGAAGGTTTACCATCAGAAGTAAAAGGGGATGAGGTGCGATACACACCACGCCATGGGCCACCCTTAAGAAGGCTGTTCTAAGTGAAACAAGCCAGTCGCAGAAGGCCACACATTCTAGGATTCCACTTATCTGCCCAGAATAGGCAAATCCATAGAAACAGAAAGTAGATTAGTGGTTACCAGGGGATAGGAGGAAGGGAGAATAGGGAGTGATTGCTTAATGAGTGCGGATTTCTTTTTGTAGTAATAAAATGTTCTGGAATTAGATAGTAGTGATGGTTATATAACCTTATGAATACACTAAAAAACACTGCAGTGAACACTTGAAACAGTGAAATTTATGGTATGTGAATTATATTTCAGAAGGAAGGAAGGATAGCAGGAAGGAAGGAAGGAAGGAAGGAAGGAAGGAAGGAAAGAAGGAAGTCAATCAGTCAAACTAAGGTTCTACAGGTCAGAGAAGGAAATAATTTTGCCTGGAAAGGTCGGTGAAGGCTTCCCAGATGAGGCAGGAGACCTGAATGTTAAAAGACAAACAGAGCTTTCCTTAAGAAGAGATAAATGACAGAGAAGGAATGACGCATGCAGAAGTACAGTTCTATGGGACTAGAGGTTGGGAGGAGTAAATGGGGAGACTGAGAGAGATGAGAAGCAGACAGGCCAGATCTTGATCCAGCAGTGTCCTGAGGACCTTGCTAAGGAATTTGAACTTTGTCCTACACAAGGATTGGCAAATACGCGGCACTTGGCACCACTTGTCTGCTGGCAGATGTAACTATTAATGCCATTGAGCCCTTCTCTGCTGAGCTCAGGAGTTGACTCGGTATCTGTGTTCATGAAATCCTTCCCACAGGTCATGTGCCCCCAACGGGAACCACTGAAGGATCACACACAGGGAAGTGGCATCGTCTGAATCCCCAATTTAAAAAGAACACTGGTGGCTGTATGGAGGCAGGATTAGGTAGGAAGTCACTGTACCAGTCTGAGCACAAGGTGATGAGACCCTGGACTACAGCAGTGACAATGAGAAGGAAGAGGGAACGTTAGAGGCGAAGGAGGCAAAACCAGCGAGCCCTCAGCAGCCACGGTGCCCCACGAGGGCAGCCCTGCTTACCACCGTCTCGCCAGCAGCCATCACAGTATTTGGTACACAGGAAGTGCTCCATCGGTATTAACTGAATAAGTGTTTTAGCTACCTTCTCTCATTGAATCTTCCCAATAATATCACGAGGAAAGTAATGTTATCCCCATTCCGCATACACGGAATCTAAGGTTTAGAGAGGTTAGTGACCTAATGACACAGCTGGACAGTGGTAGGATTCGATTCCAACCCAGACTTCTAGTTCCGGACTCCAAGGTCTCATCCGTGGCCAGGGTTACATAATAGTGTCGTTGTGGTGAAATGTCAGAAACACCTGGGAGATGGAGTAGGGTCAGAGATACAGACTTGTGTGTTCTTGCCACATTTATGTAGTTGAAGCCTCAAATATGGAAGATGCTCAGAGTGTGTGCAGTGGGGTCAGGATAGCCAGGGGTGGGCCAGACCAGAGAGAGGGAGTAGCGAGGCGGAGTCCGCACAGAGGGGCAGGGAAAGAACCGGCCTGGAGAGTGAGCTGTCGGGGGAGACCGCAGCGAAGAGGCCATGACCAACAGAGGCAAATGCTACAGAAATCTCAGGTCCATCGCAGGAGGGGGTCGCTGGGACTGCAGACATCAGCATTTGAGGGGATTTGCAAAGGGGCTGGAGGCTGCCAGGTGTTTTCTAAACCTGTCAGGGCATGAGAATCTGGGGATCTAGTTCAAAATACATAGTTCCACAGTTGCCACTATTAGCGATCTTGTACAGGTGACTCAGGCTCCCTAAACCTACCTTCTCGTCTACAAACTGGAAACGACAGCATCGACCTCATGGTGTTACTGTGAGGACTTAACGTACATGCTTTGAAGAAGCCCCCTAGGTGAAGGTGACACTATTTGAAACTGGCTTTTAGGAACCCCAGCTACAGGGGTCACACAAGGATTTTTTAAGTGGAGAGAGATGGGTGAAAGGCAATCTTTTCAGAAGGAATTCAACAACAACAAAAAAATGGAGGGGAAATCAGCTGCCATAATCCGGACTAGACCTGGGGGCCTGGGTTAAGGGGAAAGCAAAGAGATCAGAAGAATGGAGCAGGTGTAAAACATTGCCAAAGAAAACTCAACAGAATCTTCTGCACAGGAAGAAAAGGAGGAATTAAGAATGACCCTGAGGCCTGAAGTCTAGATGACTGCAGAAATGATGGCGTACCCGTCGCCAAAACCAAGAAGAACTGGTTTAGGGGGTGAGGAGGAGGAGAGAAATCCATGCAAGGTATTTGATGAGGGTTCAGTGCTAGAAAATAAGCATACAAAAGCCAACTGGCAGTAAACGTGTCTTGGACAGAAAAGCAGTACACCAGGTAAAAATACAGACTCTGGGATGAGAAGGCCTGGGTCAGAACACCAGCATTGCCACTTTCTATCCATGGGATACTAAAGAAGTTACTTATTTTCTCTAAACCTAGGCTTCTTCATTTATAAAATGAGAGTAATAACGGTAACTATCTCATAGAAGCTTAGTTTTTAAATTAAGTGAATAAGCAAAGCAATTAGCACAGTGCCTAACACGTGGTAAGTTAGCATTCAATAAATGCTGGTGATACCTTTAGCTACTACTCCATGACAACAGTATTGCCAGCTATGCTTTGGAGAAGCTAAATTATATTACTCAAGGGTCAGAAAATCTTCCCAACTCTGAGACAGGACACGAAAGCAGAGGACGCTGCTTGATTCTGAGATCAAGGAATTAGTACCTAAATATTACCGATACTATTTCACGATGGTTTAAGAACATTTCCATAAATGTGCTTAACTGGAAGCAAAGTCTACTCCAGTTCACTTATTCAATCCCTGTTCATTGCAAAACTACAAGTACAAAGAACTGTGCTAGGCACTGGATGACACAAAACCACACACAATGCAAACGTGGTACTCAAGGAGATTACAAACTAGAAGGCAGAAAAACTGATGCGCGCGAATATCTGATGCACCAAGCACATTGTGAAATGTCGCTGATGCACTGCTGGTCATGCAAGTCAAGAGGGAGGACTCACCTCAAAGTGGATGAAACTGTCACCTGAACTAATCCTAGAGAAATGGTCACAATTTCAATTGGATAAAACACAGGCTCAGAAGGAACGATGCGAATACAGATGCGAAGCTGAAAAGGGCCAAAGGTGTGTTCTGGGAAGAGTCACGATTCACTGAAGAACTAGCCAGAGGTAAGCGGCCTAGTGTTGACGCCAAAGAGAGGGCAAAGCCACAGCACAAGGCGAAGCCTGACTTCCTGGAGGCCAGGCAGGGAAAGGCAAACTTGCCTGGGGAGAATGGTGGATGTGGTTCCACGTATGCTGAGCAGGACACGTCTGAAACCAGCTTCTCACAACTATTAGGCTTTGAAAGCTGGACAGGACTTCAGACTCCAATCCAGCCTTTCATCCTCTGACAGAGGACATCAAGACCAAGAGAGGCGACCATATTGCCTGAGCCTGAGTCAGTAGCTGAGACTGAACTACAACCCTCGTCTGCACCCATTTTACTGCACTTTACACTCGTTCCCCTGGCCAGACAGAAATGTCCAAAAGCCAGGGTGAAATGTGTGTTTGTTGCTTGGAAAAGAAATCGGGGCTACAGAATTAGTCACGTGGGAAGCCTGAGGGTGTGGGAGTGACAGAGCCAGATCTCTGAGAACCAGACTACAGAGGGAACAGAAGGGAACAACAGACCTGGCTTACGGCCACATCCAGAGGGACAAAAGGAAGGGGTTATAAAAAGGCACATTTAAGAGGCAGGCAGAGAATCAAGACACTGCAGAATCCTAGAAACCAAGGTCACTGTCCTCTTTGGATAACATGTGTGTTCAATAAATTTCTGCTGAATGGCTGGATGGCTGGATGAAGACAGAGCAAAGACAAAAAATGTTTGAGCCCCACTTTGGTAAGCACTTTGCTAAGCATTTTATGTGGAAGTGAGATAACCTCACAACCTTATAAGGTAGCATTATCATCACTACCCTTACTACATTTCAAGATGAGAAAACAAGCTTGTAAATTGCCCAAGTTAAACATCAGGTATCAGAGCTAGGATTAAAAATCAAGTCCTCAAGACCTGAAAAGACATTTCTCTAAAGAGGACATACAGATGGCCAATAGACATATGAAAAGATGTTCAATGTCACTAATCATCAAAGAAATGCAAATTAAAACCACAATGATATATCACCTCACACCTGTCAGAAGGGCCATCATCAATAAGTCAACAAACAAGTATGGATGAGGATGTGGGGAAAAGGGAACCTTCGTGCACTCACTGTTCATGGTATTTCAAACTGGTACTGCCACTATGGAAAGCAGTATGGGGGTTATTCAAAAAATTTTAAATAGAACTACCCTTTGACCCAGCAATTCCACTTCTGGGTATTGATCCGAAGAAATCCAAAACACTCATTCGAAAAGATGTGCATCCCTAAGTTCGTTGCAGCATTATCTACAATAGCCAAGATCTGGAGGCAAGAACCCATCAATAGACAACTGGAAAATAAGGCGTGGGCTACATATGCAATGGAATAAATAGTACTTCGCCGTAAATTAGAACGACATCTTACCATTTGTGACAGCGTGTACAGATCTGTAAGGTATTAAACTAAGTGAAATAAATCAGAGAAAGACAAATACCATATGATCTCACTTACATGTGGAATCTAAAGAACAAAATAAAGGAACTAGCAAAACAAAAAAAGATTCATAAAGACAGAGAACAAACTGATGGTCGCCAGATGGGAGGAGGGTTAGGGGATGGGTGGAAAGGTGAAGGGATTAAAAAGTACAAACTGGTAGTTATAATACAGTCACAGAGATGGAAAGTAAAGCACAGGGAAATAACATTACAATAACTGTGTACGGTGCTAGGTGGATGGATACCAATCGGGTGAGAGTCACTTCATAATCATATAAATGTCAAATCGCTATGCTGTTTACCTAAAACTAATATAAAATAATACTGAATGGCAACTCTAATTGAAAATTTTAAAAATGAAAATATTCTAGTAGCTAAATTCTAAAAATAAAAAGAAATAGGTGTGGTTTTTAAAAATCAAGTCCCCACTAATAAAGAAATACTGTTAATTTTTATTAGGGTAGAAAATGGCAAGGTAAAGATATCTTTTAAATAAAATGTTCTTATCAGAGACACGCTCAGTGACAATGTCTGAGATTTAGCTTCAGAACATGACAACAACTAAAAAAAGTGGAGGGGATAATTGAAAGAAAAAATTGGAGAAATGTTGATAATTGTTGAAATCAGGTGATGGGTACATGGGGCTCATAATACTATACTCCCTGTGTTGAATATGTTTGAAATTTTCCATAATAAAAAGTCCACTTGAGTGCGGTTTCCCTCCCTACAAAGATGGTGGGGAGCAGGGAGCTGGCCAGAGCAACAAAGGAGGACAAACATCAAGGCAAAAAAATCTTTGTCCAGGCAACAAGGAATGCACGCAAAGATGGTGTTCAGGAGAAATACAGGACCACAAAGGATTAAGAGACATAGATAAAGCAGGTGGTAAGGAAATGGCAGTAAAACCATATTTTAGATAAAAGTGACAGGGATAGGAAGGAGATGGCCAGGGTAGTATGAGAGGCCCAGGGCAAAGCAAAGTCACTGTGGTTCCATCTTGCATGTAGGTAAAAATAAAAAGGGGAGGGGAAAGAGGATAGGAAGAAGCTAGAAAGGAGATAACTGATTAGTCAATTGATTAACTGATCAATCAATATTTATGAAATAAACACATGAAAAAATGCTCAGCCTCTCCAATAAGAAAGTGTAAACAAAAATTAGTTATCTAGACCTTAAATTGGCAAAGATTAAAATACTGATAATGTTCAGCGCTAGAGGAGAAATAGAAATTGATACAATCTTTTTAAAGTTACTGGGTAGTATCCAGTAAAATTTTAAACATACACAACCCTTGACACAGAAATTCCATTTGTAGAAGTTTATCCTAAGATGTATACAAATAAAAAATATATAATGTATACAGAGATATACAAAGATATATATATGTATTACATATATATGTATTTTTAGAATGGTTGTAAGGGCAAAGAAATAAAAACAAATGTCTATCACCAGGGACTAAATTGACATACAACAAAATACTATGTAATTATTAAAAGATACGATAGATGTATATCCCAAAGGTGGGAAAATGCCTAGGAGGAAAGCATTAAATAGAAAAGAAAAAACTAGTTACAGAAGAGTAGATACGTTGTGATCCCATTTCTGTAAAAAGGAATTAACTCTCTCACACACACATTAGCATACACAGTGGTGGGGGGGGGTGGAATGTGGATAAATACAGACCAAATTCCTAATGGTGGTTAACAGTGAGACATGGGATTATGAGATCTTTTCCTTATTTAAAAATGACTGAATTTTACTGCGCTCATATATTACCTATATCATCAGGAAAAAAGTCAAGAAGTCAAGGGCTTTCCAGAAGCAAGAGACTCTTAAGTGGTGAAAGTATCATGATACAAAGGAAAGGAGAAAAAATTAAGAGAACACAAGCCCTAAAGTGAAGTCAGAGGTCAAGAATGAGGGAACTGAGGATGGGTTTGGGCGCCGGTTCTAGGCATGAGAGGGGAACACACCTTGGGGAACATGCGAGCAGCCGCTGTGGGAAATGGGACCTTGAGGGGCAGAGAGAGATCAATCAGCTCAAGTGAGGCAGTGGGACTGCTGGCAACCAAGACAATCCACTGTGCCGACTCCCCCAGAAATACTGGGCAATCTAGGGGCAGCAAAAGAAGCCGGGGGAGAGAATCCAGGGTTGGCACCTGGCAGGGCAAGCAGAGTACGAAGTCAGGCAGGCAAAGGGTTCCCGCACCTGGGGAAGGCGGCACTGAAACTGTGGACCATGGCAAACCGGCCTCCCTGCTACAGTGGGAGGTGGATGCAACAGTGGGGAAGAGAAAGGTGGAGCGATGGGACAGGAGAGACAGTGGGACTTGAAGGTACAACGAGAGTAAAAGGCCTGAGCTCAAGCCAGAATCACACCTAAAGCACCTTCCCCAAATTTCCATTTTTCTTCCAATTTCTATGTATCATCGCATTGGGAGAAAGACCCTACTTGTGTCACTGGGCCTACAGTGCGAAAACATCTCCACCTGGTTCTGGATTCTTCTCTTGACCACTGAGTGCTCAGGAGGAAGGCGGGGTACCGTCTGGGTTCCTCCCCACCCGCCCGGTTCTTCCAGGGTTCCTGGGCTGCTGTTAACAGAGCCGGGGCTCTCCTCCCTGTGTGGTACTGCCTTCCTTGCGTGTGTCCTCCACTAACCAGAAGCCTGGAATAAGGGGCGACTGTCACCCCAAACTGAAGCCCTAACAATATCCTCTGAGGACATAAAAAGAGCCCTAAACTTGGAATCAGAAAACCTGGCATCGAGTGCCAGCTTTGTGCTCTTGAAAGTAAGCCATGTCACCTCTTTGTGTATGCTTCCTCCTCTGTAAAATGGGACTCTCTGCCTCAGGGCTGTTGGGAGGATGGAGTAAAGTATGAAAGTGTTTTACAAACTAGAACAGCATACGTTTGCAAAGTGTATGCAGCAGAGGAAATCAAATGTTTTCCATTTCTGCCTATATATAACTTTCATCGATGGTGCTATAAAACCTTAAGTGAGTGCCGCCAGGACCCCCAACGTACCCAACGTACCCATGCTAGCTGAAACTGTGCACATTGTTATTTCTGCGAACCTATATTATAACAATTTCCTTCTCTACATCTCAACACTGCTCGCAAAAAGACTTCAATTTCACAGTTGCTTGCCACAGTTAAAGTGCCTTATGCTTTGTCTCAGTGATCCTTTTTATCACGTATCAATTTTTATCTTTAAGCTAACTGCGGTTACTTTTCATGCTTTTCTCTTCTGCAGTCTGTCATGTTTGTCACCTGCATGGAAGAAAAACTGCTTTATGCAAACTTCAATACAATTCCTCACACCTGGCCTTCAGTGGGATTCCTATGTGGTCTGAGCAACCGTGAAAATTAAATCAAAGTAATTTAGATAATCTACTCTTTCGAGTTATTCTACCACTAAAAAACAAGAGGCTGTCTAAATGAATTGGCATAATTCTATAACTTCTAGCTTAATAACTCAGAACACACAATCTACTAACAAAGAGTTAATATATCAGTTTCAGAGTCAGCACAATATTCCTAAATAAAGTTTAGGCAATCTTTTAGCATCCTGAATATGGTAACACTGAGCTTAGCTCGTCTCCAAAAGGTCTCTCAGCTGACAGAAGTCACAACACCCTAGTGTTAAACCCATCACCCACTCCCAAGCTGGCCGTAGTTGTCTGGAGACCCTGTGGCCCAAAGCGATAGTCACTGTTCTTCACACACGAGGACAAAGTGCTCAGAGTAGTCAGTGGGCAACGGAAGATCTAGATAATACCAATGAAGAACTAACTGTTACATTCCCTTCCAAAGGAAACTTTTGCAAGACCCAAACAGAGCAAGTTAACAGTCCCCAGCCTCAAAATCATGATGTGTGGAATGAGCAACATATTTTCACAGCAAAATTCAGTACTGCTTTTAGCAACCTGGAAATACAAAGGCAGGGCACTTTCTGCCTTTGGAAATACAAAGATCAGATGCAGCTATGAAGTCAGAACTCTCATCACACCACCAGCTGCACAAGGAATGATTCCTGTCATTTCATACGCAGAGGTCATTCATTTGTTCACTCAGCAAACATTTACTAGTAGCTACTCTGTCAGAAATGGTTGGACACTAGGATATAAAGATAAATAAGACAAGGTCCTGCCTTCAAGTAGGCATGGAAAACACACAAAAACACCAAAAGCTAAGAGTACAGTGTGATTATGGAAAAAGCTGGCACAGAATGCAAAGGCCATACAAAGGAGTGGCACTCAGCTTAACCTGGAAAGACTCAAGGAAGGCTCAGCTTTTAAGACATAGTGGTTCCTGAATCCCTCATCAATTCAAGCCTAAGAGTCAGGCAAGCACTAGAATGAGGAGGATGATTAGCAGGAGGGCGAGAATGCTGGGATCATCCAGAGTTCACTATGGAGCAATAAGGACCAAAGGAATCATGGCAGGGGAGGAACTAGAAGACACCGAAGAAGCTGGGTCAGAAAGATGCTGGTGAGATGCTGAAGTAGAGATTTACCAGGACTTAGCTGGTAATGGTATGTGGAGGCCAGAGGAATATTATTTACTCTTAACTAGAGCTAAAGGTCATGTGGAATGGAGTGGGGATTTGACTGAGGAAGACCAAAAGAAATTTAGGGCCAGTTATTTTGAGTCACTTCTGTCTGGTTCATACTCACTTTTCTCTTGACCTTCCCCACTCCCCCATCCCCCACCCCCCGCAGGGAAAAAATAAAACTGAACAAGTCAGTAACAAAATCTGTGAACCTTCTGTTTATCTAACAGAGGGCTAGAGTCTATCAAAGTAGCTCAAATAAGAGAAAGATGACATCTGGAGACTTTCCAGCATCTGGAGCCTTCTAGGCCAAAGAAAACAAAGTCAAGTCTCTGATGCCAACAGAAGAAAGCTAAAGAAACACGTCCTGAACAGGGGCCACACAGAACACAATGCTGCCTGGCATACCCCAGCACTCTGTCGGTGAGAATGCCCTCTGTTCCCAAAACAAGGACATGCCAAACAGTTACGTCGTGGCTTCTTCATAGGAACCACCTGTCCGCTGCCAGGAATGACCTTGGACTCGTATAGTGTGGACTCCTTCCCACCAGTAGTGAGTAGAGACTACCTGGACAATTCTCTCATCAGTCCAGGATGCCAACAGGTGAAGACACTGGGCTGCCTTCCTTACCAGACAAACTGAGCCCCTCACCCATGCACGGCACCCAGCTACACTCCTCTTACTACCACTAATAGTGCCACCACTACTACTAACTACACCTATCCTACTAACAGCAAGCCCTGACGCCATCTCCAGTCCTTACTACAACCTGCAGAAAAGGTTGTATTAGCCCCATTTTACAGATGAAAAAACTGAATAAAATAAAAAAAACAAGGCTCTCAGGGGTTACCAGCTTATCCAGGTCAAAAAGCAAGCAAGAGTGAGAAGTGGGAGGACTCCCAAAACCCATGTTCTCTCATTGTACTAGGCACCTCAGAAGTTTTCAATGAAATCAAAAACGCAAAGCTTCTTTCCAAGAGTTTCTGAAGCTGATCCATTTGACTAAAACATAGTCAAAAACATTTCCTTCAGCAATCACTTCGCTTTCCAAGCAATAAATAAACAAGTTTTATTTTTATTTTTTTAAAGTTTTTATTAGGAATATTTTAAAGAATTTATTTAGCTATAATGTTTTGATATTAAGTTTCTTGATTTTAAATGTCTTGATTTAAATTTCATTTGTTTTTGGCCAAATGTATACACAGAGAGAGAAGAGAGCAAAGGACAGAATTTCCTTTTACTAGATCAGAATGGGTATTAATAATTAAAACAGAAAACACTCTAATATAATGTATGTTATACTTTATGCAGTAAAAATTAAGAGGCAAGCACTTTCAAATAGGATGAGCCTTACCTCCATCTCATTCCTCCTATTCTAGGGAACAGCATTTCAAGTGATCAGTGGACATTTCCAGCCTACATACAGTGACCTGGGCAAAGGGGATAGGCAAAGCCTTCATACTCCCAGAACCACAGTGAAAAGAAAGTGTGACAGCATCCTGGGGCACCTGAGCACATGTACAGTAGCTCTAAATTACAGCTCATCCAGATACGCACAGAAACAAAATGTTTACCTTGTGGTTTGTCTATAAGAGTACTTAGAGTTAACTCATGTATTTAAATAAAATAATGCAAAAGCAATCCCAAGACAATAAACACATCATAGCTAAACTTTTTCCATGAAAATATATGAAGATAATCGATTGTTGTTAGTCAAAATCAATACTTTATAAAAACCTATTCAACAGTTTAACTGATTAGAAGTTTGATATACCTGAGTTGCTTCCTCCTTCACAGACCTACAGTCACTTTTGAACTAAGAATTACTACTATTAAAATGTCAAAAATACCACCATTGTGGAGGTGCCCAAACCAGTGCCTGGCATAATTCAAAGATACTTGTTTATGAAAGAATGACTTAAGACAGAAAATTTAAAAGAGACAGAAAGAATACAATTTAAGGAAAATATATGATTTTTAAAGATTAAGGGAAAAAAACAATCCCCAAAACTATCAGTACAATTAAAAATAGTCAGAATTACTGTACATCTCAACTGAAACTTTCTACTAGATTCCAACTAGACTATCACCTCCCAACAGTCTAAATAAACTCATATGGCGAAATGATTCTGATACTGTTCTTTTCCATACAGGGTTTGACATCTCATCCAGCTTTTACCCAAATACTACATACAGAGCTCTGGTGTACAGCTGCAGGCCTCAGAACTGGAGTTTGCACACTGCCTTTCAATGATAACAGATGAGACACAGTGTGCAGACTAAATTGATTGATGACAGATATACCTTCTAGTGAAGATAATGTCCTGTGAGAGCTGACAGTCATTAAGATTCAACAGCTTCAACGTCCTGACTTCATAGCAGCTGGAGAAAATGGATTTAGGGATATAAAGAACTTTTAACAACATAAACTGTTCGAGTTTTCATATCCATCTCTCAAGTCGTACACATTAAACAATGAAACAGAAATGAGTGAAAATAAGCTCTTAATTTAGATTTATAAGAATTGGAATGAAAACCCCTAGAAATTACATATATTGTGGTATCTAAGTTTGTCTATCACTACAAACAATAGCCACAGTGCTGAAAAGAAAGTATGAGTCACAATTCAAAAACAAAGGAGGAAAACAAATGAACAGAGGAAAGCTTTGAATCCACATACCACAAAGAAATTCTTTACTTAAAATATTGTTGATAGCTAGCGTTCTGACTTGGAATAAGAAGGAATGGTCCACACTATCTTCCCCTCAGGAACAAACTCAGCCCCCAAACGCCGCCCCCCCAACCCCATCCACCTCAGTGCCCAGCTACCAATATGGTCAGACGCAGCCACTAACTAGCAAGTACTGTAATTCTAACAGATCTGAGTCACCCACTCCCCCACAGTAAGAGGTCATTCTCTATCAGGAAGTCCCCTTTGCAAAGTTCCCTTGTTCCCCTCCCAGATTGCCACCTCCATGGCCCACATAAAGCTAATTCTCCAACCTCAGCAGCCTGCCAACCCTCTTCTGCACTCTCCAAATCACAACTCCAGCCTCATCCCAACGCAAAAGTAGCCAACACTATTCACAGCGACACTCTTGTGACAAGTTCATGCCTGAGAACCATTCGATAGGATATATCTGGGCCCAAGGAAAATCCAGCTCTTTGCTAAACTCCCCAGCGCCCAGCTGAGCTCCTGCCTTTCCAGGAGGCTAATCACCGGTTACCTCGGAGAAGCTAAACTCTCAACGCCTCTTCTCCCCAGCCAGACCCCAGTCAGCCAAGTTCACAGACCTCGAGGGAGGAGGCGGGGAGAAAGACGCATCGTGATGCGCCTTGGGAACCAAACATACTGAGGCCCCTAGAATTCCAAACGCAAGCCCCCTACGTCCACCCCGCTATGGTCAGCCTCTAGGGCGTCTTCATTAAGCGCTAACAGCGAACGCCACCAGGGTTAGGTCTCCGTGCCCCTGTGACTCCCTTCCCCCGCAACAAAAATCCTAAATATCAAGCCGCCGAGGCCCCGGGTTGAAGCTAAGACCCCCTCCAAGCCTCCGGCCACCGGAGTTTCCCAGGTCGGATCCAGCGCCCCCAGGCCTGGGCCGCCGAAACCGGCTTGCAGTCGCAGGCCGCTGAGCGCCAGGGGCCCGGGCTGTGTCCCCACGGGCCCCCATTGTTGCGGGTCCCAGCGGCCCGATGGGGAGCCGGGGGCCAGCACCGGCACTCACCTCCCGCGCGGCGGCTCCGGGCCGCGCCGGGCCAGGCAGGGCCCAGTGGCCGCGCGTTCCGCCGCGCCCGCCTCGGCGGGGTCTGCGGTGTCCGGGGCGGCGGGGACGGCCGAGGCGGGAAGCAGCCGGCAGGCCCGGGCGCCGCGGACTGGCTCCGACCGAGCGTCGGTCTTCTCTGGCTGCGGCGCTCGCAGCCTCGGAGGCTCGCGGTCCGCGCCAAGAAAACGTCCCCCTGTCGGCCCGCGCGCCCGGCCGCCCGGGCGGGAACACGCACCGCCGACAGGAAAGTTCCGCTGAGCGCCGACTGAGGCTGTTCTTCCCACGCGGCAGGGGGACCACGATTCCTCCCTGATAACGCCGTCTATGCTACAGATGACCGTTTCAGGAGTGAAAGCGGCTCGGAAACCCCAGAGCGGAATCCACCTGGGTCCAGGACTAGGGTTTGCACCCCTCCAGACACTAGAGAGGCACGCTGGGCACTTAGTGCCTTCAAGGCCTGTTAGGGTTGAATGAGATGGTGAAGGTGGCTGGCGCGGAGATATGCTCAACACTAGGGCATGGTCATTTCTGAGGCTACCAATGACTATTGCTACTACTACTACACAGGTTTGCTCAGCCCTGAAGGACCCCTGAAATGGATGCACGCCGTGAAACTCCCAATCTCCCCCCTCCGCCCCACCTCCTGTCACGATTCCTATTGACTGAAGCTGCCTTCAGAATTCCCTGGGAAAGATGCGAGGACAAGAAAGTCTTTCTTGATCACTAACGCTCAACGGGAGATTCTCTCCCTAGAATTTGTAATCACTGCCGTGTGGGCTCCAGTGAACGAGAAGAGCTTATTACGCCCGCTCTCTCCACGACAGCCCTGGTTCTTCTCTCTTCCTCCTGTGAACATTGGAAAGATGAAAAAAATTCTGAAAGCGGATTTTTTAAAAAGGTTTTCTTTTCATAAAATCAACTGGCTAAAAACTCCTTTGTCCTCCCCACCTTATTCTGGGCCTTCATGCCTCTAGATATCAGACATACGTATTTTCAAAACAAATTAGGTTATAAAAACAGAAGTACGTGTTCCCAAACTATCACCGAGAAATTAGATCTGCAGAAGGTGCTCCAAAAAGGATCATAGCTTTTACATGTTCTCATATTTTCCATTCTCACCTAGCCCCTTGACTTCTGAGACTCAGGAAATTTTACCTTGATACCGTTTTCCCTCGTCTGAACAAACTTTTCCAGAAAGGCTTACTTATATCAGTCATTTTCACCTGAATCAAATTATGTCACTGTGTCACACACATACACACGTGTATTTCCATTTAGATTATCCTCTAGAAGTAAGGAAAGGGCCCTGCCTGTCTGACATCATTTTGGTAACCATCTAGAAATGGCAGGCTCATGGTTAGAAAGCAGCACCCTCAAAACCTCTGGAGGCTCTCTGTTCCCTCAAGTAAGGGGACTTCATCTTATGCATTTAAAGGACAAAGGATGCCTCGAAAGCTGGTTCATTTCTCTCAGCATCCTGAGGTCAGCTCATCACTCTGACCCCTCCCTGCTCTAGGCCTTGCATTTCCCTCATTTGGCTTGGACTACCTGTGTGACACATAAAGCAGATGTGATCTCACAGGTTGAAGGAGGTTTAGATGAGAGCCCCAAAGATAACAAAGGGAGGAGAAAGAGACCAGTGAGCTGGGCAGAGACTTGAGAAAGAAGTCTTATTGTTTATCTACCTGCTCCCTAAAAACCCAATACAACCATCAAAGAGACCCACACTTATCTTCCTCCTCTGTTACTGAGGTTGAAGTAAGCAGAGCCAGGGCTGGCTCCCCTGGTGATGGAAGCTCCTTCCATCCCTCCTCCCAAGATGCCATCACCCTTCTGTGACATCACTGCTTCTTTGCCCTCCGAGAGTTTCTTTCACAACTTGAGTGATGTTATACCCTCCTAACCAGCTTTGGGGATCATGGTACCCTCATATAACCTATAGAAAAATGGGTTCCATTTGGGGAGAATAATTTACACACATACCTGCCTATCAATGGCTTTGCCTCCAGGTGAAATTATAAAATCTGAGGTCTTCCTATTGGGATTAGGCAAGACTAGCCAGCAACTTGTTAATCAATCAGAAGCTAGAACTAGGCCCTCTCATTCACTGTAAACCACACCTGGCAAAACTCCCTCTTCCTTTCACCTGTTTCACCTTCTCATTCCATGAAAGCCAACTCAGTCCTTCCTCCACCAACCACACTCCAGCCCACCCCTACTTCTGAATGCCAAAGTCATGATCAGGTTCCAAGGTGACATATAGTTGTATTTCTTTCTTCAACAACCATCCTATTCTTGGGATGTTTTTTCACTTTCTGCTTGTACACTGTTTCTCTCATGCTAGATCATCTCTGCGAGGCTTTCTAAAAAATCCACCCAAATGATTAACGAAGGCCTGGCAAAATTGGTGCACCATAAACCCCATTTAACAATGATTTACTGATGTCCACCTCGTGTCAGGCACTGTGCTGGATGCAAGGGAATAGTAGTAAGACGCCAAGCATGACCGTAAGCATTTTACAGATATTGACACATTTAATCTTCACATCGACATTATGAGGTATGTGCAGTTACCATTCCACTTCAAAGACAGAAAAACGGCAGCTGGGAAGTAAGAAGGGTGGCTGGGTCTGAGTACAGGCCATCTAGGTCCAGAGCCCACTCGTAACCACACACTGAAGTGAATGAAGAGCTGCGCTCAGAAATGAGCATGGAGGATTCTGGTCTGTGAAGTGTAAGTGATAAAAAACCTGTCCCATGGGGATGTTTATTCAGTAGACATTTATTGCTCCGGAACTGTATTTCAGATGCTGAGCTAGGCTGGAGAACACAGCATCGAACAAGAGAAAACAGGTCTCTGCCCTAAAGGAATTCGCCTTCTAATCAGGGGAGATAGTACAAAGTGATTTTGATTCTAATGAGAGCTGAAAAGAACATTAAACAGACCCGTGTGGGAGAGAAGCCATTGGGAGAGGGGAGGCAGTGGGTAGCCCACCCGAGGAGGTGACCTGTAAGCTGAAACCTGCTAAAGAGAAGCTTGTGAAAGCTCAGGGGAGGAGAACTCTAGCAGAAGGACCAAACTCAGGGCGGCATGGGGTGTGGTGAGAACCCCCAAAACACGTCCCTGGAGAGTGGAGAAGTAGCCTGCAGCTCTGCTCCCAGATTTGATGGTCTTGAGGGAATCGCTCTCGGGGCTGGATCGCTCTCAGGATGTGAAAGATGCTGTTGATCGACTCCTGGGAAAGCAGCACAGATTATTGTACCCGATAAATGATCAGGTACATCTGCCCAGTCAATAGACAGATGTCATAGAAACAGTTGTTTTTAAAAAGTCCTACAGACTACGGCCATGCCACTTTGAACAAGGCCGTCTGATCCCGGAAGCTAAGCAGGATCGGGCCTGGTTAGTACTCGGATGGGAGACCATCTAGGAAGACCAGGTGCTATAGATGTAAAAAATAAAAAAATAAGGGATTATAAACTGGCAAGGTCCTTGCAATCTATGAGGTAAAAAAAAAAAGTCCTATAAAGAATTCCATTCAGTTCCATCAGCTCCATCAGCTTCCTCAGACTCTGCCCTCATGACCACCTACCCAATCTAAGTAGCTGCCCAGTCACCATTACACCACCCCATTTTCTCTATCTGCAGAGAACTTAACGCTATCTGATTTGTTCATCTGTTAATCATCTCTCTCCCTTCATAAGATTGTAAGGTCCCTGGAACAAGGATCTTGTCAATCTTACCAAGATCCCCAAGACCTAGAACAGGTACAGAAGAGCTTAATAAATACACTTTAAAAATATTTGTGTTGGGCGCATCCTTGAAGCTGGCCTGTGAGGCACTGGGAATGAAAGGGGAGGGGGAGGGGCCCTCCAGCTTTCAGCATGCCATGTATTTCCTGAATTATGATACCCTACAGAATGAGGTCATTTCTCCAAGGATGGTACAAATCATGGGCCATGGAAAAATGGAACCGGAAAGAAGAGCTCCTTGCACGAGGTGGGAGTGTAGTGCAATGGAAGCAGACTTGCTAAAGGAGGGCTTTTAAGGATGAGGGGGGATTGGATGGCAGAACAGCACAGGAAAGGGCTTGGATATAGAGAAGAAAAGAAAGAGATTGCCCTAACTGGACTTCTGGGCTCAGCTGGGCAGGCTGGCATGGGTCATTCCTGACTTCTCACTGTAACTCCTGAAAGCTCAGTTAATGACCACACCTAGATCACTTTAGAGCCAAAGTTGTAAATGGCTCAGATTCCATTTAATCAAGGCTATGTCAGGGCTGGGTGGGAAATGTGAGGGGCCCTAGGCTCCACAGCTATGAGGAGCTGATCGCCCTCATCACATGTAGATACCCCATAGGCAGAGTTGTCTCTCATGATAAAACACCTAATTTAAAAAAGAAAAAGAAAACACTCAGCCAACTAGAAAGGAAAGAAATCTCTTTAACATGATTAAAGCGTGTTTATAATAAATCGACAGCTAACATTGTACTCAATGGTGAAATACTGAAAGCTTTGAAAGCTTTCTCAAGACCAGGAATAAGACAAAGATGCCTGCTTTCACCACTGCTATTTAACATTGACATTGAACTGGAAATTCCAGCCAGAGCAATTAATAAGAAAAAGATGAAAAGCAACTGAATTGGCCTTTTTATAATAAAACAAAACAAAACAAAACAAAACAAAATAAAACACTCAACAAACTAGGAGTAGGAGACACTTCAACACCATAAAGGCCAGATATGCAAAGCCATAGTTAACATCACATTTAATGATGAAAAACTAAAAATTTTCCCTCTAAGTTCACACTTTTGTTCAACATAGTACTGGAAGGCCTAGACAGAGAAGTTAGGCAAAATAAATAAATAAATAAAAAGAAAGAAAGAAAAAACATCCAAATTGGAGAAGAAGAAGTAAAATTTCGGTTCATCGAAGACCTAATCTATATATCTAAAATAATCTAAAGATTCCACCCCTCCCCCAAAAAAGGTTAGAACTAATAACTGAATTCAGCAAAGTTGCAGACACGAAATCAACATAACAAAAATCAGTTGCATTTCTATATGCCAACACTGAACAGTCTGAAAAGGAAATTAAGAAAACGATTTCATTTTTTGTTAGCTTTACAAAATAAGAAACTTAGGAATAAACTTAACTAAAGAGACAAAAGACTTGCATGCTGAAAACTAGAAAACGTTGCTAAAAGAAATTTAAAAGATACAAATAAATAAAAAAGACATCCTGTGTTCATGGATTGTTAAGGTGTCAATATTGCTCAAAGCAATATCCAGATTTGATTCAATCTGTCAAATTTCCAAAAACATTTTTTTTTTGCAGTAATAGAAAAATCCATTCTAAAATTCATGTGGGATCTCAAGGGACCCCAAATAGTTAAAACAATCTTAAAAAAGAACAAAGGTGAAAGATTCACACTTTCTGATTCCAAAACTTACCACAATGCTACAGTGATCAAAACAGTATGCTACTGGTATAAAGACAGACATGTAAATGCATGGAATACAGAGCTCAAAAATAAACCCTCACATATGAAGTCAAACGATTTTTGACAGGGATGTCAAGATCATTCAATGGGTGGGTAAAGGACAGTCGTTTCAACAAATGGTGCTGGGAAAACTGTATGTCCACGTGCAAAACAATGAAACTGGACCCTTACCTTACACCATATATAAAAATTAACTCAAAATGGACCAAAGACCTAAACATAAAACCTAAAACTATAAAACTCTTAGAGGAAAAGAAAAGACAAAAATCTCCATGATATTGGATTTGGCAATGATTTCTTGGATATGGCACCAAAATCATAGGAAATAAAAGAAAAAATAGACAAATTGGACTTCTTGAAAATTAAACACATTGTGTGTCAATAGACACTATCGACATAGCGAAATGGCAACCCACAAAATGGAAGAAATATTTACAAATCATACATCTGATAAGGGATTGATATCTAGAATATATAAAGAACTTCTACAATTCAACAACAAAACAAACAATCTGATTCAAAAATGGACAAAGGACTTGACCAGACATTTCTCCAAAGAAGGTATAAAAACGGCCAATAAGCATATAAAAAGACGCTCAACATCACTAATCCTTAGGAAAATGCAAATAAAAACCACAATGAAATACTACCTCATATCCATTAGAATGGCTATTGTAAAATAATAATGTAAAAAAACAAAACAGCAACAGATAATTACAAGTGTTAGTGAGAATGTGGAAAAGTTGGAACCCTTGTGTGTTGCTGATGGGACTGTAAAATGGTGCAGCCTCTGTGATAAACTGTTGTTTCCTCAAAGTTAAGCATAGAACTATGATGTGACCCAGCAATTCCACTTTTTGATATATACCCAAAATAAGTAAAACCAGGGACTCAACAGATACTGGTACACTAATGCTCATTGTAGTGTTAGTCACAATAGTCGAAAGGCAGAAACAACCCAAACGTTCACCAACAAATAAAGGATAAACAAAATATGGTACTATCCACACAATGGAATGTTATTTAGCCATAAAAATGAATGAATTACTGATACATACTATAATATGTAGCAACATATTGAAAACAATCTGTTAAGTGGAAGAAGCCAGACACAAAATGTTATATACGGTATGATTACATTTATATGAAATATCTAGAATAGGTAAATTGATAGAGACAGAAAGCGCATCAGTAATTGCCAGGGCCTGAGGGAGGTGAGGGTAGGGGTGTACATGGAGAGTAACAGCTGAACAGATACAGGGGTTTATTTTGGAGTGGTAAAGATGTTTCGCAACTAGACAGAGTGGTGATTGTGCAACATTATGAATGTACCGAAGTGTTTGAATGGTTTTTATGTTGTGTCAATTTTACCTCAATTATAGAAAGAAACTGAAGCTCAGAGAGGTTGAGTTACATGAGATCTCACAGATCTAAGAATTCAAATTATCTCTATTGCACAGTGAGAGAGGAGGTAAACGACTATTACGTTAGTGCTTTTCTGAGAGCAGGTTTCAATCAAGGGAGGAGGAATGATGCCTTTTATATAGTCAGTGGTCAATACCTGTTTTTCTGAGAATGGTCCCCACTTACAGACTTGCAGGTCTGGAGAGAACTTGGAGTGAGTGGGAGGGGCTGTAACTCCCTCCAGGCGGTGAAGGTTCTTTCTCAAGGATGGTAGAGGGGACCAGCTCCTCTCACATGCTGTGTGATCCTGGGCAAGTCACTTAACTTCCCTGAGATTGTTTTTTTTTTCTGTAAAATGGGAATAGCATGCTTGCAATGGTGAGAAAGAAATGGGAAAATGGCTACAAACAGTCTTTGGAAGTCCTGAACACGTGTGCAGGTCTATTTACTTCAGAGAAAATCTGGCTGACATCTTTGCTGTTTTACATCAATTCTACCACCTCCTTCTAGAAATTATAAGCTCTTACTCATGCATGAGGTTGGCTGGAATTCCCCAGACTCAGCTGCACTTTTGCAATTAACTTGATTTTAGCACCTATCTCGTTCTTGTTGCAAGTGTCTGACTCCTCCAGGTGGGACCAGGTTGGTTCATCTTGGGTAACCTCAAAGTCTGGTACAGAATTGAGTTCCATGTGTCTGTATTGAACAAAATCTTAGGGTTGTCCACAGCCCCCATCTGCCATGAGAGGATTTAGTTTCATTCAAGTGCCCCTGGGGATTTGTTAAACAAAGATGAGAAGTACACAGCCCGTGAGGCTCCTGGGGCACACGGGCACACAAACATAATTATAACATAATTATAACATAGCCTAAACTCCTGCGTGAGCAAACAATCATCGGGAGTTCAGAGGAGGAAATATTTGGTTCGGACACTCGGGGAGTCTAATCGCCCCTTCAGTTACTCCTCATCCATCTTCCAGGTTACTCTGTTTCCATAGCAGTTTGCCCAGTGTGTTATTCATTACTAGAGGCTCAGTAATGTGTGATTGGACCAATTCAGGCCACAGGGCCACCATTCCCTCTTGCTAACTCTCTGCTCCCAGTTAGAAATTCACCCTGCTTTAATGCCTGCTTTAATCACAGAAGAGTGTCATCTCTTCTGTGATGCCTTCATGAATCCAAAAGCCAATCCTTTTTCTGGGCACTCTTGGGACTTCATCCCACAAATAGTTATTGGGCACATTCGCACATTCTGTTTCAGCCCTGGAGAAATAATTATTCAACTTGGTCCCTGTCCTAAGAGCTTATGTCTACTGGGGAGGCAGACCAGTAGCAGGCAGTCACATCATTATTAGAGGGAAGCATAGAGTAAATACTCCAAGAGATGCAGGAGACACCTTTGGGGTCTACTTAGCCCACATTTCCCTTTCCAAAACTGATCACCTACTCAGGAGTAAGCCCTAGAGAGTATGTTGGTACAATGTGTCTCAGTCACCTAGCAGTAGCAGACTGGCCCAAGGAGAATACCTAATTGCAGATGGGCCAATTGGATTCTATATCCCAAGATTTAAATTTGTAGTCAAATTTCAAAGATGCAGAGAATTTTGAAGCAACCAATCAGAGGCCACTGGGCTACGAGTCCCAGAAGAAGAAGGGAAGGAAAGACCAGGGTTCTTGCTTGTGGATCCAAAAAATACCCACTTCTCTCTTTACAATCAGTTCCTTGTTTTGCTTAAAGGATCTTTGGGTGGGGAGGAGGTCGGATATTATCACAATAGCCCTGAGTGAGGCAGGAGTGGCCAAGAAGCCTCCTAATTTAGACTGGGTTAAAAAGAGGAATGGGATTAGGCAGGCCAGGGTGGCAGCAGGAATAGGAGTTGGGTAAAAGGTGGAGAAGAGGATTCTGAGTAGAGGGAACAGTGTAGGTGAAGGCGAGAGGCAGAAACTGCATGCGTAAAATGAAAAGAAATGACTGGAGATGTGACCGGGGCTAGGGTCACACAGGTCCTTTTGTAAGCCACATTGAAAGTCTAGAAACAATTTGCATTTTTAAGTTGCGCCAAGAATTGGAGGCTAGGGGAATCGCACCTGGGGGTAGGGGGAGCTCTTGGACAATGGTCCAAGCAGATGTTGGCTGGGCTAAACTGAAGTGGGGTAGGGGCACAAGTAGACAGATAAAGTCAGAGCCGTTTAGGAAATGGCATTGTCAGGTCTAGATAACTGAAAGTGAGGTTAAGGGATGGGAGGAGTCACTAGGCATACCTAGGGATGCCTTTTGTGGGGAGGGGAACTTAACCTGAGATGGGGAGGGGGGGTGGGGAGGGAGAGAGAGAGAGAGAGAGAGAGAGAAAGTGAGAGAGAGAGGTTGCTTAGAGACTCATTGCTCAAAGTGCGGACCAGAACCAACAGCTCTGGTCTCCCCTAGGAGCTTGGGAAAAATACACAGGCTCTGGGCTCAGCCCGAATTAACACAAAAAAGATCGAGAGGCTCTCAGTGATTCAGCACCTGATGACTTGTCAGCACTGGCCTGTTTCTTTTTCCCTTGCTGTGCTCTCTACCCAGTTCCATCTTTCAGAGACCACTGGGAATTTTCAGCCTCTCCAGCACCAAATTTTACAAACAGAGATCCTCAGGTTTCAGGGGTCTATGGAGACCCTGAATATGTATGCAGACTTTTTGACGTATACGGGCAGTTTCCCCCTTGGAAAGGAGCCAAAGCAACACAAGGACCTATAAGATGATTGAAGTAAGAGCAGAAAAATAGAGAAAATTGATGAACCCAAAAGTCAGTTCTCTGAAAACGTCAGTAAAATTGACTAATCTTTAGCTAGACTGACCACGAGAAAAAGAGAAGATTCAAATTACTAAAATCAAAAATGAAAGTGGGGACATCATACCAATTCTACAGAAATAGAAAAGGACTGTTAAGACATTACTACAAACAGTTGCATACCAACAAATCGGGTAACCTAGATGAAGCAGACAAATTCCTAGAACCACAAAACCTAAATCATGAAGAAATAGAAAATCCGAATAGACCCATAACTAGTAAGGAGATTAGATGAGTAATCAAAAATCTCCCAACAAAGAAAAGTCCAAGACCTGATGGCTTTACTGGTGAAGTCTACTAAACATTTACAAAACAACAACAACAACAACAATGAATAATGATCTTTCTTAAACTTTTCCAAAAAGTTGAAAAGGAGGAAATCCTTGCTAACTCATTCTATGAGGCCAGTATTATCCCGATACCAAAGCCAGATAAGATACTAGAAATGAAAAGAACCTACCACTATCCATTCTGAACGCTGATATAAAAAACCTCAACAAAT
The DNA here is from genome assembly GCA_003508835.1 of Eonycteris spelaea. Taxonomy (NCBI): domain Eukaryota; kingdom Metazoa; phylum Chordata; class Mammalia; order Chiroptera; family Pteropodidae; genus Eonycteris; species Eonycteris spelaea. The sequence continues at coordinate 3,881,228 of PUFA01000145.1, read as the reverse complement.
ACTAGCAAACCAAATTCGGCAGCATATTAAGAGGATTAGAAACCACAACCAGGTGTGACTTATTCCTGGAATGCAAGAATGGTTCACCATACTAAAATCGATTAATGTAATATACCACAATAAGAGTAAAGGGGGTAAAAACGTGATGATCTCAATTGAGAAAGACAAGGCATTTGACAAAATTTAATACCTTTTCATGATAAAAACACTCAGCTAACTAGGAGCAGAAAGGACTACTTAACATAATAAAGACATGTAAAAAAAACACAGCAGAAAATCATACTCAAAGGTGACGTCTGAAAGCTTCTCCTCTAATATCAGGAACAAGGCAATGATGCCTGCTTCTGCCACTTGTATTCAACAGTACTGGAATTTCTAGCCAGAGAAATTAGGCAAGAAAAAGAAAGTAAAAGTATCCAAATTGGAAGGAATAAGTAAAACAATCTGTTTACAGATGATCTTATCTGCAGAAAATCCTAAAGATGCCACACACACACACACACACACACACACAATTCAACAAAGTAGCAGGATACAATGTCAACACACAAAAATCAGCTGCATTAGTAATGAAATAAATAACAAAAATTGGTGAGAACATGGAGAAATTGAAACCCTTGTGCGCTGTCGGTTGGAATGTAAAAGGGTTCAGGGGCTGTGGAAAACAGTATGGCGGTTCCTCAAAAATCAAAAACGGAATTAACATACGATCCAGCAATTCTACTTCTGAGGATGTACCCAAACTGAAAGAACTGAAAGTCTCAAAGAGATATTTTACACCCATGTTCATAGCAGCATTATTTACAATAGCTAAAATGTAGAAGCAACCCAAGTGTCCATCAACAGATGAATGGATAAACAAACATAGTGTATACATACAATGGAATACTATTCAGCCTTTAAAAGGAGAAATTCTCACATATGCTAACATGAATGAACCTTGAGGATATCACGCCAAATGAAATAGGCATCACAGAAAGACAAATACTGTATGGTTCCAATTATTAGAGATATCTGAAGTAGTCGGATTTGAAGAACAGCAAGTTGAATGGTGGATGTCAGGGGCGAGGGGGAGTGGAAAATAGAGAGGTATTATTTAATGGGTAAAGAGTATTAGTTTCACGGGATGAAAAGAATTATGGGGCTGGATGGTGGTGATGGTTGCACATGATGAACTTAATACCACTGAACTCTATGCTTAAAACAGTTTAGATAGTAAATTTTATGTGTACTTTCGTACAATTTAAAAATGGGGGGGGAAAAGTGCTAGGAACCCCTGGGATCCGGAGAATTGTTTCCACGGCTGGATGTGGGGCTTACAAACACAACACAAAATAAAAAGTCAACTTTTTTATTTATTCTTTAATAAAAAACATTGGTTTCCTATGTAAGCATATCTAGGGTTTGAAAAACATAGATTTGGCCTTTACAGGCTATGCGTCTCTGTCCTGGATGCTCTGACCCTCACAGCCTTTGAGTTCTCAGAATATGTTCATTGCAGCTTTTGTCACGTCGTGTGGCCGTGTGTGTGGCTGTCTCCCCTAGAAGCCTGTGAACAGGAGATGGGACCCTGTTGCTTGCCCGGCAAATGGTGCTCAGTGAATGAATGAATGAATGAATGAGCGAACGAGTGACCAGCAGGAGAGACATGCACCTGCAGTCCTGGGGAGGCTGAGAGACAGATGCTGCTTGGGTTCTTCCCGTGGTGCCCTTTATCGATCTCCCCCTCTCCTCTGCAGCCAGTCCCTCGCACATACCACCTGCGGGAAGCCTTTTCAGATTGTGCCCAGCTACCTCCGGGACGGGCTCTCCTCCTCGCCTCCCTCTCCCCTGGTGGAGGCAGGAGAGGGGGTTCACACAGGGAGGCATGGCTGGTTGAAAAGGGTGTGGTAGGCTGGGGAAGGGGGCGGGGAATCAGGGCTCCTGCTCCAGCACCTCCAATCCCAGACCCCAAAGGAGTGGGGCTGGGATGCTTCCTTGTGCCTTCCCAGGACAGGAGTCCCAGCAGACCTGGTGGAGGCCCCTGGGCTGCTCCAGCCCCTCTGGGGGGGAAGATGCTATCCTCCAAGGTGGCATCTTCATTAGGCTGCAAGGGGAGAGGGGTGAGTGGCACCGGGCAAGCAGTCCCTGCGGTGCTGGCTGGATGCTCTCCTCCTGTGCCTACTTTCCTGCTGGAGAAAGCAGGAGCCCTGGGTTTGGTCCTTAGAGCTGAGCAGTCTTGCATAAGTTAGTTAACTTCTCTGAGCCACAGCTTATTCATCTGTTAAAATGGAGCATGATGCCCATCTCACAGGACTGTTGGGACTGAGCTAGGACCTTGCAGAGAGCGGATGCTCAGTGCCTGTTAGGGGTCTGGACCGATTGCACAACTTCAGCCCCAACACAGGTCTGTAACTGTCATCAGAGGCCTGGCTGTAGCATCACCAGTTAAACCATGTGACTGAGCTAATGACAAAGCCTCTGGTGCCTCAGCATCCTGAAATAAAGGGCGGGAAGGGCCTGTTCCCACCGTTTCCCTCCCATGAGTGGCAGCTGAGAGGGGACCATGGAAGAGAGATGGTTTTAGAATAAAACACAAAAGCCAACTCATATTGAGCCATCACCTGGGTCGGGTTAAATCTGTTGTGTCAGCGCATATAATCCTCACAAACACTATGGCGAGTGCGCTATTCTCTGCATGTCAGTTTCACATTGATTTGTTTGCTTGTTTTTTCATACACACACACACACACCCACACACACAATTTTTTAGAAGTTTTTAGGATTACTGTAAAATTGAGCAGAAAACACAGAGTCCCCCCCAAAGCCCTACCTTCACATATGTAGTCTCCCCCACTGTTATCCCCCATCAATCCCACCAGAGTGGTACATTTGTCACAATCAATGAAACGACATTCACACGTCACCATCACCCAAAGTCCACAGTTTACATTAGGGTTCATTCTTGGTGTTTGCACATTCCATAGATTTAGACAAAATGTATAATGACGTGCGTATTTTACTTTTCAATACTATTTTAGTTTTATCATAGTAGTACATGCTCAGTGGCTTCAAATTAGAACAATTTTATACGGAAAACCAACGTTGCCTCTCCCCTGCTCTGCCACCCTTTCTAACCCCAGGCCGTGGCCCCAGGGGCAGCGTGGCAGCTTGCCCGGGTACTCGTCGGCCTCAGGGGCCACACCACCGGCACCAGGCTAATAAACCTCTGGGTCAGGAAATTCTAACGGGACTGGAGACAAACAACCCATTGGGACCAAATGGCCAGACTGGTTAAACACATCCTCTGCCTAGAGGTCAACCGGGCATCTGGAATAAGACATTCGAAAGGTATTTTAACTGCCCCACCCCCATTTGGTTTTTTAGAATCCCCAATGATCATTTGCAAATTTGGCTGGATACAGAGAGCTAACACCCAGCACAGGGAGGCTGTCATGGTGCAAAGCTGCCTGGGAGGAGGGAGATTTGGGTTCTGGCTGGCTTTGCGGCCTGGGAAAATTTCTCCTCTCTAGGCTTTGAGGTCCTCACGCGAAAATCCAGGGGAATGGACAGGTGATCACTAGGACCCTGTCTGCACTGAGAGATGGCGTCTGGGCTGCTGCTGGCAGCCCCATCTCTGGAGCTCCCTCTGTGAGCAGGTGCCTCCTTGCAACAGCCCTTGGAGTAGATGATACTGCCCTGTCTTACAGGTGAGGAACCGAGACTCAGAAGGGCTGCCAGGGTCACACAGCGAGAGAGGGGCAGGGATTCTAAGCCAGAGTGCACACTCTCCTTCCCTGGGGTCGAATCCCTGGGCCTTCTGTCCTGCTTTCCCTGCCATAAGTTCACTGATGCATGTGACAGGTAGGTGGGTGCACAGGTAGGTGAGTAAGAAGGGGTCCCATGGCTTCCAGTAGCAGCAGAGCCCAGCTTACTCAGCCCCCAGGGTTTCAAGCCCCTGGGCCCTGGCTCAGGAGGAAGACCACCATACCCATATCCAGTTTAATGCCAATCCCTCCTCCTAGACCAGTGGTGCTCTGCCTTCCCTGTGATTAGGCACCTGTGGAGCTTTGGCAAACAATGGTGTATGCGCCCCACCTGGAGAGATCCTGAGTCAGTTGATCTGGATTAGGGTCCTGGCACTGGTAGGTCATAAAATGCCACAGGTGATTCGACTGTGCAGCCAGGATTGAGAACCTCCTACAACCGTCAGCTCAGCGAAGGGTCTTGCTCGTTCACCATTCCTGGCCCTGGAGAGCGTCTGCTATTCTTTGGCTGCCTCCCCGCCTCCCCCCCGCCCCCATAAAGGCAGAGCAGCCTTTGCTCTCAGCTACAATGCAGCAGCTACCTTTTCTGTAACAAGGTCCACAGCACCATTACTCTGCTCTCCTGAATTTGTCGTCCTCTTGAGAATAGCCAAGGCCATGATGCTTCTCGTGGATTCTTTGGAACAAAAGCCCCTGGAATCCAGCCCCTGGAATTCATAGTGTGAGGAGCCGACCTTGCCCATGTCCCTCTGCATCTTAGGGGAGAAGAAATGGGGAGGGCAGGGTTTGTGCTTCACCCAGGGCGCCCTGGGCATCTTCTGGCTCCTAGGTGAGGCTGGCAGCCCCGTGAATTCAAGTATGTCCTGCATTCAGATAGGGACAGGGGCAATTCTGGAGGCTATAAGGGTCTCAGAGAGTCAGGCAAAGCTGAATGTCTCCTGCCTCCTGTCCAATGAACTCAGGTACAGAAAGGTGCCGGGTGTGATCCTGACTTTGGATCCCTGTGTGGGCTTCAAGCCATAGAGCTTTGGATGCTGATTCCATGGCCTGGTGAGAGAAGCAAAGTTGGGAGCAGAGAGCGGGGTGGGAGGCGGGCTGGGGATGCTCTGGCAGTTGTAGCTAAGCTGAAGGGGAACCAGGAGCTGGAGGTGGCAGGGCGGAAAGGAACTCGAGGCCGGGCCCTGCGGCGGTCGCCCAACGTGGCATTCCTTGACTTGTTCCCATCCTGCATAAAGCCTCAGCTTTGAAGTCACGGATTCAAGCCTGGGAGTGTCTGGCAGCACATGGCACCTGATTTTCAAACCGAGTGCCTTGGGAGCGGGGGGAGACTTCCTCAGAACTGGTAGGGACTTGGGCACATCAAGTCCTGCAACTCCCAACACGGCTCTTTTTAGCTACTTAATGAACAGGTGTACAAGATATCGCCGGGAAAAAAAAAGCCATAGATCTAATAAACCTAAGACACTTTCCCAGGGTCACCCTCTAGTCTCTTGCCCCTCAGACCAGGCCCTTCCCCACAGCTCACACACTGACCTCAGAGAGCAGACAGCGGGAGGCCCTCCGAGGAGGCAAGGCTGGAATGAGAGCCGCTCTCAACAGAATGAGGGACCCCAGACCCAGACTGGGCGCCGCGAGAGGCGATGTGAACCCTGGATCGGGGTGAACTCCCGGGTTTCAGGCTGCCCCGCTGCTCCCTAGAACATGAGTCTCCCTTTCAGGAAGGCGGCTGAGCACAGTCACTCAGTCCCTAGACTCTGGGCCCCTGGGGGCAGGACCTGTCATCTCCCCCAGTGTGTTGTATCCTTCTCGTCCGAGGGACACAGGCAGGGTACAGGGCTCAGCACAAAGCCAGAGCTCAGGAGCCCTTAACTTGACTGAAAATGATTTTGTTCATTTTTTTAAAACAAGTCTTCCAACAAGTGGCTCCCCGTCTCCCACGTACAGACCGCGACCTTCCACAGCAGAGGCCGACTTACTGCACCTCGAGTGGCGAAGCTTCCTCTCCTCCCGTTTTCTTCCCCGGTCGGGCCCCTCTGCCAGTGAGTCCTACCCTCTGGACAGAGTGGGTGCGAGCACTCCGGCTTCCCCTGGCATTCTTCTTCCTCGGGGCAGGCCAGCAGGCAACAGCGCCCCCAGGCCATCAGTGCTGCTTATCCGTGCAGCAGAATCTGGCAGCCCCTGCTTGCCCAGCGAGCAGGTGGGGTGGTCACCTAGCGATGACCAGGATGGACTGTGCTGAGGGGACGATCTGGTCCCCAGTCGGAAGTCTTAACCTCTGCCATGGAACACCCAGAACATTAGTGATCAGGACATTTATGTGTATTCAGCTGGGATGGGGTGCTCCCTTCCCCCTTCCTGGGGTCTGGAGGGACAGGCCCATGCCAAAGACCACAGCCCAGGCCCTGGCTCTTCTAACCTCCTGCAATAACCAAGACCTGAAAACCTGTCATCAACACAGGTCTCCAGTAGATCCCCTTGGCCCCCTACAGCTGGAGCCCCTCCAAACCCACACTCCTCTCCAGACTCCAAAGACCACTTCTGAAGTCCCCAAGTAATTCCCACTAGTCCCTGGTCATGTGGCAGCCAGCTTTGTGACTTCACTAAAAGCTATCTTGTGACAAGCTTGGGCCTGGTGAAGTAGGAGCTGGGCAGAGGGACTCCCCTCAAGGAACATCAGATGACTTTTCATGGAGAGACACCCTTACCTGAGGGAATGAAGAGAAACTGCCTCACAGTAAGAGCCCAGGAGCCCTCTACACTTAAAAACGCCTCTCCTGGGAGACTTCGGCTCCCAGGCCCGAGTGGGTTCTCCTGGTTAGATCTGGCAATACCTCTCGAAGGTCCAGGCCTATCGCAGTCAGGTTTGGGCAGAGGCAGGAGGTGGTTACTCCAGGTGGTGCTAGTGGGTCTCTGACCTTTGATTTAGGGGTCAAGCAGCCTCCTCCCACTAGACAACACCATTCTTCTCTAGGCTTTTCTACATAAAAGAACTGATAGAGTGGGCAGATTTATGTGACCCATGTCTTCAAAGGGTCAGCCTCACAGTCCCCAGAGTACCTCCTTATGGCTACAAACAGGCCTTGTCAAAAATCCAAGGGCTTTTCTCTCCAATGCCGACTCCACTGTTGTTTCTTCCCAGACAGATTTACGAATCCAGAAACCTGAGGCCAAAGAGGCTGGGCATGCTTTCTCCTTACCTTCCCTGCACCTGTTCCTCTAACCTCTAACTCTCACCTGAAGCCAAGCCTCTGGGAAGGGCAGGGCCCTGGGAGTCAGCAGGTGTAACTGGTAGCTAGACTGGGGATTGGACAGGTCCTGGGGTTACTGAGAGGGCAGAGTTTGGTCCTCCTCTTGCTAAAGCCCCTCTTCGTGCTGGGCAGGTCCACTGTGAGCATCCACTGGCCCTCTTCTCTGGTCTCTGCTTTGATTGTGACATCACCATCCGGCCAGAGGACCCTAGGGAAGGAAGCAAGGGTGCTCTGGGCAAGAGTTAGCGATGCTTCATCCCAGCAGGAGGCAGGGTCGATGGTTGGTTTGGGGAGGGTGACATGTCTGGTTTTGTAGCTTAGGGGCTCCTTGCCTTGAAAGCCTTCACCCTTGAGTAGCCCTTGCAGGCATGAGGAGGCCCAGGAGCAGACCCTCTTAAGTCCACTCTCTGACCCACTCGGTTGTCAATTCGGGCCTGAGACAGAGCGTGGACAGTTGGTCCTTGAAAGCGGCAACTCCACTACTTCCCAGAGCTTCTGAAACTGTTATCTTAGGATTTTTTTTTTTTCTGATAAGAAGCTCATTTCACATTTAAGTGAGGAAAGCCTGAGCTCTTCCAGGAGGCAGTACTGGGGGCGGGCGCGGGGGAGGGAGAAACCAGCCAGGGCTGGGGTAGTCCCGAAGAACTGCAGTGGGGACAAGCCATGGACAAACAATAACCAAAACACGAAGAGCCAGCACTCCGCTAGCACTTCCTGTGTGCCAGGCCCCAGCTAAGCACTTTACATGCATTATCACGTTTAACCCCCATAACGATGCTAGAAAGAAGGCATGTCATTTCATTTTCCAGCCAGGGAAAGTGAAGCTCAGAGAGGTGAAGTAATTAGACAAAGTCCCACAGTTGCTGAATGGAAGCACGGTTTTAGCAGGAGGGTATGTTCGCCTCCAAAGCTGGACTCAACTGCTGATCTGTCTCCTTCTGCAAATTCTTCCCAATAAAGAGGGAAAATTATTTCTCATGCCTGACCATTAGCGATAGGGGTAAAAAGAGAAAGGTAGAAGGGAAGAATTTGCACCCACTATCATCCAGATCATCAGGTTTTGGATAAGGGAGCCTTTACTGTTTTGGTCTGTTTAACCTTTAATGAGACCCATTGGGAGGCAGCTGTTCTGATTTGCTTCTAAGTATTTTGCAGATGATATAAATGAGGCCCTGGGGGGGGGTGCAGGATGGGAGTCTTTGGGGTCTGAGACTGAGCAGTGGTTCTGAAGTGGGGTTGTCAGATAAAATATGACCAGTTCGATTTTAATTTCAGATAAATGGCAATTTTTTTTAATGTAAGTATGCCTTAAATCTTGCATGAGGCTCTTCTGGGGGCTCCTCACTTTGGCTGGGGTCCTGGTACCTGGGAGCTGGGGTGGGGCTGGGAGTGGCTGCTTCGTTCCCCACTTGAGCCTCAGGCCCCTCTATGAAGTTATGCCTATGGGAGCATGACATGGGGACTGCCTTCTAGCTGCTGTGGCCACCGGACAAGGTGTGGGCTTAAACTGTTGTCCTTGTGGAGCCTCAGTTTCTCCCTCTGTCAAACGAGACTGGTGGACAAAGATGTGGTCATGGGAGCGGGTGACTGCACAGCTCTTGGGCAGTGGGAACTATGTTCCATTTTTCTAGGAGGCTGTAGGGGCTCCCAGAGGGGGAGGGCACTGAATGAATGATTGGCATTCCCTCTTTGTCCAGGCCAGGGTCCCCAGAGCCTGGCAGTACTGAGCCTCTCCTTGGTGGCGCCTGTGACCCCGGAGGCTTGTAGTAGCAGTCTTGTTCAGCCAGCAGCGTGGGAGTAGATGTGGGACAGCTACCTGGCCCCCTCGCCCTAGGAGGAGGCACAAGGGATCGTGGTGGCAGCAGGATGGGGACGGGTTGGTGAGAGCACCTGGGTCAGGTGAGCCAGGAGGTAGATGATGGGAGGGAAGGGGTAGTGGAAGGGTGAAGAGGGGGAGGAGGGAAGAGAGAACTTGGTGCTATCAAATTTCTTACCCATGGCATGGGTACTCAGGGCATGGCCCTGCTCACGGGCGAGGGCAGGTAGAGAATACCTAAATTTGTGGTCTTGGTGCTGGGGCCAGGGCTGGATTGCTCTTGCCCTTTCTCTGCCACTGGGCAGCCCTGAAAGCACCACTCCTGCCCTTTTGGATGGTAGCTGCTGCTTTCTGAGGCACACATGGGGGTGTGCACAGGCAGAATGTGGGGTAGTGGGCAGAGTCCTGAGATGCTCTTCTGAAGAGGCCAAGGAATCTCTGACAATTCTGAAGCAATGTGCCAGGCCGTGTGGGCCTCGATTTTCTGTGGCTTTGTGCTTGTGTATACTTTGGAAAATGCTAGCTGTGCCGACGCATAGGTGTGTGTTTGTATATCTGGCATGCATGGCAATCCTGTGAAAGGTGTTAGTGAGCATGCTCGGAATGTGTGTGCAGCCCAGAAAACCTGGGTGCTGTCCTTTCCCCTTCCCAGAGTTGGGGTGTAGGAGTGCCTGCAGGTGTGTGGCTCTGTGTGTGTGTGGTGGTGGTGGGGTTAGCGGGGGTGGAGGGGCTGCAGGTGTTACAGAGCAGAGATTCTGGAGTGAGCAGCTTCTACATAAGCCCTGTGTAGCTGGCTCCCACTCTGCTTCCCCAGCCTCCTGGGCTCTGATTTCTCCAAAGCCCCTCACTCCTATTACTGACCCAGGGCCCCAGGCTGGGTTTCTGAAGGGGAGCAGTGCCATCTGGTGGCAGGCTGAGGCTGTGCTGGGAACAAGTGAGTTAGTCCCGGTTCTCACAAGGACTCTGCCTTTCAGGACCCCAGTCAGTGGAGAAGTCACCACTGCACTGGATAGACCATGGGCAGAGGGATGGTATTTAAGCCTTGAATACTCTATCCTTATGCATTTTGGGTTCATGGCCCAAGGCAGCACGGCAGGACAGTCAGTGGAAGGACTGATGGAGGACAGGCATGGCAAAGTTATGAGCCTGGTCCCTGGATCCACAAATCTCAGCCCCATTTCTCGGCCACCTTTCTATGCTCAGATTTCTCATCTGAGAAATCTGATGGTGGCTGACTGTATCTACCCTGTGCGGGCGGTAGTGACGGTTATGTAAAAGAGTGTGGGTAAAACCCTTCGTCAGAGCTGAGCCTGCTGTAATGCTAACAGAAATGATAGTGGCTATTATTGACATAGGCAGAATTCCAGGAGCACAGAGAAGCTGTGTCGTGGCAGTTGAAAGAGTTGCAAAGAGGTGACATGTCTGTGGCCTCATATTCTAGAATTTTGTGCCTGAGCAGCTGCTCCAAGTTACTTAAGTGAAAGGGATGTCCCTCTTCTGGAAAGAGGGGTATGGGTCCAGTCGGGAGCAGAATCAAGAGACCCAGCATTTGGGTTCTGGCTAGCTACCTATTAGCTGTGGAACCTGAGCATGGCAGGTCCGGTGTGTCCTATGTGAAAGTGTCGGCTCTGAGGACTGCGTAGCAATGCACAGAAACTCGCTTAGGACTCCCAGAGATGAAGGCTGGGGAGGATCTTGTGAGGGAGAGATTCTGCTCTGTGTGGAGTCACATTTATCTTTCACATCTCCACAAAGGGATCCGTCTCGGGAGTCGTTCTGGTTCTGCTGCTAATTGGTTGTGTGATGTTAGGTAAGTCCCTCACTCTGGGCTTCCCACTTCCCAGCTGCGAAACAGAGGACTTAGATGACCTCTGAGGTCAGCCGTGCCTTAATATACGGCCTTTGAATTTTTTTTCCTTTTGTCTGCTTCACATATACTACCTAGGGATATTTACTGATCTTACAGGCAAAGGTCTTGAACAGAAAGACAAAGGAAAACCGGAGGCTTCTGTTTAACGAGTGCTGCGATTTCTTATATGCTTGCGGAAAATGCTTTCTTAGGTCCTGATATGTTCAAGTAATGGAGAAAAAAAACAAAGGCTTTTCTCTGGCACACAAGGCATATTAAGGTACTGAGAAGATATCAAGCGCTTCCAGTCCTGGATTGGACTGCAAGCGCTGATCGGTCTTTACTTTTTGCTTCCGCCTTCTGAGGCAGCCAATGAGTCCACGGCAGTTCGCGTTACGCCTGAAAACCTACAAATCCCAGAACTCAAAGCGCAGGAGCAAAGTGCTCATGCGCCAATTCAGTCTGGTGGCCCCGCCCCTAGAAGCGGAACTTCATTTCCCAGGAGGCTCTGGGGCTCGTCCATATTCCTCCGCTCGTGCTGGCGTTCTCCTCCCGCCTCCTGCTAGCGAGCCTCGCGCCAAATCGGGGCGCACGCGCGTGCGTGCGGGGCACGTAGCATGCGAGTGACGCATAATATGTGGGCCGCCCTGGAGCCGTGGTCGCGCTGTGTGTGAGGGAGACTGAGTGCGGGTCCTGAGGCGGTGTGTGTGAACTGTGGCCGCTGGCGGGGTCAGGGGGGAGCGGCGGAGCCGCCCGGGAAGGTGAGTGGGAAAAGCAGGAGGACGGGTCTCTGCGAAGGGCGCGAGGGGACAAGGCGCGCGGCCTGGCGGGCGGGAGAGTGGGCGCCGGGCTGGGGGAGGGGCAGCACCTGCCCGGGCCGCCGGCGGGGAGGGGGCGGGCCGGCCGGGCCGCCGGGGAGGCTGGGCCCGAGGCCTGACAGGACTTTTCCTTCTCCAGATTCTTGGCTCGGGGGCGGGGCCTGCACGTTCTTCCTCCCGTCCGCAGAAGAAGCTTCCTGAGAGTAACTCTTCCGCCCGAAGTGGGGGCGGGGGTGTGCTCTCCCTTACCTGTAGCAGGGGCCCCTCTCATGCTCCTTCGCACCTTTTTCCTTCCAGTCCCAGTTCCGTACGGACTGGGGCGGGGAGGGGGCGCTCCATCTTTCGTGTCGTACAGCGGCCCCCGTCCCAGACTGTCTCCACCTCCAGTCACCTGGGCGGGCTTTCCCTTCCCTCGGCCTCGTGCTGCCTCCCCCTGCACCCGCTTGGCTCTCCGGCGGAGAGGGGGCGGAGCTTTCCGGGCACTCCTCCCACCCCCCTGGTGGAAGGGAGGGGTGGACAGAGGTGTTCGGGGACGGCAGCCGCGAGCCAAAGCTCGGAGTGCCTGCCAAGCTTCTCGAGAGCTTGCTTCTGTGGGTTACAGTCACTTTCAACTGGGGTGTCAGAGGCGTTTGCTTAACTCCCGTCTTCCTGAGACAGTTTTGCGTCCATTGCAGCATGGCGCTGGGGCTTTTGCATTTGTTCAAGTAGTTTTGGAACGTCCGTGGTAGTTCCTTTGGAGTCCACAATGATTCGTTCCTGTCCCCATCACGTTGGCCTTAGTTTTTCCTGACTCTGTTTTCAGTGAAGCCTTTTAATTAGTGTACACGTTTTAGTTACTAGTTTGTGATAGCAGCATCTTCCTGTTCTGAACGCTTTATTAACGTAGAGAGGTAACATTGGCAGTATCGTTCTGTAATTTTCTTTTTCCAGTTTACTGGAGCTTACTTTTAAAGGTTTGTGTAAGTTCATACGCTTAGACAATTTAAGAATCGATTTGTTTTTCTGCTTGATACTTTCAGGTTTTGGGTTTTGTATATAGCAGTTGTTCATTACCTATTTTCAAGTGGTAATACATTTTTGGATGTTAAGGAGATAAAATACAGAATTTGGGGAATATAAAGGAAATCACAATCTCTTGTAGTCTCTGAGTACAGTGTTTTACTGTTCTACCTGTTATGCAGTTTTTAAATTTAATAGAGGAGGAATCTGGTAGAATGAACCACATGTTAGCTTGAAGTGATTGAAATTGGTTTATTACCAATTTTCTTATGTTTTTGTAAAGGAAATGGTCATGGACAGTAATAGAGAATTGTTATACATGATCTCATATTTCGTACTCATTATGGGATAAATTTTACTCCATACTCCAAACTTGGATTTTTCCCCTGGTTTTTTGTTTTGTTTTGCTTTTAAATGAGGAAGAATGCTTTCAGATATTTCAGGATTGTAACCTGATGCCTGATGAGAGCTGTCCTTTACGTGGACTTCATTTTAGGCTTTGAGACAGTTTCTGCCAAATAGGCCATTAAGTATTATGTATTAGAAGAAGACAAATTTTATGGTTTAATTAAAAAGTTACAAAAGGTTATTTAAATAGTCGAAAAATGGTAGAGCTAGGGTAATAACTGATGAAAAATCTTCTACCTTTATATTAGTTACTGATGCAAATGTAATAGATATTATGTTTCTTATGTATTCTTCCAGGGACATGTTATTCTAGGGACGCACATAACTTTGTTTTCCTTGCTTAACAATATGTTTGAGTTGGTCCAAACTAGGAAAGGAAATGCTTCTTAATTTTTTCCAACTTTTTATTATGAAAAAATTTTCAACATTTAAAAGTTGAAAGAATAGTAAAATTATCTTTGTTAATACATCCAAATCCAACAGTTGTTATTATTATCTTGCCATGTTTTCTTTATACATCAGTGTGGTGTGTATTTATTTTTTGGAGCTATTTGAAAAGAAGTTGGAGACACATTACCCTGAAATACTTGGTAGCCATCCTTAAGGATGCGAACATTCTACATATTTTTTGTAGGGCTTTACATTCCATCATAGGGACAATATTATTTAATTCTCACAACAACCATTTCCATTTTATGGATAAGGAAATTGAGATTGGAGAAGTTAAATAACTTGATCATGATCTCACAGATTTATCCACAGAGTCGAGATACGAATGCTTGAAATCCTTTTCTACCAGTTAACAATCGGTCTTGGGGGACTCTCTGAGCCCATTTCTTCATCTGTAAAGAAAAAAAAAAAGGAAGGATGGTTGTGAAAATTCAAAAGTGAGTTAGCCAAATGTCCCATACTAATAGTCACGGATTGGTTGCTATTGTGTTACTATCAGGCCATCAGTTTTGCATACTACTTAACTCATTTTAAAACATGGTGGTGAATTGGGTAATGTACCTTCACTGTCTTGTGCACAACAGGATGACTGAACCTTTTACATTGTACGTTAATAGTCTTTCAGGCATAATTATTCAGAAGTTTTGAAAATACCAGAAGTGTATGTCTAATTGAGCTCTAAAATTTTAATGTTTTAATGCCCTTGATTTGACTTTTATTAGAGGTAGTATTTTCTTTAAGCTTTGCTTTTATGTTTTTCACTAGGCTGATTTGCTTAAGTTTTCCAAAAGATATTACCTCTTTTTTTCCATTAAAACAATTTTAAAATTCACATACTGTAAATTAACCATTAACTATTTTAAAGTGTACTATTCAGCGCATTTGGTATATTAACAATATTGTGCAACCATCACCTTATTAAGTTCCATTATCATCACCCCAAAAGGAAACCCCATACCCATTAAGGAGCCATTTCCCATTCACTTTTCCCCCAAGTCCTCGGCAACCACTAGGCAGCTTTCTGTTTATGGATTTACTTATTATGGATGTTTCATATAAATAGAATCACACAATATGGGACCTTTTGTATCTAGCTGCTTCTACTTAGCATATTGTTTTCAAGGTTCATCCATAGCTGTAACATGTATCACTGCTTCATTCCTTTATATTGCTGAATAATATTGCATTATATGAATATCACCACATTTCATTTATCCGTTCACTCACTGATAGACTTTGGGATTGTTACCACCTTTCGGCTGTTGTCAATATGCTGCTTTGAACATTTGTGTACAGCTATCTGATTGAATATTTGTTTTCAGTTTTTTTGGGTACATTTGTTAGAGTGGAATTGCTGGGTCATGTGGCAATTCTATGTTTTGATGTTTTTTAAAAAAACTTTGAAGAGCCACCAAACTTTTTTCCGTATCTGCTGTACCATTTTACATTCCCACCTGCAGCGTATATTTTAGTTTCTCTACCTCCTTGCCAATGCTTGTTATTTTCTGATTTTTTTGGAGTGTGGTCATCCTAGTAGGTGGTATCTCATCGTGCTTTTGATTTTCATTTCAGTTGTATGCATCTTTCATGTGTTAGTTGGCCATTTCTATATCATCTTTAGAGAAATGTCTTCTTTAGTCCTTTGTCAATTTTATTTATTTATTTTTTTTAGGCAAGGCAACCCTTGGTTGACCTCACAGATTGCAAGGACCTTGTCATCTTATAATCCCTTTTTTTTTTTCTGCCGACAGCACTTGGTCTTCCTACGTGGTCTCCTATTCAAGTACTAACCAGGCCTGACTCTGCTTAGCTTCTGAGATCAGGCGGGATTGGGCTTTTTCAGGGTTGCATGGCCATAGTAGACCCTTTACCAATTTTTGAATCAGGTTTTTTTTGGTCGAGTTGTAGGAATTCTTTATATATTCTGATGCTAGATCTTTATCGGATGTATGATTTGCAAATATTCTCTTTTTCTGTGGCTTGTCTGTTCACTTAATACTGTCCTTTGCACAAAATTTGAAGTTTATTCTTTTGTTGCTTAAGCTTTTGGTGTCATAATAAAAACCCCTTATTAATTTCAAGGTCACGAAGATTTTCCCCTGTGTTTACTTAAGAGTTTTGTAATTTAAGCTCTTACATTTAAGTCTTGGATCCATTATGAGTGAATTTTTTTATGTGATGTGAGGCAAGAATTTAACATCATGCTTTTTCATGTGGATATCCAGTTGTCTTCGCACAATTTGTTGAGGGATCATTAGTCTTCTAATGGTCTTTCAACAAATTCTTTCCCTGTTGACGGTCTTGGCACAGTTTTCGAAAAGCAGCTGACCATAAATGTGAGATTTTATTTCTGAACTATCAATTCTGTTGCATTGGTATACGTGCCTTTCCACACTGTTTTGATTACTGTAGCTTTGTAGCAGGTTTTGAAATCAGAAGTGTGAATTCTCCAACTTTTTCAAGATTGTTTTGGTTATTTAGGCTCCCTTGCAATTGCATGTGAATTTTAGGATCAACATTTCTATTTTTGCAAACAATCATTAGGATTTTGATAAGGATTGCACTGACTGTTGGCCACTTTGGAGAGTATTGCCGTGTTAACATTATTAAGTCTTTTAATCTATGAACATAAGATGTTTTTCCATTTCTTTAGGCCTTCTCTAATTTATTCCAGCAGTGTTTCGTAGTTTTCAGTGTGTAAGTCCCGTGCCTTTTTGGGTTAAATTTTTCCCTTAATATTTTATTTTGGTGTTATAAATAAAATTGTTTTTTTAATTTTATATTTGGATTTTTTATTGCTAGTATTTAGCCATACAACTAAGTTTTGTGTTGATCCTGTACCCTATAGCTTTGCTAATTTGCTTATTAACTAATACTTTTTTTAAAAAGTGGATTCTTTAGGATTTTCTTTATAGAAGATCATGCCATCTGTGAATAAATGATAATTTTACGTTTTCCTTTTCAACTTGGATGCTTTTTTTTTTTCTTTTTCCTGGCTAATTGCTCTGGCTAGAACTCTAGTACAGTGTTTAATATAAATGGTGAAAGTGGGGATCCTTGTTTATGATTTTAGGGGGAAAGCTTTCAGTTGTTCACCATTGGGTATAATGTTTGCCGTGGTTTTTTTTTTAATGCCCTTTACCATGTTGAGGAAGTTCTCTTCTGTTGCCAGTTTGAGTATTTTCATCACAAATGGGTATTAGATTTTGTCAGATGCTTTCTCTGTATCAATCAGATGATCATTTTTTTCCTTCTTCATCCTGTTAATGTTGGGTGTATTATACTAATTGATTTTTTTTGTGCGTTGAACCACCTTGCACTTCTGGCATAAATCCCACTTGGACATGATGTATAATCTTTATATGCTTCTGTATTCAGCTTGCCAGTATTTTGTTGAGGAAATTTGCATCTACGTTCATAAAGTATATTTGTCTTCAGTTTTTTTTTTTTTTCATGTTTTATCTGGCTTTGGTATAGGGGTAATGCTGGCTTTGTGGAATAAATTAGGTATTGTCCCTCCCGTTCTATTTTTTGGAAGAATTTGAGGGTTGATGTTAATTCTTTTGTAAATGTTTGGTTACTATTGCTGCACCCTATCTCCCTGGCTAGTAATTCTCAAGATTGTCAAGGTATGAAAAACAAGGAGAGACTCAAAAACTGATAGAACAGGACAGTAGAGAAACATGACAGCTAAGTGCAGTGTAGTATTCTGGATGAGACCTTGGAACAGAAAAAGGACGTGAATGGAAAAACTAGTGAAATCTGAATCAAGTCTGGAGTTTAGTTAATAGTCATATACCAACGTTGGGTTTCTTACTTTTGACACTGGATGGTGGTAACGTTAGAGGAAACTGAACTGGGTGAGGGGTATGTGGGAATTTTACCTTTGCAAACTTTTGTGAATCTAAAATTAGTCAAAGTAAGAAATTTATTTTTTGAAGTGGGTGTATAGTTAGTAGTCATAGTCAGAAATACAGCCTGGGTTTTCTTAAGATCAGCAGTCCATATTAGTCAGGCCTGCAGCTTTTCTTTTTGTAACTTTGGTTACAAAGTCTGAAAATATGGATTTCTCTCTGCAGAAAAGAAGCCTGTTAATTTAAATTTGTTTTTGGAAATACTTGTTCTCCTTTGGAGTTGTGGGTAGCCTAGGTGGCATGAATCACTGCTATTAGAATTTCTTCTATTAAAACACAAACGTGTACATTTAGAGTCAGTGGTGTCATCTTTTACATGTGCCTTTGGGTCTTATGGTATGTATCTTTTGAAGAGTGAACATTAATCCTAGATGCGCTAGTAATCTTGTTTTGGTGTGAAACTTTCTGTAGGACAGTTGCTATTTCAGTGAAAATACATATTTTACATGGCAGGATCTGACATTTTGATCTTAAAGCTACTTTGGCAAAAAAGTTGATTTATAAACCTTCTGAACATTTGGGTCTCATATATCCCTTTTGGAGAACCCTTATAAACCTCTTCTCTATGTGTATTTCTCATGTGGCTTCTCCAGAGCCTGCCTCAGCTCCTTGTCCTTTTACACCCCTGGGCTGACCACCCAACCCAGCAACTCTTCCTCCTTCCAGACAATTGGCTGTGAGAGATCAGGGTTTATAACACTCCTTCCCAACTTTAGTGTTGGTAATGATACCAACTATTTAAGACTTAACAGGGGACATGTTGTTTATCTTTCGTAGGTCTTTCTCCCAAAGACTTGGAAGAGCAAAAATATTCTTGGGAGTTGTTTTTGCTACATTTTGTATTTTAAAAAATGTAGCCTCCAAGTTTTGGACCTCAGAGATCTAGACCTAGGATTATTCTATGTATGATATATAGGTGTGTGCATTTTTGAGGGGGCGAAAGGGACCATACCTTCTGTCTGATTCTTGTAGGGATTCCTGATCCTAGAAAGTTTAAGAATCACAATTTCAATCTGGTTTCCTGTCTCATTTGACATTTAGTAAACAGGTTGAGAGAGGTGACAGCACTTGATCATCATGACCTGATGAGTATTCAGGCTCCCAAACCCAGGTCTCTCACTATACTACAAATTATCTAGAATCCAAGGGTTAAATTTTCCTTGCTTTTAATTATTTCCTCTGTTGCTCACCCCTCATCTTTCCCATCCTCACTTTTCTTTTTGTAGGAAGTATGTCAGGTTTACTTGTCTGTTTTCACTTATTAGGTTTTTGTTTTGTTTTGTTTTTGCTTCCTTAGGCCAAGCCATGACTGCAGTAGCGGTGCATGTGGACTCCAAAGCTGAGCTCACTACCCTGTTGGAGCAGTGGGAAAAGGAACATGGCAGTGGGCAGGACATGGTGCCTATCCTCACCAGGTAGGAACAATTAAATTTTTTGTGTGAATTCTAAATCCATATTTTTTCCCTTTTAGAACTAGTCTTTAACTCCCTACTACTTGAAGCTTTTAAAATTTCTTGCCTTTCCTCTCAGACCCTTTTTCCTCATTCTCCTTAAGTTTTTCTGCTTGCGTTTCGACGTCAGGGCTTTGTTTGTGGCTCTCTTCTCTCTCCACCCTAAATATTCTGCGTAGATAGCTTTATCCCTGTCCATGATTTAAAATGTTATTTTGTTAACTTTAAAATCTCTATTTCTACTTCAGACCCCTCTTTAAAATTTCCGATCTGTTTCTCAGCTTTTTGTTTTACACATCTTTACCTGGATATTCCACAGACACCTTAGCATACCATGTCCAAAATAGAGCTTATTGCCTTCATCCTACTTTCCTCCTCATTCACAGCTGTGCTTTTGTACCCCTTGCCTTGGTGTAAATGGTTTTAAATTAAAAACTTGAAAACCACCTTCCTCAGTGTATTTAGTCACGAGCCATGAGGCTCTGCTTCTTCCTCTTCCCCATCTGCACTGCTACCTTATTAGGTATCGATCTTTTCTTGACTGGCCCATTAGGCAGTGTGCATTATTCCTCTGTCTCCAGCTTACCCTCTGAAAGATTCATCTTTCTCATGCACAAATCCGATTGTCATACCTCTGCTCATGATTCTTCTCTGGCTCCCTTTTTCCTATGGAATAAAATGTAAAATTTTTGGAGTGGCTGTGAGGCCAGTTATGATTTGTTCCCTGCCTCCTTTTTATGCCTCCTAGTGTTGCTCTCCTTCAGTAAGTAGTACCTTATGCTCTAATGTCTGTGTGCCTTTATGCTTGCTGTTTCTGTGGCATGAAATGCCTTTTCTTTGGCTGCCTGGCAAGCTCTAGTCCTTTCAAGAAGTGGTCCAAGAATCCAGTCTTTAAAACCTTTTTTGACTGATGTCTCCGAGTAGGTTTAGACACTCCTTTAAGAGAAAAAGGTTTTACTCTTATATGGTATGTCCATTTTAACTCTTACTACATTGTGCCGTAATTATGTTTTTACACGTCTCCTCACTAAATTGTAAACTTTTTGAAGGCAGGTGTTGGTATCTTTTCATACAATGACTTGTACACTGTCTAGTACATAGTAATTGTGTGGGACATAATTTTATTGAGTGAATGTATTAAGGAAGAGAGAAAGTAAAAAAAGGCTGGGGAGGAGGGATGCTTATGTTTCTTCTAGGCAGGTAGGTGGTCACTGGAACACGGGAATCTTTAATATCTAATTTTAATATAGTGAAAAAAGCTTTTTGTTTATGCAGTGATCTGTTCTTTAGGATTTTTTGTTTGTTTGTTTGTTTTTTGGGGGGGACAGAATTCTTGCTAACTGGTGCAAAGAGAATTTTAATTTGTAGAGGCATTGGAGATTAAGGACTCGTCATTAGATACTTGAAATACAGCCACAGTGAATTAAAGAATCTAAGTATTGTGCAGTTAACATGTGGATTATTGACTGAAGGGAGAAAGCCTTAAATGGGGATCATAATGTCAGCAGTAGATTCACTTAATTGCTTAAAAAATATTTATTGAGCACGTGTAGTAAAAATACTCATGTTTTATTTTCAAGGCGATTTCATATTTATTATATTTGTCTGTCATCTTTGTCACTGCTAAGATATTCATCAATGCAAAGCCTAAAATAGGGGCCCTGTGTTTAAGGAGCTAACCTTGTGGAAAGCAACTGATGAATAAGAAACAGCACAGAATAGCACAAAATAATATATAATGAAGTGCTAAATCTAGCAGTATGTTTCATAAATATTGTAGAGGTTATGAGAGTAGAAAAAACTTGAATGAGTCAGTTTTTTTTTAATTCAACAAATATTTAAAGACTTTGTGTGTCAACTATATGAGACATCTCAACCTCAACTTCATTTGTCAATAAAAGTATCACTGAGAATTACATTGTTAAGAAAGCCATCCTCAGAGCTACCTGAAAAAGACTGCATAGCCAGGCAGTGGAAAGCTGAGTTAGAATCCTGAGTTTTAACTCCCAATTCCAGTGGGCTTTTCAGTACAAGAGGTATAGTTTCCTTGAAACAAAGACTTGAATGATGGTAGAATAGAGCTTGATGAAAAGCAGGGAAATAAGGTTTTCTAGGAAAGTTAAATCTATAACTGAAAAAGGCATCGAGGAGAGAAGGAATCGGGGCATGTTTTTGTGGCAGTGAGGAAATGCCCCCACCCTCCGCCCCTGAATGGAGGGTGAATGTCAGGTAGGAATGGAAAAGAAAGTTGTAGTGAGAAAAAGAAGAATGGCTGTCTGGAGACAATGGAGGGGTTCCGGTGGGGAGAGAATGTTACAGGCGAAGGCAACAGCACACAGGAAAGCCCTGAAGCAGTTGTGAACTCGGACTCTGAAGAGCAGAGAAGGCTATGTGGCTGAAACTTAATGAAAGAGGGGTGGAGGAGTAGAAGTCAGAAATGTAGACAGAATCCAGATTTTTGTAAGACGTGGTAATACTTGGGTTTCATTATGTGGTAAGTCATTGGAAGTTGGAGAATGAATTGTCAGGTCAAGCACAGAAGCAAGAGGCGAGGAGACCAACGAAAAGCTATTGCAAGTAGTCTAGCTAGTTCATGATGGTCTGGATAAGGGTGGGAATGGTCAAAATTTAGAGAAATGGTTAAAATCAGGAGATATTTTGTAGTTAGAGCTAACGGGAATTGTGGGGGATGAGAAAAGGAAGGTTTTAATGGTGACTTCTAGGTTTTGGCTTTTGATGATAGTGCTAGTTTTTGAGACAGGAAGGGGGAAAGAAGATTAAGTTTGGGAATGGAAATTGATTTATGAGATAGTTGTTTACACCTCTGTCCATTAGGAAAATATCCTTTTTCTAACTGCTTTTATTTTACACCTTGACTGCTGAATCGACTATTGTAGGTGGTGGTTTTATATGCTTGCCTAGAGTTGACCCTGTCTTTCTTTGTGCTAGGATGTCTGAATTGATTGAAAAAGAAACTGAAGAATATCGTAAGGGTGATCCAGACCCATTTGATGATCGACATCCTGGTGAGACCTGTGTTTTCTTTAGCCTGCCTCTGATTTTCTTACAAAAGAAACTTGCTTAATAGAAAACTTTTCCATTGAAATAGCATCTTTCACGTTAAGTTTTAAGCCATTATTTGTTAAAATATTGCTCAATGTGGAGGCAGTGAGAAAAATTGAAATATATTTGTAGTATTTATAGATCAAATAGAACATAACTAACTTGAACTAAATTATATAGGTATAACATTGATTTATTTGGTATGTTTACAAAGACTTTAAAAGAAAATGTGATTTTTTTTCTGACTTTAAACCATAAGCGTTATCCTCTGTGCCTTCATCTTTCTCAGTGATAATCATCCTTTTACTATGAGGGAATGTAGTTGAGACTGCATTCGGTGCCTTGCTCTTAATTATGAAGTTGATACTTGGAACCTTGAATACTAGACTTCCTGATGTCTGCTTTAGCATATCAGTAGCTAAAGTATGCCATCTCGTGTTAATTTGGTTTTATTTTGGGCTAATTTAATTAGAGCCATGACAACCTAGCCTGCTTTGGCATGGAATTTGCTATAACGTAGAACTATATGGGACTTGAGACTTTGCCATTTTATGTTCTAAGGTAGATTACCATTGGGCAAGGCTTAAGTCATGTATGGGCCCATATTGCACATAAACTTTCTCTAAAGCCGGGAGCAGTCCTTTGTGGAGAAAAGAGTTGAGATTTTGCATGTGGAGAGAAAGGATGAGTGGGAGTTATAAAAATAAGGACATGGCATATCTACTGGAACGTTCTAGGGTTTATTTCTTATATATTTGTTCTCAAATGTAAGTTAGGCACTTCAGATTGAGTGTCCAGTTGTTTATGTAATGTTATCTGCTGCTCTTGTCCTGGACATCTTCACTTATGACTTCCGTGGACTTTTCTGTTTAACCCACGTCTTCAGTAAAGCAATCGGAATATGCAGTATGAAAGTGAATGTGAAATAAGAATTTTAATAGCATGATGAAAAGAATTAAAAGATGATCATGCTTGGTGATATCTCCTTAGACATGATGACATGATAATGAGGTAGAAGGGTGAGAGGGACAGATATGCCGTTTTTCGGTAGAAATTTAAAGACAGTTTTTTCCTCCTTACCTCTTATGTTAAACAATATTTGTCATTAGGTATAATTTCTAGTAATAAAAATAAGGATCTCAGTTTCATCATTTAAAAACTTAGAAAGCTGGTAATCTGAGGTCTTGTTTTTATGATACCATTCTCTTTTTATTTGAATTATTTTGGGAAGCTACAGCTTGATAAAAACTTCTTATTAACAGCTTACGTCGTCATCCTAAATGGTGTCCTTTGACTAAATTTGCCACTCTGTTTTGAAAGGAAAATTAAAATAGATATGTTTTAAAAACAAAACAATTTTCCTAATCATTAACCAATTCTTATACCTTTAGGCTGTGTGTTGAGTAGATCCTAGATCCCTGGTCTCCTTTCTTTCCCTAGTAGCTCTGGAAATTAAGATGGCCAACGTTACTGTATCTTTTAGAATTGATGATTGCTTAGTGAGATTCCCCTACCCCAGCCCAGGGTGTCATTACAGGTTTGAGCATACATGTCTGCTGCTATTGGCATTGTGGTGGAAAGGGAGATTGGATTTGGAGTCTATCTTTTCCAGGCTCCCCATCAAAGGAAGTTGTGCTTTGTACCTTTTTGTGGCTGGGAATTCAGGGGTCTTATTTCTTTTAGTCTCCTTATTTTTTTTGTAGACCTTGTATATATTTAATGATGCTGGCCTAGGTTAGTGCTCATTTATTTAATTCAGCACTGCTGTGTAGGCAGTATGCTGGGAGATGGAAAGATTAGAGAGCAGTATGTCAAGTTTTTATATTGTCACATAAATTTAAAGAATGTTAAGAAATTAATTCATCAAAAGGATCTTTTCTTGGTTTCTGCTCAGTTTTGCAGGCATTTTAATAGTACTTATAACAATCTGGGTGCCTTTGCAGAGGTCTAAGTTGTTTGACTGGGATGGCTTACTCATTCCTTTGTTTGTTCCTCTTCTTTTGGTAGGTCGAGCTGATCCAGAGTGTATGCTGGGCCACTTGCTGAGAATACTCTTCAAGAATGATGATTTCATGAATGCAGTAGGTTTGCTTCTTACTTTTATCCAGATTTTCATCAGCAGAAGTAGTACTTTACTGTTTTTTATAAATAGTTTGCTTTCTCCTGAGGCCTTGACAAATTTGGGAACAGAGTGGATAAACTATTTTTGATGTTGGTTCAATGCAATGAGTAATCATGGACCTTTCTTATCAAAGTCTTAAGATGTTTTCTTCGTTCAGTTGAATATTGGTGAGGGCCTCAAGGCATTTGTGCTCATCCTTGGGCAAGGTGATTTTGAGTTTGGGAATCTAGGAGTCTTTTTGGGTTCCTTGGTAGAAAAATAAGTGTGATGTATGTGGCATGATTCTGCACTGATGCTGGTGTGTGCATGAGGCATGTGGAAGGTGAGAAAGGTGCCTTCTCTCAAGGGCTGTTGAGTAAATGGCGGGGGAGAGAATCTACACACACACCCCCTTGCTCACAGCTTTGAGACACAGTAATTGTCCAGTAAATTGTAGCCGTTTTTAGAGACTTGGTTTTGGAGGCAGAATGACATGCTTGAGAGTGTGGGCTTTGAAGAGGAGGTCCACGTTTGGAGTTTTAGATGTGGCTCCACTACTTACTGACAGGGTGACCTTTAAGCATCTTAAGCTTCTCCAAGCCTTGTTTTCCTCATCTGTAGAGTAGGGTTAATCGTTCTTACTTTAAAATGTTTTTATGATCCTTGAATGAAATTAAGCATGAAAAGTACTTAGCACAGTACCTAGTACATGAAGGCTCAGTAGGTATTAGCTATTATTTGTTTTATTCTAACTCTCCAATTTATTTCTCTATCACCACTGTTTCTTTTCAGCTTTAGGTCACTTCCACCTGCTTTCTAGACATTCCCACCTAGATATTCCCCATGGGCACCTTGATTTCCATGTGTCTAATTGTTTGCTCCATAATCTGTTTTTCTTGTTCTCTAGTTCAGTAATGGCGTCCTCATCTGGCTAGCTAGACATTGTCCTTTATATCCACAAATTCTCTGATGAACTTGTAGGTCTTAGCGTTCCCTCCCTGTTAATCTTTACAAATCCCTCGACTTCTTTCTGCCCTTGTTGCCAGACCTTAGTTTGGCCACTACCATCTCTGCTACTTCAGTAGCCTTTTAATTGGTATCTCTTCTTGTCCTCCTCCAACCCATTCTTCACTTTATATCCCAGAATTCTCTCGCAAATGCAGAAAGTTATCACGGCACTCTCTTGCTTAAAATCTAGTGGTTTCCCATTTCCCTCAAAATAAATCTTAAATTTTTTATTCTTTTAATTATTTTTAAAATAATTTTATTTTTCATTTTTTTCATTTTTTATTTTTTATTCCTATAGCACCTAGTCTTCCTTGGTGGTTTCCCATCCAAGTACTAACCAGGTCTGACTCTGCTTAGCTTCTGAGATCGGACGGGATCGGGCATGTTCAGGGAGGCCTGGCCATAGACAAATCTTACATTTTTTAGTTTGGTCTCCGGTCTTTGTTCTCTCAATTTTCAGTTCTTTTCCTTTGGCCCTCCTCTCCTCCCCACTCCTTCTTAGCTATTCCTGCTTGTCCTTTACATTCTGGCTTGGAATCCTTTCCTCTCTAAAGCCTTTTCTGATTCCTCCACAGGGTTCGTATAGCCTCTTACAGGCTTCTGTAGCACTCTGTACTCATGATGTTTGTTTTCCCAACCGTCACCTCTGTTGGATTATGACCCCCATTGATGGTGGGACTGTGTCTTAAGTCACAGTTGTATACCCACCACTGAACACAGTGCCACTTAGTAGTAGAGAATCATTAAATATTTGAGTGTCCAAAGGAGAGTTTAATTAGTATATTTATGTATAATATATACACACATATATAAATACACAAAATTTAACTTTTTTATTACCATTGTCAAGAATCTGGATGGGGGAGTGCTTATCTTTCTCTGCTTTATCTTTCTGAAAAAAATGTATGTGATTATGGGGGGTGATTTCTTTGTGATAGGCCTTGAGCTTTAATTTCAATAGTTGCCGAGTTGTTTTGGTAGGATTTGACTTTAAAGCTGCAGGAGAAATTATATATGATGTCATCATGGCTCAGCAGAATCATAACTATAATAATTAAAGTTTTAATTAGCAGTTGTTAGGTACAGTCTTCTTTAATACGCCTCAGGAAAATGATGAGAATATATTAAGGATTTGTTATACTTTGTTAATTTGACTGTGTTGGGTTTTGAAAAAAAGTGTTACTTTTCTTTATAGCTGGTGAACGCATATGTGATGACAAGCCGAGAGCCCCCTTTAAACACTGCAGCTTGCAGACTTCTTCTGGACATCATGCCAGGGCTGGAAACTGCTGTTGTTTTTCAAGAAAAGGTACTTACTAAATAGAAGAGTCATCATTTTATTTTTTAATTGAATGGTGATTTGTTTGATTTGCGTTTGTTAAAATAATTGTTATAGTTTTTTTTTCTGATTACAATAGTTATGTTATATGTTAACACATATTAAAGAAATCAGAAAGCAAAATAGTAAAAAAATTTTTTAAATAGCTGTTTTAGTGAGCACTTGCTGCTTTGGGCATATACTATTTTTAAAAAAATCTTAAGATCTGTATGTTTTAAGAATCAGTTTCTGGCCTTATCCAAACTCTATTCTTGATGATGAGTGGTCTCTTCCCCAGTGATGAAGGACTTTCTACTCTGAGGAAGCACATCCTATTTTTGGTGGCGTTTAATATTAATATTTGAAGACCTTTTTGTGCTGTATTTTATGCTAGGTGCTGGGAATATTTTTCTAGCACAATAGGGGCTTACATTCATATATTGGGAAGGCAGACACAAATAAACTGATCATTTCAAATAAGGATAAGTGTTATAAAGACCAGAAAATGGTCTTTATAATTTGAATAGTGACTGTGTATGTATTCTTAGCATGAAGAATTTGCAACATGAATTGTCTATGCCACCTAGCTTTCTTTGTTTCTAAAGATATTAAAAATGTAATCTTCTGAGACAACTTGCAAGCCTTGTGTAGTTCAACATATAAACCAAATGAAAGATCTGGAAATAGATTTTCGTTTAACCTTTAAGAAAATTTTTATTACAGAATTATGCCACATAAAGTATTTTAAAGAGTAACATTGTAAGTAATACTATAATTTACAGTATTGTATACAGACTAGATTTTAAAATCTCCAATTAGCTACTTCTGTGAGAGACCAAAAAAAATCCATGTCCTTGTCAAAAATATTTTAATATGAAATTCTTTCGAAAACCAGAATGGCAGATGAAGAATTTATAGCAATGTATTTGTATATGCAAGATTTATAGAAGATAACAGATGATTTTACTGTGCTTTTTAAAAGTTTCCTGGTTGCCCTTGTAGGAAAATCATCTCTGGTTCGTTATAATTTTGTTGTGTATTTAGAATTACATAAACACCCTTTGGAAGTGAGAAACACTAAGAGATATTTTGAATAATAAAGCTTTCTGCAAGAAATTGTTTCTTAATCATTCATTTCTGCTAAGTTGGGAGAAGTGAATTGTTAAAAGATAATTATGTATAAAATTGGAAATAACAGTCTACGGCCATGCCACCCTAAACAAGCCCTATCCCATCTGATCTCGGAAGCTAAGCAGGGTTGGGCCTGGTTAGTACTTGGATGGGAGACCACCTAGGAAGACCAGGTGCTATAGCCGTAAAAAAATTTTAAAAAGTTAAGGGATTGTGAGCTGACAAGGTCCTTGCAATCTGCGGGGGTCAACCAAGGATTGCCTCACCTAAAAAAAAAAATTGGAAATAGCATACATCGCCTCGAATCCAATGTCTGAGAGCACAGATTACAAATCTCTTTGATATTGTATGGCCTTAACATTGGATTACATGATGATCTTCACCCGTCATAAGTATCCTATGTAATTTTTTTTGGTTTGAATCAATATTTCACTTAAAAAATTTATTAATTAAAGCTTGTAAATTGATGTTATAAACCATTATTTCTGGACAGATTGGTTGCTGGCATTTCACAAAGCTATGGTTAACACTCATTGCTTTAGAGCATTGTTTCTCAAACTGAACCACAGTAATGTGTTTTACATTGCAACCCAATCCATACATAATATGTATGAAAAAAGTTTCTTGAACATTGCTTACCCTTTGTGCAATACATTCTGATATTTTCATTTATTTGCTAGAGCTGTTGCAAATCACTAAACTGATTCTATTCTAGCGACTTTAAAAAGTTGCTGACTTGTACCTTCAGAGGTACTGAAATCGCTTTAAATTTTATTTTTATTTTAAAATTTCCTTGGCTCTTAGTTTCTTCATTATATGAAGTGTATTATAGAACTGAGTACTTAAATGTTGTTTATGTATTAGGTTTTTCATACTGTTTATATCAGTATATGTTTTTAATTCAGTCAGATCAGGACCTTTGGGGACTTATTCTTTAAGAGTACTGTTTTAATACTTTTCTCTTTGAGGCTGACTTAAATTATTGGAGGTGGGAGGGATAAAATCAGTAAAATCTCAGATAGTGAAGTCTTTAAGTGAGCATTTCCCAGATTTCATACTCTGGGACATTAAGATTCCTCTAAAATGTTAATAGATGTTTTATGGCAAAGTGTCCATGGGGTCAGTTAGGTTGATGACTACCATTTATTGAATGCCCTTCCTGTGCTAAGCATTTGATTTGCATCGTGTCACTTAATCCTTACAATATCCTATGAGATAGGAGGAAACCCATGAGAAGCTGAGAGAAAAATGGTTTCAAGAAAGAGGGGATGAGACCTAAATCTATCAAGATAATTGATCAGGATAACTTGTAAACTCTCCTGTTGCAGACACACACAAATTCTGGGTAAACTATAATAAACTCTTAGAGAAATCCCTGTGTTCCAGAAATAGAACTGTAAAACCGAAGTGGTAATTGAGGACAGGAGACAAAAGATTGGGTGAGGAGTGGAACTAGGACCCTGACCATTGTATCAACCTGGACTCCTAAAGGATCTTCATTGAAACAGTGGAAAAGAAGAGTACCTGCCTACTGCTACGGGGCGATGACAGGCTTCTCAGTCTCTGACTAGACTCTAGGGGGTGGGTAGATCAGTCTCCTTGAGAGACTCTGGCATGGACCCTATTTGGTTATATGTTTGAAATTTCTACCGTGTGATTAGGAACCCCAAAGCCAAGAAATTAACAACAAAAACTGTGGACCTTGAGTATCTGGCAAAAGCAAATGTAAACCTCCTCTGAGCTAGGGGTGTGGGGGGGGGTGAAGTATATGGGAGGGTGGGGCCCTCACAATCCAGGCCACAGGGCATTCTCATGGACAAAGCAGTTTCCACAAAAAGTGAGTTCACAAAAGTTATGAAATACACAAGAAATAATTCTCCCTGATGAGTCAACAGTTACAATAAATAGAATTAAATAGAACACTTATCTGGAAGACATTAGAAAATGCCTTTTAAATGACTGGATGTTTCCTCTTAGGATTTTTCATTACGAGTATATAGGGATGCAATTAATTTTTGTGTATTAATTTTGTAACCTACAACTTTGCTGAATTCATTATTAGCTCTGACAGTTTTTTTGTTTGTTTGTTTAGAATCTTTATAGAGTTTTTTATGTATAAGATCATGTCATCTACAAATAGATAATTTTATTCCTTTCCAACCTAGGTGCCTGTAATTTCTTTTTCTTGCCTAATTGTTCTGGCTAGAACTTCCAGTACTATGTTGAATAGAGGTGGTGAAAGCAGACATCTTTGTTTTGTTCTTAATATTAGGGACAAACTTTTACCATTTAGTATATTAGCTATAGGTTTTTCATAGTTGGTATTTATAATACTGAGGAAGTTAACTTCTGTTCCTAGTTTGTCTTTTAATAAAAGAGGGTTGACTTTTATTTTGCTGGGGGTTGACTTAAAAATTTTTTTTTGCATCTATTGAAGTCATCATGTGGTTTTTTAATCACAATAATTTCACGTTGATTCTATTAATGTAGTGTATATATTGTAGTGATTGATTTTTGTTTGTTGAATCATACTTGCATTCCTGAATAAATCTACTTGTTGGCTGTAGTATGTATTCCTCTTACTGTGATTCAGTGAGAATTCATTTTTAGTATTTTATTGAGGATATTTGCCTCAGTATGCATAAAGAATACTGATCTGTAGTTTTCTTACAGTGTCTGGCTTTGGTATCAGGGTAATGCTGGCCTCATAGAATGAGTTTGGAAGCATTCCCTTCTCATTAATTTTTTGGAAGAGTCTGAGGATTGGTGTTAATTCTTTAAATGTTTGGTAGAATTCACCAGTGAAGTCATCTGGTCCTGGGTTTTTCTGTTTTGGAAGGTTTTTGATTACTAACTTAGTCTTACTAGTATAGCTACAGGTTTTTTCAATTTTTCTATTTATAAATCAGTTTTGGTAGATCGTATTTTTAGGAATTTGTCTGTTTCACTTAAGTCATTCAGTTTGTTGGTGTACGGTTCATAGTATTCTCATTTTTATTTCTGTAAAATTGGTAGTAATGTCTCATCTTTTATTTTTGATCCTAGTAAATTTGATTCTCTCTTTCTTTGTCAGTCTAAAGGTTGTCAGTTTTGTGGGTCTTTTCAAAGAAACAGTTTTTGGTTTTATTAATTTTCTTTATTTTTACATTCACTAATTTATCTTACCTTTATTATTTCTTCGGCTAGGTTTGGGTTTTGTTTACTGTTCTAGTTCCATAGTCTGTACAGTTAGGTTATTGAGTTGAGGTCTTTTTTTTGGTCCTTTTTTCTTTTGCATTTTATTATTAGTTTCAAGTATATAGTACATTGGTTAGATATTTATATAATTTATGAAATGATCTCCCTGATTATTACCCACCTGGCTCTACACCTAGCCATTACATTGTTGGTGAGTGCATTCCATGCACCTTACTCTGCATACCCGTGACCATTTCTCAACTACTAATTTGTACTTCTTTAACCTGTCACCCCTTCCTCCCAGACCCCCAACACCCCTTTCCTCTGGCAGTCACCAGATTGTGCTATGTATTTGCGAGTCTGTTTTTGATTCGTTTATTCTTTTTGTTCCTTAGATTCTGCATATAAATAAAATCACGTGGTATTTATCTTTCTATCCACTTATTTTGATCGGCATAGTAATGGCTAGTTTCATCCATGTTGTAAATGGTAGGATTTAAATTTTTTTTTTTTATGGCTGAGTAATATTCCATTATGTATATGAACCATAGCCTCTTTATCCAGTCTTTTGATGGGCATTTAGGTTGCTTCTATATCATGACTATTGTGAACAGCACCACCATCAACATACGGGTGCATAGATCTTTACAAATTAGTGTTTTGGTTTTCTTTAGATAAATACCCAGAAGTGCAATTGCTGGGTCAAAAGGTAGATCCATTTTTAATTTTTTGAGGAGCCTCCAGACTTTTCCATAGTGGCTGCACCTGTTTACAATTCCACCAGCAGTACAGAAGGCTCCTTTTTCTCCACATTCTCACCAGTACTTATTTTTTGACTTTTTGATGAGAGCCATTCTGACAGGTGTGAGGTGATATCTCATTGTGGCAAATATCTATCTTCTCCTATTCAGTAGATTGTCTTTTTGTTTGGTTGATGGTTTCCTTTGCTGTTCTATTTGTTTATTTTTTCTTTTGTTTTCTTTGCCTGAGGAGATACATCCAAAAAGAAATTACTAGTAGCTATGTCAAAGTTTACCGCCTATGTTTTCTTCCAGAAGTTTTATGGTTTCCAGTCTTACATTTGAGTCTTTAATCCATTTTGAGTCTGTTCTTGTATATAGTATAGGAAGATTGTCCAGTTTCATTTTTTTTTGCAAGTATCTCTCCAGTTTTCCCAACACCATTTATTGAAGAGACTGTCTTTACCCCATTGCATATTTTTGCCTCCTTCGTCATATATCACTGGCTCTCATTCTGTTCTGTTCATCAGCGAATCTGTTTTTATGCCAGTACCATGCTGTTTGATTACTGTAGCCTTATAGTATAGTTTGATATCAGGTAGTATGATAACTCCAATTTTTTTGTTCTTAAGATTGCTGTGGCAATTCACGATCTTTTAGGTTACATATAAATTTTGGGATTATTTGTTCAAGTTCTCTGAAAAATCCCATTGATATTTGAGATCTTTTTAAAAAAATTGTATGTGTTTGCAGCTATAAATTACCCTCATAGCGTTGCTTTTGCTGTATCCATAAATGTTAGTTATGGTTTTGTTTTCATTCATTTCAGCGTATTTTCTGATTTCCCTTGTGATTTTTTTGACCCATTGGTTGCTTAAGAGTATATTAATTTCCATGTATGAATTTTCTAGATTTCCTTGGGTTGTTGATTTCCCATTTCATTCCATCGTAATTGGAAAAGATTCTTTATAAGAGTTGAGTCTTTTAAAAAAATATTAACACTTGTTGCCTAACATATGGTCTATCTTGGAAAAATGTTCCATGTGTACTTAAGATTGTGTATTCTGCTCTTGGGTCGAGTGTTCTCTATAGGTCTATTGTGTCTAATTGGTTTATAGTGTTTTCAGCTCCTGTTTCCTATTGATCTTCTGTTTAGTGTTGTATCCATTATTGAAAGTGGGACTACAGAGTTTCTGTTTGAGATAAGATATTCTGGAAGTAGATGTGATGGTTACACTTTGTAAATGTACTTAATCCCACTGAATTGTACACTCAAAAATAGTTAAAATTATTGGATGTAAAGTAAGGAATCAGAACTCAAAAAAAATTCCAAGACTCGGGGTGGGGGCGGGAATGCTCATTTGGAAAGTGAACCAAAGAACTACTAGAAATATAAATTATAGTTACGGAATTTAAGAACTTAGTGAGTTAGAGTGACGTTTAGACACAGCTAACTATAGAATTAATGAAGTGGGGCATCTGATAGGATAACCAATAATGAAATTCCTAGAAATAAGAAATGAAAAATATGAAAGAAGTTGAGGTAGAGACTAGAAATAGAAAGTTCAAAATGTATATAAAAGAAGTTTCTGGAGAGATTAGAATAATAGGGGAGAGTCAGTATTTGGAGAGATGAGGCTAGCATTTTACAAATAAAGACTTAGATTCAGGAAGCCCAATGAATGCCAAAGACAAAGAGATCTTAAAAGCAACCAGGGTGAAAAAGATTCTTGCAAATAATCACAGAGCAAACTTCACTACAGCAGCAGTAGAGGCCAGATAGTAGAAAATATCTTCAGAGTACTTCTGTAAACCTAGAAATAGTGACCAAAACAAACAATTTTGGAGGGCAAGAGGGAAGAACAAAAATTTTGGGTAATTTGTAGGTGGAAAGGTATAGTTGGAGTTAGTATTTTAAGTCTTACACTGTTTGGAAAGAGGAAACACTAAAAGACTTAAATAAGATGTTAAATATATTTCTATATTAAATACGTTAAAACAAAATTTCTTGAGGTATTTTTCAGAGTGTTTTTTAAAAGTGTAAATTGTTTGGAAATAGAATGACTCCATGATCCTAGAGAAGAGTATAAGATATAAAATGTACAAAGTTTAAAAGAGAATATCATTAAGCATGATTGCATAAAAATTAAGAACCTGAGTTTTTCATAAAACACTGGTAAAAGACATGAGTATTTAACAGAAGTAGAAACCTGAATGGTAAACAGACATGAAAAAATGCTGAACCTCATTAATAAACTAGGAAGTTAAAGTTAAATGGAATGCTATTTTTATATCCATTAGACTGCAAAAAACAAGAAGTGTGATAGTGGTTGTGTTGGCAAAGATGTAGAAAAAACTTTATTCATTGTTGGTGGAAATGTGAATTGTTACAGTCACTTTATTAAATAGTTTGGCCGTCTCCAGTGAAGTTGAGCATGAACGTGCTGTGAACTCTAACATAGCAGTTCTGTTCTCAGGTGTCTACCCTGGGGACTTGCACAAAAATATAGTTAGTTAAGGCAACAAAACAGTAGCAGCAAATAGGTGAAGAGGTGTACTGCTTGGGACCCCAGCTCTGCCACTTATCAGTTTTGTGACTTTTTATGTTACTTAATCTCATTGTGATTCAATTTCCTCTTATTCAAATATAGTATTTACCCAACATAGGGTTGTTATGAGGATTAAATTACTTGTAAAGTCTTATGTTGAGTGTTATTTAAGTGTGAGTTATATGTAACAATATGGATGAAATTTTGAGGAAAATAACTAAATTGCAGAAAAATAAATACAGTACCATGCGATTTATATAGTTCAGAGCATATACCATTTAACAAGTTTTACAAGAAAATTGTTAAAACTTAGAAATATAGGTACTCTTTGTGGAGGGAGGACACAGGTGGGATGGGAGGGGACACGGAGGTTTCTATTTAAGCTCGGTGGTGGATCATATGTGATTTTTATTTTCTTTGGCTGGACTATACATGTTTATATGTATTTTATTTCATAATGAAAGCAAAGTAAGTTTAGGATATATGGAGTTGAATACTTCTTTGATGGAGGACTTCTTAAACCATTAATGTTGATAGTGCATTGTGAACTTCAAAGAGATGTAGACATTTTAGTGTTCCCCACTTGGTCATGGAACCTTTTGGGTTTAACAGCTGAAGTAGGACTATATTATGTGATTGTTGCTCTTTAGTTTAAGTTTTAATGGCTAAATAGGATTCTTTTTCACAGATGCACAGGTATTTTATTTAACTAAACCATCTACTATTACACACTTAGTTTATTTGCATTTTTAATCTTTTGACCAACACTGAAATATTTTATTGAAAATTTTTTTTCACAAGACTGAAGTCTTTGCTTTTATTTTTGTGAAAATGGTTTTTTCTCCCTGAATTGTATTATTCCATTTCCTTTACTATAGGAAGGGATTGTTGAAAATCTTTTCAAATGGGCCCGAGAGGCTGATCAGCCATTGAGGACATATTCTACTGGACTGTTAGGAGGTGCTATGGAAAATCAAGACATTGCTGCCAACTACAGGGATGAAAATTCACAGCTGGTAAGGGCTATGTCAAAATGAATTTTTGTGTAAGATGTGAGAGTATTCAGAAGTTTTTCCTTGCTACCGGAACTTGAATAGGTAGATCATTTATTATCTTGTTTCTGGAATGTAGGTATAATTTCAGCATTTCAAGATTATTTTTTATGAGTTTTATTTTTTGTTAATTTGAAAATAACTTTTAGTTTCTTAAGGATTATGATAGCTCATATCAGATAAAGAATAGTACTATTTTCTTTCCCTCCCCAACATTTGGATTATGAAAGTTTTTTAAACAGAGCAAAACTGAAAGATTGAAAGAATTTTAAAGTGAATAGCTGTATACACACCACTTAAATTGTGAACATTTCACTATACTTATTCCATATTCATACATATACCCCACTATCCACTCATCTTTTTTTTTTTTTTAACTGCAATTCAAAGTAAATTGCAGACATAATTCCTCCATCTTTTTAAAACTAAGCACAATATGACATTTTAGGTTTGGCCCCCAAAATAAATACTTAAAAGGAAAAGTAAAAAATAAAAAATGCGAACTTGTATGTAATCATGTGTAATGTAGATGACAGTGTCTAACAATATAACTTACAAATGGTAGAAGTTTGAGAAACTGTCACATTTGATTTTCAAAGACACTTCAAAAAAATTGTGAATAATCTAGTGTCTCTTTTTTTAAGTGTGGTGGTCCAGCCCAGCTTGATCCAGAGAGATTGGTTGTGAATGATGTGTTTTATGTGCAGATCTTCTGGTGTGGGTTCTCTGGGAAATTTTATGGGGAATGAGACTTTTAGCTGTTGCTTATTTCATCAAGCTATAGGAATCAAGTCAACACATTTATTACATCTTTACTATTACCAGGCATTAGGATAACTGCGTGAGTAATCTAGTTCTCTGTATATG
The DNA here is from genome assembly GCA_003508835.1 of Eonycteris spelaea. NCBI lineage: Eukaryota > Metazoa > Chordata > Mammalia > Chiroptera > Pteropodidae > Eonycteris > Eonycteris spelaea. The sequence goes on along the minus strand of PUFA01000145.1, from coordinate 3,845,523 downwards.
GGAAAAAAATTATTTATTAAGAATCATTTAAATTAAGATGCAGTAGAGACAACTCCTTTTATTCTGTTGTCTCTATCTGTTGGTAGGTAGCAATAGTGCTTCGAAGACTGCGGGAGCTACAGCTTCAGGAAGTAGCTTTGCGGCAAGAAAGCAAGCGACCCAGCCCACGAAAGCTCTCCTCTGAACCCCTTTTACCTCTGGATGAAGAAGCTGTGGACATGGACTATGGCGACATGGCTGTAGATGTAGTGGATGGAGAACAAGAGGAAGCCTCTGGAGACATGGAGATCTCCTTTCATCTTGATTCAGGCCACAAGACCAGTAGCAGAGTAAACTCAGCAACCAAACCTGAGGAAGGAGGATTGAGGAAAAACAAGTCCACAAAACAGGGTGACAGAGAGAGCTTTAGGAAAGCCAAGCAAAAGCTGGGTTTCTCATCATCTGATCCAGATCGCATGTTTGTTGAGCTGTCTAATAGCAGCTGGTCAGAAATGTCCCCCTGGGTGATTGGCACCAATTATACCCTTTATCCTATGACTCCTGCTATTGAGCAACGACTTATACTCCAGTATTTGACCCCTCTAGGAGAGTATCAGGAGGTAAGCTTATTGGGACGAGCACTGTTCACACTTTGAGACTACTGTGTTATTTCTGTGATATTTTATAGTAGCATTTTATACATTGATGTGTTATTACTCTAATACAAAAAAGTCTTTGCCCCAACTGATAAACTCTTATGCAGGTCACTTCTGATAAGGCCTGTTTGATCAAAGTATGTTTGTATGTTTATCTTCGTAAAGGAGGCGGGGAAGAGGTACCTCATTTCTTTAATCTTCTATCCTCATAATGGAATAGGGAATAGGTAAAAATAAAGCCAAACGTTAAGACTTTTTTTTGGACTTTATTTCAGTTACTTCCCATATTTATGCAACTTGGATCACGGGAGTTGATGATGTTCTATATTGACCTGAAACAAACTAACGATGTCCTGCTTACATTTGAGGCACTCAAGGTAAAGTTCTTAAAGATATTTGATCACTGAGCATTTTATTGACATGGGCGTGCCTCTGTGTTTTTTATATAGCACATCTAGGTTTTATTGCTCAGGGTTTTCTGTTGCTAGATGTGTCAAAATAGGAACAAATTCTTATTTAGATAGAAGAGGTGAGGCTTACCAGGTGCCTCTGCAGAAACTCAGGGGTCAGTCCTGGAGGGTTAAATGTTACGGTAGAAATTGGATCCAGACCTAGGAGTGACCTCAGTTGTTGTGGCTGAATAGGAATGGAGAACTCTGTGCACTACAGTACGTTCTGTCATACTGCCTTTTAGCTATTCTCTCTGGCAGCCAACAACTTTCTATTCTAAATTCTTAACTAAACATATTGTATATAGACTATCTGAGGTGAACAAAATATAAACCAGCAAATGAATAAAGAAATAGACCCAAATTTAGTAAAGGTAAATTATTTCCTAGGTAGCAAAGTGGCTAAATATAGGGGGGCGGCAGGTAAATCTAGCCCACCAAATCCATACCTATGATAATTAAGGTAATCTGAATGCTGAGAGATAAGTTGAATGAATAACATTAGGGGTGTCATACAGGTTCTGTTCGACAGGTAACTAATGAACAAAGGACCATTCGGTGTTGTTTACAGCATCAAGTAAATATCAAGTAAATAAGGCTGTTCTTTATGGTTTGGTTAAGAGAGACAAGCATGTAAACTTGTGATTTCTTCTAGATATTACAGAAGTGAAAAAATTGGACACAGAAAAGGAAGTGGTCTGTTCACTTTGAGAAATAGTAGTTTTCCAGGAACAACTTCTGAAAAATAGATAATGCTCTCTGGGTCTTTAAAACTACATGGTGTCCAATAGAACTTTCTGTAATGATAGAAATGTGTATGTCTGTGCTGTTCAATTCAGTGGCTACTATCCATATATGAGCACTTAAAGTACCTAGGGCCACAGAGGCACTGAATTTTTACTTAATTTTAATTAATGTTAATTAGCCATATATAGCCAGTGTCTACTGCATTGGACAGCACAATTCCAGAGTATATTGAAATGAAATTGAAACAAGAAATTTGCCTTCAAGACCCCAGAAAGTTTAAATTTGGAGGAGGTCAGACATATATTAGAGTAACGTGTGTCTCTTTGGGTGGGATGTGTGTATAGGTGTGTAAACTCATGATTATACTTTGAACCACAGGATGACACTGGAGGTCACAGTTGTTTACAGTGTCCCAAAAGTATTACTTTCAGATGCAGCATTTGGTCCTGAACAGGAGATAGTAGAAGAAGGGATTTGGATGTTGCTATTTTTATAGGTTTTTGTATGAGGAATTGTTAATAGGTGGTGTTATTCAACTGTTTCCATGAGAAGTCATACATGGGATTTATGAAAATAAAGATGAATGGAAAAAATCACAAAAAGGAAGAGAGGATTAATAAAATGTATGTTGTTTGTTTAAAAGTAATACTTGTGTATGAGAAGAGACAGTTAAAGTTAGTAAATTGAAGAACTAGAACTTTATGGAAATGGACTATAAGGAGAGAAAATAGAATCTTTGTCCACATGACCCAGATGGCCAGGTTATGGGCTGTGCTGAGCCAAATAGAATTAAGGTTCTTAGTAAAGGCTGTGCCTGTTTGTTCTGTTTCCCCTCCTATCTATCCTGGCGTGGAACTGTCACTTTATGGTACTGACATTATGGGAAAAACTGTACCCAGTGACCTAAGTTCTAGAGGAGAACCATATGTGGTGTAGCTGCTTCCTGGGGGAAGGACTGGGTGTGAGAGTGATAGAGGTTTGTATAACAGACAAAAAATAGAGTAAAGAGGGAAGGAATTTGAATTACTGTAAGGGTTAGTCTAAGTTTGGGTGTTTGGAGAACTTGTGAGGAGGGTACAGTATCTGTTGTTTTTGCCATTGACCTTGGCAAGATCCACACAAGTACCAAGTCACGTAATTGTAAATCTGTATTGTCTTGTCTACCTGGTGCCTGCATCACCACCCGGAAGACACGTTGACATGAGAAACAGGAGGGGGAGCTCCAGCTCTCCCAAGGCCCTTCCACTTTGGCCTTTGTTCAGAGTCATCAGGCAGCAGCCCAGCTTGCATTGCACTCCCTGCCCTTAAAATTGCCCAGGAGATAGGGTCCACCAGAGAGGCTAGTGGGAGTGGAATAGGAAGTTAACAAAAAGATAACAGATTTTAAAGTCTATTTAAAGTGCATTCTGATTATTTCTTCAAATTTACTAGTTTTGATAATTTGCTGATATATTTAGGATTCACTTAAATGAGGGCAAAAGCTTGGGGTTTTATTAGATGGTGAGTCAGTGACTGAGCCAAAGCTAGAACATAGAGCTTGGTTGTGTTAAAAGGATCAAAATGGGAAGGTTAACAAAATCCTTTAAAGAAGCTATGTAATAATAAAATGGTTGTAACATTAAGTTATTACTTACAGCAATATTTTTCATTTTTTTTTTTCACCTTTGTGAAAACTTTTTGCATTGGAAGGGAATGTTCTGGAATTTTAGAGCATTTTTTTATTTGTTCTCCTTAAGTAATATTGGTTTTACTTCTTTGTGTTGAAGTGGTTTTCTACTTCAGAGGATTCCTTGTATTTGGCAGCTTAATTTAATATTTTGAATTGATTGTGTGATTGTTTTAGATTGTTCCATGGTAACATGTGTCTTCTTTCTTTAGCATCTAGGCATCTCTCCTGCTCCATAACAAATTTGCCACAGAATTTGTTGCACATGGTGGAGTACAGAAATTACTGGAAATTCCTCGTCCTTCTATGGCTGCAACTGGTGTATCTATGTGCTTATATTACCTGTCCTACAACCAGGATGCCATGGAGAGAGTAAGTCCAGTCCATTCAGGTGTATGAGATTGAGTTGGGGGCAGTCTAGCATATTCACAGAACAACTTTTGGATAAGGAAAAATGAATAGTTGGAGTAAATCTTAAAGAAGCAAGGACCCTGAATGTCTGGTCTTTACAAAAACAGTCTAAAAATGTAAAATTATTTAGTAAAGGCCTCCCCAACCCCTTTTTTTTCTTACTCGGGTTGGTGAGGGGGGTGAGTCCTGATGGATTGTGGTCTGGGAACTCTTTAGTTTTTGCCATTTCATTTATATAATGATTAGTCTTTAGGCTCTCAGTGGAGTTATATCTTGCATTTTTTGGTCAATTTATTATAAAAACAACAGCTGATACCTTGTGTAGGTTAATAGTTTGTGGCAGAGTTAGTAAAATCATTCCAGTTGTTCTCAGGGCTCTGAGGATCCCAGTCTGGTTCTTCCGTTTTTACAGTTTAGACTTTTTTGTTTACTGATTTTTAAAAAGTGTAAGTGGATCATACATTGGCAAGGTAATGGGTTCCTAGCCACCCCTAGGGAAGCTCTTGTGATTTCTATGCCTGGTACATCTTTCTAATATTCTATATGGTGTGGCTTTTTTAGTAGAGGGAAATTGAAAAATTCTTTTGGGCCTCTGCCTTTATTCATCTTTACATGTGTATTAATAAGGTAATGTTTTTAAAATTTTTTTCCCTCTTGAGATCAACATTATGCAAGGGTAATCTAATTTGTGTGCATATAAATAAAAAGCAGTTATGGCTGAGATAGAGAAAAGTACCAAGCAAACCTGGGGAGCGCTTTAGAGTTCCTTGTCTGAACCCCAGGAGACATCAGAATGTGTGTGAATGCATCAGTGAATGAAAGGACGCTCAACTTGTCAACTGTAGTATCCTCAGGCTCAGCTACTTTTATCACCTAGGGAAGGCCCTTACCTCTCTGTGCCTTTTCCCCATCCGTTAATTGGGACACCTAGTACTGATGTAAGTGAGCATTGTGATCATTGAAGGATGTAAATATTTGCTAAATTTCGTACTCAGTATAGATTGAATTTAAATGTCTAAATGTAGGTTTTTTTAGGTTTGGAATAGATCGTTATAAAATTTCATTTGTAACTTAAGCTTTAAACTCAGAATAACCAGGAATGATCATTGTGCAAAAATATCTATCTACGCTGGTGAATTTTTCTTTCCTTTCAAAGGTTCCTTTATCCTTGAATTTTAAAAATTGTTTTTTATTTTTTTGCAGGTTTGCATGCATCCCCACAATGTTCTCTCTGATGTGGTGAACTATACGCTCTGGTTAATGGAATGTTCTCATGCCTCTGGATGCTGCCATGCTACCATGTTTTTCTCCATCTGCTTCTCCTTCCGGGCCGTGTTGGAACTCTTTGACCGCTATGATGGTCTTCGCCGTCTTGTGAACTTGGTGAGGTTCTTCAGTAGCTTCTCTTTGCAAGGAGTAGGGGTCTTGCTTATCCTGGTTGCTCTTAGAGGCACTGAGGAGAGGAAGCTTCTAACTGGGGGAGCTTTGCTATCCTTTGTGGATGAAATCTTTTCTTCGTCCCCCCTCAGGCACAACAACTTTCTCCACCTCATAAGTGTTTAGAGGACTCTTGTCATTATAGACAAGCCTCAGATATAGTAATCTTATAGGGGGAGTTGCTGTCAATAATCTTGATCTTTCTAAAAGTAAAAGGTTTTATGCTTGTATGTCTTTAAATATGATTAAAAACTATGAATTTTTCAATATGGTTTTAATATTTTGCTTTCATTTGGCTACTCTTAGCATGTATAGACAGATGTGCTTTGATGGTTGTCAGTCTTGTTGAACATGAAAGTTTACTGACATCTTTTCCCTCCATTTACTTTTCTCTTCCTGTTTATTCCCCACCCCCCCCCTTTGCCTTATTCTTTTGCTTCTTAATAGATCAGTACTTTGGAGATTCTAAATTTGGAAGATCAGGGTGCACTTCTGAGTGATGATGAAATATTTGCTAGCCGCCAAACTGGGAAACATACTTGTATGGCCTTGCGCAAGTACTTTGAGGCTCACCTGGCCATTAAATTGGAACAAGTGAAGCAGTCACTTCAGAGGACCGAGGGTGGCATTCTTGTCCATCCTCAACCCCCATACAAGGTAGAGGACCTTGACTTGAAAGGGAACGTTAACATACTCTAGTAATCCTGGTCCTGAAACTCACATTCACATCAGTGGAATCTATGTGGGATATACATTGTGGGATTATATTTGCCCTGTTGTGGAGGCAGAATCCCTGAAAATGGATGTAAGGTGAATTTCAAGGATTTATTTTGTTCCCAGTTGTAAGTTGCTACTTCTGTGGAATATTAGAACTAAGAGATGAACTGAGATGTGCATAAAAGGGCTTTAATGCAAAGTATTAGGTGGCCTACTTCTTGTGTGAAATTTCTGAAAGGGTGAATCTATAACTCCACTTCTCTCATTTTTGAACTTGATATGTTTTGGGATTAAGATTAGTATCTGCATGTTTTAAAAATCAGAAATTGAAAAGAAACCAATTATTGTACATGGTGCTTTTTTTTTCCTTAAGCTGTGAAATACGTGCACCAACAAATTGAACATTTTGTTACCTTTTTGGAAGAAAATGTATTGTGAGTTCAGTCATAAAGGAAATTAAACATATCAGTATTTCGCACATAGGCTTTTGACTCAAAAATTGTGAAATTCAAAAGCTATTTCTTAGCTTTATTGTTAAAAACTTGTTGAGCTGTGCTGGGGAAAATAGCAGGCAGATGATAAAGTTCTTTAATGATATGTGTCTTTTCTTACAGGCATGTTCGTATACTCATGAACAGATTGTGGAAATGATGGAGTTTTTGATAGAATATGGCCCAGCACAGCTATATTGGGAACCAGCTGAAGTCTTTCTCAAACTTTCTTGTGTCCAACTCTTGTTGCAGCTTATTTCTATTGCCTGCAATTGGAAGACCTATTACGCAAGGTGGGACCAAAGAAAGGTTTCAAATGAAGTTAGATTCTTCATGTTTTTTGCTGAAGTTGATGTTGGTTTGCACATGGTGTATGCTTAACAAACATTGGTCGAACTGAGCTGAAATTTTGGGCTTGAATCTGAGAAACTGTAGGTTAAGCATGATGATATTTTTAATTTACAGAGTTTGTTTATATTTATGGTCTTGGTGATTATAAATACTGCACAATAGGCAGGGATCAGTGTCTGTATTCTGAGAAGTTCCATGGCTACAGCTGCAGAGGTGAGGTTGAAATCCTTTCTTGATATTGGAGTTCAGTATTTGGTACTTAGACTTTAAATGTCTCTCTACTGCTCGACAACTGTATATAATGTTTATCTTCACATAAAACTTTGCTTTTATTGTGATTTTCACAGTTCAATTGAAAGCAGAGCAGAGCAGGACAAAGCTCAGAAAAAGACAGCTGATAGAATCAGGAGGTTTGGGTGGGTTCTATAGGAGAATGATGTAAAAAGAATTAAAACTGTATTTTGGAAAAGACAGAGTCTGAAGAGAAAATACTAAAACAAAGTTTATATATATAGTGGTACTTGACGTCAGCTTCTTTCCCTATCTGCTTGCTGCCATGAAGATAAGAGGGTTATTTATGGTGTATGTAGCTTGTTTGCTAAGCCCCAGGATATTAAATCTAGGGGGATATTTTTGGAGCAGCCATATTCAGACTTTTTGGTCTCAGGACCACTTTACCATATTAAAAATGAGAACTCCAAAGAGCTGTTGGTTTTGTGTTATATCTATTGATATTTATCATGTTAGAAATTAAAACTCAGAAAATGTGAAAATATTTATGAATTTCTTCAAAAATAATATGACTCCATTGCATGTTAGCATTTTTTATGAAAATTTTCTAAATAAAACCAGGTTCTAGCAAGTTTTTAAAAATGTCTGGCTTAATATCTTATCTTCTATGTTCAGTGTTTTATGACGTAACATGGCATAGCCACTGGAAAGCTCCATTATATACTCATGAGATAGAGTGAGAAAAGAAAAAACAGTATTATGAAAAGTTTTTATATCGTAGGACTTTCTGAAAGAAGTCTCAGAGACCCCCAAGGGTTCCCTAACTGCACTTTGAGAACTGCTATTCTAGAGCATTAAAGAAGGTTGTTGTATTTACTTTGAGAACTTTGTTTAAAAGATGGTTAAAGCTCAAACATAACAATGGTTATAAGTACATTTTTGGGTTGGTAAATCCGTATTTGGGTTATTAAGAAAATATAAATATGTTTGGAATATGCCCTTTAAAAGTTTATTTTTAAAAATAGAATTAAATACTTGTTTTTGCTTAGAATATATAAAACCTTATAAAGAGAAAATTATGCTTAGCCACTGTTAATTTCTTAACATTTTTTTCTCTAATATGTGTAAATATACATAATTGAGGTTATAATATTTAATCAAATTCATCTTTTTTGAAATATTTCAAAATATAGAAAGGTATAGAGAATAACATAACAACCACTCCATACCCAGGGTGGCATGTTGGTGTATTTACTTCTTTCTCAGTTTCTATTTTCTGTTTCCCCAGAGTGACCAGTCTTCTGAATTTGGAGTGCTTTCTCTTCATTCATGTTTTTATACTACACATTTGTGTGCATAAACAATATAGAACTCTTTTTTGTATGTTTTTAAGTTATACGAATATCTGCATACATCTTTTGTGGCTTTTTTCATGCTTATGTTGTGGAGATTTATACATATTGATGTTTATTTGAACTCATATTTCTATCTGCAGTTTATTTTCCTGTTGATGGACATGTATGTGGGGATTTTTTTGTTTGTTTTTTGCTATCAAATGAATGGTACTATGAACCTCCTTTTACAAGTCTCTAGAGGATATGTGTACATCCTGGGTTGTAGGGGGTCTACATTTCATCTTTTTTGGATGTTGCCAAATTGATTGGAAAATAATCACACCATTTTCTTCTCCCAGCAGCAGTATATGGGAGTTTTCATTTTTTACCTTCTTGCCAATACTTGGTATTGTCACATTTGAAATTTTGTATCTTATGTTTTCTTTTTTAATGTTGTATTTTGAGTCTTTTCCCTTTAACATTTCTTTGAAAAGTTATCAGTAGCTACAGAGTAGTTGATCACATGAGTGTCATACTTAAAACATGTGTTTCTGTTGTCTATGTAGATTTTCTACTTTGCTATTTAAAACATGATAATGGACATTTTAATACATAAATACTTGTTTGTACTTCTGATTATTTCCTTAGGACAGAGTCAAAAAGGTGAAATTCCAGGGCCAAAGGTTTATGAAATTTTAAGAATCTTATTTCATATTTCCAGGTTGTTTTCTTTAAAAAGTGTCCTAATTTCTCCCCACACCGAAAGTTTGAGAGTGTTTGTTTCTATACATCCTTAACAGCATTGAGGATTATCTTTTGTTTTCAATCTTTGCAGTTTGATAGGTGAAAATTTCATCCCCATGGTTTTTGAAAGTAATGTCATGATAACTTACAAATCTTCATGTTATAGAGCCATACAGGTAGTAGTTCTGATCCATTGTCTGTCCTCCCTCGCTTTTTTTTTTTTTTAACTATGTTGTTTCTTGTGGCTATATCCTATTTCCTTTTGACTAATTCTTCTTCCTGTTTAGGAATGACACTGTGCGCTTTGCTTTGGATGTCCTGGCTATTCTTACTGTTGTGCCAAAAATCCAGCTCCAGTTGGCGGAATCAGTTGATGTGCTGGATGAGGCTGGCTCCACCATCTCCACTGTAGGTAGGTTGTACCTGGCCATTTTTGTTATTGCTTGATTAGGATTTGTTTTCCTCTACTGTTCTGGTTGTGGTTACTTACCTGACCTAATTTTGCAGTCTTAGAACAGAAATGGGTAGAGAAGGGTGCCTTTTCTGTCCCTTCTAAGTTATGGCAGACAGCTTCATGTAAGGGGTTGTGCTATGGTTCAGGTTTTCATAGAGGTAGGAACATTTCTACTATGATGGTACATGTGTAAACCTTTTACTCTGCAGAGTCTTGCGCTAAAAATAGGGCTTATAGGGAAAATGATTGGGGCAGACAGTAAAAAATAACTAAGCAACTTTGTAATTTAAGTCTTAATAAAATCAGTAATTGGCAACCCTCTCAGAATGGATAGAAACTCATACACAAAAACAAAAGGAAAATATCTTCTATTTGAAAATACACTTATTAAGAGCAGGGCTGATGAGGGCTGTGCTAAGGTGAGCATGGAAAGCAGCGTGACTGGCTGAGGGTCCTTGGGTGGACCACTGTGGGGAGAAAGCCCAAGGCACAGGCACTTGTTTTTAACTTTTATCACGTAGAGCAGAAGATTCCTGCTGCCACTAAAGTAGCCAGCCGAGGGGTTTTTCTTACCTGCTGAAGGTTTAACTTCGTACCACTATTTTTGCTCTCCTTATGTAGGAAAAATTGCATGTGCACTTTGGCGAGTTGCACATAATACTGAGATCATTCCCCCGTTTAACAATTGCATATGAGGTGATGCATCTTAAAGCCACATTATAGTAGAACTGATTGTATTTTATACAAACAAGTTCTTGTACTTTTTACAAAAGTGTGGTAGTTTTCTTTTAAATGGAACAAAATGAATAGAACTTTAAATTTTGACTGTGAAGCAACCACTGAAGTTCGCCATTAGTTTTATAAGGGATGATATAAAATGTTTTGTTTCGTTTTTCTTTTAATAGGTATCAGCATTATTTTGGGAGTGGCTGAGGGTGAGTTCTTTATCCATGATGCTGAAATTCAGAAGTCAGCACTTCAAATTATCATCAATTGTGTGTGTGGCCCGGATAACCGGATTTCCAGTATTGGCAAATTTATCTCTGGAACTCCTCGGAGGAAGCTGCCTCAGACTCCCAAAAGTAGCGAGCACACCCTGGCCAAGATGTGGAATGTGGTCCAGTCCAACAATGGCATCAAGGTGCTCTTGTCCTTACTGTCCATCAAGATGCCCATTACAGATGCAGACCAGATCCGGGCTCTGGCATGCAAGGCCCTGGTGGGCCTGTCTCGAAGCAGCACTGTTCGGCAGATCATCAGCAAGCTGCCCCTTTTCAGCAGCTGCCAGATCCAGCAGCTGATGAAGGAGCCTGTGTTGCAGGACAAGCGCAGTGACCATGTCAAGTTCTGCAAGTATGCTGCTGAGCTCATCGAGCGGGTGTCAGGAAAGCCACTTCTCATTGGCACTGATGTGTCCCTGGCACGCCTGCAGAAAGCAGATGTTGTTGCCCAGTCCAGGATCTCCTTCCCCGAGAAGGAGCTGCTTCTGTTGATACGAAATCATCTGATTTCTAAAGGGCTTGGGGAGACGGCCACTGTGCTGACGAAAGAGGCTGACCTGCCCATGACTGCTGCCTCCCATTCTTCTGCCTTCACCCCAGTCACTGCTGCTGCTTCTCCTGTCTCTCTTCCCCGAACCCCTCGAATCGCCAATGGCATTGCAACTCGACTGGGCAGCCATGTTGCTGTGGGTGCCACTGCCCCGCCTGCCCCCACTGCCCATCCTCAGCCACGGCCCCCTCAAGGTTCACTAGCTCTGCCTGGCCCATCTTATGTAGGCAACTCCCCTTTGATTGGTAGGATCAGTTTTATTAGAGAGAGACCATCACCCTGCAATGGCAGGAAAATCAGAGTGTTGCGGCAGAAGTCGGACCATGGCGCCTACAGCCAGAGCCCAGCCATAAAGAAACAGTTGGACAGACATCTTCCTTCCCCACCTACGCTGGACAGTATCATCACAGAATATCTTAGAGAGCAGCATGCGCGCTGCAAGAACCCAGTTGCCACCTGCCCTCCTTTCTCTCTCTTTACTCCTCATCAATGTCCTGAGCCAAAACAGAGGCGGCAAGCGCCAATAAACTTTACCTCAAGGCTAAACCGCAGGGCATCATTTCCAAAGTATGGCGGGGTGGATGGCGGATGCTTTGATAGGCACCTTATCTTTAGCAGGTAAGGAGGGGCTGCCTCAATCCCTGGGGATTGGATTGATTTGGGTCATATCAGCAGAAGGTGATTAGTCCAGAAAGCCCTTTGTTGGCCTGAAATATCAGTCAGTGATTGTCGCTTTGAAAAGATGAGCGATGTGACTGTACCCTGTTTCGTCAAGTCATGGATTCCTTTTGTGATTGTTGGCAATCTATCGATATGATACTATATGTTCTTGTTGTAACTAGTGTGTTTTCTAGTACCCAAGAACATGCTGTCTTAGGCTTCCCAAGTCATTTCTGTGCTGGTCTAAGTTATGTCCTACTCTAGTTCTTTACAGCTCATATGTAAAGGTCATGAGATTATAAATTCGAACATGGAATTTTGGTATTGTTTAAACCCATAAGTGGAGGAGGTCCTTTTCTATCATTTAAAATGAAAAACTGCTAAAGGTCACCGATATTTTGGAAGAATTCATTTGAAACATAAATGCTGTGTTTTTTTCTTTCACTCTTCTAGCAAAGTGTTCTGAGTCCCTGCATGTTCTTTGTCTCTGATTTATTTATATTGTTTGGCTCAGGTTCCGTCCTATTTCAGTGTTCCGGGAAGCCAACGAGGATGAGAGTGGCTTCACTTGCTGTGCATTCTCAGCACGAGAGCGATTCCTGATGCTTGGCACCTGCACTGGGCAGTTGAAGCTCTATATGTGTTTAGTGGACAGGAGGAAGCCAGCTATAACTGTCACAACTCGGCCATCACACACCTTGAGCCTTCCAGGGTAAGGGCTCCATCCTAGGTTTTTCTTGATCATTCTTTTACAATAGGTTTGTGAACTTTGGGCCAGTTTGCTGGCTGGCTGCCTGTGTTTGTACATAAAGTTTTATTGGAACATAGCTATGCTCATGTTATACATTGACTGTGGCTGCTTCTGTGCTACAATGGCAGAGTGGAGTAGTTGTGACACAGACCATATAGCCCACAGAGCACAAAGTGGCCTTTGAAGTAAAAAATTTGCCAACCCCTGTTCTAAGACCTTCAGAGAGAGCGAGAGAGAGAGAGAAAATTATGTGTGTGTGTGTTTAATTTACCTCAGTTAACCAACTATGATCACAAAAATTTTATATTAAAAATCTCAAAAGTATTGTGAATTTTTAGGAAAATAAGCATTATATGGTTATGACTGATCTTAGTTTATTAGTACTATTCTGTGGATGGAATTGACACCTTTGCTATTCCTAAAAGTCAGGAATGTGAAGATGACAAAGATAATTTTCCTGATTTTAGAGTAAAGGCAGCTCATCCTTTATTGGGCTTTCTCTTGAAAAACATTTAGGAGTCCTAGCTAGAAAGTCTAACAAATGTTTTCAGTTGACTGATATTTCAGATGAGACTAAGGAGTACTGCCACATATTAAGAAATGATGAACATCTTGACATCTTTCCAAGTTGTTTTTCCCCTACCTTTGGAAATATGTTACTAGGTCAGGAGGATTTAATATCTTAAATTTTCTAGGACACTGCAGGTATGTTGTACTTAAATCCTAGCAGCTTTTGACCATTTATTTCTTGGTTCTGGGGAGTTTTCTCTTCTCTTTATAATCCAATAGTATTTTTTAACCTTGTATTTTAAAATGCTAATGGTAAGTGTGATAATCTGCATGTATACGAACACAAGGTTACTGACTTTGGGCTCCTCCTCCTTTTAGGATGGGTCCTTGCTGCTGACATCTGCAACTTGGAGCCAGCCTCTGTCTGCACTTTGGGGAATGAAATCGGTATTTGATATGAAGTATGTATCTACTTTTACAACCTACTTGTTTTTTCAGTTTACTTAATTAAATTTACCCTGTCCTTCATTTAATTCTTTGACTCACAGCCTTTTGGGAAAAGAGTAATGCTATGAATTATTGCTAATTCCTTTTCCTCATCTGTGGCTCATGTTTAATAAGATTTTATATTTCTTAGTTCCTGAATATTTTTGCTCTGGGTATATGCATTCCCATCACACAACAGACTCTTCACTAATCCAAAATGGCATACCTATTTTCTCATGTACACATGTGACAGCTTCATTCTTTCCTGGGTATATATCAATGGCACATGTGCCTCATTAGCCATTTCTTTAACCAGGTAATTTTCATTAATTATTTTGGATTTACTTGGATGGAGGGAATTTTTTTTAATCTTAAGTATACAATATTTTTCTCTTTGGGAACTGAGAATCTTCAGAAGAGTATAGTTGGGCACCTTCATTTTCACCTTTGTTTTCAGCTGGTTGAACAGGTATATCCTGAAGGGCCATCATTCAGTACTTCTGTTTGTCTGTAGGCATTCCTTCACAGAAGATCACTATGTCGAGTTCAGTAAGCACTCTCAGGACCGGGTCATAGGCACAAAAGGAGATATTGCCCACGTAAGTACTGAATCCACTGCTTTCCAACTGATCATGCCTGTTGGTTCATACTGAAATATTCTGGACTCAGTGTGAGGACTTAAGTCCCGTGGGCAGCTAGAAATTACTCAGCGATGTTCTTTCCAGTTAGAATCTAGAAGTATAATAAAGTAGTTTTTTGCTATATGGGAAAATGTCAAAGGACTGAAGGGAACTTAATCTGGCATTTTGAGAAAGTTGTCATTAGCGCAGCAGATATTTTAAAATACTAAGTCTTAGGTAAAATAAAGTCCCTGCCATTTTGGAGCCTCATCGAGAAGACAGTAAATAAAGAAGCGATATATGGAATATCAGATAGTAAGTGCCACTGAAGGAGAGAAAGCAGGGTAAGAGGTAGGAAAGTGTTTGTTAGTGGTCACTGTCACTGATTGGCTAATGTTAATGCAGCGTCTTGAAGGAAGTGTGGGTGTCATGCAGATACCTGGGAAGAATGGCAAGGGAATAAGCTCTTCCTTATTAGGCCAGTAGAGGAAAGGGTAAGAGTCGAGGGCAGTAGTGGGGGTCGTATCATGTAGTGTCTTGCAGGCTGCTGTTAGGACCTTTGGTTTTACCTCTGAGTGAGATGAAGACATGGAGAATGTGTGGAGGACACGTGACTGGATGTAACGTTTCTGAAGTGTGAGTCTGGTTTCTGTGAGAGGAGCAGGAGGAGGCTTTCCAGTTAGGGTATTGTGCCCTCAGCATGTGAGAACTGCAGTGGGGCTGGGCCCAGGCGGGCATGGTAAAGGCAGTGACAAGCGATGGGCCTGGGCCCTGGGGTTTGGGGTGCATGAAGTTCGTGTTTCTTACTGGACATTCAAGCAGGGAGTGGGCAGTTGAACATACACATTAGGAATTGAGAGGGGTCTGGGGTGGGAGATATAAATATAGGAATTGTCCACATTTTGATAGTATTTAAGGCCATGAACCTGGATGAGATCGTTAAGCTAGAGAAGTGTAGGGACAGAGTCTTGGCGTGTACCAACATTTAGAAATTACCAAATGAGGAACTTGGGAAGGAGACTAAAGAGAGCGGCCAGTAAGGCAGCAGGAAGAGATGTCCTAGAAGGCAAGGGCAGACTCTTGAGGAATGATTGATCAGGTGGGTCAGAAACTGCTGGTGAGTTGCATAAGATGAGAATTGAACAGGTGACATTTGAATTAACATGTAGGTCATTGTTAACCATGTTAGGAGCTAGTTCTGTACACTGGGGTGAAAATCTGATTAGCGGGTTCATGAGAGAACAGGAGAGGGAACAACTCTTTGGAAGTGTTTTTGCTGAAAATAAAACAGAGAAGTGGGAAGTAGCTTGAGGGGGGTGGATATTGGATGGTGGATTTGAAGTTGCTCCTGAACTTTTCTTTTGAAAATATTAAAATAAACAGAGAGATTGAAAGAATAGTACATATACCCTACCACCTAGATTTATCAGTTTAATCTGCCATGTTTTTTCCTTTGTAAATGTGTGTTTTCTGACTTATTTGAAGGTAAATTGTGAACATCATGACATTTTATCCCTGAGTTTTATAGCATGTATATCCTAACAGTAAGGACATTTATTACATAATTACACTCTGTAAATTTAAGAAATTTTTAGTAACTTCCAAATATCATCTAATACCCATCCCATACTTAGTTTTTCCAATTGTTCCTGATGTGTTTGGTTTCAAATGTTTTTTTGTTTTTTGTTTTTTGTTTTTTTTTTTTTTTAACCAGGATCCAGCCAAGATTCACATATTGCATTTGGTTGTTATGTCTCACTAATGTTTTAAAGCCAGGAACCATTTCTCCAGTTTTCATGACATTGACTTTTGAAGAGACCAGGCTAGTTGTCTTGTCCCATGATCTGAATTTGTTTGCTTCTTTGTGATGTCTCCTTATTTGCTTCTATATTAAAGGAGGATTTAAAAAAAGAAAGATTGGAAATGTTACAGCATGTCTGTAAGCTAATGGGAAAGATCTGGTCTCTCGTGGGTTGCATAGTGTAGACTTTGGAACTTTTAGTATTGTAGAGCTAAAATATGTACATTGGGAGATTTTAAGGAGGAAAGGGTATTTCATTGATGCCTTTTCCCAAAAAGTAACCCGTAAGAGTATTCTGTAGCTAATTGTTGGTTAATCCATATAGAGAGTATCTCAGTTTCAATCTTAGAAACATTTTCTGTTTCTTAAGAGGGGGGGGAAGAAGAGAGGGTTTTCTTATCCCTATTGCAGTCTTACGTCTAATTTTCTTACTTGTGGAGACTTTTCAAACCGTGAATGGAAACCAAAGCATTTAAAGTTTGTTTGGATGATATAGTCTTCCTACTCTGCAGTTATTTTACAATATTGGGGCTTTTGTAATTTTGGTGGGCTTTGGAAAGCATGGGAGAGATAGTTTACACAGCTTCTCTTTGAATTTGTCTGCGGATGGATTGGTCTGATTTTTCTCTTCCCACCCCTTCTTCTCTAAAGATTTATGATATTCAGACTGGCAACAAGCTGTTGACTCTGTTTAACCCAGATCTTGCCAACAACTACAAGAGGAACTGTGCCACCTTTAATCCTACAGATGATCTTGTCTTAAATGATGGCGTCCTCTGGGATGTCCGCTCTGCACAGGCCATCCACAAGTTTGACAAGTTCAACATGAACATCAGTGGTGTTTTCCATCCGAATGGGCTGGAGATCATCATTAATACCGAGATTGTATCCTTTACACCCATGTCTTACTCTTTATTTATCTAGTTTTGATTCAGAAATAATTTGCTTTTCTGTCAATACTTGTTTAAAGTATTCACAAAGGTCCCACCCAGGCAATCGGGTGCCTCTCCTTTGGTCGAAGTGCTAGGGACTGTGCACTTGACTCTTGTCACTGTTGGTAATTATCAGTGTCTTTCACTAGCACATTTTGTGCTGGGAAAAGTGACGAGATTCCTGCCTCCCACTTCCCTAAGTACTGAAGTGACTTTTACCTATTTCCAGAAGGACTTTACTTCCTCTCTGCAGAAGTCAGTTGCTAGACATAAGAGTAAAATGAGGTGCAGCTGTTGAGAGGAAGGGAACCACGTAGCATTCGTGTATATGAGATTTTTCAGTAACACGTATTCAACATGCTTTTATTTTACCCTGACCTCATTGACTTTTAAAGCAGTACCTAACAAGGAGAGGGAAAAAGTAATATTTCAGAATTTCCTCCGTGGAAGTTAGATAAGAAGTTTTGTGTAAAGTAATATTTCTTGACCACTCCTGTCCTAGTGGGACCTTCGCACTTTTCATCTTTTACACACGGTTCCTGCTCTGGACCAGTGTCGCGTGGTATTCAACCACACGGGGACAGTGATGTATGGAGGTAACAAATTTTACTTCATTATTATCTTTCTCTCCCCCACCCCCTCACTTAGTTTGACATTTCCTTTTTGGAAGGTGCTCTCAAATGTGAATTGGAAAGCATAAGAGATGAAATGATATACAAATGGTGACAAAAAAGATGAAAATAATGTCGATTTAGGGTAAAAGGCCCCTGGCTTTGAAGATAAGTAAATCTCGTATAGAAAGAAATTTCATGCAGTAATTTTCCATGTGTATCATGAACTTAAAAAGCTGTGCGTTTCTTGTGTTGCGGTGTTGTACGCCTTTACCTGTAACACCTGTTGGGATGAGAGGTTGAGGATTCTGTTTGCCAGATCATTGACATTTGCAAGGAGGATACTTGTGAATAGAGGACGTTTCTGATTCTAACAGTGTTTCGCTCCCTGCCCTCTTTCCGCCTTCCCTCCCCACAGCTATGTTGCAGGCAGACGATGAAGATGACTTAATGGAAGAGAGGATGAAAAGCCCCTTTGGGTCATCCTTCCGAACATTTAATGCAACCGACTACAAACCTATAGGTGAGCATGAGGAGGCAGACCTTGATCATTTTGTCATATTTTGGCAAGCCTTATTTAAGATCCTCCATTTTCTGGGAGGACTGAATTTTCATTGAAAAGCAGAGGGGTTATGGAAATATTTATGAACAATCACCTTGAGTTCTGTTAGAGGAAAAACTAGGTTTAAGGTCACAGCAGTAGTCCAGTCCTGAGTTCTGTCACATTCTGTTTTCCAGCGACCATTGATGTTAAACGGAACATCTTTGACCTGTGTACAGACACCAAAGACTGCTATCTGGCTGTCATTGAGGTAAAGGGAGCTAGCAGAAACCCTGCTGTTGTGATGCTGAGGATCACTTTATTGCATACATTTTGTGTTATGAGATGGGTTATAAAGTTGATGCATTCCTGATGGTAGATTGTTGATAACTACTCTTTTAAGGAGTTTGGAAGATTCACAGTATAAGAAAGATAGTAAGAAGATGTAGTGCAAAACTGTGGAGAGTCCTGTCTCTTGTCACCTTGGACTTGCATGTATTTCCTTTTCAGAGGTGGCTGGATCTCTTGCCAGAGGAAAACAGCTTTGTTCCCAGGGTGGTGGTCGCTCTTGGGCTTATATCCCTCGCTGCCCAGGCCTTCTCATCTTGTTTTTTCTTTCCCTCTCTGAGTCCTAGGGGTAACATTTTCAAAGTTAGTTCAAGAATTTTGGGTATTGGAAGCTCTATCAGCTACAGGGCCAAGGTGCATGGATGCCAGCCAGGGTTGAGGTATGGATGTGGACCTTCTGAAAACTAACTGCCCCTCTTGGACTGGGTGTGTTCTATTTCAGAACCAAAGCAGCATTGATGCTCTAAACATGGACACAGTGTGTAGGCTGTATGAAGTGGGCAGGCAGCGTCTGGCAGAGGACGAGGATGAAGAAGAAGACCAGGTTAGTGGTCTTTGAGATTTCTTTCTGCTGAACAGATTTTTAGAAGCTCTGCCCTTCTGCTTTTGCTGTAGGGGTTTTTTTAAGATCAGCCTTTGCTACCTGTTGGCATATTCTGACCAAAGGCTCGTCGTGTGTCCTTGATTACCGAAACTCAGAAGAAAATAGGCTTTGTTATTATAAAACTTCAATACATGATGGTCCTGTGAGTTCCACTATTAATTATTTTGTAGCTTAGCAATCTGTTTTGTTTTAGAGGTTTCCTTGAGCTCACCCTTGGGACCAGTGCCCTGTCTAGTGTCAGGATAAGTAACTCCCCTACTCCCAGTGTCAATCCCAAACAGAAAAGAAGTTCTGCTGAGGTCATAGAAATGGCTTAACCTGAAAAAAAGATCTGGTGTACATTGTTTCAGTTTTATGACATAGTCTATTTTCAGAGTAATGGATAGGAACTTATAAAGAGAAGACTTTGATGCTTTTGAGAAATTAAACATTTATAAAATGTGGATAAATAGAATCCTGTGCCACATACGGTGTCTTAGCATTTCTTTTTCATGGGGACTTTAAATTGTGGTCATACTGTGTTAGGTGCTTGCCTGTGCGGTGTGTCAGTATCAGTTCTGAAGAGTTTTGGCAAATCTTTCTTGTTTACTGAGCTCTTAATAACATTCCTTTTCCAAGCATACACTCAACAAATTCTTTTGTCTAATCTGAGAAATATTTATTGCTGGGTGAGTAATATAAAGTTGAAAATGAATGAACAGGATTTTACTTTCTTGTTGCTGATACTGAAGCAGGTAAAATGTCTCTTCCAGATCTTGGGTTCATTTTCTGTTTTTTTTTCTTCTGTTATGGTATTGCTTAGCATTTGGTGCTTTTATCTCCTCTTCAGGGGCACAGTGGGCTCTGGGTGAGAAGAGGGGTAACCACAGGATGAGAAGAAGCACACTTTCCTCTGTTTGCTCTGCCGTCTCTCTCTCACCCTCATGCCTCCCTCTCCCCCTCTTCTCTCCCTTACTCTTTGCTAAATCATGCTCGCTGGGCAGGGCTAGTGGAGCAGCTTCTGTTAGTGTCCTCCCCAAACAGCTTGTACTTAAGGTTTAAAATAATTTTTTAAAGCATCACTTTCTGAAAATGGTAATTTAAAAAGTATTTTTTGGTTATAAGTCTAATACTATGGGTGAATGGCTCATGTTTTTCTCCTACTGAATTAGTACTGATTAAGCAAAGGTGTTTCGTTATATCAGTTTGAGATTTAGGTGTGTGTGTGTGTACCGCTGTTGGGCTTTGCAGGTTACGAACCTTTAGTTTGTCCTCTAAATCGAATTGTTTGTACTCTTTCACCTGTAATCAGAAAGCTAAAACAGAGACTCACTTAACAATCCCCTTTGTGTGCTCTCTTGATCTCCACTATCTCTGGAATATTCTGACTGGCTAAGTATGCACGTTATTAGTGCTCAGAAATGATTCGCAATACCCAAAAGTGCGTTTCTGAGCAGAGTGAGGAAAGGAGATTCTTGTGTTTGGGATTAGTAAATCACTGTGGGGTCAAGCGGAGCCTTCTTCAGAGTTTGCTTCTTGACCCTGAGGTGCCTGCATTCGGTGCTTCGCTCTGTGGGGCGCTCTCTTAGGGAGGTGCTGTTGTCTTGCTGTCTTCCTCTTCCCTCACACACAGGTAAATATAGTCATAATCCTTGTTGGGTACCATGGGAATATTATTAAATGGGATTGTTAGTTTCTCCTTCTGATTGTTCATCATTGGTGTTTATAAAGGCAACAGTTTTCTGAATATTTTGTATCTCTTAGCTCTACTGAATTATTCTAATAGTTATTTGGTGGAATATTTAGGGTTTTCTAAATATAGTATGTCATCTGTGAATAGTGACACTTTTGCTTCTCTCTTTCCAGTTTGGGTACCTTGTATTTCTTTTTCTTATTGCCATGGTTAAGACTTCTGATACTATGTTGAGTAAGAGTGGTGAAAGTGGACATCTTTGTCTTGTTCCTGCTCTTTGAGAAAAGGCTTTCACCTTTTGAACGTTGAGCATGATGCTTTCTCTGGGTTTGTCATACATAGACTTTATTATGTTGAGGCGTGTTCCTTCTATATCCACCCATTTTGTTTTTTACCATAAATAGATGTCAAATTTTGTCAAATGCTTTTTATGCATCAAGATGATCATATGGTTTTTATCTTTCATTTTAAGTGGCGTATCACATCGATTTGCAGATATTAAACCATCCTTACATCTCTGGAATAAATCCTGCTTGATCATGGTGTATGATCTTTTCAATGTGTTGCTGAATTTGGTTTGCTAATATTCAGGACTTTTGGATCCGTGTTCCTCAGGGAGGTTGGCCTGTAACTTTTTTCCATAGTATTGTCTGGTTATGGTATCATGATAATGCTGGCCTCATCAAATGAGTTTCCCTCCTCTTCAGTTTTTTGGAATAGTTTGAGAAGGATAGGTATAAATTCTGTGAATGTTTGGTAGACTTCACCTGCCAAGCTGTCTGGTCCTGAACTTTTGTTTGTTAGGAGTTTTTTTAAAATTACTGTTCATTTCATTTCTAGTTACCAGTCTGTTCAGATTGTCTGTTTCTTCCTGATTCAGGCTTGGAAGAATATATATTTCTAGGAATTTATCGATTTCTTCCAGGTTGTTTTAATTTGTCCATGTATAATCGTTTGTAATATTCTCTTATCTGTTATATTTCTGTGGTGTCAGTTATCACTTTTATTTCTGCTTTTATTTATATGGGCCCTCTATCTTTTTCTTGATGAACCTGGCTAAAGGTTTATTTTGTTTATCTTTTTTAAAAAAGAGCTCTTTTGTTCTTTTTTTAAAGTTTCTATTTCATTTATTCTTACTCTGATATTTATTATTTTCTCTACTTTGGTCTTTGTTCTCTTTCTGGTTTGTTTAGGTGTAAGGTTAGATTGTTTATTTGAGGTTTTTCTTGTTTCTTGAGGTAGGCCTGTATTGCTATGAATTTTTCTTTTAGAACTGCTTTTGTCTCTGTCTCAAAGACTATGGATCATTGTGTTTCCATTTTCACTTTGCTTAGGACATTATTTGGCTTTCTCCTTGATTTCTTCCTTAACCCGCTGGTTATTTACTAGCATGTTGTTTATTTAGCCTATACATGTTTGTGTTTTCCCAGTCTTGTTATAGCTGATTTCTAGTTTCATACCATAGTGATTAGAGAAGATGTTTGATATGATTTCAGTCATCCTAAATTTACTGAGACTTGGTTTCTGGCCTAACTTTGTGGTGTACTCTGGAAAATGTTCCATGTGCGCTTGAAAAGAATGTGTTCAGTTTTTGTGTGGAACTTTTTGCATATACCTCTTAAGTCCATCTGGTAATGTATCATTTAAAGCCACTTTTCTTGATAATCTGTTCATCGATGTCAGTGGGGTGTTAAAATCTCCTACTGTTATTGTATCTCTATCCTTTGATGTCTCTTAATACTTTATGTATTTAGGTGTTCCTGTTTTGGGTATGTAGATGTTTACAAGTGTTATATTTTCTTGCTGGATCTATCCTGTTATTATGTAATGCCTTTCTTTTGTGTCTTGTTACAGTCTTTGTTTTAAAGCCTGTTTTGCTAAGTGCTGCTACCCCAGCATTTTCATTACCATTTGATTACTGTTTGCACGACTGTCTTTTTTCATCTCTTCACTTTCAGTCTGTGTGTGTCTTGTGGTCTGAAGTAGTATCTCATAGGTAGTAGCATTTGCGTGGGCCTTGTTTTTCATCCATTCAGTTACGCCGTGTCTTTTTATTGGAGTGTTTACTCCATTTAGATTTAAAGTAAGTATGGGTAGGTATGTACTTATTGCCATTTTATTGTGTTTTTTTGTTTGTTTTTTTACAGTTCTCTGTCCTTTTTCTCTTGCTTATTGTACATGGATGTACATCTTGTACATTGAATTTTTAGTGATTTGTTTGGTCCCTTAAACTATCCTCATTTTTCAAATTTCTGTTTTTGTGCTGTTTCAGTTGGGTGGTTTTACTACCTTGTCTTCCACCTCGCTGACTCATTCTTCTGCATCATCCAATTTGATATTGATTCTCTCTAGTGTATTTTTCATTTAGTTATTGTATTCTTTGGTGCTGATTGGTTCTTTTTTGTCTTTGTTGAAGTTCTCGCAGAGTTCATCTATACTCCCAAGTTCATTGTGCAGTTTCACAACTAATGTTTTGAACTCTTTATCTGGCAGATTGCTTGTCTCCATTTCATTTAGTCCTTCTTCTGGGGTTTTGTCCTGGGTTTTTTCACTTGGAACATAATTCTCTATCTCGATTTTGGCTCTCTCTCCATGTTCGCTTCTATGAATTAGGTGGAACAGTGGCCTCTCTTGGTATTGAAGGCATGGCCTTGTGTCGGAGCTTCCCTTTTGCAGACTGCATGCACCAGGTGTCTTGGGCAAGTCAGATGGAACTAGAGTGGGTGCGGGCGCAGGGAGACCTGGGGCAAGCTGCATGCTTTTGTCTCTCCTGCCTATTTCTGTGTGGTCTCTCTCTCGTTTGTTGTGCAGAGGCTGTTCAGTCTTCAGTTCTTCAGGGGGCATTGTTCTGTCTACAGGTGTAGATTTGATGTGTTCGTGAAAGGAGTTGGGTTCAGTGTCATCTTATGCTGCCATTGTGAACCTGAAGCTGATTTGGCATAACTTTGAATAAAATTTGGCAGTTATGAATAAAGCTCATATAAACATTCATGTGTAGGTTTTTGTGGGGACATGTTTTCAGCTCCTTTGAGTAAATACCAAGGAGCATTATTGCTAGATCGTGTGGTAACAGTGTGCTTAGTTTTGTAAGAGACTGCAAAACTGTCTACCAGAGCAGCTGTACCATTTTGCATTCCCATCACCAGTGAATGAGAGTTCCTATTGCTCCACATCCTCACCAGCATTTCACGTTGTCACTGTTTTAGACTGTGACCATTCCAGTGGGTGTGTAGTGCTATATTCATTCATTCATTCAAAATGCATGGTTTAAGATTTTTTTGAGTAGAAAGGTATTTAGGTCTTAAAGTTTTATCAGCCTACTACAACTATTTCCTAAAAATCATAACTGAGAGATTCCTCAGAATGGGAGCTACCAGACTAAAGGAAAGAGCCTTTCCCTCATAGTCCCTGTGGGTTTCTCCCAAAGAAGCTTTAGGGAGCTGCTTTTCAGTGAAAGGCTCTCTCATTTTTGTTTTAATTTACATTTCCCTGATGACATATGATATGGAGCATCTTTTCATATGCTTATTTGCCATCTGTGTATCTTCTTTGGTGAGGTATCTGTTAAAGTCTTGCTCCCCTTTAAATTGGGTTACTTATGTTCTCTGAGTTTTAAGAGTTCTTTGAATATTTTGGATAACAGTCCTTTATCTGATATATCATTTGCAAATAATTTTCCTAGCCTGTGGCTTGCCTTCTCATTCTTTTCACAGTGCCTTTCACAGAACAGAAGTTTTTATTGTAATGAAGCCTGGCTTATCAACTTTTTTTTTTTTAAATAGTAAATGCTTTCATGTTGCATCTAAAAAGTTGTCACCAAACCCAAGGTCATCATCTCCTTAAGTTTTCTCCTATATTATCTTCTAGGAGTTCTATAGTTTTGCATTTTACATTTGTCTGTTATCCATTGTGTGTTAATTTTTGTGAAGGGTGTGAGGTCTGTGTCTAGATTCATTTTTTTGCTTGAAGATGTCCAGTTGCTACAGCACCTTTTATTGAAAAGACTTTTTTATTGTATTGCCTGTGCTCCTTTGTCAAAGGTCAATTGACTATATATTCATGTGGGTTTTTGGGGGCGGGGGGGGCTCTATTCTGTTCCACTGATTGAGTTGTCTAGTCTTTCTCCAATAACACACTGTCCTATTACTGTAGCTTTATAGTAAGGTGGTGAAGTTGACTAGTGTTAGTTCTCTAACTTTGTTCTTCTCCTTCAGTATCGTGTTGGTTATTCAGTGTCTTTTGCCTCTCTATAACACTCTGGAATTCATTTATAACCACAAAATAACTTCCTCACATTTTCAATGAGATCGTATGTATTTGTAGATCATTAGGGAGATCTGACATCCTGACAATATTGAGTCTTCTGTGCATAACATGGAATATCTCTCCATATATTCAGTTCTTTGATTTCTTTCATCAGGGTTTTGTAATTTTTCTCATGTAGATCTTGTACATATTTCGTTAGATTTATACCTAGCCATTTCATTTTTCCTTCTTTAATGTTCTTTTTGTGTATAGACCAGTCCTTCAGTGGTTGGCTATGGAAGCAAGAGACAGTATAAAGGAACAACTTAAGTGCTCGTTCTTCTCATGCCACCCTCCAGGGAGGCTTGGGTTAGAGGAAAGACTGAGTGATTTCTTCTTCTGTGGTACCATTTAACTTTTGAAAGGTTAAGGGAGAAAGATATTAGAAGCAGGGGTAAGGTGGTCGTTAGGATTTCTGACTCTGATGCTGGAAGGAAAAATAGAGGCTTCCTCAGCATGACTGTCAAAGTCAAGAGTGGCAGGCTCAAGAGGGCCCTAATGAACGGCCCCTAGGGCCCAGTCTTTGAAAGAACCTGAAAGCTTTCTGGCTTGGAGAAGACCAGGTAGGTGGGTTAGATGTGCAGTGTGGGTGAGTTCGCATTGCTTCTGGATTTCACAGGATCAAGGCATATTTCACTACATACTAATCCACAGTCCTTATGGATAATTGGATGCATTTCATATGAAGGACATTCATCAAATGAATGATAGAGAACTTTTAATCCTTATGCTTGTGGTGTTTTGATTTTTGACTTAGAGATGTTGTAGTGGAATAAGACATATCTATTTAAGCAAGTTTCTTTTGTAACCTTCATTCTGTTGATTCACAGGTCCTCTTAGAATCTTGCAGTTATGTTTTGCTATATTTACTATCTCCATCATATTTCTCCTCACCACCTCTTCACTGTGCCAAAGTTTTTTTTTTTTTAACTCACTTTCCTTTGTGTACGTCCCCTAATTTTAAACCAGAGACTTCGTTTTCATATGAGTCATTTGCTATTTAAAGTTTTGTCCTAGTCTGGATATCTAATCTGCTCTCGGGTCTTCTCAGATGTTCCAGGTGTGACTTAAATGACTCAGGGATGTAGGCACCTGTGATTGACACCTTTGAATTTGCCTTTTCTTCTTAGCAAAATAAACTCAGAAGCCTGAGTGGTCAGCTGTCCCCTGATAACATGACCCAGCATAAAATGCCTATATAAATGGTTATTAGTTATTTAAGCTTTATTGAGATATGATATACACACCATAAAAATGGTTGTCTTTTGCCTATATATTTCAATGAGTTCGGAGATTAACAAGAAGGAATGAACTGTACCGTTATATCTTGTAGGAAGACATACGCAGTGTATTTGACATCCATAAATATTTGGTTCCTGGGGCTGCTAGTCTGCCTACCTTAGGCATTTGATGAGAGCAGAGATAAGTCAGTCACTTATCAGAGCTCATCCACTGGAATTTTGGTATCTGTTGTTTTTAAAAATTCAGTCAACTTTGATTTTGGCTTTTAGGAAAATTACAAAAATCAAATATTAGTAATTGATCATTGTGTCTAGATTTTGAAAAGCCAGTACTTTCCAACTAATTATAGTTAACCTTAAATTTATATTAAAAAAAAATAAGGGAATAATGCTCTTTTTTCTCCACTCCATTTTGGAATCTGGGACACACTGTGTGCTGTGCTTCCTGTGTGTTCTCCACTGCCTAGAAGCGGATGGTAAGAGTCTCTCCTGATTACACACCTGCTGTAAGCCTGGTCAGTGAGTCCTGAAGGGCCTTATTTTTTACTCCCTAAAAAATTTAAAATGTAAATGAGTTAGGTTCTGCCAGTGAGGAGAGAAAACAAGCACTTGTGACTCTGAAATGAACCTGTAGCTTTTAAGGGTAGTTAATACAAGGAACAAACACCAAAAGGAGGAAAAGCAGTTTAAATTTTATAACCTATGACATGCTAAAATATCAAGACAGTAGGCTCAGGTTTTAATTACATTTTTAAAGTCATTCTGCTATTTTGAATGTTTAGATTAACTTAATTACCAGGGGTTTGGTTTTCTAAGAGATCAGTTATATTTTTGCAGGCAATATAGGCTAAAAGCTATTTCTCTTGAAAAATACGTGTTTTCAAGAATAATTTTGAATGGCTTAGAAACAAATGCTGAACTTATTTAAAAGGTCACGTTATTTAAGTCCCAGAGAACTAGATAGTTTGATGTAGCAGAGAAAGTCAGTGGTGATACCGGATGCACCTTTTTGGTTCTGTCATTGGGAGTCTAGATAGGGTATCTGTTACAGAAAAGTAGAATTTAGAACTAGAAGATACTTCAGAGGTCATCTTGTACACCCTAGTTCTTCATTAGGGGCACATTTCATAATTCCTGGGAACCTTCCCAAAATTCACCTGTGTGAGCTTCATTTGTAAAGATTGGTTCTGTGGGTCCTGGGTGGGGTTTAGGCATTTGTATTTTGGAAAATGTTTTCCCTGGTGATTCTTATGGTCCCACCTAAGTAGGAGCCACTGACTTAATTAAATCACCTCATTCAATAGGACATCGAGGTGCAGAGAAGTTGGTTATTAGATGGTCAGTAAATGGTCTTTGCTCCTGTCATGATTTGGTGTTGTGGGCAGTGTCACAGAGCTTCTGGACGGGATGAGAGCATAGAGAGCTGGCGAGACTGGAGACAGGCAGGCTGAGGAAGAATACAGTAGGTGAGTGAAGTGTGGATGGGGGGTGCTGGGGACCCCAGATTTGTGGGGAACAGTAGTTAACTGGGTGTGAGAGGGAGAAGTAAATGATATTTGAGATTTTCTCCTGGTGAATTGGAGAAGGGTAGGAAAGGTGCTAGGTTTTAGGGGTGTTTTGAGTTCAGTTTTAAAGGGATTTTAAGTTTCTATGGTACAGGTGGATAGAGCTGTCTAATGAGAGTTCAAGCTTTCTGAATGAGAGGAAATCTGAAAGCAGAACTAAAAGTTGTAGGAACCCACATGCCTAGAAGAGGAGGTGTCGAAGAGGTCAGGTGGAGATCAGGCCAGCAGCCCTGTGTGGAGGCTGGAGAAGCCCTGTGGTCAGCCATCCTGGACTTTGTATTCCACTGGGAAGGTTTCAGTGATTGTAATGGGAACAACAAACTAGCACTTGTTGAACACAGTCTGTGCCAGGCATTGTCCAAAGAGCTCATCACACACATACATACACATTTTCTCCTTTCAGTTTTCTAGCAACAACCCTGCAAGATAAGTAAATTGCTCATAGTCATAGTGCTAGCAGAATTTGGATTTGACAAAGACAGCCTGGCTCCAGAGTACACACCATTCATTAACTGTTGCACTGTGGGGTGCTACAGGTGGAAGCCAGACTCATTGGTAGAGGAAGAGAGGGAGTGAATGAATGAGTTAGAAAGGGGTGACTGAATACCTGAAGGCTGGGAATAGGGTTTAGGTCACCCTTTTCATAAGTCTGCAGGTGGGAGGTATTTGAAGTCTGTGTAGATTGAGAAGTTGTTAGGTTTGGGGAAGTTGAACCTCTTCAGAAAAGGTGAGAAGCCAGTAGAGATAAGTGAGGGTGGGTGTAAGTGGAGTGGGGATGAGAAAAAGTACAGCTGTGGTGACAAGGCCCTGGGTGAACTTGAGGTCCAGAGGAGGAGTGGAGGTCTTGCCTCTATCCTGTCTGGGAGGGGAGTAGGCTGGTTTATATGCAGGGTTTGGGGCTTTGGGTGACCATGAACTTGACTTAAGGTGGGACTGAGAAGAAGGTTTTGGAATTCTATTGATGGGGAAATTTATCAGTAATTTTGTTTTCAAACCCTAAAAGAGAAGTCTTAGAGAATTAAAAAAAGAAAAAGGAAGAAAAAAACCACATTCCTGGATTCAAAACTATATTTCCAGAGTTGAGTTGGAATTCTAGCAAGATTTCTTATTTTCATTAAGTTTTACTTTTTTTGACCACTCATTAAAGGAAGCTTTTTTATTCTTTAGATATGGAGGAGAGGGGCTCATATTACCAAGTAGATGCTTAAACTAGGAAAGGTTTCTCCTAAAATTGATTCCTAAATTCTCTTTTGATTTCAATCACAGGATTAGATTCTAACACAATATTTTTGAGAGATCTTGTGTCTGTTTCTTGATCCAAGTTTCAGATTTAAAATTTAGAAAGTGAGCTTATGGCCAAATCCATGTGTAACAAGATGCACATTAAACCAGTGTTGGTCATTAAATAACATAATGCTGAAGTGATGTGTTCTTTATGAGACTCAGGGAGATCTCCCTTCCTACCTATTTTCCCTTCCAGGTCACATATGTCCTCATGGGAGCCTTCTGGGATGGGTAAACTGTTTCTTCTGCTACAAGGCTAAGTAAAGGCTAGGTTTGTAGGCTCCTGGATAAATTTGGAGTGGTATCTGTAGTTCAAAGCTTAGACCATGGTGATCTATTTTCTAGGATTGCTCTTGATTTGGGAGCTTTTTTCCTTCTTCTGATTGGCTAATCTTTTATCTTTTTAGAAATGAAAGCGAATGGTCTTTCTAAGTTTGCAGACTAATAGATGCTTATTTAAACAGTTTAACCTTTGACATACCACTCAACTGGACCTTTAAAAGTTATGACAGCCTGAGACATTGAAAATTCATGTAAATTGCCCAAGTTCATACAACACATAATCAGCAGGGCTAAGATTCCAACCCAGCTTTGATTGATCTCAAAACCTATGCATTTTGTCTTATCCGATACTCAGTGATGAGTGCCTGTCAGTAATAGAAAGTTGATTTCAGAATCAAAAAGTTATGTTGTCTTAAATTTTAAACGTAATCTATTCTGTAGAGGCTTCAGAAACACAAGGGCCTCTTCTTTTTTTCTTTAGTATACTTGTTTTAAACTGTGACACTTTATTAATGGAGTAGAACTAATTTTGTTCAAGGCCATGAAAAATATGCCTAGAAAAAAAGAGGTAAAAGTTGTAATCTGGTAAGCACTTGGATTATTGCCCTGAATTTTGGCCTCTCTCACTGTTCCCATTATTTCTGTGAGTTGACGTGCTTACAGGGGCGAGGAGCTCTCTGTGCCTGTTCGTTACTGCCATCAGCACTCTCAGCTTCTCTCACGTGGGCAGAGGCTAGTGTGGGGGCGATGTGGCCGAGACAGGAACAGTGGTCTCAAGCCAGCACATGGGTGCGCTCAGCACGCACACATACAGGTATTCGGACTACCAGCTGTTGAAAGGGGTTGGGTTTTCTCGTATAGCTGCCGGAAACTGTTGAAAAGTCTAAATAACGGGGGCAACCAGCATATCAAAAAGTCTCTGATAGGTGGTTTCAGAGTGATCACAAGTTCACAGAGCAGAGCTGACAGCACAGCCCATGAACACCAGTGGCTCGATCAGCACACAACGTTTGGTTCTTAAGTGATTGACATATAGCAACACCTTTAAAATTGTTTGAATGTTTTCTGCTTATGTTGGGCTTGTTCTGTTGTGACTTTCCTTAGGCCGATGTATTAAATGAACTTTATATTTTTTTATTGCAGGAATTAGAATCTTCCTGTTGGCAAGGCAGACAGTTGATGTTTGAGCAGAAGGATAAGTGACTGAAATGTTGGCCACATTTACTTGGAAACACTTGTCATCCTTATTAAAGCAAAGAGGTGTTTCCTCTCTTGTTTGAAAGGAAACAATTTGGATTCTAGTGCAAAGCTGAAATCTGTGGCAGAGGCCAGAATGTATGATTTACAAAGCCCAGGGCACCTAGAGTCAGCTATTTCATTTTCGGGTAGTTTTCCTACCTTTGGAAATTTCTCTTAAGTATGAAAGTTTGGACAGTTTCTTTAGCACAGTGGCCCCCAAACTTTGTGCCACCAGAGACTGGTGCTCTGTGAGCATCTAAGGCCTGATAACCTGAGGTAGAGTAGCTGGGGCGATGAGGCTGGTGCTGGGGAGGGGCTGCAAGTACAGATGGAGCTTTGCTTGCTTGCTCGCCGCTCATCTTCTGCTATGTGGCCCGGTTCCTAGCAGGCACAGACCAGTACTGGTCCATGGACCAGGACTTGGGGACCATTGCTCTAGCATACTGTGCGTGTCATGGGGGTGTCTGTTAGCATCTTGTATTATGAAAGTCTTTTGTTGGACAGTTCAGATCATCGGATGCTTATGATAGTCGCACTGTTCACCCACATCCTGGGTTATGAGAGTGAGGATAAGAGCTTGGAGGGCTTGGGAGCTGATGACTTAGCAGCTTGTTCTTCCTGTCAGGGTAAAGCATTTCATTTTAGATTCTAGGTAGAAGCTTTTGTTCTCAGAAGCTTCTCAACTGATTTCATATGGTTTGGTTGATGCAGAAGACAGAAAGGAGTCCCCTGGTTTTATTATTAGATAAAGACCTGGAATATTGATGGCAGAGACCTCTGCGAAGCGAGTTGTCTGTTTCTTTGGATAAGGGCTGTGTGATGAGCAGTGCCTTTGTGGAGTGACTAGTAATTCTTGTCTGAGGGGCACTTTGAGTGACTTGGGACATGTGTGTGCCTGTCTCATTCTTCATTGATAAGTGTGGCCGGCTCGTGAAGTCCGTGCTAACCTAGATTTCTGCTCTTCTACTGACACTTTCCTCCTTGTCCTCTGGGAAAAGGAGGGAAGGCTGCCTACGTAGCCACATGGGTCAGGCCTCTGAGTTTGCCCTAATGGACTTTGCTCTCTTACCAGGAAGAGGAAGAACAGGAAGAAGAAGACGACGACGAAGATGACGACGACACTGATGATCTAGATGAGCTCGACACCGACCAGTTGCTGGAGGCGGAGCTGGAGGAGGACGACAACAATGAGAACGCAGGGGAGGATGGGGATAATGACTTTTCTCCCTCTGATGAGGAGCTAGCAAACCTTCTAGAGGAGGGCGAGGACGGGGAGGACGAAGACTCTGATGCAGACGAGGAAGTGGAACTGATCCTGGGGGACAGTAAGTCGAGGGCCGACCACGGGGCTGAGCCCTGGCACTCAGGGGAAGGTTCCTTCCCGTGCCAGCCCAGCCCGCAGGGAGGCCACACCAGGGTCTGTGCCCGTACCTGTTGATTCACCCCTTACGGAAAAGCAGTTTCCCATCTCTGATCCTCTGCTCTCCCATCAGACTCTGTAACCAAATGGCTGTCATCTCCTCTTTATAACAGGTTGGCAGACTTTTTCTGTAAAGGCCAGACGGGAACAGTTTTACGCTTTGCGGGCCATGTGGTCTCTGTTGCAGCTCCTGGACTCTTCTGTTACAGTGTGATGCAGCCAGACAGTCCTAAGCTCGTGACTGGGGCTGTGTTTAGAGGGCGAGCCTGAGGATGGAAGGCCAGTGCCGTTCCTCCCGAGGGCAGAGCTGGCACCGTCAGAGGCGCTGCGCTTCTGCTTTCTACAGTTGTAAAGAAATAAAAGCCCTCTTGTGGAGGAGCCCTTTCCTGTGTGCTTTCGCCTGATGCCTCAAGGCCAGGGGACAGTGTTTCTTTGGCTTCTGTTTTGTCCACCCCCTTTCCCCATATTCCAGGTTAGAAAGAACAAGCTCTAGTTTCCCATTATTTCCCACTTAGGACAGGTTTCTGAGGTATCCCTGCATACGTGCTACGGTGTCCCGAATCAACCAGCTCATGGTTCTAAGAGTCCCTTAGCTCTGCAGCTGGATTCTGCATGTTTCCAGAGGACACATTCGGCAGCATCACTGTGACATGTGTCACTGTTGACAGACGCATGCTTGCTGTGGTCCTGGTCGTCCTAGTGCTGCCCTGCCCGGCTGGGGAGTAATCCCTTGACGTGAGCCATTTTTCACATAGCTAAACCCGGCCAGCGTTTTTACAACCATGGTAGGTGTTAGGCCTGATACGGCAGCCACCAGCCGCATGTGGCCATTAAAATTTTAATACACTTAAATTCAGTTCATTTTCATGTCTACATTTGAAGTGTTCAGTAGCTACATGTGGCTACCATATTGGATAGCACAGATATAGAACACATCATTACAGAAAATTACATTGCGTTGGCCTAGACCCAACAATGTCAGGCCTCTTCATAGTAGATGTTTGGGATTTATAATCATTGGTGGTAGAGAGGGGGGTACATAGGAGAGGGTGGGGACGGAATACATTTAAGCATATATAAAAGATTTTGTTCTACAATGACCTGAATCCATTTTCTTTGGGATAAATATCATACGTGCTTCTAGCCCTCAGATTGAAGGCAACTGGCTTAGGGGAGACTGTTTACGTAAGTCCTCTTGCTGAAGTTGTATTTTGAGGAAGCTCTCTGGGGGGCTGGGAGGGAGCCCTCTATCTGCCCGTCTGTGGTTTACCGGCTTCCATTTTTTCCATATTGTAGAGGTCGAGGTGATTCATGGTCAGAGCCCCAGGTAAGAGGGACTGTGGGCAAGGGACACATGACAGTAATGAGACATGGGCAGGTTTCATTGAACCTTTTTGCCACCTAAATAGTGACACATGGGGCACGAGCTCTGTTTCCCTGCACTTGCAGGTGATCAGGTGGGGGGAGCAGCTGGTGGCGGTGTGCCTGACACAAGAGTATTGTTTATTTTTCCGTTCTCAGTTTGGATATAAAGCCATCACATTTGTATCTGGCCTATGAAATAAATTAGAGCCTCCTTTAGCCTTTAACTGTTGAGGAAATTCCTTTCAAGTGTGAGAGGTAATCTGGAAAACCTTAATTCTGTCAGCAATGAGAATGTTACTTTACCTCGGTGGGAAGATTTATGATGTGCAAATGCCATGACAACTTGACATTTTAGCTTGGGCTCTAGAATTGAGGACAGAGGTGGCATCTGCAGCGTGCACTCCATTGCTTTCTCTGTACCCTGGGCTTGCTGATGTTTTTCCTCCGGCATAGCTCTTCATCTCTTGGGGCTCCCTGTGGAGCCCTCGAGGACATGATGAAAGCCATCAAGACAAGAAAACCACACCCATGTGCCCCCACCTGGTCTTGCATAGGCCCTGGATCCCAGAGACCCAGTGCTTTGATTCCCAGTGCAGAACCCCGGCCCTAGGAAGAGAAGCACCTCGACTCTGAGGTCTTTGTGTTCTGGGCCGTTCTGCCCCAAGGCCTGTGTCGTGGAGCAGCAGGTTAATACCGCATAAACACGGCGTATCTACAGCTAGACGGCCTCTGCCTTGGACTTGCAGCAGAGGTCCTTGCCAGGGTCTCTTGAACACTTGGAGAGTGAGAAAAAGGCCGAGGCAGGCGGAGGAGGCCTGCCCGCCTGCCCTCCAGCAGGGGAGTGGTACCCGAGCCCTGAAGGCTTGCTTGAACCTGCACCTGACAGCTCCTTGCTAAAAGATTGTGTTGTGATCCAGCTGCACTCAGTCCTTGGCTGCAAGGCAGAGTTGTTAAGACTCTACTGTACAACAGGCCTCAGGTGGGTGGGCCTGGCGTTGCTGGCTCATGGGGGTCCCTGGGGGTCTCCCGCGGGCCCAGGACACTGCAGGGCTTGGCTCTGGGGAGCAGGCCCTCCCTTGCCCTGCAGGCCCTGCCTCCCGGAGTGCTTGCGGCAGGGGAGCTGAGGCGGCTTAGTTTGGATCGGCTGTGTCAGGTACTGTTCTTCCATCTTTCCATCCTGTTTCCCCCTCACCAGTTGTCAGGCCACGCTTGTGCTTTTTTAGACCTAGCAACACTGGTTTTTCTAGCCATCTTTTTTGCTTATTTTCAGGACTTCCTTGAATCACAGCCATACTTTTCTTGGTTTTACTTTATCCGTTTCCATTTTCTTCCTAAAGGAGACCATAGTGAATGAAGGAAGGTGTGGAAATATCCTTTTTCTTCCTCAGCTATCTGGGGGGAAAGGCTGACGAGGGATTATGTGGAACCAGTGGCTGTTCACCCCCTTCCCCGAACCCCAGGACCTATGGGCATTTATTTGCAGGGCTCCAGATCAGGGCCTGCCCACTTCCCTGGGGACCTTGTTAAAAATCCTTTCACAGCTTCTGAGCTGTGAATAATCACAATGGGTTCTAAGACCTTTGCTTTACCTTCACCGGGCAAACACTGGAGTCCTAAGCTAGGGACTGTCTTGGATTTTGGTCAGCCAGACACTGCACATCAACCTCGTGTTGAGGGTGCTTTCTGCTACTGCCTAATTTCTAGCCCCTTGCTGAGGTGTTAATGTGGTCTGTCTGCTCCCTGCCTGAGGTGGGCAAGCAAGGGCTCACGTGCCAGAGACATGTGCCCTGCCCAGGGCATCCAGGCTAGTGTCAGCATTCCTCTGGTATTGCTGCAAGCCAGCCTGCACCTTTTTGGGAATTCGTTCCCTGCAAAATTCATTTAGAAATTACGGAGGAGTGAATCCTAGGTTTGACTGTCTCTGCCTTTGTGAGGTCTGAGAGTGGCTGAGTTAAGAGAACAAGCTCACTCTTGCTTGGGCTCAGCCTGCCTTAGCAGTCCTGGGGGCAGGCTGGCCCTTTGCAGCTGTTCAAAGCACCAAGGGTGGAAGCTGGAGGGGGGACTTGCGTGGCCCCTTTAGGGCCTCGAAGGCAGGAAGAACCTCTAGGAATCAGAGGGCACCACATCCAGGTCCTCTGAAAGGCAGAGGTAGAGGTCCCCAGGGGTGACTCCTGTTGCCAAGAAGTATATTCTCCAGAGCCAGCTCCATGGAGTTAATTGATGTTTTTTCTTTCTGGAAACTGATAATTAGCCTCGCTCAGGCACAAAAGTATGTACATGCAGGTGCTTCCTTCCTGAGAGCTTCCAGCAAGCCTCGTGCATAATCTAGTCTCTCTCCCTTTGCTTACCTTTCAGCCGACAGCTCTGACAACTCTGATCTGGAAGATGACATCATTTTATCTCTGAATGAGTGAGGAGCCATCGCCACACGGGAGATTCTTGGCAGGCGAGAAACTGAGTCAAATGAATTCAGAACACCCTCCCTCCCTTCCCTCCCAGGGCTGTGGCTTTTAAGGAACTGCATGGTCTGTACTCAGAGGACTGTGGCTTTGTCTCACTGAGACCTAAGGGCCCTTTCCTAACAACCACCCCAAAAAGACAACAGGGGTTAGGCCCTAGTCCGCTCTCCCTCTCCTAGGATGGACATCTTTCCTCAAGGAAAAAAAAAACAAAACATGTCTCTGGGGTTATTTCACAATATATTTTCTTTGTATAATGTTCTTTAAAGAACAAGAAATAGTTTTTTATAAAACTTAAAAAGAAAAAAAAAAGCCAGGCATTTATAACAGAGGGTATGAACTTATATCCACCAGGTCTCTTGTCCCTGTATTTCATTTTCTATGGAAGAAAATGACATCTAAAGAACAATATAGAGGCATTTTTACATACGTATTTAAATGAAAAGGAAAATCGTGGTTTCTTAAATTGATAAGGATTAAGAATATTTTATTATAATATAATATATGATTTTTTAACCGGTTCTGTTGCCTCATGTGCTGTCAGGTTAATTTGCTTCCCTTCGTGCTCGGGCTGGGGAGGAAGCCCCGCTTGTTTGCTGAGTAAATGCCCAGATGCACCAGTGTCGTGCGCTGGGGCAGCGAGGTCCTTGTGGATATTGGTTTTGTGGAGTTGAGGGAACTTAGGATATGAGTTCACTCCCTCTATTTTATTTTGTCATTCAGTTTTTCAAAAATCTCTTTTCTTCCCTTTTTCCCCCAATGTGGAAATTATAAATCAAAGGCCTTTTTCTTTAATGTAAAGTGTATTTATTTAAAAAAAAAATACAAAATAAACTACAAGTCTGTCTGTTTGTTTATGGCCTTTCCCTGTCATCTTTTACCAAAGTGGGGTTTGTCCCTTTCTTTGCAGCTCTAGCCAGGCAGTAGAGAAGACGCCTTCCAAGAGGCAGTCCAGGATGCTGGTGAGGACAGCCTGCCCAGATAAGGCCCTGGCTCAGTCCCCGTGTCCACCAGGGCCTGCAGCTCTGCCCCACGGGGACTGTCTGGTAGAGTCCCACGCAGGGCGCCGTCCACTGTGGACACGGCTCTCTACCCGGTTCTGATCAAGGCAGCTCTGGAGTACAGGTTTGGGGGAGCTGGGAAGTTAGGGGTCCTGGGATGTTTTGGAGGGCAAAGCTAAAGAGTGAAAGCGTTGGGGCCATACCTGTGGCTGGGTGGCTGTCAGTGCTGTTCCCTGAAGGCGGTGTGGTGTCCTAGTGGACTTGAGCGGTTCTCCAGCTTGGGCACTTTAGGGGCAGCTGGGGCTGGGTTTGCAGATATTTCACAGGCCCCTAAAATTGGCCTGTGGTTAAACTGTGCAGCTGCCAGGGGACAGTCCCAGGTGCTCTTCCCTTTACACCCACCCCAGCCCGCTTTCCTTCCCGCAACAAATAGGAGACCCTAGGTCCTTTCCTTTCCGCTGACCCAAGTAACAGCCTCTCAGTTTCTATTATGTGGGTGTTACAGAGCCAAGAGACCCTCTTCCTTTAACTGAGGAAAGGAGACAAATGTGGGTGTAAAGTAAACAAGACAAGGCAGCTGAAACTCACCAGGGGCCGGGAAAGCTCTGCTGGGCTCTGGAGCACCATGCAGTGGCACACACGGACATGGGCCTGCGTCGCACAGGTGCCTCTTGGTCCTCTGAGAGCAGAGGTCTTAGCTGCTAAGTTGTTTCATGTCTCAGCCTAAATAGGTTGCTAACACCTAACCAGGAGAAGCGTGACTGCTGGTGCTGAACAGATTAGAAGAAAACGGGTTAAAAGTCAAATAGTAAAAACACTAGATTCTTGTCATTAACTGAGCCACTGTCTCCCTGAACTGCCAGGAGCTCTTGGGAGCACCCAGTCTCTCAGGTGGAGATAGGGACCTCCAACGGGAAAGCAGAATTCTGGTTGCCTTGACAACATGCCTGCAGGGAAGTGCCCCAGCGGCTAAGGAAGCATTGGCCCTCCTCATCACTCTGCCTGGCCCTCCTCATCACTCTGCCGGAGCTCAAGATCTGAGTCACTTAGGAGGAAACATCGAGAACAGCAGCAAAACAGCCACGAGGCCATTTCGCCTTGAAGCAGTACTTCAGATGGGACCCAGAGCCCAGGCAGAGGCACCGGATGCCTGTGGTTAATCGTCTCTTTGGGGGATCACCTGAACCAGGGCCTTGGCCACCTGACCTGCTGCCATCAGTAGTCAGTGCTGGCCAGGGCCTTTCTGGGTGCCACAAAACCCATTAATGTCTTAAGAGTCAAAGGAAGTGGTTGAGGATCCAGGAAGAGGAGGGTCACATAACAGGTTGTGGCTCCTTGGGGGACCAGGAGCACTTGTCCCCGCAGGAGTGTGGACAAGGCAAGTGTTGGAATACTCTCTGGCCAGGTTTTCTAGGCTTCTGCCTGGGGAAGCTGGAGGTGGAGGCACCCTGCAGGACAGCTCTGGCCCATGACCCGGTTCTCTTCCAAGGTCTGCAGGAAACCCTGTGGGCGCCTCTCAGCCTCCTCCCCGCAGCTGCCCTACACCAGACCAGGCCCACTCATGCTGCTGGCAGACTGGCTGCCTGGGAATGGTGCAGCGGTGGCCAGCTGTGCCCCACTGACTCGTGCTCAGACACCTGGTACTGGTGGCCACAGCTCAAGTACTAAAGGCAAATAAACACATGACACTTCTCTCCTGTGTTAATTCTCTCCTGTGTTAGGTTCTTGAGAACGCATGTGTTCTCATGAGCAGCAGCTGAAGCTCAGCAGTGCTTCCTTCTTTCCTGTCCAAATTTGCGAGGTCTCGAAGAGACCCTTCAACTTCACCATTCTTGGGGAGAGGCATGTATTCTCCATTCTGCTGTACCGAGTCCCGGCCCTGGCCTCATGAATTCTCAGGCAACATCCCAACTGCTACTTGCACTGCTTTGAGCCAGCTTGGGCAGTGGACCAGGCCTGGAGAGGGAGTCACGTGGCTGATGGTACTGGGAGCTCCGGTCACCTGGTAGCTCACTTCTCTCACTAGAGCATCTGAACATCCAAACTGCCACACAAACATTCAGTGGTATTTGGGCTGTGTTCTACGATGCTGGCCATACTGTCTTACCAGAGACATGATGACAACTTAATGCTTCTTCAAGCTGCCCCGCCCCCAGCTCAGCTTAAATGGCTTAGAGCTCTTGCACTGCATGACACTCAGAGACGGAGACCATGTTTCCCCATAGAAGCACCACATACCCAGCTGGCCTAGGAGCGCACACCACCTCGCACCTGGGAAACAGGTCAGAGCATCTCCTGACCCGCTGCACGCACTTCCTTGCAGCATCACCAGAAACAAGACCAGGACCGAGGTCCGGGGCTACACTGAGATTTGAGTCCTAGCGAGAGCTGGGCTGGCTCATGCCACCCCAGCGTCTCCCACAAAACGCTAGTGACTCGGCTCAGGTCTACTCCACACTGATGCCATCAGCTCCGAACAACCAAAAAAGAGGCGGAAATTCACAAACACCAGGTAAAGTTCAAGAATTAAGGAAGGTTGCCTCCCATCCTCCATTCCCGCCTTTGGCCTCCAGTGGCCCTGGGAGGCTTAACGAGACGGAGCCCGTGCAGACTGGTGGCACCCCTGGCGTCAACACTGCACACTGCTCCTCGTGACTACCAGTTGACACAGCTGCTGAAGACCACCTGCCTGCAGAAAGGCCTCACGGTAGGGCACTCTGTCCAACAACAGCTACGGCTCCAACTGCTGCACACACGTTGCTTAGGGTAGGGCGACACAAACCGAAAGCCACCACAGCTGCTGGCTGCGGACATGGGGCTCGGCCCCCCTGCATGGGCTCTGCTCAGGCTGGCATGGTAGGGCCCAGAGGCTGCCTGCCCTCAGCCAGGATTAAAAACAAATGTGAACACAGGGCCGACGCAGCCCAGAGAGCTGAGGGGCCGAGCGCCACCAATGCAGCAGGACTTTGAGATGTGCCAGTGCGGAAGGATGACGCAGGGCCTTTTGCGCATGCAGTGGGGAAAGTCTTCCATCTTTGAGAAAAAACTTGATTAAACCAGGACTCTAAACAGGATTAAAAATCCATCCTCTGACAAAGGCTTTACTGACAAACTTTCCATACAGTTAGTCAAAAAATAAAAAAATACAGAACACAGCGGACAGTATTTCATACACTAGAAGTCAACATGACAGGAGTCCCTTCTCGTCGCTGTAAAAAATATCCCAAAAGCAACATGACAGGAGTCCCTTCTCATCACTGTAAAAAAAAAAAAATCCCAAAACCTAAGAACTTAGTTTTGGTGGGGACAGGACTTTGGTCCCCCATCAAATGAACCAAAACAACCCAGCAGAGAATTCAAACCAAGGGGATAAGATAGAGGCGGTGGATCAGATTTTAACCGCTTTTGTGACAAACGTGGAGCTGGAGAAGACAGGTCTGGGCTAGGCAGTGTCTCTTACTATAACTATCACCATGTGTTCCTCCTCTAGCTTGCCCAGTGTCCTCAGTGCTGACTGGAGGTACTGCTGTGAAAAGTCGCAGGGCGGGAAGGCATACAGCATGCCTGTGCTGTCTCTGCCCTTGGCCCCTCCCACTGGCAGGCTGATCACCCCTGCAGCCTGCTTCTGTTTCAAGTAGGAGACCAGGTTCCTGAGAAGCCGCCTCTGTAGGCCTGGCTCCACCGGGGGCATCCCCTCGGTGCCAGGTCCACTGGGGGTGGCCTGGGTGGCCAGCAGCACTGCGTAGCCATTGGGGCTTCCCTGCTTGATGCGCCGCGTGACCTCGTCGAGCTTGGGCTGGTCCAGTCGGAGGCGCTGGGCGATCTTCAGCTGAGTCAACTTACTCCCGGAAGTGTGGTCTTTGAGGAGCCCGCTGATCACTCCCTGGTCCCCCTCTAGGATGTGCATAGATGTCGGGAAGCAGCTATTTTTCAACACTAGAAGCCCGTTCCAGCCCAGCTGCAGCGTCTGGGCATATTCTGAAAGGTTCTTGAGCTTTTTGGTCTCGTGTTTCGGCTCCTCGAGAGGCTTGGGCTCAGCCTCAGCGGTCCGATGATTGCGCTCGCCCTCGCGTGTCTTCTTCCCGTGGGAAGGGTCTGGCGCCTCGTGGTGGTGGTGGTGGCTCCGCTCCTCAGCCCGTGCCTGCTGTTGCTGAGGGAGTTGCTGCTGGACTCCTTGGTCCCTTCGCTTGAGTGATTTTCCTTGCGGCTGCGTTCAGGGGTGCGGTCGGAGCCGCGATCCGCCTGCTGCCCACCACCCTTGGTCCTGCTCCGCTCCTCGTAAGGGGAGTGCGTTGTCCGCCCGCGGTCACTGGAAAGGCTCCTCCGCTTCCGCCTCTCCTCCCAGGGCTTGGGCAGGCCCCGGTCCCCATCTCCTCCCCAGCGCTCCCCACTCCGGCTGCGCACGGAGCGGCTGTAGCCCTCCAGGCTGTTTCGGCGGTCAGAGCTTTTACCGGGGCTGGCCCAGTCCCCTTCCAGAAAGGTCCGGTCTCTGTCCGAGTACAGGAGGTGCGGGGGGGTCCTGTCCCGCACCCGCAGGTCGGCATCCAGGTTTCGGTGCCGGGTGTACCCATCGGGGAGAAGCTCGTAATGCACAGGGAGGGGGGAGGGCTGGTACTGCTGGGGGTACCGAGTCTCCTCCGCTTTGGCAAAATCCACGCGCAGCCTGCGGTCTGGACCACCCAAGGGAAAGCCCCTCATTTTAGCGCAGGCGGCCTGGGCTGCGTCCAAGCTCTCGTACTGGATGTAGGCAAAGCTGTCTCCTTTGACGTGATCGATGGTCCGAATACTCCCAAAGCGGTCAAACTCCCGGGCGAGAGCTGCCAGCGAGGTGTTGGGTCCCAGACCACCCACCCAGAGGCGGGTGGTGGGGTTAGCCTTGCCATAGCCGATCTTAATGGGGTTGCGGCCAATCACCCGACCCGACATGGCCACCTTGGCCCTGTGAGCCATGTCCAGGTTCTGGAACTTGAGGAAGGCATATGCACCGCCCTGACCACGGGCAGGTCTCTTGATGACCACCTCTTCAATGATGCCGTACTTCTCGAAGGCCCGTCGCAGCTCCACCTCCGACACGCTGTGGTCCAGGTTCCCGATGAAGAGGTTGCGCGTGGCCCGCTGGTCGTCCTCTGGCATCAGGTCCTCCTCGCACACGGCTGGGTAGCCATAGGGGCGCCCCCGGTCGTCGTACAGCCCGTAGTAGTCCAGGGCCCGCTCCCGGGACAGTCCCACGGCGGCGGCGGCGGCAGCATCCAGGGCAAAGGCTGCAGCGGCATGCCGGGCGCGGGGCTCTCGCAGTGGCGGGGCGGCCACGGGGGAAAGCGAGCGCTGCTTGTACTGGTAGCCGCCGTGCAGCGGCAGGTAGCCGAGCGGGTCGGCGGGCGCGGGCGGCCCCGGGGGTGGCGTGGAGGCGGCGGCGCTGCTGCTGCTGCTTCGCCGGCTGCTCCCGCCGCCGCCGCGCAGGTACACGGGCTCCACCTTGAGCGGGCGGTCGTAGAGCAGCAGCTGGCGGGCCAGGGCGTGCTGGCGGGCCTCGCGCGCGTCCTGCGGATGCCGGAAGTTCACGTAGGCCACGCGGCCCAGCTCAGGCGTGTGCGACAGGCGCAAGCTGATCTCGCCAAAGCGCTTGAACTGGTGGAAGAGCCGGTCCTCGAGGTGCTCGGCGGGCAGCGCGGGGCTCAGGCTGCTGATGAGCAGCGTCTTGTACTCGGGCGCGGCCGCCGACGAGCCGGGACCCGCGGGCTCGGCCCCGGGCGGCGGCGGAGGTGGCGGTAGTGGAGACGCGCGGGGCGAAGAGCCTGAAGCGCCCGGGTCCCCGAGGCCTTGCCGCCGCGTCCCCCGCCGCCGGCGCCTGAGCCCGAGGAACGGCCGCTGCTCGCACGATGATTCGCGTCCCCGGCGCCGCGGCCGTCCCGATGCCCGCCCCCGCGCTACCGCGGGGTTTGTCGCGGGTCCGCGCTGGAACGGGATGCTTGGCGCCGCCCGAGGCCTTGTGCGCCGCCCGCCGCCCGCCCGCCTCAGCCTCCCGTTCGCGCTCCCGCGGCCGCTTGGCTGACGATGACGAGCCGCGCCCGCTCGGGCTCGAGTCTCGCTCGCTCTGCCTCTTCATGGCGCCGGCGCGGCGGGCAGGCGGGCGGCCCGCAGGCCCCTCACAGCGGCGGCGGCGGCGGCCGGGGAGGCAGCGCCCCCGGCGCCGCCATCTTGGACAAAAGGACTCGGCGCCGCGGCGGGGCGGGAGCGGAGCCTTGGGGCTGAGCGCCGCGTTATTAGGCTGCGCCCGCCGGCCCGTGATGGGCGGGGCGAGAGCCGCGCCGGGCTTACGTCACCGGACTGCGCCGCCCGAGCCACGTGACCCCTTGGCCGGCGAGCGAGCGCAGCCGGAACGGTGGGACTCTGGCGCCACCGTGTGGACAGCGTGGCCGAGGTCCAGGGCTACGCTGAGATCAGAGTCCTAGCGAGAGCTGGGCTGGCTCACGCCGCCCCAGGCCCAGCACCTGTGGGCGCCGGTTCGCGCCTTTACCGCGCGGCCCCTTTACGTAGCATCACTCGTCTCCTCCATGGCATCTCTTGACGGGGGTCTAGGATCGACAGCCCCAGGGATTGGAGCGCGCTGCTCCCTAAGCCGTGTCCAGGCCCCGCGAACCACACCTCGGATATCCTTTAAGTTCAGCTTCACCTACAGCGGTCCCCTGAGAGCCCGTGAGGGCCATGGCTATGCATGCGCAGCGCAACACCCGTGTAGGCTCAGGCCCAGAAACCCAATACCACGAACCTGCAGTTCACGGGGTGAGAACAGGCTTCTTGGCGCCAGAGGGCTGCGAGGGCAGTACCACAGAGCCAAGGGCCAGAGGCCAAACCCAGAAGTCGCACAAATACCACTTACCTTTCGCTGACCAGGGCCCTCCTGTCCACCTCCTGGGTCAGGGCTTCTTCTCCCAGATGAAGTGAGGTGAGCTAGAGAGAGTCGTTGGGGGCACGGCAGAACCTGACCCAACTGCAGCTACAGAAACTGTGGGGAGGTGAAAGGAGCACCAGGCCTGCCCTCCTCCCACAGGTGCAAGGGGAAAGGCCTTAGGAGCAACACCTGTAACACTGTAACACCTCCTGAAAGCTGCCTCTAGAGTTAACCCCTTCATAACCATGGCCATCAGCCCTCGGGTGGGTAGTTGGACTTTTTTCCCTAGTGTGGCCTGGTGGGCACGGATGCCAGGAGACACAGACTTAGGGTAAGCTGAGGCAGTTCCATCCTCTAAGACTTCTGGCTCCTGCTGTGGATTTTCCCAGCACCTTTCACAGGCTCAGGACACTGTCAGATCT
Organism: Eonycteris spelaea; assembly: GCA_003508835.1. Taxonomy (NCBI): domain Eukaryota; kingdom Metazoa; phylum Chordata; class Mammalia; order Chiroptera; family Pteropodidae; genus Eonycteris; species Eonycteris spelaea. The sequence goes on along the minus strand of PUFA01000145.1, from coordinate 3,801,294 downwards.
TAACAGCCTGCCTCATTCCTCCACTTCGGGAAGCTTTGGCCTGGGAAGTGACTCAACCCTCTTGCCTTCCTCAGACGTGGTGCTGTGAGTGTGTATGTGGGCCAGCTGCCGCCGAGCACACTGGACTCCACGGCAGGCTGTGAGAAGACCCCGTCCAGCAACTGAATGTAGGAACTGCACAAACAAAGTGGTCTGAGGGAAGAGCCATTCTTTGGGAAGCAGAGCTGGTCCTTCCCTACAGGGGTCTCCGCGGGCCAGAGGAGCAGTGTTTGTGCGGCTGCAGCTCATGCCCCCGACTGGGTTTGCAAGCACCAACCACACAGAGGGCGACTAAACCAGACTCTGGGACACTCTGGGGACAAGCCCTGAGGACAACTGTTAGACTTACATGGGTAAACAAAACCAAAGCCAAAAGGGAGTCTCCCGCTTGCTTTGTACAAACCGACTCCTGCCAGTCTTGCAAACTCCAGTCAGGCATCGGAGGCTTGGGACAGACATGAGGCCCAAACCGGTGAGCACGCAGACGGGTAGGTCTGAAGTGTTTGGTGGAATATAGCAAGGCCAAGATTGTCTTTAGAAATGACAGTGCTGAACGTGCGCAGTCACTGAAGTCACCAGCCACCACAGACAGCTACGCTAAACCACCCTCAGTCCTGCTCACACTGAGCCCAGATGTAAGCTCCTCTTGTGCATCACACTTCATGCCGTGTCTCACAAGCTGTGCTGCCTCGAGCCCCTCACATGGGGAACACGGTCAAGCCCAGCCTTTTCTGGGGCTCCCTTCCAGCCCTGCATAACCAACCCCACACGCCTCAGCCTGTGTTCACCCTGGAATCTCCAGCACTGGTGATCAAGGCACAAATGTAAATGTACCTGGAAACTCTTTGTACACCGGGAAACATGTACCAGTGGTTTATTCCTGATTGTCATCAGGAGTAAAACCCTATTTCAGTATTCACTTTAATTTGCCAAGGACAGCTAGAAATTTTCTTCCTTTAATAAAAAAATCCCAGACACATTTTGAAGTCCTAGAGAAAACCAGCAACAGAAGGAAGTGGATCCCTCCACGGGGGCGCTGGAGAGCCAGCATCATCAGGAAAGCTCCAGGCTTCACACCTGACATTGTCAGGAGCCTGCTTAAAAAATAAATTACAAAACGCTGTTTGGGGAAGACAGCTCAACTGTTTTTTTTTTTCTCTCCCTCAGGTGCAGTAGGGACCAGCAGACTACAAATCAGTCCGTGAACTGGCTGCCTTGGGGGCATATTTAGGCATCAGTTCGTTAATCTTCCGGATGTAGTCGGACTTTTCGGCACAGCCTTTGCACGTTTCCCCCAGTCGTCCAGGATCTTCTTCAGCTCTTTAACTCGGAGCTTCTTCAGGTCCACTGTGCTCAGGTCGATCTGCTTGTCTGGAGGAGAGAGCAGGAGAGTGACCAGTAGGGTGGGAGTGGCCATGGACGCCAACAGTTCCAGGCTGGCTCACCCTACACAGTCAACCACCCCTTAAATACGCAGTCCGCCTAGGGAGACAATTCCAGACCACGTGAGTGTCAGTGCCCACTGCGCCCAAGAGGGGGAACTGGCCCCAGCCCCTTCACCAGAAAGGCAGGTCGCGTGCTGGTAGTATCCACCATGGACAGACAGTGTTGCCAGGGACAAGGTGGAAGGAAGTCCCATGATCCTCACAGGAGGAACCTCACAGGACTGTGGCTCCCAGTCCTTAAGTGCCTCTTAAACAGTCATGGTAGAGGTCAAGTCACTACAGAACGACAACTCCAGAGTGACAGGGCAGACAGATCCCCCAACTCCAATTTCCCAACGAGGCCCTGGTCAGGCCCAAGTGGGACCAACTCTCCATGGCCACTTGGAACCGCAGAGAGCCCGCGAGCCACAGGCACTTCTCCAGGGCCACGCCGAGACGACCATCCTGACAAGAGCGGGCAAACACGAACTCTTGGACACTCATCACAGTCAAATGTTGGTGCCACTTTTCTAGACAAGGACAACGATTCCTGGCTCTGGCTTTCTCTTCTCCACCAGAGACCACTCGGCTGGGGGTGCTGTGGCGCCCTCAACTCCCGGCTTGCCCCTGGGACGCTGCACTTCTCGAAATAATAATGGTCACTGGGACTTCAGAGCCTGCAGCCAGGACAGGCCTATTAAGCCCAAGGGACATCAGACCGCATCCCTGCTCTGCCCCAAGTCCGATGTTCCCAACTTTGCCCAAACAGCCAGATCTTCGCCAATCTGCAAGGCCCTCTGGAACCTGCCCAGCCACCTGTCATGCCGCCGGCTGCCTTTGCTCGGCCTGGAATGCTCTTCTGTTAGCCGAACCCTTGGCTAGTCCCCACCTCTTTCAAAGTTTGCTGACTTGTCACCTCCTCAAAGAGACCTACCTATTCTGACCCCCACTCCCACCGTTTAGCGCCATCTACCATAACTCACTCGCCACAGCTTTAGTTCATCGCCCAGGTAGAAAGTAACCTCCACAGAGCCTGAGCACAGAGGGTGCAGAGTTTGTGAAGCGAGGCGTGGGCCACTCACCATATTTCAGCTCACAGATCTGGCTGTCCTTCTTCTTGAGTTTCTCGCAGATCTTCTCCACAGGGATGTGGTGGGCCAGGGGCTTCGACACCTCATTGATGATCTTGGTGGCCGCATCGTCTGTGGCCCCAATGTAGTAGCACTGCAGCAAGAAAGGACAATGGCCTTCAGGAGGTGCCACTTGAGAGCTGTCTCCTCCAAAACATACCGACGTCTCAAAACATCTCTGCTGGGTCTCATTTTCCCAGGCCCCGCGTCTGTAATAGCGGCGGACGCAGGAGGCGTAAGCCCCGAGCTCGTAACACATGCCTGACCTGGCCGACCCTGTGCGCGCTGTTATTCGTCCTCGCACTTGGCAAGCTTGTTCTGGCCCCTGGGCACTCACCTGGGATGCTCTTCTCCCGCCACAATGATGACCCTTCCTCAGAAAGTCCTGACCACACTGCCTCTCCACTTTACCATCCTGGTCGGCCTCCTTTGTGACACCCATTCCACCGGACCATGACTGTCTGACTCACTTCTCTCCTGATATTCCCAGTGCCTGGCACAGAACAGGTCCCTAACTGATACTAATAAAAAAAAAAAAAAAATCACGGCTGCAGTCACTCTGGCCTCCAGCACAGACGGCTGGGCAGGGCCTTTTATCCAGTCTGTGAAGCAGAGGGTTAAACACCAGCCAGGGCCAGCTGGGGAGGGTCACGCTACTCACCAGCCGGTTCTCTTTGCCTCTTGCTTCGCGGCAGAACTTTACAAGTTCTTTTTCAATAGAGGCTGGTGAGAATGTGACATCTCTGTCTTTGAGGTCCTGGTAAAATCTTCCCAGATAAGAAACACAAACTGGAAGAGAAGAGAGATACACAGCAATACAAGGCTGCACCCCAAACCACCCGGAGGAAACTGGGCCAGCAATTCCAACAGGAGATACGGAGAGAGGCGAGTTTTCCATCACGGTTTTTCTCCGATGCCCACAGTTGGGATCGCAGCTCCTGGGTGCTGGGGTCCCCTGAAGCACCGGGGCATAAGCATCACCAAAGCCCCACAAACGGCTCGTCCCTGCTTCTTCCGTAAAGTTTAAGCCGAGACTGATCGTGTCCTTGAAATGGACTCACTGTGGCCTCATAAACGGACAAACTAGAGGCCGATGAGAAAAACGATCCAAATGCTGCTCATTTCCAAATACAATACCGAACTCTGAGGTGCAGCCTCGCAACCCCACCAGACCCGGCGCGGTGCCCGCGGCGGTGCCCTCGGGGCTCTCGGGCCGGGCCGCTCCCGAGAGCCTCTGCCCAGCGATGAGGAAGGACAAAAGCTCCAGCGTTATCTCAGCCTCAGGCCAAGTTTTCAGCACGATCTAGGTCCAACTGCTCGTCAGGCCCATGTTCTCCAGGCCCGACGTCTGCCTCTCCTGGGGCGGATCCCGCTGGGACCGGCCGCCCCGCCCCCGCCCATTCCAGCCCCGGCTCTCGGCGGTTCCATCACCCCGCCGCACCTTCGCAGTCGCCCGGCCGCAGCGCCCGGCTGCCAGGCAGCACGCTCAAAGCCAGCGCCACCGCCAGCCCGTGCGTGGCCCACATCCTCCTCCTCCGCCGCCGCCGCCACCGCCGGACTGAGCCGCGCCCGCGCGCTGCGCTGCCTGCCGGTCCGGCCGCGCGCCGTGCTTCCCCATTGGCAGGCGTCCTCTGCGCCCTCCCACACGGCGCGCTCCCATTGGTCCGCGCGCGCAAGAGCCCAGACGGGCGGCTCCACGCTGCTCTTTCTCAAAGAAAAGAGAAAATTCCGCCCTCGGCCCTAGACAGCTGTCGGCCTCTGATTGAAGAAGATCCGGCCGCAGTGGCGGAAGCGGCCCGGCCTCCATGTCGGGTTAGGCAGTGAATGCGGCCCAGGCTGTGCCGCGGGATCAGGTGGGGCTTGGCCGCTGTCCCGCGGGTGCTGAGCTGTCTCGACTACTGTTCTGAATCCAACGCCCGCCCAGGGCCACCGTTAGTGGCGGTCAGGGACTCTGGGGTCAGCCGCGACCCAGCAGGGCAGGCAGGGAGGCGCTGGCGAGGTTTCGAGTGATTTTTCCTTTTTTTTTTTTTCACCGTCACGTGGGCCGGGGAACCTGCCTTTGCGGGGTGTCTGCGGAGGCTCGGCCGGAGGATCGGCCCTAGGAAGGGCTCATCTCCGGGTGCCACCCTAGACCTCGGAAGCGCCGGGCTCCCAGGGCGGGGTGCCGTGGCTAGCGATCAGAAGCATGCCGCCTGACTTGGGTTGGGAGGGGGCCTAGGGGGTTTATTTCCAGTTCTAGAGGGGTTCCCCAGGTCTTCACAGGCTCCAGAAGCCTGACTGAGGTGGCTGGCCCGCCGCCTCCTGCGTCCCAGCCGAGCCCTCAGTCACCTGGCTCCCGGGGTGGGGGGGTAGGGAGGAGGGGGGCGGCTCCTGAATAATGTGCCGGCGGTCAGAGGACCAAGCTTTGGCGCTTTTCTCTTCGGCTGCCCTCCTTTCAAGTGCAAAGCTTGGTTATCTATCCTTGGGGGCAGGAAGTGGGAAGAGTTGGCTGTGCTTAGTGCAGAAAGATTCCTCTGGGGTAAAAGGGCTTGGAGCCCAGCGACAAGGGGCGGAGAGGGGAACTTGTGCCGCTCCCATTCAGTGAATTCAGTGGGTCAGTATCAGGTATTCGTCTTTAATTCACATCACAGCAATCAAGGGAGTGGGGAAGGGGGAAATCGAGTGGCAGATATTTACATCTAAAAGTCACATACTTGTTGGATTTAGAACATGCTACCACAATATATACAGTAAAATACCTCTTGGGACACTAGTACAAATTTTTTTTTCTTTTAACTTTGCTTTCTGGTACAGGTAAGATTATTTTTGAACCACTTTTTTTTTTTTAACATAAATACACAAAAGAAATGGTTAGGAGTTTTCTTATTTTAAATAAGCACAGAATGCCAGAGGTTAAAAACACATTTATAGGGCTGAATACCAATTGGACATCACACTCTATACATTTTTTGCTCAAATTCCTGTACAAATACACAGCATTCAAATAGATATTTACAAGTAAGCTTGAAGGAATGAAAATCAGTATTTCACAATCTTTTCAGAGGATTCTCATCTCTGGCCTCCTGCTTCCTCTCAGACTGGCTGATTCTCCAACGAAAGGAATTTGGAATCTGTTCTTTTCGTCTAGTTGGAAAATGGAGAGTGAAAACACGACCTGGCCCTCCTCGCCTCAGAGCAGGCTCGAAGAAGCCATACTGCTCTCCTTCCCTTCCGTGCCACCAGGTGGAGAAGGTAGATGTTCTTATGTGATGACTGCCTTGTCCAGGGATTGAGGTTCAGAAGTGCCCCCAAATCTAAAGATGCCCTCCTACCTAAGAATCCTATCGACGGCTAGCCCCCAACCCTCTAACACTTGTGAACACCAGTGGTCCAGGCCTGCGCCCTGAGGTCGGGGCTGCCATGACTGACCCGCTCTGCCTCTAGTCATTTTTACAGTATCAGGAATGACCCACACTGGCACTAAATACCCCAGATGCCCCACAGGTAATGTGGCCCTCCATCTTTCCTCAGGTTACTTGCTGGCATTCCTGTTAAACAGCTGGTGTTTATTTACAAGAGAGAAACACCTTGACCATGGCCTCGTCTGTTTGGAAAGAGGGCTCTGGGGAAGGGGTGGGGAGCTCAGACCCAGGGCCTGACCATGGAGGTCAGACAGGCCGCCATTCAGGGAGAACACACCTGCTCAACAGGGGAAGACAGCCTTATGACCATCAAAGTTGTGAACTCAAGCAAAAGAAGTCTGCGAAGTAACCTAGAAACACCCTGGTAAAATCCTATCACCTCCCCACCCTGTCCCCTAATAAGAAACCAAGAGGAAAATCAGTGCCCTGACCTGGAAGATTCCTACAAAGTCTCCACTGCGCTCTGCCCACAGACCGGGGTGGCTGGAGAAACTGCCCTCCTGTCCGCTCTGAACCCTGAGTGGTGGTCCCCACGGCCTGGGGCAGGGGCCCTGTGCCTGGCCACTCGGGAGAGGATAATTCAGCCTGCGTGGTTCTCTGCTTCTGGAAGTTGCTTCCTGCTCTGCTTACCCAGGAGTGCGCTGAACCTGACCATGAGTCCTCAGGGCCTGGAAGCCTAGCTGGGCAGCCAACCCCACTGCTCAGAGGTAGTGCTGAAAATCCCTGATTCGGGCGCTGGGTGGCGCATTCTGGCCACTTCTGGAACGTCAGGATTTCCGGCTCCTGCCACACCTCTGCCTCGCTTGACCAGCTCATCTCAACACGTGGCCCCCTGGGCCTTGGGAAGGAAGGTGGCGAGGGTTGTCCCTCTGGCTCCACATGCCCACTCGAGCCCAAGGATGGGACGTAATCTCTGCAGATCCCTTCGCTGAGGGGGCTCCAGCAGGGCATGAGGTGTACCGAGTGGGAAGGAATGAATGGTCAGATGTGGAAGCAACGGGAAAATCCGAGACAGAGCTGGAGGCAGGACTGGCCGGTGGAAGCCTGGCAGTGTGCCCGGGCATGCAGTCGGGCCAGGTCACATGCCTGAGCGGGCAGGTGGGCCCAGCCAGCCCCTCAGTTGCATATTCCTGGACGAAAGAGTGGGCAGGTGGGCAGGCATTTGTGCAAAAACGGCTCACAGCCCCCTTGTTCGTCTGTGACGTAGCCCACGTGGTCCACACAATCCCTGAATACAACCATGAGCTCTTCTGTCCACACAGCGAGAGAAGAGGTCCCTAGTGCAATTTCCGTTCTGTGCATCTCTACCCTGGAGGGAGGGCCCGGGCTCCTACCCTAGACTCTGCCAAGCTGCAAAGCGGCTCTTTCTGTGCAACATCTCCATCTAGCTCCACGTGGTCTGGAACTGCAGGAGGAAAGAAGCATCTACTTACTGCACAAAGGAAAGAAAGGGAAACGCATAGAAATGGAAACAAATGAAACGAAGAGAAGCCACAACCCTCATGCTGCTGCGGCCTCCGCGTGGCGGTGCACAAGTTCACGGCAGTAGGACGCAGGCTCGGGTGCTCTCTCCGGAGTGCCAGGCCTCTCTGGCTCCCTGGGGGCGACCAGCTTTTCAGACCTGCAATGGATGGGCCAGCTGCTCGCTGAGGACGGCGTCCCGCCGCCTCCCTGCCCCTCACTGCTCCCCTCGGCCGTGCTCCCAGGACGCGGGCCTGCTCTTCCTTGGCGCTCCCAGGAGGCAGTGAGGCCTTGCGGTGCAGGCCGCGGGGCCTGTCGGCCTCTTCGCGCAGCAGCATGGCCTCGTCGTGCTCCAGGGCCGGCAGGCGGGGGTGGTAGGGCTTGGGCGGCAGCGCGGGTGGGTCCATGGGGTCCTGAGGGATGACACATCCTGGGGCTGAGTGGCTTCGGCAGGGCTGGACCTTGATGGAGTCCAGGACGGCGGACTCGGAGAGGCTGTAGTGGACGGGGAGGTAGGGGGCCTCGAGGTCTCCGTCGGCGTTCCAGGACTGGCTTGGCATGGAGTCCATGGTGTCGGTTCGAGGCGGGGCCTCTGAGGAGTGCCCAAAGTTACTCTCACTCAAGGAGGACACACCGCTGCTGGCGCTGCCGGACAGCGTGGAGTTGCTGCCATCCAAGCCCGACTGGGGGCTGGTGGGGGAGGCCGGGATAGGGTGGAGAGGAGACTGCGAAAGAAAGTGGACGAGTTAGTGTCCCTCTCCCTGGGCAGACCGATGGTGGCCGTGGGACCAGAAAACTCATTGGTGCACGTTCCCGGAGCCCTCGGTGACAGCGTGTCTTGATTCCTCCGCGGCAGCCTCCCGCCCCGGCTCCCTCCTGCTCCGAGCCCGCAGGGCCCAGAATCACCCGTATTCGTGGGCTAAAGCGTGACCCTGCCCTGGTCGTTGGCTTGTGTCCCCTGAAGCAAGGTGCCAGGCTGCTGGCTGTGGTCTGGGGTATGACAGGGGGCTGGGTCGGCAGGCCGGCTGGGGAGGCCAGAAAGAAGGTTGGCCACGGATCAGAAGAGTCCTTTCTGCTGCTAAAATCTGTTGCAGGGTCAGTGTTGCCCACTTTGCTTTGGCACTTGGTGCTTCATGTCCTGACCAGACTCTAGCTTCCACTGTTCTGTGATGTCCCGTGGGACTGTCCCGTGGGACTGGCTCTTCGCCTCCTGAGCGGTGGCGTCCGCAGAGCCCCAGCCCCCTCTGCTCGTTGCCCTTGCACTCTGGGGGCGTGAGGCTGTGTCCGGGACCCCTGTCCCGCCTCCCGCCCCCCCCCCCCCCCGCACACTGGGATCTGCACCCCAAGCCAGCGCAGTGGCTTCGGTCAGGCTGCGCTGTCCGGCCAGGGGGCAGGGCCGGGCTCGGTTCCATTTGCGGACCCCAGGGCTCTAGCGTAGATGAGACGGCTCGTCTCACAGCCTGGGCTGGGCTTCAGCACCTTACCTTGCGCAGGGTCCTGGCAGGGAGGGCCGGGGGCGTGTCACCCAGGGGGTGGTGGAAGGCGTCAAAGTGTAGGGAGTAATGACCTGCAAAGGGAACAGAACCACAGCCTCAGCTGGGGCCGCTCTGACCTGGACACCAGCCCGTCCTGCTGGGCCAACTGGGCAGATGCGGGAAGAGTATGCTGGTCCCCTCAGCACTGGAGGCCACGGGGAACCTCCTCTCACTGCCGCTCTCCCGAACGCGGGCTGCTGCAGTCAAGACGCCCACACCATACCGGGTCAGAGCCCGTGGAGCGCTGCGGGCTGCGGGTGGCAGGCCTCTGGCCCGCTGCGGGGCGATGGCAGTCCCGGTGTCTTCAGCTGTCCTGGGCGGGGGGCCTCACCGAGCTCCGTGTCCTCGGGAGCCTCAGTGACCCCGGGGCCCAGCGGGATCCTTCCCATGGCGGGAGAGTGTTTCCTCAGCCGAGGCAGCCCGGAGACGGGAGCCCCATCTTCTTGGCCTGGGGGGCTGCGGCCCTCGCCCCTGTGCAGAGCCGGAGACCGGGGACTATCTGGGGGGCCTGCTGGCGGTCTTCTTACCATGCAGCGGGCTTCGGGGAGATACTGGGGGGGCCGGGGTGCGCCCCATGTGGGCCTCACGGGCTCCACTACCCAGGCTCCAGCTGCTGGGGGCTGCCGGCACCGCTGAAGGTGGAAACAGATGGCATGAAGGGAGTTACTTCTCGAGGCGGCCTCTGGGAGAAGCCCATCCCACAGTTCCGGGCTTCTCCAGGTGTGCACTATGTACCCAGCACATGTGGGATTGGTCTGCCGGCCCTGGGACAAAAAATATTGGCCAAGCGAGACACTGTGGCCCTTAGGAAGGAGTGGCCAGGGACTGAAGCCGCTTAAGAAGATGGCCGCAGAGCGAACTGATGTCTGAAGAGCACTTAGGATGAGGCCAGCCGAGAGAAAGTGCGGCGAGCAGCGAGCACCTGCAGCCTCCAGGGTTTGCTAGGAGGAGAAGAGAGAACAGAAGAGTGGGAAGAGGCGTGTGGGACAGGCTGCCAAGACCACGGGACAGAGCGCGGGCCCCAGAGCTGCGCACAGGCAGAGCCGGGGGAAAGCGGGAGACGCGTGGGGCGCAGAGACTGCCCCTTCCAGGCCGGCGCGTGGCCAGGACCGGTCCCCTAACTTAGCCCCACGAAGGGCCTGTGTAGCGACAAGCTTCGCCGTTCCTGTCCCTTCGGCGCCCACCAGCTGGGGTGGGCCGCACGGCGCTTCTCAGGGCCGGGGCTGGTGTTCGCAGTGCCTACCAGAGGGACGTGTGTGAAGCCCGGGAGTCGTGGTCGAGTCCACCTGGACCAGCCACTTCCTGGCGGCAGGTTGGGCCGTGCAGCCCGGGGGCGCTTTAGGGAACGCGAAGAGGCCCTGTTCCTGGCATCCACGTGCCATGGATGTAGGGCAGAGTGGGCCCTGGACAACGGGAAGAACCCAGCGCCAGGGTGCCAGCCCCTCAGCCACGGCTGGGGTGAGTGGCTTCGCAGGAGGGGAGGGCAGAGGAGGAACGGCTAGACCTCAGGTCGAGGATGCCACTGAGGAGCAGCAGGGACATGCGCGTCCTGTTGGCCAGCTCCTCCTGAAGAACAGTCCCACTGAGAAGAAACATGCCCTTTCTCTGAGGGAGCCAGCCACGCGCATCTCCCTTTCGGGCTGTTGGCAGCAGAGAGGAGGTCACAGTCCAGGGGGCCTGCCCCCTGGCTCCCTTAGTGAAAGGCAGTCTCAGACAGCGTGCCTGAGGAGGCTGGGGTTCAGGATCTTCCTCCTCCAGTCCTAAGCGGGCGATGCCAGGGCCTAATGGGGCCTGAGGAGCTCTGGGAGGAAAGGAGCTTAGCCTTCAAGGAGGATGTGGCCAAGAGGGGCTGGGCCCCAGGTGGTCCAGGGACAAGGTGATGTCCATTCTCTTCTTCCTTGTTGTCAGGAAACGGTGTGGGCTTGCAGTGCAACCTAGGGTAGAGCCCCACTGTGCAAACAGCCTCAGGCCTGAGGAGGCTGCTGTCGCCGGGATGGGTGACGGCTGGTGGCGGGAGGGAGGGCATGGCAGCGACTGGGTGGGCAGGCGCTCAAGTGACGCCTGGAGGGAGGACAGAATTCTGAATCTGATACACACCAGAAGGCCCTCTCAGAGGATCTGGGTGACCCCAAGAACAGGACAGGCCCGTCCCCACACAGGCTCTCCCCGAGGTGCGGCACGAGCTTCCTAGTTGGGCCTCAGCCCCAAAGCTCCCTCTCCGCCAAAGGAAAACTTTCGTCTCCATAAAAAGCCACCACATTTCATGGAAGCAGCAGCCTGGAGTGGGTCTGGGCAGCTTCCCCAGAGGGTTCCGACAGCCCAGGATCTCACGCGCACACCTAGGCATCAGAAGAATTGAGGGGTCACACGAGTCCACCCGCAGGGGCCCAAAGGAACTCGCAGCCAGAAAGGCGGCGGTGGCTGACAAGGGTTGACCGCCTCAGCCGCTCCACGGGACCAGAAACCAATGCGCTTGCCCTGACATGGGTGAACAGTGATGCCAGCGGGCCAGTGCCCTGGAGCTGGTGGGAAATCTAAGATGGAGTGACTTCTAAAAGAGGGGCAATCCCCATGGTGACCCCGTTCCTTTCTCTGTGACACCAGCAGTCCAGCACTGGCCTGAGGTCCCCAGTGCACAGTCATAGCCCCAAGGGCAGCCTTGCTGGGTCTGGGAATCACTGTCTGGTAAAGAAAGATATCTGCAAGTGAGCAGGACTCAGGATCCTGGTGACAAGTATGTACAGCTCCGGCCCTGGAGGGCCCGGGCAGGGACTTAGGGAGTGATTACTCCGGCCTGTGTTCCCACCAGGTGAGAGAGCTGGCCTTGCGGTGTAGACATGCTTGCTCTGGGCTCAGCCTCTTCTGTGACGACCTGCTCTCCTCCCCATGCCTCAGGAAAGTGCGTCCAGCCTCTTGCTACAGCCTGGTCCAAGGCCCGAAACTCTTCTGCATCTGTCTGGCCACTCAGCCATTTGTTCTCTGAGCCCATCTGTGCTCTTGGCTGGTTCTGAGATTGTTCCACATCTCAGGTGAAGAAAAGCCACTGTGGATTCTGGCCCTCGAGGCCAAAGGGGTACTCTGATTTGGGGTCCAGGTGCGGGGCTCCAGGTAAGCTGCACGTTTTGGGGATGTGCAGCCTTGAGGCGAGGACAGCATCTTCAGCCAGAATCTCCATGCCCTTTGTGGTGGGGCACCCACGGCTGGCGCCCACCAGGCACTGAGGTTGTGGACCTGGTGTCTGGTGTCCTTAGAGAGGACACAGGCCTGTCCTCCGTGATGAGTGAGGGAGGAACAATGACAGCGGGGACAGCAGACAGCATTTGATGAGATGCAATGACAAACAATGACATCTTTGAAGGGATGTGTTCTGATGGGATGGTGGGTCGTATTGTTGGGGACTGAGTGTGCCATAACTTCCAAGAGATGGAGGAGAGGGGAGAGGAACCCACAGAGAGATGGGGGACGTGGGGCCAGGTTCTGTGTGGCAGATGGGCTCAGCAGAGGCCCCTCTGTGTGGAAACTAACTCGGGCCTTCACATTTGGGGCTCTGGGCCAGGGCCACATGGGTCCGAGCCTGGGTCTTCCATCAGCTGCTGGAGCAGAACACAGAACAGAAGTCCACTATCTAAGCAGCCTCTGTTCTAGGGACTTCCCAGGCTCATGGTATAGTTGATGGGCTGGCAACGTGCAAGATGGGCTCCACAGCTGCTGGCCGGAGTGGCTACAGGGGCCTGGACTCCCTCAGGGTACCCGGGCTCCCCTTGCAGAGGACCGTCCCTGGGAAATTCACTTTGCTACACCTGTCCTTCCCACTCTTCTCAGGGCTTGTGTGGCCTCAGGCCTGTTCTGAGCAACAAGGAGCGGGCCCTAAGGGCCCACGCTGAGAGGGATCAAAGGGGCTTCAGGCCTGCGAATGTGGGTGCCCAGGATAGTGGTTACCCTCAATTAGCGCACAGCAGCCTGAGTTTCCATAAGGGTAGGCTCGGGGCAGATGGCCGCAGGGGCCTTTCTGAGGTGAGCACTGGGGAGGAGGGATACAAACCAACATGATCCCAACTTCAGCGCCAAGCCAGACGTGGGATAAATGGTGAGCACAGGACTTGGTCAGGACCCTGGACAGAGACAGGCCTAGCGTGTGGCTTGGCCTTGGCCTTGGCCAACCAGGGCTCAGAGACAGAGTCAGATGCTCAGTCAGATGAGGACACACATGGGAAAGGCCACCTGGGAAGGGGAACAATACCTTTTTCAGCCACAGAGAGATTGGGGTCACTGCAGGGTTTGCAGGCTCCGACCACTTGCTGGAACAGGGCTCGCTGGAAATTTGGCAGCTGAGGAAGAGAAAATCATTGAAGAGGATGAGCAAGGCCAGTTATTCCCCGGGGCGGGGGGCGGGCAAGTGTTGTGGGCACGGGAGCCAGAACGTTCCAAAGTCAGGTTGGAATCCAAGCCCTGGGATGGCTTCTGCTGAGGGCGCCAGGCCGGCCCGGGAGGGCTGCCGCGTGCTGTCTGGCGTCCGGCGTCCGGGCTGTGTCGTGCGCAGGTGCCTGAGTGCACCTAACTGCATCCTTGTGTCCTGCCAGGGAGACACGCTGGCAGAGAGGGTTCAGGGACCCCTGTCGCCCGCGTGCTGGCGAGGTTAGCCCCACAGGCCCATGTTGGCACTGAGGGTGGGGAAGGGCGGCGCTCCAGCCTAGAGTCACAGGCAGGACCCGTTGTTTTGGGGGGCAGCTGCCAAGCAGACCTGCGCCCTCCACCTGGCAGGGCTGATCAGGTACAGGGAGGTACCACGGAGAAACTCCTGGCACTCTGGGACCAGGTGACAGTTGCTTAGAGGTGACTTTCACGAACTCTGGAAGGACAGGGAAGATTAGGTAGGGGGAGGGGTTCATCCCTGTTGCATCTGTCCAAAGCCTCCAGCAGGATATTCAGAGAGCTGTGTAAATGGTGTGCAGAGCGGGCTTCGCGGGTAGTGAGGGGCTTCGGGTGGATGGACAGGAGGCCAGTGAGGATGCCCTTCACCCACGCAGGGAGGAAGGCCGCCCTCTGCTTCCTCTGCTGCCCTTTTGGAACAGGAAAGGACCAGTTTCCTCTCTCAGACTCTAGCCATGCATTCAAGAGGCCGAAGGGCAGACAGCCGCACAAGCAACGGCGGTTCCAACCCTGCCCCCATCCTCCCTCCCTGCACTCTGGGTGGCTAGTCCTCGCTGCAGTCCCCTCCAGGAGCCCGGTGGCCTTCTGAGGGTCTTACAGCAGAACAAGGAAGGCCTAGCAGGTGCAGTGGGGGATGCCTAGGCCAACAGACTGGCGGCAGGGGACAGAAGGCGGGCAGCACGTGCTACCTGTCCATTCTCCAGGATGGCCGCCGGGTACATGGCACTGCTCGGACGGTCCCGGTGCGTGGGCAGCAGCAACATCATTTCCCGGGCATGGCGGTACTTATCTGGCAGAGAGGGAGAGCCTGTAACCAAGTGAGAACAATCACGCACAGATGACAAGCCACGAATGGAGCGCCCGGCGGGCAAGCATCCTTGGGGCCAGGGAACCAGGGTAGGTGACCCCAGTGGCTGGGCCAGGATGGACGCAGCAAGCACAAGAGGAATGGAGCAGAGTCTGTTGGTTAGACGGTGCTGGGGGCCGCACCTCGCATCCCAGCTGAGGCGGGAATGATGGGGCCAGGTGGGCCGACTGAAGGACGCCCTCTCCACGCTCAGAGGAGAGTTGCAAGTCTGGAGCCCCCTGCACCCAGCACTCTTAGGAGATGGGTGTGGCCTGGATGCTGGGTCCTCTCGGCATGGTTACAGGCCACTTCTCAATGGCGCCATCACACAGAGACAGACACGAGGATGGCACAGCGGCATGGCCCTCACTCGCCACCTGTGTGTCCACACTTACCTTCTGCAGACACCATGGCCTTCCTCAGCCGGCCCCCGGCACCTGCCCCGGAGCTTCTCCCCTCCCGGGCCCAGGTCCCCAGCGTCTGGCCCCTGCCCTGCTGGCCATTCTCCTGCAGCCCTGGAGCCAGACTAGGTGGGCGCCCAGGGCCCTGCACCAGGTGGCTCTCCAGGGCCTCTTACTCTGAGACTTGCCCTTCGGGGAACTCAGGGTCCTGGGGCTGGCCTGGGAGTTGTGGGGCTTTAACCCACAGGCTCTCAGGTTAACTCGGTTTATGTTCCCCTCTCGTGAGGCCTCCACAGTGACCTCCTCTGGCCTCAGGGGCTGTTACGGAGGCCAGACCACTTCAGATGTGGTGTGGCCAGTCCCACTGACGCACACCACAGCTGTAGGCTCCGGAACCTGTCCACCCGCGGCTCTCGAGGGGACCTCCCACAGGTAGTGGATAACTTGCTGGATTCTTCAGGAATGGGCAATTTAGAAGGCCCTCCAACTGTGCACCACCAGTGCCAGATGCCAGCCTGTCCACAAAAACTAGTGGGGTCTCCTGCACCCCTCACAGGGGGTCACCTGGACCCAGTACCACTGGGAGCCTCTGGCTGGCCCAAGTGGTTGAAAACCCTCTCTGCGGGTGCTCTCGGTGAAGCTGGAGCGCTGAGAGCAGCCCACAGAGGGGCTCCCTCTGGGAGGTGACCTGCAGCCCTGGAGGCTCTGTGTCCCTGACACCCAGGGTCTCTGGGGCTGGCGTTTGTGTGTGCGGTGGAGGCACCAGGGGGCCATGCCTGAGAAGGTCTGTAGCGGGCATGCCCCAGCAGTCTCTGGAAAATTCCTTTCATACTCATTTTAGTCCAAGAAGACGAGGCTCAAATACCTTAAGAAACCGGTATGATAAAAACCTATAATGTAATTATTTCTGGAGACTTCTTCCAAGAGGGTCTGAGCAATCCTATTTGGAGAACCCCAGGGCTGGCTTTAAGACCTGGTCTTAAAAAGTATCCATCATTGATAAATAAATGAGTGAAGTATGCTTTTGGGAAAAGCAAGGCCTAAATTGTTACTATTTGGTGATTTTTTACTGATTTCAGTGTTTTGTTACAGAATTTGTGCTCTGAGGCTATCTCAAGGAGATGGCTGTGTGGAGAAAAGAGAAGAGAGCCTAACCCCACTGATTTCTGTGGCGCCTCTCCAGCATGAAAGTCCCCAAACCCTGCCAGCCACAGTGTGACAGAAAGACACACAGCATCCCTGCACCGACCCGGCCACATCGGACCCCCATCCACTACGCGCTGCTCACCGGGCCAGCGGCTGGAATGCTGCACGCTGCCTTCCTCAGGCTGGCCGGGGCCCTGACCTCACGGAGCTCACAGCCTGGCTCACCAGGCCGGCCTCATATTTGCGCACCCAACATCCTGATACACGTGGTGATGGGGGCAGGAGGGGGGCGGAAGGCTGGGGGGAAGGGCAGCAGCCTGCAGGCCCAGGGGTGCCACTGAGGATGTGTGTCTGTGTTATAGAGGCCCCTGTGGTGCTAATCCGGAGGGGCGCTCTGTGCTACCACTAAATTTCCCAGCTCCACCACTCACCTCCCTCCCATTGCCCTCTGCCCTGGGCAGCCAATCCCATGGCAGGAGACTGATGGCTGCTTTTCAAGAAAACATTAACACTGTTTTTAAACGGACACAAGGACTTTTGTTTCACAGGACATCAGAACTGCTTGGGCTGTAGTCTGGTAAACCCCAGGGAGGCTAAGCCCCAGCGCAGCTGGGTTATTCAGAGAGGTTCAGCCACAGTCCCTACATTTCCTAGGTCCTGATCAGTCCTTGACCACCAGGGGGAGCTGCCGACCTGCAAGAGTTTGTGCCTTGCAGGTGGTTTAGCCTGAAGGTTTCCAAAGCAACGTGGACAGCAGCAGAGTGTCCGCAGGCATGGCGAGGAAGGCCACTGGTGCCATGGCCACTCCCGGGAGTGGGGGAAGAGACTCCAACGTGAAGGACACCTGCTTCATGAAAGACTTCCTCTCACCCATAGCCCCCGACACAAACCCCAAGCAAGGGGACCGCCCTCCCCCTGTTCCCCCAGCGCCGACACCGGCAGCCTTCCTCTGTGATGCGGCAGCCCAGAATAACTTCCCGCTCGTTCTCAATTGCCCTGTCCTTATCACCATCCTCTACCTTGGGCCCAATTCTATTTAACCATTTCGTTTACTTCTGTGCTTGATGTCTACTCAGGAAGAAAAGGTACCTCTATCAGCCTATCTCTACAAGGTGTTCTGGAATTTGGTCCTTGTGATAGCTTGTCTCTAGAGATGGTGACTATGAATGCCTTGCCTCCCAGAACGCACAAGCCATTCTCACACAAAGCAGAGTCTCATTCCCCACCCTGGTGCCTGGGTTGGCCTTAGTGACTTGACTAGCCGACAGAATGTGCCAAAAGGGACATGCTGAGGCTTCCAGGCTGGGCAATAAGCAGCCCTGCAGCTTCTGCCGGGGGCTCTTGGAGTCCTTCTTTGGGGAAGTCATCAGCACGCTGTGAGAGCCTGAGCCACACAGAAAGGCCGTATGTAGGACTCAGGCTGACAGTCTCTCAACTGGCACCATGTGACAGAACCACCTAGTCGAGCCTTTAGATGACCCCAGCCCCGACCACCATCCGGCTGCCAGCTGATGAGAGGCTGCAGCGAAGTGCTGGGTGACCCCTGTCAACCCACCGGACCACGGGCCATGGCAACGAAGGGTTGGTTTAAACTGGGGGTGGTTTACTATGCAGCAATAGCTAGCCACGGCATCGGAGAGAAGGAGCGGTTACCTCCAAACGGGGACAAAACTACTTCTCTGTTCAACTCTGGTGGCGCAAGAGCCACGCAGATCCTCACTGAGCCCTTGGACAAGCATGACGCGTGAACAGATCAGGACAGAGGTGGGGACAGCCAGCCTGCAAGGTCCCTGACGGGCTCTCTGCTCTCTCCAGGGCACAGCCTAGAAGTGTCCTAACCATGTCAGAGGGGAATTGAGCTAAGCTGCCCATCTCTTGTGCCTCCTGTTTTTATCAACGGTCACGGCTTAGAGATCCGTCTTCAGCAAGAATACGTGGATACAGACTTAGACGTGGCTGGGTGCATCTTCGTGCTCAGGTTAGGGAACGAGCCATGCGATTCATTACGAACTCGGTCTCCGCAGCCCTATTCAGGGCTGTTTACTCTAGGACTGCAAACGCTGCCCGCTGCAGCGCTCGTGGCCGACCTCACAGGGTTTCCCCCTATTCGCTCCTACGCCATCTCTGGTGACACGAATCTTTAAAACACAAATCTCTGTTTCTCCTTCATGTCTACAGCCTTTACACGCCGACGAATCTCCAACAAGCACCCACTAGCTGGTTCGTCGTCTTCTCTAATCCTAGCAGCGTCTGCTCCCAAATGCGGCCCCCTTCCCGAGGGCCACGGTCCGTGCTGGGAAGGCAACCGCCACCGTGGAACAGGCAGCAGACCGAGAGCTGGCGCAGGTGAGAACCTGTGCTCCAAACTCCGTTTGGCCATCAACTGGCTGGATGGCCTCAAGCCCCTCTCCCTGGCCCTGTCTCCCCCACCGGAAGCGAGGGGATGGGCCGAACCTTCCAGAGAGTCTGTGCCTGGGCCGGAGTGACCTTACCTGCCACCTGCTGAGGCTCTCCCTGTGGGCTCCCGCCTCTCTCTCTTCACGGTTCCCTCCATCACTCCACTGAGGTTTTTTTCTTAATGACCCTCCATGTCACCAGCGTGTGCTGTTTCCCTCATCTCCATAATAATCAGAACAAAAAAGACCTCATCCCCCTGAAGCCTGGAAGCAGCCGCCAGCCGGCTGGCAGGCGCAGAGCACTCTCTTCCGCTGCAATCCTGCACAGCCAACCCCGGCTGTGCTCGGTCTCAGGTGCCGCAGCTAATTTCCACCCCACTGCACACATTTCTATCTGAAAGAACAGAATCAAACCTCACTGCAGGAACCGGGATCAGAACGTGGAAAAGACGCTGGCTCTCAGAGAACAATGTTTAGCCAACTGAATTAGAAAGTAAGCAAAATCTGGCAAAGTAAATAGCTTTTTACAGAGCCTCCTCTCCTGATTAAGCCTTTCCTAACCAAACAGGTTTTTTCAGTTGTTGTTACTGTTTAGAATAACATTTTTCAGGGTTAATTTTAGCTTTTAAATTTAATTTTAATACTTTGCATGATGCTAGAGACTACCTCAAGACAAGACTCACTTTGCCTTACCTTTGATCTTTATTCTCACGAACATTTCAGTGGAAAAGAACTGAGCCTTCTCTTAGGCTGTGCCCTCTTGCTGTGGTGGAGGGGTGACCACTGGCGACCCTGGCGCCAGTACAGCTGTGACCACTGCTCAGAACAGGGCCTGACACCAGCCTGAGAGAGGCCTGCAGGCAGAGGCCCCCAAGTCCTTGCTGCTGAGAGCACAGGTGAGCACGCGCTAAGTCACAGGGCTGCTTTCAAAGACAGAGCCACACACGACAGGACAGGCGGGGCCCACGAGGCCTTTCCTTGTCCCTTCTGCAAGCAGCGCCCTGTGTCCTTACCGGGCACTGGAAGGGGCAGAGGTGATCATCTGGGATGGTGCCGAGTGAGTGGAACTCAGGCTGGAGGAAGAAGGGCTTGCCTGGGACGAGGACAGAACAGAGACGTTCGTGACTGAGCCCTGGTACCTGGGGTTGGGATACGCGAGCTGCAAAGGGAGAGAAATCAGCAGGACAGAGGTCTGAATGGCCAGGGCTGTAGGACTGGCCTAGACTCGGCTTCTTCACGCCATGAGGTGCCTGGACCTGGCATCTGATACTGTACTCTGGGTCCTGATGGAGGCCAGGCTAATAATGGCCGGCACTAAACCTGCACCACCCACGGAGCAGGGCTGCTGGCAGGGGTGCCCCTGGAGGGAGCAGGACTTCGCCATTAGAAATGCCAGGCAGGAGGGCAACAAGGCAGAGGGTGTTTCCCACGGGATCTGCAGGAGCGGCCAGCACTGAAGCTGTGTTTCCTTCTTGGGCAATGCGGCCTGGGAGCTGCAGCCTGCGTGGGGAGGAGGAGGCAGTGTCGCGGCAGCTTTGAGAGTTCAGTATTTAGCAACCAGAGAACTAGGCAGGGACGTCGACCCTCAGACCAGACCAGCCAGCGGAGAGGGGCGTCCTCCAGGGGCAGTGTCCCGGCCCACTCTCCTGGGACAGCTCCGATACCTGCATGTGGTGGTACAGGTCCTCGGGGGCCTCGCCCATGGAGCTGTCGCCCAGCAGCACCACGTTTCCCGCTTCGCTGGACGCGTGTGAGGACAGAGAGGACGATGAATGGCGGCCTGTGCCCATCAGGTTCACGGGGCTGGGACAGAGCGGGAGACAGGCAGGGGTCAGGGCTGCAGCGGGAGTTCCGCCGCTAACGCTCCTCTCCATCGGGGCCTGGAGACGTCCTGAACGCCCCCTGCTGCTCAGGAACCTGGTCCGGGAGGGCCAACGGCAGGCTGGCGCGGCCTCTACCTGGAGCTGGCTATGGCCACTCAGTCTGATGACATCAGCCCTTTCTTAGGCAGCAGGAATGAAAGAGACACTGAAATGGGGCACGGATCTGAGGTCCCCCTGCTATAGACGTTAACCTGAGCCAGCGCCCACCCTCTGCTGGTCAGGGGTGTCTTTCGGCAGGAGGAAGCTACCGAAACAGCCAGCCGCGAACCACCTCCGGGCTTCCTCCCACATCCGTGGCCACAGGCCTGCCAGCAGCCCTCCTCATTTGCTGAGTGCCTGCTCTGTGCTGACTTGCTGCTCACACTGGAACAGAAAGCCAAGCGCAGGGCCTCCATCTGGCCTGGCCTTCCTGTTCTAGAGCCTTGAGCATCTTCAGCAGAGCGCAGGCCAAAACTCCTGGGTTCGGTGCAGCCACACCTCGATGTCCCCAGCACTGTGCTGTTCTCTTCCAAAAAACCTACTGGTCCTCATTCCTCCTGGGATCAGGTTCAAAGGCCTGAATGAACGAGGCCCATTCGGAGCTGGTTCTGGCCCCCAATACCCCTCCTCGCGGGTTCCTGCCCTTCGGCCCCTTGGTCCTGCTTGCGGTGCTGACCAGGCCGGTGTGTTCGCACCCTGAGGCATCTGCACGTGTCGCTTCGCCTGGATCTTGCTCCGTCACCTTCCTAACCCCCAGTCTTTTATGCCTAGCAAACTTCTACTCATCCTTTTAAGATTTAGCCCAAATGCTCCCATAACACCATGTGTGCTCCTCCATCACCCAGGATGGCTGGATGCAGAGCGTGGGTCCTGGTGCACACAGGTGAGAGGGCGTGTGAGTGCGCACACTTGCTTGCTCTGACCTCTGACATTCAGACTTCAGGCTTACTGGGGTGGAGGGGACCCTCCCAGCCCTGAGGCTGTACCTGTGCCTGTGGGTCATCTTGATGCTCTCAGGGCTCATGGGACTGTGGGATGCCAGGACGTTCCCCCGGGGGGTGCTGCTGCCTGAACATGCAGGACTCAGCTTGTCCAAACCCGGAAACTCCTGTTGAGAAATAAATGGCGTTTCATCAGAGAATAAACAGCAAAGTCAGTGAAATCTGAGAGGAAAGAATAGGCTGGTGGTAGAAACATAAAAAAAAAAAATCGTATCCCGTGGGCTGAACTGGAACTGCTGTCTTCTCTTGGGCAATGACCCCTTCACGACTAAGACGCCCTCCTAACCACAGTGGAGCCCAGACCGGAGGCCGGGAGGCCTGAGGCTGACCCCACGGAGAGGACACATCTGGAGTAGGCTGAAGTTGGTCTGAGTTCGGGTCTGAGTTCGTCCGAGCGTCAGCAGGCTTCCTCGCTACAGGAGTAGGACGGGGCCGGGAGCAGGGGCCGGAGAGCTGATGCTCAGCTGTCAGCCAGTGGGCGCCTCTTACATAAGGCCTGGCCTTGGGTTTTATTGGTGTGCTAAATGGACCAGCTCTTAGCGACCTGGGTGAAGTTGTCTGTGACACAGTTTATGGGAGAGAGGACACAAAATCCTGATGTAAGTAATTGAAAAACAGCACAGTTCCATTTTAGCATAATTAAATTCTTCTTAAGTATATAGACAGCTTGGCAGACACTTTTGATCCCAAACCCTCCTGGGTGACAGCACATTGGTCTGTGTCCCTATTCGTGACTCTGTGCAGGTGTCCTCGAGTCCTTCCCAGCGTGGGGGTGCTAAGCCCGCGGGGGAGGTTTCTGAGGCCGGCCAGAAGCGGCAGCTTCTGCGGCCGGAGAGGGACGCCCTGTGTGCCCCAGACACCTGGGTAAATGTGGGCGAGCATGCAGTGCGTGTGACCTGACAGCCTGCACGGCAGAGAACACCCCCCACCCTGCCCCGCCACCCCCAGCGGGCAGGGTCTGGACGGCCCGGGTCACCTTCCGTGGTGGAGAAGACCCGCCAAGCTGGCAGAAGACACAGTGACGGAGACGTGGCAGAACACCCGTCAGACCGAGTGACGCAACCCAAGTGCTGACTAAACGGACAACCTCGTTTTAAGGGGGAAACATGAAAGACTCTCTGCACGTTCCGCCGTGAAGTACCAGGAGGGCATCGCTGGAGAAAGGCGTCCAGGCTCTGGGCTTTCCTCTGGGGGCGCACCTGCCTCCCAGACCACACACACGCTTCTTTTCTTTTCACATTCCACGCGGCCCACCCTGGCGCAGGAACAGGCCAAAACCTGTGCCGAGGCCGGAGATGACCAGAACACCCAGCCTTCAGGTACAAGGCGAATCGATCCCAATAGGTCGGGCCCACCGAGCCCGAGTGGCGCAGCCTCCCCAGGGCCTGTGTGGCCAGTGATGGCCCCTGAAGGGCACTTGTCGTTCACGATGGCCGTGGCCAACCCTGACCAGCTCTACGTCCCCTGCCTCCCTGCCTAGCGGTCCTGGGCCACGAGAAGACGGCAGCAGGTATCTGGGCTCACGCCCTTTGAGTCCAGCAGCTTGTTCAGCAGCGGGGCTTCTCTAGACAATGTCTGGAGTCAGCCCCACGGCTGAACACGAGATGAGGGTGTGTGAACAGGGGTTCAAGACCACCTGGACCCCATACTCAGCCAGCCAGCATCCTCTTTAAGACCCCGAAGGAAAATTAGTCTGGGGACACAGGGCCTGCTTTTTTGCCTGTGTGAATAGGTCCTTGGGTCAAACCCTGCCGTGGAGCCCAAGAGCCAGGCCACAGTCAGGGAGACCTTCGGGTCCTGAGCCAGGCCCAGGAGCTGCCGACTCCCCTGAGGCTTCCTCGGATGTGCAACTGGGTCGAGACATGCTGAAGGAAGAGAGGGAGAGGGAGGGAGGGAGCCAGAGGGGAAGGGTAAAGGGGGGGGATGAAGATGGGGGGGAGGAGAGAGGGGTGGGCAGAGCGGGCTGACTTGGGCCTTGCCTTACTGCTTTAGGTTCTTGGGATGAAAAATACCTCTAGAGAGGTCTCTACATGTGGGGCCCACACCTCAGCTCTCCTCCTCATACGAGAACCTCTCCTCACAGCACAGTACCCTGAGAAAACGCTCTCTGCCCTTGACTCTAACTCCTCCCTAGGGAGTGAAAGAAGGGGTCCTGGATGGCACACCCATGTCTGCAGTGGAACAGCTTTCCCGTCACCCCACCCCCACTCTCTGTTTGCTTGCTGCACAGGTCCGGGGGGCTACACCTGTGGCAGGAGCAGGGAGGGACCAGCTTACGTGGTACAGACTGGCCCGCATCATCTGGAACTGATCGATCAGCTTCTTATGCAGAGGGCGCATTTCCGGGTGCACGAACTTCTCATGAACTGCCAGCCCGACTCCAAGGACATGGACCTATGAGGGGACAGACATGCCACTCTGTCAGCTAGGGGGAAGTCCTCAAGAACAGCGGCCATCCTGTGGTGCCCAGCCTTCCGCCCGGGCCCTGGCTTCCAAGCCCGGCAAAACACACCTGCTCCTGCATGAGCTCCTTGAGCTGCGCGATCTTCTCAGCATCTGCGGGGTGCTTGGTGATGTAATCCTTATCAAAGAAGGCCTGGGGAAGGGAAGGCCGGGTCAGGAGGGCCCTTCCCAGGGCTACTACTTAGATGGGGCCCCAGGAGCCTGTGTCGAAGGTGCCACCTGAAAGGCCGCTGGGCTGCCTCCTCACAGGTACACATGACAATGCACCTCCCGCCAATGAGCCACCTACAGTCACAGGTGTGTTTTTTGTGTCTAAGAAGGGCTGATGGTGGCCAAGGCATCTAAGCCTGGACACTAGTCCCAGTCCTTCCCGGAGCCCAGATGGCCTGGGTGGGGCGGGCAGGGCCGGTGGCCAGGGAGTAGGGAGGGTCTCAGCCAGCCTGTCATTCACTTCTTGTGAAGGACTGGGCTCCAGGGCTCCTCTTGGAGGCCTCCTAACATCCCTCCATGATCGGACGGGCTATCCACCTGGCAGAATCTAGAATGGAAAGAAATTCGCACCCCCGACCCCTACCCACGCAGAGCTGGGCCGCAGAACCAGGGAGTGGGAGCTTAAAGCCACTCCCAGGGCATCCTGCGGTGGCTGCGGCAGGGCTGGGGCGGGCGGGCAGGGTGGGCTGGAGCCAAAGGAAGAGCAGCCTGAGGTCACCGTCGCTGCAGGCTGCCCCATGGGCGGCTCACCTCCTGGTAGCGCGCGATGCCGCCGTTGACGGCCGCGTCGATGACGCCGTTCAGGCACATGCTGAGCAGGCTGACGTTGCCGTGCGCCTGCTTGTGCTGATACTGGCCGATCAGGGCCCGCAGCTCCTGGTTCTTATTCTCCACCACCTGGATGGCATTCTCCAGGGGACTCACCTCCACCTAGGGCACACAGCACCTGGTGTCATCGCAGGTACAATGACGACCCCTCCGCTCATCACAGGGACCTAAAACTTGCGATGCTGCTTCCCTGCTCTTGCCCCGCGGACTTGACCCCTGGGGCCCTTTCCGGCTTCCTCAGCTGGTTCGTAACCGGGACATGCAGCCCTGTTCGGAGTCAGAGCGTTCCGGCTTCCTGACCTGGTTCCCTCATCTGTAAACTGGGGGGCTGAAAATACGTGCAGCCTGAGGGTGCTGTGAGGATTGAGAGAGAGAAGATGCACGGAGCCCCCGGCACGGGACTGGCGGCGGGAGCCTGGACTAGGCAGGCGGCCAGAGCTCACCCTAGAGGAAGGTCCCCAAAGCCAGGGCCGAGGGAGCGGAGCGGTTGTGACTACCCACCCCTGCTGAAACATCGCTCACCAGTTCCCGCCTCTCCACCTCGAACCACCGAGAGATGCCAGGCAAGCTGTGGGTCAGGGTCAGCGTGGTCCGCTCAATCCACAGGCTCTGCAGGGAGGTAAGGACAGGCCGTCAGGCAATTTCTGCCACACCCCACCTGCTTGAAGGATGAGACAGGGATGATTTCCCAAGAAAGTGGGGCTCGCCGTGGCTTCGCTATGAGCGCTGCCCCGGCTTTCCTAGGTTTGTTCACCTTGAATTCATTCTCTTTGTCCTTGGGGCCTTTGTGAAAAGGCCTGTCGTACCGGAACTTCCTCACATTGTTGACCCGGTAGAAGCTCTTGACACGGTCCGGGACCCGGTCCATCTGCAGGACGTCCACGTAATCGGGAATGGGCGTCACCGCGTAGATCTGCAGATCTGGGTGGGAAGTGAAGGGGCATCCGGACTTGCCAAAGAGAGGAAGCTGAGTGGCTGACCATGCCATCCTCCTAGGGAGAGGAGAGCGCCGGAGCCCCGTTCCCTCGGGTGGCGGTGGCAGCACCTTGGGGGTGGACCAGGCTCTGGCACGGCCAGACCTCCCCACCCGCAGCCCTTCCCTGGGCTCTTGGCCGAGCTGGGATGGCAACAGCCAAGTGTCCCCAGTACCTTTGAGTCAGAAAGGGAAAGGGGACGGGGAATACAGGTGCCCCCCTCCCAACAGGAGGGAGAAAATGGGCAAGGCATGGGCCTGCCCATTGTAGGTAAACTATATTTACTGTAAAACAACTTTTAACAAAATGGCCTTTTGGGTCTTTGTGGAAGAATGACACACGGGAGCCCACGTGCCCTCTCGTCTCTGGAACAAGCTTGCACGGCCATGCGCCGGCCACGTGGTCTCCAAGGAAGCTGTGTGGGGTTGGGGGCAGGCCGGTGTTTGCACTCAGACAGCCACGTGCCGCCAAGGCCACGGCAGGTCCCTCTCCTTCCCCTCTCCCCGCCACGTCCTGGAACCTCGGTCCTCCTGACAAACAGCAGGGGTAGCAGCAGAGGCACGTGGGCGAGCACGGGGCTGCTGGCGTCCCCATGGCAAGGCCCGGTGGGACCCCACGTCACCCTGAGCGGTGACTGCTCCTGGTGGCCAGGAAGGCCCCTCACGGGACAGGGCGGGGACATGTAGCGGCCAGCCTGAGGGATAAAGGTCCTTCTGAAGGCCAGCTGCCTCGCCCCTGGCCCAAGACTGAGGGCATGCCAGGGCCTCCTCTGTGAGGCACGTGTGACCTGCTGAGGGTGGGTTTTAGTGATGAGGACACGCTTTGGTTTAGGACTTCTGGGCGACCTAGCGTACAAGGCCAATATCAGCAGAGACACAGCTGACCGGATGGGCCTCACCTCCCTGGGCCCCAGCCTTCTTCCCCCACAAGTGTCGAAAGATACACTGGGCCTCGCACTGCAGGATGGCGTCGTCGGGCTGGTTGGGGTGCTGCATGGCGACGGCCTGCGGGAACTCGCTGAGCATCCTCTGCTGGAAGGCCTCCAGCCTCTCGTAGTCATGGCCACGGCACACGTATTCTTTGTTCTGTCGCGAACAGAAGAGCACACTCTAGGCCTTGCCTGCAGCCCTACCTCCGTGTGGTGTCAGTGGTGACTCGTGTCACAAACACGTCCTGGGAGCTCCGAGGCAGGCACAGGGACCGGCACTCAGTCCCCGTCCTAAGGGAGGTGGTGGTCAGTCGGGAAGAGATAGGGAAGAAGGAAGAAGTGTGCTGGGCCGTGGCAGTGGGGACCAGGGCACAGGCTGCAGGGCGCCGGCAGGGAGGGCGCCTTACCCGGACGGAAAGAGCCAGGCCAGAGAGAGGCGTCCTGGAAGGTCCACCTGGGTTCCCTGGGCAGAGAGGAGGGGGAGGGCAACCTAAGCGGGTAGAGTGATGACCAGGGTGACGACAGGCAAGACAGGAAAAGGCGCAGCTGGAGAGAAGGCGCACAGGGAGACTGGAGGGAGGGAGGCCGCAGAGGCCTGCGGGTGCGCGCCGCGCCGCTGCCCACGTCTGAACTTTCAGAGTCAGCGCGGCCCAGGGGCCGGCAGTGCTCACGGCAGCGATGCCTTAGCAGACGTGTCGGCAGGACACATGGCATCATTCTAACACGCACTTCTGAGCCTCGTGTCACATCACTTCTGGTTTGGGTTAGGTCTCATTTTTTTCCCCTTTGTGGACTGAAGTCGTGACAAGGCACCCTCAACCCTGCTGCTCGGTCCGCCCCAAAGCTGGTCAAGAGTGAGTGGCTGGGGGAGGTTCCTTTGAAGCCCTCTGGTGACGTCTGTCAGCTTGCCCAGCTGCCTCGCCAGGTCCACTTTGACAAAGTGGTGTCAGGCACTGGTAGCCCCTGCTGGCGTTCAGAGGCAGAGAAAGAGGTCTACAGGGCCTGCCATATGCTTCCTGGTACAGGGATGACCACAGGCCAGGCCCTGGAGGACCGCACCCTTTTGGGACAGGATTTGTAGCCCCCTGTTACTTTCCTTTTATTATGGGAGAATTCAGCTAAGGCTGGGCCACATGTCTGGACAGATCAGAAGGCAAGGGCAACCCCAGAAGAGAAGTCAAGGTCAGAAGGAGCAGGCTGGCCTCTTAAGTGGAGCAGACCAGTAGTCAAAGGACAGAGACATTTCTAAGTCCCTTGCTTGACATACTGAACTGACAAAGAAGGTAATTATGAAGAAGTGGTCTTTTCACATCCACTCACAAATGTCCGACCCTTACCAGTGTGTATTCATGGGTCAGATGAAGAGAAACAGAAATTCCCCTAAGAAGGGAGGGCTAGATGTTTTCCTGACTCTGCGCACATCAGTAGATAGATAATCACATTTGTGAAGCGAGGTAGGCAGATGGTCTAGAGAAACCGAGCTGACAGAGCTAAAGTAACCGATGGCCTGTGTGTTCAGGGGAGGTGAGGGAGCAGCCTAGTCTTCTGGGGAAGCCCTGGCAGAAGGCAGGCACCCGGTGTTGACCTTGAGGCTGGTTGTTGGTTTCAGGTTTGCTCAGACGGGAGCCCCAGCATCCCCACGCAAGACAGATCTGGCTGCCACTGCTTTAGACTCTGTCCTGCCATCTACAAGGCAAACAGCTACCTCCTCTGGGACTTCTTCCATTTGCCATAGATGAAGTGAGCAGCGGAGAGAAGGGAAGGTGACATGCGGCTGGGCCGGGCTGATCTGTATGCATGAAACACGGTTCCTAGGGAATACTCCTTGTGGGGAGACGGGGACAAACTGACAGGTGACATTTCCCAACAGCCCTTGTTATTCTCCTCCCTTACGGGCACCCTTGAAACCACGTCTGAACATTCAGACGGTCACTGCAAGCATCACTGGGGTGGCTCGCATGCAGGTTCTACGCCAAGTCCCTGAGATGCGCCCTGTGGCATACGCGTGAGGGATGGGAGCTGGGTCAAACCATGATGACTTCCTGTTTGGCAGGGATAGACATGGGGACATCAGGGCCTAATTTTGTATCATGCATCTAAAATAATGGTGTTTTGAAGTAAAATCTGGGTTATGATATACAAACTGTGGGAGTAAAAAAAGAGAATAAAATGACAACAAAGCATGATTTGCAAAGATAAAATGAGAAAGAAATAAGTACAGGGCCCAGAATCATTTGTTTGTCAAAGGACTTAACAGAGATGGTTTTGGTTTCTAAGTCCTGCGCAAGCCCTTCTTCTGCTCACTCCACCTCCACTGCTGCGAACGGTCTGTGCTGATGGGGCAGCAAATACGCCACTTGCAAAATGCCTGGGTCGGATGGTCCCCAGGGAGTGAAGGAGGCTTAAGGAACGACGTCTCTGCTGCCTCGCCCTCCGCTGCCAGACCGCTGGGACAAAATCGCAGCTTTCCCGGGGCTCACGATCAGACAGAGTGTGCTCGCTGTCCCTGTCCCTGTCCCTGTTCCTACAGAAGTCATTTTCCTTTTAGCCTGGAATGATGACTGGCCAGGAAATGTGCGAGCCGACCAGCCTCACATCCGAAACGTGGTTAGCCTGGACTCTGTTGCTGGCAGACTGGCTTTGTTAAAGGCGCATTAAGCACAGGTGACCTCTGATGGGATACCAAGCTTCTTACTGCTCACTGGCAGACCCTGGTTGTTGCCTGCAGGAACCTGGTTGATTTGCTGGGAAAACCACCCTTGCGTAGCTACAGAACAACAGTACAGTGGAGTAAAACAGTCTCAGGTAAAACCCAACGCCTTTTGTTGACTGGTCAGTCCTTCAAAAGGAAGTATTCAGTAGACGAGGGAAAAAGGTTCAAAAGAAAAACAAGCGGACAGGCGATCAACAAATTCTGTGTAAAGCATGATCTAAGTTGTCGTGACCGCCTCACGGACTCACCCGGAGGAAGAAGGGAAACTTCCGGCCGTAGAAGCCGACCCGGAAGAACTCGGGCTCCAGGCGCTGCTGCTCCATGATGTTGTCGTAGTAGCTGGCTTCCATTTTCTGTGAACGAGAGAGGCAGGGGCCTTCAGGCGGGCTTGGCCGCTAGTGGCGTCCAAAGCAAGTCCTCCCGGGCCTGAGAACACATTGTCTTTTGGAAAGAGGACACAGCGACTCAGTCTAGTCAAGAGAGCTGCATGAGGGAGGAAGCCCCCCTCCTCCGCCATCATCTGACGGTGGCGGGTGGCGTGGACAGCCTGCCCCTGCAGCCCAGACAGGCTGCTCTGTGTGGCTTCCCAGTGGGTGGCCTTCGCGGAGACCCAGGCTCCCTGCACGTTCAGATCACACGTTTAATACGTGTGTTTAACAAATTTTATTCCCTGGGAATTTTCAGGTTTCACTGATATCAATACACCGACCGAGCCTGGGCTAGTGTTGCTTACAGGCAGCCCCGCTTTGCCACCGGTCCAGCTGTACTGCTCATATTGCTTGTGTTCATCTCTCATTTGACTAAAGCTGCTAGCGGTCGGCGCGGAAGGCTCCACTGCCAGCATCACCGGTACTGGTTCCAATTTAGGAGATTTTAAACTTTAAAGGTTGAACTAATATCCACAATGTCTGGCATTTTCAAGGGTCGGTAAGAATTTTAGTCTGGGCTGACCTGGCTTCACATTCAGAAAAATGCACTGAACGCCGACTGGAAAGAGAGCTCTAATGCACTCAGTCCAGCCAGCCTGCCAGGGGTCGAAGCCTTCCAAGTCCAGTCGGGAAGCCACGCTGAGGGCCGTGTCCATTACACAGGCCCCAATCCTGTGTTCCCCGGCCCCTGACTGGGCTAGCCGCGCTGCCAAGGGTGCAGGCGGGGGAGCCGAGACTGCTGGCCTCTCTTTGCCAATGAACCCGGCACCTGTTAGGACTCAAAACCATGCGCCACACCTTACAAAGTTTCTGATGAAGCACCCTGGACAAAATCCTCTCAGGAAGAGCTTCTTTGTGATGTTAGGTGGCCGCCTCCTCCTTGAAACCCCGCCCGATCCTGCATTTGCTGCTTCTCTCTCCCCTCCTGCCCCTGGGTACCGGTGGCCCTTGGGGTCTGGATCGTACAGTTGTTGGTTAGGTGTGTTTTGGTTCCCTGGCCAAACTGCGAGGGTCTGGAGGGCAAACACCTCGGCCTCCGCGCCTCTTGTAATGCCCACAGCGCTGGAGCCAGGGCTGGGCCTGCAGGGAAGGCTCACTTGGAAACTGCCGCCGGGAGAGGCCCGGCGCTGGTGGGGCAGGAAGAGGGAGGCTCACCCGGATCCAGCTGAGGCTCTGGTAATCGTAGAGGCTCTCGTACTGACACGCCAGCTCCCTGCACAGTGGGATCCCAAACTCCCAGCTCTGCGGCAGAAATAGGAACAAGGTTTCAGTGCCTCGGGCATCTTGGGTCAGCCCGAGCCCACACCTCACACATCTGAGGGTGCAACCAGAGGCCTCCTGCAACCTGCAGGTCACAAAGAACATATGCTCAAAGCCAATGTGCAGGGAACACGCAGCGCTTCGGCATTCTAGCACAGCCTTCAGGTTTCTACCGAGCGGTCTCCGCCTTCCAGAGGCCCCCGCCCCCCACCACTGCCTTGTCACAGACAGGCACCTCCCACCCATCCTGTTTCACTACTCTGAAGCTATCTTACTTAAAAGCGAGATTTACATTTTTGTTGTATTAACCTGCATGAGGTCAGGGACCCTGTTTATTGACTTCATCTCCAGAATCTAGAACTGTGTCAGGCATGAGCAGGCACTCAATAAAGATTTATTTAATGAGTTAATAAAAGAAACAGTCACTTTTAAATTAAGATCATTTAAACTTGGAAACAGAAACCAATAGGAAGTGGCCGCCTGAGGACTTGGCGGTAGGCCTGACAATTTCCTTTATACAAAGACTCGGTTTTACAGCAGGCTTCAGAGGGCCCTCGCCTCCTCAGGCCCCGGGCTGTTTCTGTAGTGTGGCTCCTGTCACCGTGACAGACAGCAGTCTAACAGGTGCCTGAGGAAGGCTGAAGCGACCTTCTCTAAGGGGCGTACTGTCCATTTTTTTCTCTTCACTATAGAGCTTTCTCTCTTGGCTAGATTGGGAATGATTGGTTTCTTGATATTTTAGCTAGGTTCTTCTCCCTAACTTCTAAATACTAATTAAGATTTTTATATTATGTGAAATTTTAAGCATAGACAAACAGAACAGAAGGATGAACTCCAGCCTTAACAATGACCTACTCGTGGCCAGTTGTGTATCATTCCTGCCCCATCCACTGACTCTTTCCCAGTTTTAAAAGCAAATCTCAGATATCATATAATTATGCACGTACATATTCCAATATAAATTTTTAACAATAAGTACTATATATTTTAAAAATACCATTTGAAAGAGCATCAGGGAGAAGGATAACAATACTTCATTTGGGACTGTGTTCCCCCCAAAAAAAGCATGCTATTTCTATCCTTTGAAGTGATTATTGTGCATATGGATTGAACCTGCAGGACCAATTAAAAAGGTTGAGACAAACCAAAGAGAATTTTAGTAGACCTTGGCTCCCTGCCCTAACGCAAGGCCTCTGCCCTTGGGGCCAGGAAGCCTTTTGCACCCCGATGCCACAGCTTTCGTGGGGCACACGTCTGTCCTCTCCCGACTCTAAGTGCTGCTTGGGCCGGTTTCATAAGGGCCCACAACAAGGTCTGCCCGGCAGGCGGTGGGCAGGCCTCTGAGTTGTGTGCGGACTTTTGTCCCGCCTACCAAGAGTGCCCTGTGGGGATGGCTCATGCAGGTGACAAGGGCCCCGTGTGGGCTGATGGCACACCGCCCGCCAGAGCGGCACCCAGGAAAGCAGGTCTTGTCCCCTACTGGGATGGGTGTTCATCGCCTTGTTGGTAGCTCTGCCCTAATTTGCAGCCCTGCTGCTCCATGCCCTCCCCTGCCCCCCATGAGCTTTGCAGGGAGCCAGGCCCAGGAGTGTGAAGACATTCTGCCAGCCTCAAGGGTTGTGCTAGACAACGAGTTGGCCTCGGGGTTTGGGGAGCTGCCTCCAGACAGAGAAGGGGGTGTGCTGCGGGCATCATGCACCGGTTTCCTTCCTTCTGGCAGGAGGCAGAGCAACTCTTACCAGTCTTGAAATCCAATCACTCCACCAACTCTGGCAGATGTGAACGTCCTTGTTAACACATCCAACAGGGATGGCACAAAAGTTGCACTGAGTTAGGGCTCACTCTCATCAAATGGGAAAAGAAGGCAAATCCTG
Organism: Eonycteris spelaea; assembly: GCA_003508835.1. Taxonomy (NCBI): domain Eukaryota; kingdom Metazoa; phylum Chordata; class Mammalia; order Chiroptera; family Pteropodidae; genus Eonycteris; species Eonycteris spelaea. The sequence continues at coordinate 3,768,542 of PUFA01000145.1, read as the reverse complement.
GGGCTCCGGACAGCAGTCTTTGTACTTCCGTTTACACACAACGTATTAGAGCAAAAGACTCTATTCCTTCAAAGGAGCATGCGCAATAGCCATCCTCAGGCTGGAGAGCCCAAGCCCAGCCCACGGAGAAGGCTGGTCCTCTGATGGTCTGTCGGCCAGATAAACAGGGGCCGGGGGCCTCTGTCCAGCTCCCCTTCCTGTCTGCTCCCTTTGCCCTGGATGAAGGACCAGCTCACATCTTTGCACCTCCCCTGCCTTCTTTCGACTCCTGCTCTGCCACACCTTTTGCCTTTGGGATGTCCCTCTCTCCTTATCTGGCCCAGGAGAGCTGGCCCTCTGTGGACCAGAGTCCGATTCGCCCTGGCGCAGCTTCCTGGGTTAACCACCGGAGGGAATGGCTCAGGGTGAGGCTGTGGCCATGAGGTGAACTTCTGTCTCGGTCCCTCCGGGAACTCAGAAAATAAGCATGGGCCCAAAGGTGACTGGGCGGGCCTAAGGCCGATGACAGAGAGGCTGGCAGTGTGTGAGAGAAGGGCCGGTGGGCCTGGCTGGCGAGGCAGGGCGTGCTGGCAGTACTGCGGGCCAGAACCCCTTCACCCGCCCCTCCCTGGAGCCTCTGCTTTTCCTGCCCTCCTTCTGCGGCCAAGAACCCCATGGGGGCACCTTCCCTGCAACAGCCAGGCTTGGCTTTTCTGGAGCTTTTTAAAAAAAACCCCAAATACTTTCAAGAAAAACTGATTAGCCCTCCCATTGGTTCCATCAAGGTATCAAGCAAGGCACAGAAACAGAGCTGATCTTCTGTCTGAGCCCAAAAGGATGAATGTGATGAACACCGTTTTGAGGATGACCTCAGGAGAAGGCTCACCGAGGCCTCTGTACTCAGCGCAGAACCTGCGCCCCCAGCGAATCGCAGCAGAGACAGGCTGCTGGGAGCGGGCGCTCCCAGGGAAGGTGACCCGTGGAGCCTCCTCGTCCTTCTCCCCTTCCTTCCACCCACAACGCTCAGGCAGGTTTTGCATATCAGTCCCTCCTTCGTACTAAGATTGAAACACACTTTTCTAAACACTTCTGCAGTGTGGGCTGAGGAGGGGCATTTGATGCTCACACGTCCCACCGGGAGGTCAGGTTAGATAGAGGTTCCTCCCTGCTCTGCACTCTGCCCAGGGAAAGCAAAGAGAACGAATACACTAAGTGCGCTGGGGCCCGCTCACACCAGGCTCATGCCACCTCCTGCAAGCGGGGTGGGCTTGCTGGGCACGTGGGTAAGTAGAGGCACCAGTGGGCTGTGTGCCAGGACGAGAGGCTTCATATTGTGTTTGTGTGGGGCTCTAAGCGCAGCCCAGGACCCACAAGTGGGGGAGGCTTTGGGCGGCACCGCAGATCAGTCAGGAGCCTCTGGCCGAGGCCCGAGCGGAGCCTCCTTTCTGGGTGAAGCCGCGGCTCCTGCGGTTCGGCAAGGTCCCTGCTGACTGCTGCACTCCCTGCTTGGTGAACGTCTCTGATAATCGCAGAAGTCGCCTACGTTATGTAAAACCGACAAATGTCTTCTGACTTACGAGCAAAAGTCGTTAATGTTTAAATCACTATTATGATGAAAAAACTCATTTTGAAAAACCAATGTCCATTCAAGTTAGGAGCTCAGCCACTACAGTTTCCTGAATGATCCTATTTTAGTTTTTAAAACTAAGCTGAGTAATGAAGGGACAGCTTCATCCATTACAGATGCCAGCCTTCCCAGTGTGTGGCCGGAGGGCCCAGGAGCACTCCCAGAGCCGGGAGTGGATGGCCGGGCAGGCCCCAGAGGCCTGACGCGCTGCTGACCATGCCTGCCTGTCCCACGGCTGCGAGTCTGCTGGAGGGTAAGCCCCGTGAGAGGAGCCTGAGCTGGGCTGTGAGGAGGAGCTGGGGACAAGAACATGCCCCGGCAGCAGGCGGTACTGCACCCCCTGGCTGGGATTCCACACCATTCATTTGGCAGCTCATTTCAGAAGGCGAGCTGGGAAGCCACAGCAGTGAAGTGAGTGCAGTGAGCTGAACGGGGGCCCGGGAGCCCTGCTGTGATAGCGTGAGCACTCGTAGCTGTGAAAAGCTGCCATGTGGGGCTCTCTCTCACGCCCCCGATCTGGAACTGGCCTCCGAGCCACAGAATTCAGCTGGGTTTTATTTTTCTTCAGGGAAAAACATGCTGCCTCCAAATCTGATGCGCACACATGGGCGTCCACCCGCTCACCACCCCGCACACCGCCCTCCGCAGTGCTGCCACCCCGACGCCGTCGAGAAGCTGCGCGTCACGCGGAAGCAGGGGCCCGAGGGCTTGCCCGGCAGCCGTACCTTGCCTTTGTTGAAGTAGTGGATGACCTTGCGACACAGCCCCTCTTTCCGCTGCCACTCAGGCTGAGACGGGTAGTGGAGGAATTCCCGCAGGGGCCGCTCCTCCCACTGCAGCAGCTCACAGTAGAGCAGCAGAGTGAACGCGGCCTCTGTGGGGACAGGCGATGTAGAGGGCCAGGGGCTGGGCTGAGCGTCATGCACGTGCTATGACGCTCATCCCTGGTCACGGACACTGGATCCCAAAGGTGAGACAGAGGGGCGTCCCAGCCAGCCAGGATCCCTTCACCACGGCAGGAAGGAGCAAAGGCCCTGGCAGACACCTCCCTCCACAGCCTGGTCTCACCTGTTCTGAGCTCCAGATAAAGTATGGCCCGGCTACCTGAGTCTGTGCACAGGCTGCCTTGCTTTGGGAGACGTGGACATGTCGGAAAGAACTCTTGGGTCCCTTTTTGCTCAACTGACTAGAACTTTCTTTCCGAGCTTATGCCAACTGGCTCTTAGGGGTGAGCACTGGCCAAGATGAACTCTGCCCTCCCTAAGCCAGCGGCAACGTCTCTAGCTCCATTTTCTGATCTTGGCATGGCCCAGAGGTGCTTTCTCACCTCTGCCGGTTCTGAAAGACTAGAGGGAGACGTGTGAATGGGGGCACGTTTGTGACGGGCCTGGAAGCTCTGTTCCTGGGGGAACCTGCAGCTGATGCTGGACCTGGGGCCCAGGCCCAGCCACGGTTTGCCCTCTGTGTGGAACAGCAGCGGCTAAGCCCGTGGTTCCCCAAACCCCCAGGAATGCGTCACACTGAATTACAGGCGCTGCTCAGGGCCTTGCTACACCATCTGCTCGTCCCTGTTCTATTTGCTCCTTTCTGCGGCGTCTCCTACTGCTGTGCTACTGGCGCGAACTTCTGTCTGGGTTTAAGGCCTGACTCAAGTCTGTCCCCACGATGACGAAGAACCGCGTTTCTGATTGTTCTGTGACCCACTTCCAATGTCAGCCAAGCCCACCTGTCTGCAGAGATGCTCCAGGCCCCTGCTCACCCCCGCCTCCCTGCCTGTCCTCTGGTCCCGGGGCCCTCCTGCTCTGAGATGTACACGCCTCCTTGCTGGATCTGGGAAGACCTTCATCTCCTGGGGACAAGCCCCTGAGGCACTCAAGACCTACCTTTAGAGCTTAGGAAACAACATATTCTTTCCAGATGTCATTCCTGAGGTCCCTAGAGACAGGCCGGCACCCCTCTAGTCCAAACCCCTGACCCAGCCTCTCAGTCATGACCCTGTCCTCCAAGAGTTTAGTAAATGCTGCATTGCCACACAGAGTTCACCAAAGTCTACCACTTCGCTACCTCGCAGGGAGTCGTGGGTGGATGGGGAGGCAAAGAATGGCAGATTCAGCCCAGTCGTCAGATTTAATTCTTGCCAAGCTGTGCTGTCGGAAAAGGAGGCATCTGTGCCAAACACTCTCTAACATCTAGAGATAAGGAAAAAGGCTTCTGCTTTCTATAATCCATTTAATTCTAGTAATGTGTGTGGATAAGAATAGCCTAAATTTCCTGGTCTACCACATAAATTTAAGTTGTGCAGCCCAAGGGCTAAGATGTAGTGGTTGGTCGCCACTGTGAGAAGGGACTATGTGGGGGGAACTATGGTACCAGGTGATCAGACAGGACGCACATGCGCACACATACCTCCCGACAGAGTGGTGCACGATAAACGGCATGTAACTGGCACACTGAAATGCTTTTAAATTTGTTCTACTAGTAAAGGCCTCAGCACTGGATTAAATCGTGCGTGTACGACGGAAGGGCCGGCCGGAAAGTAGATGATGGCTCCCTACTCGCTGTGGAGAGCTCGCTGTGGGCTGCGGGGTAGCCGCAGGGGAAGAGCCCAGACTGCATGGCAGGTGGGCCGGAGCATGCTAGATGTCCCGGGTAGACAGATGTGCCCGTGCTATGGCCCCTCAGTTCCAGCTGCACAGACCCTAGGAAAGGCTGCTGATGGGCAACGGCGAGCTCAGGGTGCTCTGAACCTGGCACACTAGAATGTGGACGTCACCCTGGAGGGCTCAGAGCGGGTAAATAGGAGGCAGGGAGAAAGGCACAGCCCCAGGCAGCCGAGGGCATGGCACAAAGGTCCAAGTGGACATTCCGCCTGTGTTCCCGTGGCTACATGTTACCGAGGAGTTGAGGGAAAGGAGTGAGGGGAGGGGCGGCAAGGCCCCGACACCCTGCGCAGAGGTGGCAGACACCAGTCCAGGGCCCTTCTCTGCCCGGCCCTCCCTCTCCTACTCACCTGTGTAGTTTTCGGCCTGCAGATGCATGTCACAAAGCTTATGGATGTAGCGAATGTACATCTCTTCTTTGTTAATCTCCGATTTGTAAAAGTTCTGTAAGAAAGAAGGAAATACACATAAAGATGGGAGAGGCTGCCACCCACGAAGGCCATACCTGAGCTCCAGGCAGCTGGCTAGAGCCCCGGGTGTGCTGGACAGGAGAGGACAGCAGGCCAAGGAGGTGGCCAACACCAGAGAGAGAAAGGGCCAGCCCCAAGGCACAGCTGCCGGGGGCGAAGCCACTGGCAGGCCTGTAGGAGCCCTGAGAAGTGAGGAAGCAGAGGAGGGCCTGGGGAGTGGGGGTTGGGGCGGACTGGGAACTGGGGTGTCGGGCTGGTGGGGCCTGGCCAAGAGGCTAGGCTGGAGCTCCATCCAAAAGAGAAGCTCATTTCATGTCTTTCCCAAGAGGGGCTGTGACCGATGAGTACAGGGCTCCAAGGTGCCAGTAATGGGGATGACATTCTGACTCAAAGTCTCAGGCTTCCAGCCGCAGACTGTGGGAAGGCCAAGCCGACCGCCGGGCAGGACGGAAATGGTTCTCCTGGGCAGACAGGAGGACGAGCCTGTGCCTCTCACCATCAGGTTAACGGTGCAGCCGATCTTCTTATTCTCCGTCTCCTCTCCTTTCATGCAGTCCCTGGGAGGGAGAGCACAGATGAGTGTCCCCTGACTCAAAGGAGTGCTTCTGGGACAACACGCAGAACTGCTGTGGTACCGGGGCATCGGTGTGACCAAACCCCAGACTGGAATGCCCTCCACAGATGACAACTGTACTGTGAGCTCTTGGCCCACTCCGAGGGCTCAGAGATCTCTGTGCCACCGAGCCCCTGGCTTGGTGGTGGAGTGTGGAGCCCAGGTGCTACAGCAGGGTTCTAAGTGAGTGTGTCAGCAAAGTAGGAGGCTGAAACCTCAGGTTCCCAAAAGGGGAAGCACCGAGCTTTCCTTGAAGGTCAAGGTCTATTTTATAGGACGGACCTGAACAGAACCAAGATGCTCAACTCCAAGGACCCAGCTTCAGAACCCTGTGGCCACAGCCACCACAATGTGGTGGTCACATTCACCGCCTTGCTGGCCTCCCTATGGTCTCTTTCCTGTGTGCTGCTCTTTGGGGTCCCGTTGCCTGGATGCAGGGCCTTGGAGCTTCTTTCTGAGGTAGGGGTGGCCTCGGCCAGGGCTGAGCTGCATTCATGCCAACAGGGCTGGGTATAGGAGGGATCTAGGCTGGCCCATGACACCCGGAACATGGGAACACTGAAAATGATCCTCCCCAAGGGAGAGAGGGGACTGCTCAAAGCCAAGCTCCCCTGGGAAGGGGCAGAGGCCTGGCACATGGAGATGAAGGAGAATGAGAACCAGACCAGTGGATCCGGCAAGAAGCCTCTGTACACGGGGCCAACCGGAGTCCCACCTGCCTGCTGTGTCTCCATGTGTGACACCCCATCTGCTCTGGGGAAGACACAGCTCCTGGTGCAGGTGTGTGGCAGCAGCTCTGGGAAAAGGCCACTAAGAGAATTCATGGACCACCAGGGTCAGGGGGAGAGCATGTCTTGGCTTTGCTCCACTGACAGGCACAGGGCTCTGTGAAGGACTGCGAGTCGGGAGCCCCAGAGCAAGTCACTGAGCCTCTGGATGGTCACTGGACAGACTCAGTTATCCCTACAGTCTAGCTGCATCCCAACACCAAATGGATGTCTTCTTGAGGTGACTTCTTCAAAAGAAAAGAAGAGTGAAAAGCCACACCACTCTCGCGTTGTTCTGCAAAGCTGAGTCCGTCCTCTATGGCAGGCTGCTGTGAGAGTCGGCAGCTTTGTGGGCTTGGGACCAAGGCCCTGCTTTCTAGGTTTCCCTTGTCAGCACTTTCACCCCTTAAGGCATCTGGTTCTCTTGCAGCCAGACACGGGGATCCTGAAGATGCCATTCAGAACCTGCCCTTCAGAGCTAGCGAGGACAGGAGATGGCTATGACTTTTCAAGAGGAGTGAACCCGAGGACCAGATGGCCAGCTTGTTCCTAGCAACCCACAAAGCGGCCGAGGCATCTGCCTCTCCAACAAGTTGCTCCCATGGAGGGCAGTGAGACCTCACCTAGCTCCTCTGGCATTTAACGGTTTGCTTTTTCTAGAAAGTAGCTGAAACATTTACCAGGCATCACCTTCCGTCTGGCCATACCCGGAACTTCACGGCCAAATCAATTAAACAGAGAAGCGATGGCCTCGACATGGATGGCAGGGTGTCCCTACGCACCGGGGCCCAGCGCCGCCTCTCCGACCCCCGCAGTGGGCCCTTTCCTTTTGTGTGGCCACTCGATGAGAGGACACCTTCTAAAGCCTCCGACTTGGAAGCAGCCACTGCTCCCTCCTTCACTTTGGAGGCTGAGCAGGGAAGATTCCGCTGGAAGGGGCTTCTGAAGCACGTGGCTGCGGCGGTGGCGGTGGCTGCGCCTAGACCAGGTGGCCGGGCAGCCCTCAGTGACAGAGGAGGGGCCCGGGAAAGGTGGGCTCTCTCACCTCCAGTCGTCTCCTCCAGGTGGAGGTTCCACTTAGTGCCCCGAGGGCCTGGCAACCCTAGCTCTGTCCCTGTCTGTTGAAGGCACAAAGAAAACCCTGGGAAACACAGCTGCTACCAGCGCGCATTTCTGTGTCCGACACAACGTCAGGGATCCATGCGGAAGCCGAAGACGTGGATGGCAACGGCAGGAGGCGCGGCTGAGTGACTGAGGTTCCTGCAGCCTGAGACTGAGACGCACGCTATAGGTTCAGGGCACCCTGGAGTACCACCTGTTGATTATTTACATACTCAACGCATACAATTTTTACCTTGAACAATTATTCTCTTAGTAAGTTTTTGTTGAACTAAATCGCATTGGAGCAGCAGAGAAGTCCTTGGTTCCTGCATGGTCTTCTAGTAACTTTATCTGATCAACCAATACGTGCTGTGCACCTGCCAGGGGACCGGACCATCAAGACTCTACGTAGCAGACCAGGGAGAGAAGGACAAGGTCCCTGTCCTCAGGAAGCTGGCTCTCTTCTGTTGGGTGAGTCAGAAAGGTGACAAATGATCATCCAAGGTGACTCATCCTCTGAAAGAGGTGTGAGGAGGGAGCCAGCAAAGCTCTTGTCTGGAAAAGCCTGAAGGGAAGGATGTGAGTGGTGACAACATGGATGGGAGACAGGACATGGCTCTGGAGTCATATAGATCTGGGTTCAAATCCTGTCAATGGCACGTCCTGCCAATGGTGTTTCTTCATTGGTAAAAAAAGGGTCACCCTTCAGGGCTGCTTATGAGATTAGAGACAATGTGTGTAGAGCACAGGTATATTCTTAATAAACGGGAACCATCATAAGCATCATGGTGTTTCATTTATGCTAATAAGGAGCAACACTAGGACGCCGGGGTGCAGGGCATGGGTCTTGGGGTCCGGCAGGAGACATGGACAGAGAGGTGGGCAAAGGCCAGTTTATGAAGGGCCTTTGATGCCACGTGTAAGAGTCTGAACTTGGTGTTGTAGGTACCGTCACGGAGATAAGAAAGGGAGGAGAATAAAATTGGTTTCGGCCATGAGTTTGGGTTGCTTGTGCAAGGAAGGCAGAGAGCAGTGAGAACTAGGCCTGGAAGCCTGCAGAGTTGAGTTCTGCTCTTTCCGGGAGGCCACAGCGAAGCAGGCTGGCCTTCTGCGAATGCTGCAGCGAGGGAGAGGGCAGAGTCCGCCCATCCACCCTCCCGCCTCACGCAGGTGCAGGAGAGACTAGGCATAAGGTGTGGACAAAGAAGTCCCTTGTCCTAAAAGAGGCTCCGAAAAGGCCACCTGTGACCTCATAAGGCCCAGGAAAAATGGGCTGAAGCTCACACAAGCACGACTGTGCTATAGGAAGAGGGGATGCTGAAGATACGAGCACATTCCTCAGAATTCCAGCTTCAAGGGCAAGAGGTACCCTTGGTGGGGAGAGTACCCTGACCAGAGAAGAGGCTGGGGGCGTGAGACGATACCTGTAGTCGAGAAGGCGTTCCATGAGGCGGGTGACCGACGTCACGAAGGAAATGCCGGTCTCGCGCCAGGTTTCCTGTTCGACCTTCTCCAGCAGGCTGTGGGCGGAAGAGTGGGGGAAGCGAACACAACACAGACCTCGTGAGCCTTCCCTGGGCAAACGAGCGAGGTCCCGGAGGCCCTGGGGCCTGCGACGGATCTGGAGACGGCAGACTTACCACACTGCAGTCTCACCTGGGGTAGGGCCCAAACAGCTGGGTTCTACTCCACGCAGCAGAAAGCAAAGACAAGGCAATTACTGAACCGGCAGAACACATGCATAAATCTCCCAGCTTCCTGCACAAGCCCCTGAGAATGCCACAGACCCGGACCCAAGGGCGGGGTTCCAGAGCCCCGGCCCTTTATCTGTATACTGCGAGGTCCGCTCTGGAGCAGCAGCCACGGGGCAGCCCACTGGGGGGCTGGACCTGGCCTTGCCGACGTGGACTGCCTCCATCCCTGCTGAGGGCCATCCTTGGCAAATGTCCAAGCCAGTCTTTTCGTGGAAAACAAAAGAGAGATTCCCACCGGTCTTGAGGGCCCAGCATGAGGACACTGAGCAAATGCAGGAGCTACGCCCAGCCATTTCCTCTGTTGGGATGCTTCCATGTAAAGTGTGCCAGAGCCAAGAGCTAAATGCCTGGGCCCTCTTCTCACTCGCCAGCCCCACGCTCCTGGCCCCCAGGACAGCCTCTGGCTTCTCCAAGAGCCTGGCTTCTGAGATTCTCTGCCTTCCCACAGGTCTCTCCTGAATCCTTTCCACACTGCCCCTCGCTCCCTAACATCTTGAAAGTCACCTGTTGGCAGGCCCAGCTAGGGGCCCGCCACTGGGGACTCACGCCCACAGCCTGGCCACTGATCATGCTGCTGTGACAGTGATGATACCTGTCATCACCCGCACAGAGCACCCGGTTTGAACTAAGACTTCTGGGAAAGTGAGTGTTTCCCATGTGACGCGTGCTAGAGACTGAGACGGCAGGACCGTTGGTTGTCTCTGGGCTATGCTAGCGGTCACCAAACTGTGTCCCATGGAGCTCTGCTGTCCTGGGGGACAGGGCGAGCTAGTCTGTGAGCGAGCATGCACTAAGTGCTGGGCACGACACTTCCTTCTGGAGAGTTCCCACATCTTTCTGCAGATTAAAGGCTCGGAGAAATCCTACGACACAGAGGTCGGTTCAGCTTCGTTTAACTGAGTCTCCCAAACCCATTAGCCCACGTTCCTCACTTCTCCTCTTTCCAGCGAACCTACAGTCATCTTCCCCGAAACAAGAACTGGGAAATGCTGTTTCGTGTTATCTGTGGCTGGTCAGTTCTCAGACAGGATTTTTGAAGAGTTTATGAAACACTACTTGGTCAGGTAACTAGTGATCACAAGCTATTTTTGTCCTTCTTCCTTTGTAGTAAGGTCATCTGTCAGAGGCTTAGAAAGAGAGCTCTCTGCCTTAATTCCACAATTAGAAACGTCTTCAGCTAAAAAAGAAATACTAAAACATAGATTCATTTTCACAAATTATAATTATTTAAATTTCAAGTGAATTCACATCTGATTGTGTAATTCCTGAGGAACGCAGTGGGCATGGTCGGAGAAGACTCCCCACTCTTGACACCAGAGACCTGGGTCCTCCCCGCGAGCTGCTGCTTACTGGTCACGTAACGGGGTGTGCTGACACTTCCCTGAGCTGTTTCATCGCCTCCCTTCATCAGGACAATATGTGTCCTGTCTGCCTCACAGATGTGTTGTGAAGATTAAATAGAAAATGTCAAAACATTCTGAATACTGTAAAGTTCGAAGCAAATGTATAGTACTGGTACTGAGAAACACGTTACAGGTTTGATTTAACCTAGCCCTAAAACAAAGCAAGTCTCTAAGCTGGAGATGAGTGACATGCAGGGGACTCCAGCGCTGTCAAGATCTTAAGGTTTTGTGTTTTAGGAGGACGAAACACCCAACGGCGCTGTCTGCCTGGGAGGACCGTGGCCCCGCTGAGTCTCTCCGTTTCGACCGAGCCCTGCAAGGTGTCCTGGCCTCCGTGAACTCAAGACAGGAGCCACGACTGGTGGGCCTGGGACAACCCTTGACGTCATTCAGTACAACCGCCCTGTGCCGCAAACAGGGAAGCTGGCCTGGAGAGGGAGCGTGATGTGTTCAGGTCACAAAATCCATGTAGTATTTTTTAGGCTGACCGTAACCTTATAAAGCAGAGACTGAGTGCCCCGCTCCCAGCCCCCATTCCAGCACCGGGCCGTCTCTGCGTCTACGCGAGCTGTCTGCCCAACTGGATACAGTGCAACCGCAGAAGCCCAGAGTTACCACCTGTCTCTGTCACTTCCGTCAACTACGGCCGTCCCCGACAGCGTGCTGTCATGGTGCCACTTTTTTCTTGACAAAAGGTGGGCCCTGTGACCACCGGGAACAGCCGGGTCTCTCCTGATACCCACCCTCTGAAGCCAGCCCAGCAGGGCAGCACCCCTGCTTCACTGGCCCGCTTCACCCCCTCCCCCAGGGTGGGCGCCTGGGCCGAGGCAGCTTACAGCAGGCCGAAGAGCTCCCTGTAGCTCTCGTCGCCTTTCCCCTCTGACACCATGCTGTCCAGCTTGTCGATCAGCTCGGCCTCCACCTAGAGGGAAGCAGGGACTCGGTAAGCAGGTGCTGACCTCAGAGGAAGGACGGAGGTCCGGCCCTGCGGTAGGCAAGGATGGCGGGGAACTGCTTTCTATTTTGTCCTGGTGCCAAATAAATCCTACGGAAGGCAGGACCCAATGTACAGCATCGAGAAGCCACTCCAGCCCCGGCCAGGAAGACCTCCCACGCCAGAGGTTTAAAAAAGAAGTCACAACTCGCAAGCCTCAGGTGGTGTTTCCCCAGTGTAGGGGCAAAATGCAAGGATTCCCCAGAGACGAAAGTCCTCTGAATCCAAAAGAGGCCTTTACCAAGTATCTTTCTTTCTTACAAAATGTTCAGTCGAAAGAATTTGTATGTATAAAAATCCTTTGGTTAGAACTTCACTCTCTACTCAGCCGGTCCCACAGGAAGCTTGCTGAGGGGCTGGCTGGTCCTTCCTCTGGCCGACATCGGGCTGGGCTGATGGAGACGGGTTTCCTTCAGAGATTCTCCTTCAGGACAAAAACCTCCACTGTTTGTCACCACGGGACCTAAGGCCCTTGGGGCGCTGCCCCTGCCGCTGCCTTTTCACAGGCCCCTGCAGTGATGTCGGATTCCTACGCCGTGGGGACCGTGAGGACCGTGAGGACCGTGAGGACCGTGGGACCGTGGGGACCGTGGGGACCGTGGGCAGCAATGCTGCACTTGCTGCCACTACCCACCGACCTGCCAGGCACCCAGCAGCGCCGGCCACTTTTCTAATAGGTCTCATTAGGTTTCCTCTGAGGTGGGAAGTCGCTTGGAAGTGATGTGAGATACAGTCTTTTATATCCTTCATTCGCCTCGAACACGTGGTGCTGTGATATTATTTATATAGATTTCATATAAGCAGAAAAAATGGCATGTCTTCATTTAATAATGGACTATATAAAAGGAGCATTTTCTCACTCCACACAGAGCCAAAGAGGCCCAAGGCAACGAAGCAATAAAAGAATAATTAAATTAGGAAATTCATTGGAGGCCATTAAGGTTTCTGAAACCCTGGTCTGCCGCACGGCCACCGTCACACGTCTGCTTTGCCTGATGAGTCAGCTGCTTGAATAGACACGTCACTGGAAACAGAAAGTCTGAGACCAGGGGTCTTCGGGGATGGATGCCAACCGCTCTCAGCACAGAGAGGCAGAGCAGAGACATCAGCAGGGACCTGCCTGGGGTTAGGGGAAGTCACGTAGAGCTGGGCCTTGAAGGTGAAGTGTCTCATTCCCAGTTCAAAGCTTTTCCTGTCTCACTTGGTTAGTCAGTCAGCTGGCCACAAGCCTCCCAAGGGGAGCAGGGTCTGTTTAAAACAAGGGACTGCCCTTCGCACGTGCGGGCATAGGGAGACTGTGCTTCCCAAACAGGCAAAAGTGGGGAGGGGACCTGACAGTCCAGACATGAGTAGCAGCAGTTCCCTGGAGTTCTCATAATGGTCCCTGGGCCAGCAGCATCAGTCAGCAGAGATCTTTTAGAAATGTAAGTTCTCAGGCTCCCACTGGGCCAGAAGCTCAGCGGGGAGGCAGCCGTATGTTTTAACAAGCCCTCTAGGTGGTTCTGATGCCTATTTCAGTGTTAGAACTTCTGTATTAGGCAAAGAAGCTGGTGGTGGAAGGATATGGGGACATTATTTCATCACCCTCTGCAGTGCTGATAAAGGAAAAAGGAGAAATTGAGAAATCCAAAACAGAAGATCAATGTATGCAAAATCAGTGTCTCGAAGCCAAAGGAAGTGCTAAGTTCTTCAACTGTATCATGTTGTAATTGGGAATAATGACAATTTCAGGTTTGAGGAGTTACTTTTATTTAGAGAATTAATATCCTGAAGTGGCACCTCCTTATTAATTCATTCAACAAACACATTTCTTTTTACATATCCAGCTGCCTACTTCTGGACAAAATATTTACCTCTTGGCGCCCGAGTGTTCTCGTTTGTGAGATGGTAGTGGTGGTGAACACTCCTCGTCAGCGTCACTGTGCCCTACCTAGCTCTCGGGAAGTGCTCAATGAACGTTAGTTTTGACTTTCACCTCCATGAACCCACCATGTCTCAGGCACCACGCTGGGTTCTACGAAATAAAAGCACAGGAAATAGTCCTGGTTCCCAGCAGCTCATCACGTGGCGGGGAAGGCAGGACAACAGCTGCCACGGCTCGGCGTGGTCAGTGCTTGGATGGGACACACGGAGAAAGGGTGGCCTGGGGTCTGGGAAGTCAATGAACAGTTAAGAGTTTCAAGAAATAGTGTAAAAACTTAAGAAATGTTTCTGCTCTTTGATCCAACGATTATAGATGAGAAATTTACCTAAATAATTAAGAATGTATATGTTTTTTGCAATATTCAAAACAAAAATCTGGAAGGAGCCTAAGTTTTTAAAACAGGGACTAAACACGCGGGGTCCAGCCACGTGGCAGAGGACCATTAGCCTCAAACGGGCAGCGTGATGCGGAGGAGCGGTGACAGACATGAGGAAATAGTGATGACATGGTGCTATTTAAAAAAGGAGATACAAACTAATATGCTAGTTGTTCTAAAAAAGCAATAACACAATGATTCCATTTTTTAACTTAAGAAACCTCTGTGTATTAGGAAAAAATCTGAAAAGACATATCCTGACTTCCTCCCCTACGAGTTACTAATAAGAGTAGGATTATAGGTTAAGTTTTTCCATTATAGTTTATCTGTATTTTTAATTTTTCTACATTAAATGAGTATAGCTTTTATAGTTAGAAAAAGTATTTTTAGTAGGTGATAAGTAGGGGAGTAGTCAATAGAGCTAAGGCCATGGAAAGCACAGTTGGGATCAAGACCCAAAAAATCATTGGATTTCGGTGATTAGATGGTTATGGGTGACCTTCGAGAGAGCAGTTTCAACAAAAGTGGGTGCACCATACACGCTAGACAAAATAGGATGTTTCAGGTGCACCATACACGCTAGACAAAATAGGATGTTTCAGTGGAAAGAGCAGGCTACTCACTTAAAATATCTGATGGCAAAGGGAAGCAGCCAGGGTTTTCTAACCAGGGACAACAAAGTTTACACGACTTGCTGGACATCGATTATTCAGGACTGTCTTACTGGGGAATAAAACACGGCCCATCAGTTGAGTCTTGAGATATGAGACAAATGAGCTCCAACTTAGTCTTCCACGAAGCTAAGCTTCTTTCCTGTGTTAGTGATGCTGGAATGCAGCCCAGCCCCCTGTCTCACAGACTCAGCTGACCGAAGGTGCAGTAACTGCCATGTCACCCACTTCCTGGTAGCTGAGTTCTCTCAGCGGGCACAGGTACGACAACACAGCAAAGCAACAGGTTTTTTTTGTTTGTTTGAAGTTATTATTTCCCGAAGTACTGAAGTCCTCAGAGCTGCTCACTTCAAATATGGATTCCTATTTTAAATACTCTTTACCCATGATAAAGAGCACCTATAAAAACCTAGGGCCAGCATCATACTTAATTGTGAAACACTGAATGATGTCTCCTAAGATTAAGAAGGAGGCACTCAACACTTAAATTTAACTTCAGACTGGAGGTGCTAGCCAGTACAATGAGGCAGGAAAAAGAAATAAGGGGCATACGGATTAGAAAGGAGGAAATAAAACTGTCTCTATTTACAAGTGACAGGAAAATCCCAAGGAATCTACAAAAATGCTTCTAGAACTAATAAATGAGTTTAGCAAAGTGCAGGGAACAATGTTGATATACGAAAACAACAGTTTTTCTATATGCTGGCAACAAACAACTAGAAAACAAAATTTACAAGTCAGAATAACCTATAACACCCCAAAAGTAGGAAACACTTATATATAAATCTAACATGTATAAGATCTGCATGCTGGAACTATAAAACACTCATAAAAGAAATCAAAGAATACCTAAATAAATGGAGAGATAGACTGTCTTCACAGAGTATTAAGTATTATTAAGATATCAATTCTTCCCCATTTGATCTATAGATTACAATGCAATCCCAATCAAATTCCCAGCAGGAACTTTTGCAGATACTGATGTATTGATTCTGAAATTTAACAGGAAAAGAAATTGGAATAGATAATACAATGCTGGAAACAACAACAACAATAACATGAAGTTGGAGAATTGACACCATCTAATTTTGAGACAGTGCGGTACCGGTGAAAGATTAGACATGCAGATTAACAGAAAGACCAGAGTCCAGAAAGAGATCCACATCAATTGTTTTTGACAAAGAATTGTCTTTTCAACAAATGGTGCTGAGCAGCTATATGCAAAAAAGAGCCTTAACCCATACTTTACACCTTACACAAAGAGTACCTCAAAATAGATCATATATCTAAAAGTAAAAAAAAAAACTTCTAGAAGAAACATAGGAGAAAAAATTTTGTGGTCTTGGGTTGGCCATAGAGTTCTCAGATATAATCCTAAAAGCATGATTCACATAAGAAAAACACTGATAAAATGGACTGCACGAAAATGAAAAATTTTGTTCTGTGAAAGATATAGTTTAGTAAACGCAAAGGCGCACTAAACACT
This sequence comes from Eonycteris spelaea, assembly GCA_003508835.1. NCBI lineage: Eukaryota > Metazoa > Chordata > Mammalia > Chiroptera > Pteropodidae > Eonycteris > Eonycteris spelaea. The sequence continues at coordinate 3,752,717 of PUFA01000145.1, read as the reverse complement.
GTGAGAGAATACCTGTTAATCATATATTCAATAAAGGACCTATATCCAAAATATATAAAGAACTCTAAAAATTCAACAATAAGAAAAAAAACAATTAAAAATGAACACTAACTTCGAATAATCATTTCACCAAAGACGTTATAGAGATGGTAAATAAGCACATTAAAAGATGCTCAACACCATTAATCATTAAGCAAATGAAATTAAAACCACGAGGATATATAACCATACACTATCAGGATGGCTGAAGTCAACAGAGACCACATGAACATAGGTGAGTCTATGATCAACCAGAACTTCATGTACTGCTGCTGGGGCTTCAAAATGGTAGTCACTTTGGAAAACAATTCAGCAGCTTCTTATAAAGTTAAACATACATCTACCACGATACCCAACATTCCTATTCCTAGGTATTTACCCAAGAAAAATGAAAGTTTATATCCATACAAACACCTGCAAAGAAATGTTTTTTTAGCAGTTTTATTCATTGTCACTCAAACGTGGAAATAACCCAAATGCCTTTCAAGTGGTGAATGAATAAACTACTACTCAGCAATAGAACAACTGACTGATCGCTCAAAGGCATCGTGCTCCGTGAAAGCCAGTCTCAAAGGCCACAGTCTACCTGACTCCACTGCACAACACTCTGGACAGCACACCTATCATGACGGCCAACAGACCAACGGCTGCCGCAGGTTATCGGCAGGGGGAGCTTTTGACTACGAAGGGGCAGCCAGGTGGAATTTTCAGGAATGGACACAATATTGATTGTGGTAGTGGTTCCATGAAGGTATGTGTTTGCCAAAACTGACAGAACTGTAAATCACAAAGAGCGAATTTTTACTTTTTGTATATTTAAAAATAAATAAAAATTTACTCTGCTCCTCACTGTTACACTCACTCTAAGACCACTGGTTCATCCCAGAATCAGAGTTGGTAGGGAGCTTAGCGAGACACTGGCATTGTCCCCGAGTCACTACAGAAGTTCCCCCAGAGGCCTCCTGGGAGCTTCTGCTTGAGAGCTACCAGGAAGAGAAAGTGCCCATCTCCCAAAGCTGGCCAGCTCACAGTGGACAATTCTCGTCACTAACAAGTTATTTCTTTCATTAGCTAAAGTCTTCTTCCCTACCACTGACCCTTCTTGGTCCTAGTTCTATTCCTGGATACAGATGTACGGCCAGGGGCCATCGGCCTCACCTTAGAGGTGGCAGAAGAACTGCCCAGAGGAGAGCATGAAGTCACTCAGAAGCCGAGGGCTTCTAGCTCTGGACCGGCCCCTCTGTGCAGGAGTTCGTGAAATCCTGGCTCCCTGAGCCATGAGAAGTCATGTGGTCTGGCTATAGCCCTAGAAATGCCTGCACCATGCACCCTGGGGATCCTCCAGAAAGGGAGAACACCATGCTCCCAAGGGCCCTCTCCTGAATGAGCCAGGAGGCTGGAGTCTCAGTCATTTCCCCTTGATCAGAAAGCCCCTTTCACGTGATATTCAATCCTTTCCTCTGATCCTTTTCCGGCCTCTAACTTCATGAAGAAAATCCACAAATTAATTCTGGTCAGCGAATAAGGGAGAACCCTGGATAGGATTCCAAATGGCCAAGCTACAGTTTATTTCCACTGGAACCTTAGCCTGACCATCTGGGTCACCTTCCCGGCAGCAAGGGTTCATTCCAAAGAAGAATACCATGAACACTACCAGGGGGTATCTTACCTGTTTGAAGTTGCCATTTTTCCTCTGCTCCCAGTCCATCATGTCATGAAAGATGGGAATCATGATATTCCGCACTTCCGGCTGTGGGACCAGTGTCACACCCAGAAAAGGACCGATCATTCCGGGATGAAGTGGATCTTATGTTCACCTGAACGACAAAGCTCAACAGATGTTAGTTTATGCTTCCTCTGCTCCTTCCATGGAAACCTCCCAAGTGTGACCACAGTGAATGCTTAGATCTGCACTAGAAGCATCTGAGGACAGAGCAGGCTCTCCCCGGTGGCCTTCTGAGATACCCCTCTTGGCTTTGTAGCATTCATGGATAAAACTAGTCTGGCCCAGTTAAAACAAGTGTTCGACAGGCACAAATTGCTTTTCCAAAGAACTTCCTGGGAGGTTCCATGTACTACCTGAATGTCATGCTGAGATCAAGGAACAGAGTTCACTGCTCTAGGCAGAATAGGGTTTCTGAGTATCCTGTGACAGTGTCAGAGTGTGTTTAGATCAGTCAGTGAGCAAGGGAAGCCCACCCAACACTGCACACCCCGGGGTCCCCTCCAGCCAGAGGCATTTAGGTGGTGACGGTGCCATTGCACAGTCTCTGATCCAGCCATGAGAGGCCTGAAGGCCACGGCCTCTCCGCTGTCCTTGGCAGCGCCTTCGAGGCCCCCGAGTTGGCGGGAGGCTCTGCGCAGCCCTGCCCTATGCCTGCAGCCTGGCGGAGAGTGTGTGTCCCTCACCTCCTGGCCCCTCGTCTTTGCGCTGCATTTCTGATGGTAGAACGACATCTACTCAGACCAGCTCAGCTCACCCCTCAGCTTTCCTAATGAGGCCTGCCCATGGGAAGCGGTGATGTGGGTTGCTGGGGCAGGCACCCAGAAGCCACGGGTGGTCCTGAGGACCACGGGACAGAACTTTTCTCTTCCTTGCAATGGTGCAACATAGTGAAATGTCTGTTGGGGCTCTGCTTTAAGTCCTTCAGAGACTAAGGGGACAAACTGCGGGACTCTGTGTGACTGCTGTAGCCAAGGCAAATCAGTTCCCGAGGACCAGAAAATGGCATTTCCACCAGAAGCAATGAGGCAGAATTGGCTTTATCCAGCAAATCTGGCATCTTTTTTGTCTTCTTCCATTTTGAAAGACCATCGAAAGAGCAAAGTCAGCCCTGGGGCTGCTTCCACGTATTCCAGCCTCGGTGTTTGGTGCAGTTGCTGGTCCCTTGTGTTCCTGAGACTCTCAGAGTCAATTTCGGGGTTAGACTATATACCCCAATCCTGCCAGATGCAGGAAGAGTGCTGAAGCTGGGGGACCTGCTTGGGGAAATGCATCTCCCCCGTGGGTGGAAGGCACCTTGCCCACGGCCTCCAGGGTTAGTGACCGCGATGGCTCACGGAGGGCTGCAGGACTTTGTGACTGCCATTCCTAAGGCTCACTGAAAGCAGACTTCACTAGCAGGAGCAACGGCAGCTTCTCCAGTCCCGACAGGCTACTCAGAACCTATTGTGCCAAAAGATGACCACCTGGTCACCAGGGCGATCCAGGTATTCTACCCAAAACACAATTTCAGATCCAAAGCAGTGGTACTAGGGAAGCTATAAAGAGAAGTTGTCGGAAGAAAGGAAGCTAAAGTCACTCCGACTTAAGGACCACAATTCCTTGTCACATGCAACCTCCATGCAACTGGTATCAGAAATGCGATGTGCACGCCTGAATACCAGAGACCCCAGGAGCGTTTCGGTCTCTATTAAAATACACAGCTGCCCCTGCTCACGTGCTGAGGCTCTCCGGATCTATGCTCTGAGCCCGCAGCATCCACAGGAACACGGAGAGCAGAGAGAATCTTACAGGCGTGAGTTCTCGAACTGGGAAAGACTGCGGAAGCCCTCATCTCCTTTTTCTCCTTTTGACTTTGACTTCTCAGAAAAGGGGTTGTGAACATGTACTACTGGGTCTCAGCTCTCAGCTAACTCTCCCTGCCAATGGCTCTGTGCGACACCACCCATGTGAGGTGCTACGTTGAAGACATGTAAAGATTTCTTGGGTCTGAATTAACATTCCTAAAACCTGGGGGAAGTTATCAGTCTTGTCACTTTTTATTTGGCTACGCAATATGTGGAAGGCAGAAATAAGGAGAAAAGACCTACCTAAATTTTGCCACATGCTGAACAGTTCATAAGCCATCATCACACGCATGTCCCCATATCTGGAAACAGTAACACAGGAGCCAGTTAACAGTGGGAGAAGGTTCAGGAAGCTGGGGCTACAAACTCAGCGAGGCCAGTACTTCAGCAGTTTTGGGACGCTCTCCAAGGTACTAAGTCGTTTGGCCCTCGACTGTGCGCCCTCGTGTGGCTCCTGGGCAGATGCTCCAGGGAGAACCTTGTGGACACCCATTGAAACAAGCCCATCTGCGCATGTGGCAAGGAGGTGAAGAAGAGACATATGTCTTACTTATCTAGAATCTTCTTCCTCTTGGCTGAAGTGATGATTTCGAGCTGGAGGCTTGGCTGATTTATGAACAGAACTGCCAGGCTAAAATAAGAATTCCACACCTAGGGAGATGGGGAGAGGAAACACGTGACAGCCTGAATCCGTAACCTTGCAAGGAGAGATTCTAAATATATGCATGTAGCACAGAATTCATTTCACAACTTTAAGATTTTGCTTTTTTTCTCCTTTTTAAATATCTTTGCAAACAGGATTTTTTTTTTGAATTCTGGACTAGAAAGCATATGCATGGACGCCTGGCTCCCCACACCTCCCACAGTGGGGTTCCCAGGTGATACTCTAGTCACGATCAAGCTTGGAAGCTGTTTGATACTACGAACATATTAATAAATATGTCAGGCCCTATGCTGATACCCAGCCGAGTCCTCAAATTCCCCACCTGCAAAATGCTAAGCAAGATAAAATCATTGTTTTAAGTAAAACAAAAAACAAAAACAAAAACAAAAAAGAAAAACAGTGCACTTGGTTTTTGGCTTTCTAGGGTTATTATGAAGATAGTGATGCATCTCAAGAGCACCTACCTTAAAGTCGAAGTCTGTCTCTGTGAAATTCTTGTGCAGTGCAGAAGACAAGTACTGGACGGTCGTGACTATGATACTGCAGTAAGGGAACAAGGCGTTGGCAGAGTTAAAAACTCACAAGGACATCTGAGAGCTTAGCATCAACTGTCTATGGCCTGTGTGCGAACTTCCCGAGTACAATGTGCTCTCACGTAAGATGTGACTGTAAAGGAAAGACACGGAGGGTACGCGTCCCCAGGGACCAGTGCTGGAGAAACGCCCACTGCTGGCAGGACAGCACAGAGCACCGGCGGCTTCTAGCCCTGGCTCTGCCATGGTCTGGCTTTGCTCCTACTTTCTCTTGGCCTTAGTTTTCTGCCTATGAAAGGGGGCACGTGGAGTTTGATGGTTCTCTAAAGTTTCTTCCAGTAAAGAGTGATTTTACTATTTTGGGGACTTTTGGGTACTGAGCATATATCATGATCAACATAGAACTTGAGTATAATTTTATTATTTTACTTGATAATATGGGTTTACAGTTATTAAATGCCTACTTTTGTCATAAACTATTATTTTCACCTGTAAGTTATCTGACTCCAGCCTTTGGCTTAAAATATCACTCTCATTTTAGCCTGGGCACATATAAGGGGTGTTAGGAGGCTGGCTTGCTAGAACCAAGGACACAGGTCAGAGGAGAGAGGAAGTGAAATGCAGCGGGCAGCTGAAGGTTTGATTCCAGAGGACCTTGGCTGCGGGGCAAAGAAGCTGATATCTCAGAGTGACCCCTGGGGTCTTGCTGCAGAAGAGGGCAGAAACAGCACATTAGAGAGACTAGTTCACCAGCAGAGCCGGTGACAAATCTGAAAGATGAAAAGCCTTGGAAGAAGAGGCTGCTCCTTCGGGATGGGCATGGGAGCCTGAAATGCTCTGAGTAGAGCCAAGAGTTAGAAACAGGAGGGATTCCAATGGAAAATCCACTATTTGAGAAAATTTCTATGTTTTGTTTATAACCATTCTTCTGGTCTATATAAAATGTTTGCAATTTCAAAAAAAGAAAAACAGACCTCTATATGGTACACAGTGGAGAGACCATGCTGGTGCCTTGCTAACAGATCTGACATAAATGATCTCACGCTGCCCTGCACAATGCCATCGTAAATGGTAGATCGGGGGAGGAGGGGCGGGCTGGATAGTAGCGGCCAAGTGGCTTTCTCCTGAGTGCAGAGGGAGGAGGTGAGCCAGCACCTTACCCTTGCATCATTTATCTGGTTTGCCAAGTAGAAGCACAGTCTAGAAATGCGAAGGGGGCAGAGGTTTGGGGTCAGCCTCAGAGTGAGTTCCGTGGCTGCAGTCAGAAGTGGTCAGCGCCTCACAGCCAGGTGTCAGGTGGGTAATTAGCCCTAGCTGTGGGAGGCAGGCAGCGGCTGGCAGACAACAGCAAGTCAGGGGAGGGCTTGGGACACTGCCTGAAACTGGAGAGCCCCAGAGGCCGATGGGACACTGCACAGGCCTTCCTCCAGGAAGAACCCTTCGCTGGGTATTATATTTCACAGCTTTAATATTTCCTTTTCTGTCTTTACGTGACTTCATCTAAGAGCCAGGCACTTAGGCTCCATTTTTACACCATCTTTGGCTTTTTTTTCTCCTTGAACGTATGATAGATGGTCAAGTCCTGCTAATTGTGTCCCCAAACATTTCTGTCACATTTATCCTCTCCTTTCTGATCCCATGGCATGACCCCGATGCCTGTCTTGCTTTCCTCTTGCACGTGGTCTGAGAACAGCTCCGTGGGTGCTGGTGCGGGGCCCTGCCACACTTACTTGCTTGTGAGAAGTCTCATCACCATCCAGTCCCGAGGAAAGACACTCATTTTCATCAGGTTCCGGAACACACAGAAAATCTTCAGCAGGAATTCCTGACACAGGAGGAAAACCCGATGAGAGAGACCACCACCACCAGAGCCGCACACGCTTCTTCCACACGGGCCCCCTGACCTCTAGACCGGGAGGACGGGCGGGGCGTGTGTCAGATGCTGGTGCTGCTTTCTTTCGCCCAGAGGGCTGCACGAGTGCGTTCCAGGCACGCTCGCAGGCCAGCTGGGAGCAGACACAAGCTGGGTGGAACAGAGGCAGCCCTGCACTCACTCAGCCCAGTGCCTAAACCCCAAAGCGTAGGAAGGCTAGAATCCAAGGGACTGGTATTCAACTGAGTCTGTCGGTCTCATTTTTTGGGTAATGGCCCCTGAGCATTTGATTTTAAGAATCCGCTTTTTGGATTGTAAGAATACACTGACAGGACAAGCACTTTAGGAATGGCAGAGTAAGGAGCCCCAAAACGTGCTCCTCTAAAAGCAATAAAACGCTGGCAAAGACTGGTTAATCAAAGGCTCACAATAATCCAAGGAGTATTATTCAAGAAAAATAGTTGAATCTCGTAGGAACAGTGAGCTTTGTTGCGTTTTAACTTGCCCCAGCCCCTCCCTCTCTCTACCTCCACAGCAGCTTTGAAAGCGAGCAGCTGAAGAGCCATGGCTGTAGTGACATCCAGCAGCCTAGCAGTTGCCGGAAGGGACAAAATGGTTGGGAGCTCCTGAAAAGTGCCATTCCCAGTTACTTTTGATCTGTTTGGCAGCAATTTGGGAAAGCCCATTTGGAGGACTTATTTGACCTGACTTCGAGCTTACTTGGTGAGAAAAGCCTTATCACTAGAGCATTTGTTGAAAATAAAATCTGCCATAGTAATTTAACATCCCAGCCACGAAACAGTGTTATCAGTTGGGGCAGACAAGGGAATGGCCAAAAGGCTTAAAAGAAAAATCTGGGGAATGACATATTTCTGAGAACCTAGAAGGACACACACATGTGTAGAGGGCTGTGCACATTCCCAGGAAAGGCCTAAGATGCCTCATCCCTCACCTCTTGCTGACTCTGAGGCCCTGTGTAATGGGAAGTGACGGCTCGGGTAGTAATGTAAACTGCTAGAGCACTGAAGGTAAGCCCTAAGACACACAAGATATTTTTCAAAGTGTGGAAGGCTTATTGATTTAAGGCATTTAAGGAAATCTCTGTCCAGATATTAGCTGATCACTAGGCTAACTCAATGAAGATTTCAGGGCTGCATATAAGAATACAGACCTTTAAAAACTGGTCCAGGAAAGTAACTAATAAATAAGCAAACAAACATCATCCATCATCAACAGCAAAATAAACAACAAAAACCTGGGGATGTTTGGGGGAGGGAGGTAATCTGATATCCAGAGTTGCCGCATTATTTAAATTGCCCAGTTTTCAACCAAAAAAATTATAAGATGTGAAACGAGACAGGAATTATGGCTCATACAAAGGAAAAGAGAAGTCAATAGAAATTCTCCCTGAGGTAGCTCAGATGTTAGATTTACTAGGAAAAGACTTTAAAATCAGCTATTAAAATATATTCAACAAACAAAAGGAATCCGTGCCAAAAGAATTAAAGGAAAGTATAATAGCAATAGCTCATCAACAGAAAGTATCAATAAAAGAGATAGAAATTATTTAAAAAGCATCAAACAGAAATTTTAGAGTTGAAAGGCAGCATAATTGAAATGAAAATTTCAGTGGAGCGGCTCAACAGCAAATCTAAATCAGCAGAAGGAAGAGTCAGAAACACGATAGGTCAATTGAGATAATCCAGAAGAAAAGATAGAAAAAAAGAAAAAAAAATGAACAGAGTATCAGAGGTTTGTGGGACACCGTAGTACCATGCAACCCTGAACAAGCCCAATCCCCTCTGATCTCAGAAGCTATGAGGGTTGGGCCTGGTTAGTACTTGGATGGGAGACGACTTAGAAAGACCAGGTGCTGTAGGCATAAAAATAAAAAAATAGGGGATTGTAAGCTGACAAGGTCCTTGCAATCTGTGAGGTCAACCAAGGGTTGCCTCACCTAAAAAAAAGAAAAGAAGAAAAGAAAAAAGAAAAATTTGAAGACATATTAGCCAAAAACTTTCCAAATTTGATAAAAGAAACCCTTTAATCTACATATTCGAGCAGTTCAATGAACTGCTCAAATAGGATAAAATCAAAGATATTTATACAGATATATCATAGTCAAACGGTAAATCCCAAAACAAAGAATCTTAAAAGCAACAAGAGAAAAACAACTCATCTTGTACAAATGATTCTTAATAAGAGTAACAGGTAACTTACCAGCAGATATGATGGAAGCCAGAAGGCAGTGGAATGACATATTCAAAGTAGTGAAAGAATGTCAACCAAGAATCCTAGCTCTAGCCACACAATCATTCAAAAATGAAGACTAGATTAGGACATTCTCAGATTAAAGAAATGAGACAATTTGTTATTAGTAGAGCTTTCCTACAAGAAATTCTAAAGGAAGTCTCTCAATATAAATAAAAACATTAGACGTAACTTAAATCCACACGAAAAAATAAAGAGCACTAGGAAAGGTGACTACAGATAAATATAAAAACCAGTGCATATTTGTTTGTAATTCTTTTCTTCTATTTGATTTACAAGACAAATGCATAAAGCAATAATTATAGAACTGTGTTAATGAAATTATAATGCATAAAGATGTAATTTATATGACTAATAGCGCAAAAAAGGGGGATGAATGGAGCTATACTGGAGCAAAGTTTTTATACTATTAAACTAAATTGGTATTACTCTAAATTAGATTTTTAAAATTAAGATGTTAACTGTAATTCAGGAAACCACAAAAAAAATAACTTAAAAATATCCTAAAATAATAATACGAGAATTAAAATGTCACCCTAAAAATATTTAACTAAAAAGGCACAAACAGAACCAAGAAACAAGGAAGAGATAATAAATATAAAACAAATAGCAAAATGGCAGGTGTAAATTCTAACTTATTGGTAATTACAATAAACGTAAAAGGATTAAATAATCAAAAGGCAGAGATAAAAAGGATGAAAAATAATAAACATGATCCAATTCCATGGTGTCTACAAGATACATACTTGAGATTCAAAGACACAAATATATTGAAAGTAAAAGGATAGAAAATATTACAATGTAAATAGCACCCAAAAAAGAACTGGTTGATAAATTCCTTTATCTTATTTTTGTCTGGGAAGCTCTAAATGATAGCTTTGCTGGATAAAGTATTCTTGGTTGTAGATCCTGAGTTTTCATCACGTTGAATATTTTGTGCCAAGCCCTTCTGTCCTGCATAGTTTCTTTAGAGAAATCAGCTGCCAGTCTTATAGGTCTTTTCTCTTGCTGCTTTTAAGATTCTCTCTTTGTGTTTAACCTTTGGCATTTTAATTATAATGTGTCTTGGTGTGGGGATCTTTGGATTCTTCTTTCTTGGGACTCCCTGAGCTTCCTGGGGTTATATGTCTATTTCTTTCACCAGGTGAGGGAAATTTTCATCATTATTTCTTGAAATATCTCTTCAACTTCTTGTTGTCCTTCAGGTACCCCTATGTCACAGATATTTTTACATTTAATAGTGCCCCACAAGCTCCTTAAGTAATTATTATAGTCTTGGCTTTTTCTTGCTGTTCTGAGTGTCCTTGGCTTTTCCATCCTCTATATCGGTGGTTCTATCTCTCTTCTTTATCCACTCTGTTGACTCCCTCTAATATACTCTTCATTTCAGATAATGTGTTCTTCATTTCTGACTGGTTCCCTTTTATAATTTCCATTTTCATTTTTATGTATTTTATCTCTTCGCTAAAGTTTTCACTGAATTCATCTACACTTCTCCTAAGTTAATTGAGCATCTTTATAACCAGTGTTTTGAACTCTGCATCTGTTAGGTTGCTTGACTCCATTATTCCTGGAGCTCTGTTCTCTTCTCTCATATGGTTTCTGCTTCTTTGTCTTCCCATTGTGGCTGCCTTTCTGTGTCTGTTTCTATTAACCAAGCAAAGCTCCTAAGTCTCCCAGTCTTATTAGCATGGCTTTGTATAGGAGGTGTCCAGTGGCACAGTCCTGAGAGGGGTTCAGCTCAGGCCAAGTTTAGCCCTTGCCTGTGCCCCTCCGGGGCCACCTGTTGAGATTCAGCAAGTGATCCACAGATGCTGTGCTTATAGTTGCCTCAGAGGCCATGCCAGAAACTGAGGTCAGCTGCCACTAGTGTGAGTCTAGGCATGCTCATCAAGGGGCACCTGACTAAGCAAGACACACCTGGGTGTGGCTTGGGCAGGGCCGCAAGTTGGGGGGGCATAGGCCATAGTTTTTCAGGGAATCCTCTGGGCAGAGTGACCTCTGTTATGCAGTTTGATGACACCTCATTAATGCCAGTGCTGAGTCCCCGCACTGGGGGCAGGGGGAGGGCTCAACAGAGGAACGATGGATCCCACCCACACTTCTGGCTGGTAGAACGCCTCACCCCCAGCCCTCACTCTGACCACTCAGTGTCCCCTGTAAGTCCCAGGTGCCCCCTGAGCAGCTGACCCGATGTTGGTGCTGAGAGTGGGCAGGTCCGTCATTATGAGAGTCCACTCACGGACAGGCCCCTTTAAGAGGCATCTGCGGCTTCTGCTGCCTTAGCCTCTGTCCCACTCAGCTGCTGGGGACCGGGCAGCCTCACGTCCTCACCCCTTCCTCCTTTATACTTTGCAGGGTGGCCTCTTATTTCTCTTCCTGGTTTTAGGCTTCTGTTCATCTAGATCCCAGGCGACTCTGCTTGCTCTGTTTCTGCCACAACTTCAGTGTGGTCGGAGGGATGAACAAAGCCTCTATCAATACGCCATTTTCCCCCCATGTTCAAAAAGAAGATTTTATAATGATAAAATACACTGTTACAAACATATGCACATAAAATAGAACATTAAAAATGTGAAGCAAGACCCAACAGAACTGAAAGAAAAAATTGACAATTCAACAGTGATAGTTGGAGACTATACCACTTTCAATAATGTATAGAACAACTAAATAGAAAGATCAGTGAGGAAAAAGAAATCTTGAACCATATTATAACTAGACCTAACAGGTGTCCACAAAACACTCCATCCAATAACAGCAGAATATACACATTCTTCTCAAATGCTCAGAAGGATTTGGGCATTTTCTCCTCTAGGACAGACCATACAGAGAAAGCCTCAGTAAACTTGAAATAATTAAAATCACATAAAGCAAGTTCTCTAACCACTATGAAAGAAAGTTAGAAATGTCACGAGGAAATTTGGGAAAAAGAAATATGTGGAAATAAACAGTTCATTCACAAATACCCAATAAGTCAAAGAAGAAACTGTGAGAGAAATTAGAAAACACATTGAGATGAATAAAAATGAAAACACATCAAATCAAATCTAATGGGATGAAGCTAAAACCTTTACTTAAAAGATCTCAAATCAATAGCCTAGCTTACACCTTAAGAAACTAGAAAAAGAGCAAACTAAGCCTAAAACAAGCGAGAGGCAGAGAATATAAATTAGAGCCTAAAAAATTAGAAAATAGAAAAACAAAGGAAAAAATGAAAGCAAAAGTCGATTCTTTGAAAAGGTCAACAAAATTGACACATTTAGCTAGACTGACCAAAAAAAAAAAAAGAGGCAGAGAAGACTCAAATTACTAAAATTAAGAATGAAAGAAGGGACATTCTTATCAATGTTACAGAACTATAAAGGATTATGAGACTACTATGAATAGATGCATGCCAATAAATTATATAACCTAGATGAGATGGACAAATTCTTAGAAAGATACAAACTGCCAAAATTCATTTAAGAAGAAACAGAAACTTTGAATAGACCTATCGTAAATGAAGAGATCAAATTAATAGAAAGCTTCGCACAAAGAAAAGTCCAGGATCAGATTCCTTCGATAGTGAATCAACCAAAATAATTAAAATCAATACCAATATTTGTCTTTTTGATTATATCTACTTTCAATGTGAAGTGGTTCTTATTGTGATTTTGATTTGAATTTCCCTAATGACTAATGATGTTGAACATGTTTAATGTGTACTTCTTCAGAGAAGTGTCTATTAAAATCCATTGTCTATTTTTTTAATTGGGTTGTCTTTTTGTTGTTGAATCGTAAGAGTTCTTTATGCATTTCAGGCTCAGGTCCTTTATTAGATATATGATTTGTGAATATTTTCTTTCATTCTGCAGGTTTTCTTTCACATTCTTGATGGTGTCCTCTGGAATACAGAAGTTTTAAATTCTGATGAAGTCTAACTTACCTATTTTTATTTTGTTGCTGTGCTTTAGGTATTATATCTAAAAACCACTGTGAAACCTAAGGACATAAAGACACACTCCTATGTTTTCTTCTTACAAGTTTATAGTTTAGCCCTTATTTAGGTCTGTGACCCCTTCTGAGTTAATTTTTTATATGGTGTGAGGTAGGGGTACAATTTCATTCTTTTGCACATAGATATCAAGTTATCCCAGCACCATTTGTTGAAAAAACTCATCTTTCTCATTGAGTTTTCCTGGCACCATTACTGAAAATCAACTGACATAAACATAAGTTTATTTCTGGATTCTCGATCCACTTCCATTGATCTATATGCTTATCTTTACGCCAGTACCAATCGTGGTTACTGTTATTTTGTTGTAAGTTTTGAAACTGAGAAGTGTGAATCCAATAATTTTTTTAAGATTGTTTGACCATTCTGAGTCCCTTACATTTTCCTATGAATTATGGATCAGATTGTCAATCTTTGCAAAAAGGCAACTGGTCTTGTATCAAACCTGTAGATTGCTCTGTGAAGTATTGTCATCTTAATATTAAGTATTCCTATCCATGAACTTAGGGTGTTTTTCCATTTATTTAGGTCTTTTTAAATTTCTTTCCTTAATTTTTAATTCTTTTTGATGCTATTGTAAATGAACCATTTTTCTTTTTCATTTTGGACTGTTCATTGCTAGTGAAAAGAAAGAGAACTGATTTTTGTGTATAGATCATGTATCCTGCAATGCCGCTGAACTTATTACTTCCGATAGTGTTTTCGTTGATGCCGTAGGATTTTCTGTATACAAAATCATATCATTTGAGGATATAGTTTTACTTCTTCCTTTCTAATCTGGATGCCTTTTCTTTCTTCTGCCTAAATGTCCCAGCTAGATCCTCCAATGTAATGAATGTACGTGGTTAGAGTCGACATGTTTTCTCTTGTTCCTGATCCTAACAGGAAGGCATTCAATTATTCAATTTTTTGTTGTTAAGTATGATGTTAGCTATGGGTTTTTCATAGATGCTCTTTATTAGTTTAAAGAAGTTCTCTTTTATTTCTATTTTGTTAAATGACTTTATCATGAAAAATTTGGAGATTTTTTAAAAAAGCTTTTTCTACATCCTTAAGATATCTTTTATTCTATTTAATGGTGTATTACATTGATTGTAATATATTAAGCCAACTTTGTATTTCTGTGATAAATCTCACTTGATCATGTTGTATATAATTTTTTTAATACGTTACTGGATTATGTTTGCTAGTATTTTGCTCTGGATTTTTGCATTTTTGTTCATAAGGGATATTAGCATGTAGTTTTTCTTGCGATGTCTTTGGTTTTCATAGCAGGGTAATACTGACCTTATAAAATGAGTTGGGAAGTGTTCTTCCACTTCTATTTTTTTGAAGAGTTTGTGAATAATTGATATTAATACTTTAAAAATTTGGTAGAATTGATCTATTAAGCCATCTCACCTTGTGCTTTTCTTTGTGGGAGGTTTTAAATTATTAACTTAATCTCATTACTTGTAAGTCTTTTAAGATGGATATAATCAGAGCCTGAATTATAGTTTACAGGTATGAATTTTATGGTATGCAAATTACATCTCAATAATGTCATCAAGAAAGAACACATGTACAGAACTCTATATTCAGTGTGGCGGAGTGAACGTGTTTCCCTCACCTCTGTTTTTCCTCAAATTCTCTAAAATAACAGTAAAGCTACAGAAATACATATGCTCACAGAGACAAAGAAACAGAAGAGAACACAAGAAGTCAATAAATTTTGAAAGCTTTCCTGGTAACTGATTTAGCATACTTGAGAAAGCTGAGAGCCAAGAGCCTTCGCAGTGACAGTAGCAGGAAACAGGAATTGGAGACACTGGAGGTCTCAGCAGGCACCTCTGAGGGCCTGCAGCATGAGGGCTAAAAACAGGAGGCCTGGTTTCCAGTCCTTCTACGACCCCTTCTGCCACCTCGCATTTCCCCGCCCTGTCTTCAGACTGAGGACTGCTGCTCTCTGGAGCTGTTGATCACTGAGGGCCTGTTCTCAAAAAACAGCAACAGTCGAGGGCTGAGGTGCCAAGATGAAAACAGGCGGTGACAGAAAGTTCAGCTGCTGAACTGGAAGACTCCCCATCCCCTTTCCCTGCGTGGTTCCCCAAATACTGGCGGGCTGCTCCATCCGTGAGAAGGGTAAAGGATTCCTCTCTGAGGAAATAGGCAAGTCCAAAAGAAAGGCTGACAGACACAGGAGTCAGGGGATGTTTGGACCAAATGGCCTCTCTCCAACTGTGTACAGGGAAGCCTGCTGGAGACAGGCCCCCCACACACAGAGCTAATCAGCACCAACGGGCCTCACCTGAGGAGCAAACTGACATCCAGAAGTCTCCACATGTAGGAGGAAAGTCTCTCACATGAAAGACAGAGACGGACACAAATGAAAACAGGGCAAGTCTCCAGGGAAAAAAAGTGACCTGACAGTATGCGACAGATTTGACCATAAGGAAAGCTGGAAGAAGAGGTATGTTAGAGAGACGACAGAGAAAATAGAAGTCCCAGCTGGACTTGAAGACCAAAAGAAAACAAAACCAAGCAAATAACAAAAGAGGCAGTTAATCCAGGAAAAAACAAAACGTTTTACAAGAAAGGAAGTGTCGCAGTACAGCTCTTGGCTCGCCACAGTACTTACCTGGCTGTAATAAAGGAGAGCAGATTACCAAATTAAACAAAAACATGCAAATTATATTGGAAGAATGAGAGGAGGACATGTATGTGTGAGAAAGGAATAATTCAGGGGAATCATCCTCATTTTCCATGAGAAGAAAAAACAGGTAATGACTAATAATTAGAATTTTTAAAGTGGCAGTGGAAGCTACTTGAAGAATGGCGAGAGTTCAAAGTGGCTGCCTTTGGGGAGCAGAGACTGGACATGAGTCAGGGTGAGCCAGGGAACCGCTGCTTCATGCTCTAAGGTTTGCAAATGCTCTGGCTTTTAAAATTTGTATCCATGTTGCTGTGATAAAAATAAACGTTTCATTAAAAAGTAAGGGAATGACGCTAGCCTGGCCTGAGAATCAGCAGCACGCGTGTGCACATACATACACACACATGACGGAAAGGGTCTAGAACAGCGAAGGCTGGATTTTCAGGCTCCACAGCCTGACTCAAGCACTGCCTGATGCAGATGTGAGCTCTGGGCTCTGGCTAACTGTTGGTTCGCTTCAAGGGTTGTCAAGCTCATCTCTCCGAGAAGACAGGCTGGCCTTGCTGCAAGAGTTAACGACAACAGTTTGCAGAGACCCGTGTCTGGAAAGGCAGGCAGGACTGGATACCGGAAGCGACAACTGACACTTATTAACTGAAGATCACACAAACGAAAAACAGTGTAATGCATTACCTGACATGAAAGTGATGGCTCTGGACGAGGGAGAGCATAGCCCTAAGGTCTGCAAGAGCTCCTTTACCCAGGGGTGACCTGAGTAGTCCGTTCCAATGCAAAGACACAAGCCCCAGGAGTGTGTGAGCAGCTGATGCCATGTGAGGTTGGGGAATGTTCCCAGGTTCCCCGTCATCTGGATCCAGACCCTGGCGGCCAGCGGGCTGTGCTCATTTCTGCTCTCTACAGGTATCTTACATAAATACATTTTAATGAAGGAAAGTTGTCACCTTTATTACTATTGTAGTTATTAAACAGTGAAGCTTGGTTTGCAGGAGCAAAATCTAAGGTGACTGATTGTAGCGTTTACACGGAAGGAAGCCACCAGTGTGGCTGAGCAGCTTTTCCCAGAGGCACATGGTCACAGGGCTGCTTTCAGCCAACGTCACCAGGGTCTGGCTGCATGGGAACACTGTCAGCTTTCGCTTCCGGAAGCCATACAGTCAGCTGTGAAGTGGGACTGGTGAATACCGCACCCTCACGGCTCTGGTCACCTGCGCCGGCTCTGGCAGGGGAAAGCCCCTGGGGAGCCTTAGCCACATGCTTCCCTTCCTGGGTGGAAGGTCAGTCAGTGCTTTTCTGCCCACCTTGAGTTCATCTTTGCTCTGGAAGTTGTCCAGGAGGTGCTGGTAGTGGGTGTCACACATCTGGCGGAGCAGCGAGAGAAGGCAGGACACATACTCACCCTGAGGACCAACCCAAAAAACATTTAGCACAGATATTCACAAGGGCTGTGTCCCCCGAGTCCACAGAGGGCAAGGACAGCAGGAAGGGTCTGAGATGGCCCCGATGACCATGGAAGGGAAGGTGACAACTGAGGCCCTGGGAATGAGCTTGCTTTTCTGCGGGGGGAGGCCTGGGAGTCTTAGCGAGGCCTCCACAGTATGGGTCTAGTTGAAAAACCTTAATCTGCGACAAAGCAGCATGGCAAAGTGAGACGGATAGTCCAGCTATGTTCCTAAGAGAGCTTCAGCTACATCGTCCTTTGTCACTCTACGTTGCCAGGGCACTGCACTAAAGTCTCGAGCGGCTATGTGGATCAGAGTGCTTGGCCTTCTCTGGACAGAATCTGGACTCTGTGCCTGTTGTGCTGGGTCCTTCTACAAGGATTTCCCTGGGGACCTCCCAGAGCTTCCCGGTTATTGGACCAGGCAGACGGGATATACATCAACACAACTGTCTGGAAAGCAGAGAATCAAAACTGACCTGAATGAGAAGACGAGCTCCGGCCTTTAAGACAAATAAATTTTAAAGATAAAAACGAGTCTTTAAACTTTCTTCAAGTTCCAACTGGGGTAACATGGAAGAAAACCCTGCCTTTGGGACTCTGAAGCCTTCCACCATCTCACGGCAATTCTTGGCCGGTGGCGGCCTAGCACAGCCTCCTCTTACAGGACGGCCTCCTCAGAAGGAATGGAGGAAAACGACTTCATTTGGACAATTTTCAAATGTTTTTAAACTCATGGGAATTTGACAACAGTTCTTTAGACTCTCAAATCCCTTCTAGATCCACGAAATATTATACATATAAATATGTAAAATGCATACATGTATGTGAACCTCAGCGTTTATCTGAAAAATGGCATAGTAAGTCATAATTCAGATTTGTTATGAGGATCAGATGAATTAATGCACATAAAGCATTTGAGTAAAAAGTCCAAGACATAAAGAAGAGCTCACTAAACTGTAGTTATCATCTTCATTAAATCCACGTACATGAATCACTTCATTATTATTGCTAAGTGAGATTTGTAAAGATTTGTAAAGGGCGCAGAGCTGGGTCTGGCCCCTGGTAGCGGGACGGTTACAGGGCACCAGGGGCTCTTCCACCTGGGCTGAGCCGCCCTCAGCAGGCGCTCCTTGGGGTGCAGACCCCTCTCGGAGCTCAGCCTGCAGCACAGGCCTGGCTCTGCTCTCCCTGCTCGCCGGCCACGCTGGAGCTGGCTTGCTCCCACTGAGGGTTTTCTGCGAAGAGATCCATTGTAATCTCCCGCCTACCAACTGGAAGACTCCTCGTTCCGACACGAGGGCTGAGCAGCCCGCTCCCGGTGCCGGGGCCACCTCTCTGCTCCTCCTGAAGCTCCCCGGTCTGTTTCTCGTCTGCTGGACCATGGACAGCACTGCCCGGGGCGCGGGTACAAATCTACCTCATCACCCTTTTCCTGACACTAGACACTGCGATCCGAACGCTATGGGCGAAAGTGACTAATGTGAGGTCTCACGCAAACTCTGGGAAAATTATTCTGCCAGGCACGTCCTTCCAGAGAGCCTGTCGCTAGAAGGAGCGGCCTATTCCTCACCTTCTAACAACATCTCTAGTTCATTCTGCATTACAGAAAATGACTCCGCTCAAAGGCAAAGACCAGCGAAGGCCCTGCAGGGCCGCAGAATGACACACACGCCTAAGTGGCCCTAAGGGAGTCAGATTCGCGGGGAGGGAGGGAGGGCAGCATGCTGACGGCCATGCGGAGCAGGAGGCTGAGACGAGGGGTGCGATGGAGAGGGGGTCGGTGGAGGAGCCCCGGGTTAGAAAAGAAAGCAAGAAAACCTGAACGTTAGTTACTAACAGTGATCTCGGCTGTGCACTGCGGGCACCGCTGCCCTCTTACCGCCTCCTGAGCGTGCGATTTGCTCATGATGGTGAGCAGAGTCTGCAAGAGCACGTCCAGGAGGCTCTCCACCATCATTTCTACCTCCTCCATGACGTCTGCCTCCTGGAGCGAGCAGCAAGAGAGCACAGCATTAGCGCCGGGTGGGCCAGCGGCCACCGGCGGTACTTGCTAAGGCGGCCAGGTCAGCGCGGGCGCGGCCTGCAGTGGCAAGGAACCTGGGGCGACAGCTCTGACAGGTGGGGAGGGCCTCCCGCCACTGACGCCGCGGCGTGACGGCTGGGGCCTTACCCTCACCCAGCATCGCCGTGAGGCCCGCACTTCCGAACACAGACAGATGCGTTAATTGCAATACACATGACGAAAGTGAAGGTCCTGCGTCAGAGACTTTCTCTGATTTCCTTAGAAACGTCAGGAGAAAGCACGGCGCAGCTGACCATGCGCACCGCGGGGTGGGGGCGGCACCCTCTCCACCGCTAACGCTAATGCAGCCTGTGCCAGACCCGAGTGCTGCCCGCACGCCTGGTGCCACTTCGAGCTCCTCGGCACCCCGCCTATGGTCGCTAGTCTGCCTGAAGGGCTCTGGTCTCAGTGTGTCCTTCCAGGCAGCCGCACAGAAGCCGGAGCCCGTCGCCGGGCTCTGCACGCAGGGAGCAGCCACGCCCTCCTCTTACGACAGACCCCCACGTCCAGTCTCAAATCCTGCAGCTCGCTTTAATCATCTCACAAAGAGATTCCCTCTGCCTCTTCTCCAGCCCCTTTCTATTACTAGTCCCAATGTCCATCTGTCCACCTATCCATCAATCCTTCACCGGCATGTGCCAGTCATATTTTGAGAACCTGAGTGTACAGAGGTGAACAAGGAAGACGGTATCTCTGGTCTCATGGAGTTTAAATTCCATATCCCCTACCCGACTCAATACAGCTGCGCCATGCCCCATTCCACAGGAAGAACCTGAGCAACTGCAGGGGCCAAAGTCGTCTTTCTCCTCTGGTGAACTGGCAGGAACACTTACTTGTGACATCTCTCCTAGTAGTAAGCAACCACCTGCACCGACAAATAAAACCAGACCATCTCCTTCAGGTTGTAACCTGTTCCCGTTCCTCCTCTTCCCTTTTACCCTTTGATTTTTTTTTTCTTTTTAAGCAAAAAGCGCCTACCCCTCAAGTCTGACCTCAGGTTACTAGCAGCGTGTTGCCTCTGAGGCCTGGTGGGAAGGAGAGCTGCCAACCTTGCCTGGAGCCAAGAGCAAACAATAGGGCCACTACAGCCGTCACAGCCACTCTGCCAGGCTGGCCCCAACCCCAGATGGTCTGTTAAGTCTGGACACCAGAGCACCCTCCGGGGTCGCTGTATCCTGCACTACCCAAGCATACTCTCTTTTTGGCACCTGTCCTGCTCCTCGTGGACAGCCCAGCCTCGTAGGTTCTTATTTCCTGGCTACTGGCCTTTGGCTTAAATGTACTTGAAATTTTCTTCTCTAGAAAGCTTATTTCAACTTAATAAGGTAGTATAATAAAAAAACTCATTCTTGTTCCTAATTTCTTTATACCCTCCTACAGTTTCTACATTTTCTATAATATGCATGTCTTCTATTGTTATAAATATATTAAATAAATATCATTAAAATAATGTCCTACCCTTATCCACACCTGATACATGTCTTTCCTCTTCTCCCTCCCCTCCCGTCACAGATCTCTTTTGAAAAGAAAACGCAAAGAAGAAAGAAAACAGGCAAAAGCACTAGTGGTTGAAATCTCACCCCTAAGGCACAATTCTACCATGCCATGGGGCTCAGAGCGCCTGTGGGCAGCAGTTCTGTCTCCTACGTCCTGCCCTCATCTGGCACAGTACAGGAATGCCATATGGGAGGAGTCGAGCTGCCAGGAAACTGACAGAAACGTCTGAATGAGCAAGCTGCCTCTCAGCCCGCCTGGCTCCCTGTCCTCGAGCCCAAGCACCCTCAGGACACTCCCAGGAATGCAGAATTAACACCTTTTGGTGGAAGCAGAGTGTGGCACAGGATCGGGCTTTCGGGTACTATAGATAACTACATTTCTGGGTGGATTTCTCTAGCAAAACTTTTAAAAATAGCAACGCTGTGTTGTGCTGAGAAGCCTGCTGGGCACACACAGGACTCCATTCACACAGGCACCTTCCTGTCACTGACGAGAGCTTCTCTGACAGAGAAGCGTACAAAGCCATCTTTGTTGCTCTGCCCCTGGCTTAAGTAACACAAGACTGGGGCAGAGCTGCGAGGGGTCGGAGTGGGGACGGGGCCACTACCAGAGAGCTGGTCTTGACGATGGAGAAGATGCTGCCAAGAATCCCTGAGCAGATGAGCAGCTCTTTCTGCTGCCGCAGGTGGAGGTGAATGTGATGGAGGACCACAGGAAGCAGGATGCGGCGGGATTCTGGGAGAGAAAACACAAAGAGGGAGAAGCCCTCCAGAGGAGGACTGACTACCTCCGGAAGCCAGTGACATTGTGGGACTCGCTGGTCTGAAGCAGGCGGGGCTGAGGCTGAAGCCAAGCTGGAGGCCACCCCCTTCCCTTCTGTAGGCCCAGAACCCTACTTCCTGGGCAGTATAAGACACCCACAGCATTATCCTTCCATCTCTCTTTCCTTCCTTCTCATTTCGAGCCTTAGTATCTACGGCATTTGTGGAGGATGAATGCTAGGACACTGCATCCAAATGAAATATCTTTAAGGACTAGACTCCAGATGAAAAGCTCAGCCTGCAGTGAAAACGCCACTTAAATGACACACATGGTCTATGAGCTGCACTGACTGAACTTGCATACTTAATACGGGTTACAAATGGTCCCTCTTCGAGATGCCCTAGCTAGGTGGCCAAGTACTTCCACTTTGTGGCAGCCATTAGGCCTGCTCATTTTCCCCTCAGGCTTGTGGGACACTAGATGTGTCCACAGCAAGGAATATAACAGCAGCAGGACTCTTGTCTTGTCAGAGCCTTTGATAATTAGCTAACCCTTATCGCCAATTCCACTTTTCTTATCTCCTCAATGTTACCAAAATAGCACTGTCACCAAGAGGTGACTCTGTTTAGAACCGTGAATTCAGGAAGGCTGAATCTGGAGTTCAAGCTACTTTATTAACTCACTTCAAGACCTTAGGCAGGTTGAGTCCTCTGGACTTGATATTCCCCATCTGTAGAATGAGGTGCTAATGGCCTCGTCTGCACTTACTCACAGGTGTGGCAAGAAGGCAAAGTGAACACAGGTGTAAGCATGAGTCTGGTGGCCTGTGGCCACCTCCAGACCTGGCCAGCACTATGCGGTCAGATCGCTAGTAACACAAACCAGCCATGGCATTTGGGATTTCTTGTTCATATTTGACCATGGTTAAGTGTTTCAGATAAAATTCAGAAAGAAAATCTTTTTCAGCTGAAGACTAATTATATGACACATGAGAGATTTTGAAACTACCTTGTCAAATACTTAGAATATGTTCTAATAAAATGGATCGATAGCTATTCCATGTTTAAAATGATGCGTGGCTAAAACAGAAGTTCATAGTATATTTTGCAGACCAAAATATCAACATAGCAGGATTTGTAACAATCACCAGCTGCCTGTAGATGAAATAGTAAGTAGTCTGTTACTAGAATCTGCTGAAGGAGAGATCGATGTGTTCCGAGAACGTACGTGCTGGGTAAGGACGCCGCTGGTAAAAACCCTCCTGCTTTAGGGAAGATGCTGCAGCTCGGGCATTCAGTGAGAGAGAGACGAATGAAAGTGTGCTGGGCTTGTCATCTCAAACCCGATCACGTAGTGCCGCTGCCACATAAAGTTTATTTAAGAATAATCTGCCTTACGTAATTATGGGAAGCAGCAAATATATGTAAAAATATTAGAAATAAAGTATGTCAGTGAGAGTCGTCTGCCCTCCCCCTTCCCACGCACTCAGAAAGGAGTGCACGAGCTGAGTGCAGGCAATGGCCTCAGTGGCAGTGTCTCCAAACCACTGCAAAAAGCCTCACTCCAGGGGCTGCTGAAGGGAGGAGTGTTTACTGTAAACAGTCACTGGCAGAGAAAGGCTGATTTTCGTGGTGGCATCTGTACCATCAACGATACCTTACACTGGCAGAATTCAGTTAAAGAGGACATCCGTTTAGCACTGCAAATGTGTGTAGCATCAGGCTGAGAAATGATCGTTGCTACTTCAAAAGTCAAACTTGAAAAATTTTTCTGCCAAAACTTCTAATACTAATTGTTTTGCTAGATTTATTCCTGTGCCCTAGAAATGTATTCGGTGATTGTGATATTCCAGTTAAAGAATCAGGCTCATAGGGAGCAACTGGTCACATCCAATGTGGTTTCAGGGTTGAAGAGGAGGTTCTCTCTGAAAGGCTGTCCTGACTTCTCTGGGGGTGGGGAGGGTTTGCTGCCCATCTCTGTCTATTCTTGAGAGGCTCCATCAAAGAGAAGGGAAGCAATCTATCTACTGGTGAGACAAGGAACCAAGAAAGCAGGTGGGTCCTCAGGGCGCCCCTTCAGGGTCTCTTTCATTTCCTTGACTCTCCTTATCCCCTCCTCTGGCTCCCCCTCCTTTCCCTCTGCTGGGGGTGTGGCAGGCCCCATTCTTGGTGGCTGGCTGGACCTGTGGGACTGCACGCTGCTCCACAGACCGCCCCATATGTGCCCGTATGAACATACTGTGAGTAAGGCAGCAGGCCTAGGTCCTGGCTGCATCCTCGAATACAGTTTACCAAAAACTCTCTGCGTTTTAAAGGCTACTGGCTTCTTTGCATGATGATTGATAAACCCGATCCTTTGACTACCGCTTGGCTAACATCCTGCAAAGGAGGAAAGGTGAGTCTGACACTCATCCCAACTTGAGTTACCTGAGAAAGAAAACAGGCGGCTGTCCACGGTCCTGGCGATGGACTGCAGCTTCACCACGTCCATCGACTGCCCGATGTGGACAGTGCTGGGCATGCTTCCCAGAGTCCCCCTCACAAACTCTGCCACCTCCTGCACCGTGAACATCTGCAGCAGCTCATCAAAGATGGTTGGGAAGGAATTGAGGAGTGCAGCCTGCGGAAGCAAGTGGAGCTGTGGTTAGCTCAGTTAGGTGTGCGTCCATCTTGCGAGCTCAGACAAAGATACAGGTGGTGAGAGGCGGAAGGCTTTGCAGCAGCCCTGCCTGTGGTGAGCTCCTCCCTGGCCTCTGACTCCACCTGCCCCTGCAGCACTCTTGGACACAGAGCAGGGAGAAACGATGGAATCGAAACAAAGGAATTGACTGGGGCCCGGGCCACTTGTGGCTTTCATAACTTGCCAAGGCTTCTGCTGGCAAGAGAAAGGAATAGAGAGAGAAATCAGCTCAACATGCTTAATATCCACTGCTGTTTTTGCTCATAAAACGGATTTAAAGTTTTTTGTCTATCTTTCTGCTCAAGCTCTTGACTTTCCAATTTTGGTCCCAAACTGAAGCCAAGGGCTTCTCAAAGAAAGCATGTCAGAGAGAGCCAAGCATCTCCGAGCGGCACTAGCTGCACTCTGCTCAGAGCACTGCAGCCAGCGACCCAGCTGAGAGCTGGACCATTTTCCCCGGATAGAGACATTTATTTGAAACCATGAAATCTGATGCCCGGTGGTCTCTGGGGTAACTCCAAAGGATGGAGAATGTGTGGATTTAGTCAGCCATGACCTCTTGAGGACTTTCAATGATGCTGGCATAGCATTCAGCCACCGGGATGGCCCAGGAGCATGTGTGCTTGAAGACACCTAGGGGCTCCGCTCTGGTAGGCCCACGAGGCCGAGTAGTATAAGAGAAAGAGAACAAGTTTTGGAATTAAGACAGACATGATTTCAAATTCCAGTTTTACCACTTATCTGCCACAGAACCTCAGGTGAGTTACAGCCTAATCCTCAGTTTTCTCATCTATGAAGTGGGGACGATGCTACGCTCTCCTGCCATTAGCATGTGGAATAAAATTAGGTGCATAGAGTTCACGCGTCCAGTGGAGTGCCTGGCACACGGCAGGCCCTCAGTGCATGTTGGGTCTCACTCTTCTCTCTCGTCTAAATGGAAGCAGCAGGAAGGAGGCTTTCTCCACTTCTCAGTCCTTTTACACTCTTAACCCAAGATCTGCAAAGGGAAACGAGTGTCGCCTTGAGGCGAGGTGAGAGTGCGCTCTTCCAAAGCGGCCGGGGAGGGAGGGAGGCTGTTCTTCTTTGATGGCTTCATCAGGCACTAGACACTGCCTCAGACTGAGTGAGAAATTGGTGCCATAGGGAAACAGGTCTGTCATACCGCCGGCTATGCGCAGGCCAGGCCCCAGCACGGGACGTACGTGAATTC
Source organism: Eonycteris spelaea (assembly GCA_003508835.1). Taxonomy (NCBI): domain Eukaryota; kingdom Metazoa; phylum Chordata; class Mammalia; order Chiroptera; family Pteropodidae; genus Eonycteris; species Eonycteris spelaea. The sequence goes on along the minus strand of PUFA01000145.1, from coordinate 3,727,469 downwards.
TATCTGAAGATTTATAACTCCCTGGGATATCAAGAAGGTTACTTCGCAGTAATGAGAACCAGCACAAAAACATTATCATAAGCAGCTGGATAAAAAAGACAAAAGGGGGGGAAGCAGACACCTCATAATCAACGACAAACAGTAGCTGATTTGCTCTCCTCAATAATTAAATTTCCTACACCTAGGCACCAGGACAGAAGGTCACTTGCACCCTACTCTCTCTCGGTGGTCAGAATCAAAGGCAGACGATCTGCCTGAAGAACACACTTGGTGAGACTTCTGAAGTTCACGAAACGTGAGCCTGGCACCAGACAAGCAGGTCTGATCCTGACTCAGGTCTGAGCTGAGACGGGATCTCAACGATTCTTCCCGGTGCGGTAGGAGCGTGCTGTTGCTTACAAGGTGTCACCGTGCTCTGCCTGCTACCTCTGAACCCCACTCCCCCCACCCCACCCTGTTTCTCTGCAGGCCGCAGGGAGGAGTCCTGGGCCGCTGCTGCCCGGAACAGATGGGCTGGGGGAGGGAAGGGGAGAGTAAGACAAGTCGTTTGGGTACTTAGGAGGGGCACCGTGGAAGGAGCCTTTCTATGAAGGTGCCTGGCAGCCTTGCAGAATTCCCACTTGTCATAGAATCTAGCTCCCAGTTACTTAGCCATCCTCTGGGCCAAGGGGCCTAAAGGCAAATGGCTACGAAGGGCAACATGGAGTCAAGTGGAAAACAAAACACAGACTGTTCTAATCGTAAATGACATATTGGTAAAGACATTTGCCTTCCTGACAGTCCTGGCAGTGACTGAATGAAGGGACAAGAGAGAGGTTATCTGGTCTTTGCTGGCGGTTTTGATGTAATAATTGGCTTCAAAAAATCTGAGAAGTACAATCCATTAGATATGATTCTGACATTTACTTATAAGAGGAAATAGCCCCTTGTGACTAGGGCAATGGCCAATATCCTTGATCCTTTCTAGGGTGAGGTTGCATAGAAAAGGCAATAGATTAGCTGACTGACATTTTTTAATACAAGAAAGCAAATTTCCTTCCCACACTGGTATTTCTAATAGAGTCTAATCCTAGTTCTCGACCAAAGTTTTCTACTTATTTCTGCCGTTTTCCAACCTATTTCACGCTAAACTGCTGGAATGGACACGTACTACTCTAAAGTTTTTTAAATTAACACAGTAACTAGGAGATGAAAGTCTCTACACATTCTGAACATCCTCCATAAATACGATCTGCATCAACAACTAAGGTATGGTAGCTAAACAAATCTGGCCTAAAGAAGGCTCCTGAGAACAAAGTTGGGTCTCTTCTTGGCCATAAAGCCACTGGGCCATTTTATATTTGGTGGCCGGGGCACAGCTGGCTTTGAAGTAAAAGCAGCCTTCTGTTCTGTTAGGTATTTCCTTGTAAATCAACCGTTACCCCACACACAGGAGCTGCTTCGACTCTGGAAGCCAGAGGACAAAGAAACCACCCGCTAAGACAGACAAGAGCCTAGCAGCACCACTCCCAGAAGCTGACAGACCTGCGTGAACAGGAGTGTTTCTGAGTTTCTGCTGTCCAGACTGAGCACAAACCGAATGGACTGGAAAAGTTCCTGGATGCTTGACCGGAACTGCTCCTCTTCCATCCCACAGGTAGCTCGTGAGTACAGGATCCTCGACTGCACGATGAACTTGAAAAGGTACTCCAAGGCCTGGAGATGTGGGGGCAAATGGGATAGAAACATGTTAATGACAGCCAGGAACTAACATAGCAGGGAATGAAAAGCAAAGTAACAGCAAATTCCACACGAAAGTCAGGTGATGGGCAATTCCAACTGTGGAGACAAGCATTTTACTCTTAAAAACTTTTCTCAAAGTCCAAAGGTCACTGAGCAGGAGTGACCTTACCAAGAGAACCATCAGATTCCTTCATGACTGTTTTTTGAGATTCTGGAATTGAGGAACCACAGACTGTCATGGAAACAGTTGAATCCAAGAACATAGAGGATCCCAAAAAACTTCAGTTTCTCTGCAATTTTTTTTTCCAGTTCTGGAAATAAGCCCCTCCGAAGGCAATGCTATAAGAACTTCTCTTGAATTTCTTCCAAGAGTCCTATAAAGAGTCATCTGTATCTTCGAGTGAGAGCTGGGGGCCTTGCAGGGCCAGCCTTCTCATGGGGGTGGAGGCTGGGCCAAACTTGTCCCAGGCTGCACAGTGGCTGGTAGACGTGACACACCCACTCCCCACCCTTCTTCCAGACCAGGCCACCTGCCACAAACCGTTCATGAACAGTAGAGAAGATGCAGCTTCCAGAACACGGTTTGGGAGCAGAGTCTGATTTTGAGGGGTGCCTGCAGCTTGACCCATGCTCGTCAGCAGGGTCATTCTCTTTCAAAAGAACAGATTCGAGATCCAAGACTGCACTTTCTAATCAAAGAAATGCCACATGCCTCCCTGACACTGGGAAGGAGAGACGTTTAGGAGAAACGTATCCAAGGATGAAACAAATGGAGCCAGTTACTTGAAATATACAACAGGGAATAATTCCCAAGCTACCTTTCACGATCCAGCCATGTCAGAAGGTTCGGCAAAGTCAAACTCTGTGTGTGCGTGCATGTGTGTGTGTGTGTCCCATACAAAAGGCAGTTGGCACCAGAGAACGGCTAGTTCAGAAAAATGTGTCTTCCGAGGTTTGCACCAGAAGCCTGTGGAAGAAGTTTCCGCGCACGGCCTCACCTCCACTAAAGCTACAGCCTCCGTTCCGGCAGCCTTCTCACACTGGCCTGGAGAGAACCTGCAAAGCCTGCGCTCCATGTTCTAATTTCAAAAGGGCAAATGTTTCCTCATCACCAGTTCTTTCAGTTTGAAACACCTACCACAAGAGACGTATTGAGCGGCTTGAAACAATCACTAGCTTTGGGCTGAGAGGCAGAACCAGGAGACAAAGTCACTTGCACGTTCTGGGCACGAGGGCTTAGTTCCACCACGAAGTTCTAAAACACAGACACTGCACAGGGGTGCACAAGGCGGTGTCAGGGACGGCCCTTCCAAAACTGGGATGCGGCGTGGAAAACAAGCCCACTTCCGGCCACCCGTCACCCACCCCTGCTCCCCGTTCCTCTTGATTTTTAAGGTCAGCATCAGCTTGGCCAGGACTGCCTCAGGCAGAAACAAGTGGGGAAGGAGACGATGGAGGAGAGGTGAGGGGTGGACCCTATGGAAATTGTTCAAAGTTCAAGGGTGCTTCCGACCCTGTGTGGAGACAACGAACTGCGGCCGAGAAGGAGCTCAAAAGCCATCCTCAAACCCGCCAAGGACACCACCAAAGGTCATTCATGAGGGAACAGATAACAGATCCAAGTAAGAAAATAAAGGACTGTTTATTGTCATCTTTAGTGGTAGAACTCCCCTGGAAAGGCTGTGACTCAGAGAGTGAAAGGTGGAGGTGGGATGAGAATGGCAAGATGTGGGGAGTCAGAGCAGTGAAGAAGAGAGGGTGTCCTGGTCCATGCTGTGTTATGCCAGGAGAGGTGCCTGGCCAGGAGCACACACGTCTGCCACGAAGGACAGCCACAGGATCGGACGGAGACTTACTGTCTTGGTCAAGAGGACTCGTAAACTGACCTCGATGAAGATGGGCAAAGGGCCTGATAAAACCGTCAGACTGGATGCATTTGTGTGGGATGATGCTCGACCAAGTTTGAAATGGTAAGCACAAGTGTGGAGATACCTCAGAGAAGCACCCCCCCATGCCACTTCCCCTTCTCCCCACCCCAAACCGTCTTCTCCAGGAACTCTGCACCTCCATGAGGGACCCTGCTGTCAACCTGGCCAGACCCCTCAGAACCAGCCTCTGCTCTTCCTTTGTCGCCTCCCACATCCAACCTAACATTAGAAAGCCCATTTTGCCACATCAGCTGCTTTTTGGTTGTTTGAAAACTCAAGCTCTTTCCCATCCAGGCTTTCTAAACACGCTGTTTCCTCCACCTGAAAGGCTCGTCCCCAGCTCCCAACACGGATTTCAGCTCAGAGGTCACGTCCTCAGAGTAGCTTTCCCTAAAATCTGGGTCTGAAGTAAATCTGCCTCTTCAGCTACTCTATTCCTGGCTTATTTCCTGGTTTATTTCCTTCACAGTGCTCATCAGGCTTTTTTATTCCCACTAACATCGTGTATTTATCTGTTTCACGTGTTTATTGTCTGTCTTTCTCCTACTTGAATGGAAGTGCTATGAAGGTCTAGCTTTTTCTGCTTGGGCCCCTGCTGAATCCCATGGGGCTAATACAGTGCCTGACATGAGGCAGGTATCAAGCAATATTGACTAAATAAATAACTGAACAATTCTTTTTTTTTTAAAATGCCTACAGCATCTGGTCTTCCTAGGTGGTCTCCCATCCAAGTACTAACCAGGCCTGACCCTGCTTAGCTTCCAAGATCAGGCGGGATCGGGCACGTTCAGGGTGGCACAGCCATAGACTTGAATGAACAATTCTTAAGAGAAAATAACTTACTTTGCGATGTCTTCTCTAGTATCCTTAAGCAAGTAATTTATGGACTCACATAAAACTTTTGCATCTAACTCAACTTTTACCTGCTCAGATATTACACGAAGCAGCGGACAGGTGCTGGGGTTCAGAGAAGAAGATAATCCAGGCCTGGCCCTCACATCGCACTCAGGACCTGGCTCTGCACAGTGTTTGTGCGTACTTCCCTTGGGACACTGGGATGAGTTCTTCAAGGGGAGAGACCTGTCTTACCCCCCTTCACATCTTAGTACCCACAACAGGTGCTGATTGCTCCATACACATATACTGTATGAAGGAGGCCAGAAATGGGACTGGCGGCTTTAGATTTTTACAGAATGTGCAGAGAAGTAGGAGAAACACAGATCTATGATTTCATTTTGCCTCTTCGATCTGATGCTGCTGAGGGAAACATCTGTTTTGCTTGTTACCACGTGGACAAGAGTAACAAAATCACAGGCCCAGTGGTACTTAGAACAGATGATGTAATATTAAGAGGACAGAGAAAAAGCAGAATTACTTTGCCGCCATTCTTCTTCTATTGCTAACTGAAAAGGGTGGGAAAGACATGGTTAAAAAGCAATTAAAACAGAGTAACTCAAGAATAAGAAAAGACAGAGGCAGAAAGGAAGAAAGCATGGACTTGCTTTCAGTGTCTTCAAATAGCTGTCTGGAGAACTACTGAGCAGAAGAGGGATTGATGTTCTCATAGGTTGTTCTCTACTGCAGAAACAGCAGCCATGAAAAGAAGTTACCAGAAAGTGAAGTTAACTCACAATGAGGATGGTCCCCTATAAACGGGAGCTGCTCAACCTGTAAAGGGCTGCCTTGTCATGGGACCTGTCTAAGCAAGGTCATTGCCATGGGGGACCCTTGGTTCCTCCAAAGGTGAAGGTTTTAAGATTATTTTCTTCTCAGTATATCCACACAGCTCTTTTTTATTTGAAGCCATTCCAAAAATCAACGTTTAGTAACTATTGTAGAAAAAAGAAGCATCAGAAGATCTTAATTTTGATTAATGCTGCCACCAACACTGGCTCAGAAGGAGTATGATCCATTAGGCAGTGGCCAAACCCAGAGAGGATGGCCAGGGCCGTGTGCACGCCTCCCTCCTGCTTTAAGATAACATCATCAGGAATAAGCATCTTCGGGGGCAAAATCGAGGTGAAGAGAGGAGAGTTACGTGGTCCAAAGTGTCCTGAAAGCAGGCCAGTGTACTGGGATGTCTCTGCTTGTCCTGCACACTGCACCACTGGAATTACTCACAAGTGACAAGCAGGGGTGGGCCATTTGCGTACAGCGAGCTCAGAACGTTACCCGCATGGCTTCCTGAATGTGGTCCTGCCGAATCAGTTCTGCTGAGCAGTCCATGTACCACTTCAGACAGCGGATGAGCTCCCTGGGAAAGAGAACAGTTCCAGAAACCCCACTTTAATCCACAAGCAGCGCAGCCTGAAATGTTTTCCACCCTGAACGAGCCACATAGAAAATAACATCCCACTGATGAGCTAGAATGGAGTCATGGCTCCATTACAGCTGTGGACTCTTTGGATCTTCTGAGACCAGACAACGCTCTTTGTCCATAAAGAGCTGCCATATTTTACTTAGCAAGTACAATCACTCTTCACTACTCTCCCTAACACACGTTTCTTCTTTGATTACAAGAAAGTTTTCCCAAAGTCTTGGACCACATGTGTATTTTTGCTTTGTCTAAAAATATTGCTATGTCTCATGCTACACAACAATGGCCGTCAATTGTAGGTAGACCCTGAAGGAATATAAGGTATAGAGTCCCATATGCCACCCCACCCTCCGCCCCCCTTGTTCAACCTGCATCCAATTCATTTCTTTAGGACCAAGTCCCCTGAGTGAAATGAGTTACAAGGTCAGAAGGCCTATATGTTTACATGGCAATAGAGCACAGAGGTCAAGAGTACAGGCCCTGGCCAGCCAGTAGGGTTCACATCTGGAGCCTACCAGTTTCTAGCTCTGTCTTTGGGCAAGTTATTTGATCCCTATGTGCCTCATTCTCTTCATTTAAAACATGGAGAAAACAATAGCACATCTCAAAGTTACTGGAAATGCTAATGAGATGACACGTGTAAAACACACAGCATAGTGTCTGCTCTCCACAGTAACATCGAAGTGTCAGTTACAGTGACCCTACAGCCTCACCACCCTTGGGGTTTGTTTTTGAAAACTGTGTTAATTCCATTACAAAATGGTGACTTTTTAAAAACTGCTTTAATAATTTTAGATAACTTGCGTTTCCCATATTTATTATTTATATTATCTTTCATCAACTATCTTATTTACGTGTTTCTCATGGAAAAAGCCAGACTTTATAACAGCTTTGCCATCTCTCTTTTTTTTTTTTTTTTTTTTTTTGGAGACAGTTGGGAAATTTTAATATAGTCTGGATGTTAGATGATATTATGAAATTTGTTTTTTTTCTTTTTTTTTTAACACTTTATTATTTTTACTTTTCCCCCTCTCCCCCTCCCTTCCCTCTGGTAGCCACTAGTCCACTGTCCATGTGCCATCATCTCTTAGAAGGAAAAAGGAAAAGTATGACAGCTATGTAAGAAACTGTGGTTTGAAATGTCAGCTGAAAGCCGACAGCTAACATCACTCAGTGGTGAAAGACTGTGAGCTATTCCTCTAAGATCAGGAACAAGGCAAGGATGCCTGCTTTTTGCCACTTCTATTCAACACAGTATCGAAAGAGTCTTTAGGCAAGAAAAAGCAATAAAGGCATCCATTTTGCAAAGGAAGAAGTAAAATTATCTTTGTTTGCAGCTGGCATGATCTTATATGTAGAAAAACCTAAGGATTCTACAAAACTTAACTTTTAGAACTAATCGATGAATTCAGCAAAGTTGTAGGATATAAAGTCAATACTCAAAAATCAGTTGCATTTCTATACACTAACAATGAGCAATCCAAAAAGGAAATTAAGGAAAAAATTCATTTATGGTAGCATCAAAAAATAATAAAATACTTAAAAATAAACTTAATCAAGGAGGTGGAAGACTTGTACTCTGAAAACTATGAAACACTGAAGGAAAACAATGAAGACAATATTAATAAATGGAAAGACATCTGTGTTCACGGATCAGAAGGCTCCACACTGGTAAGATGTCAACACTACCTGAAGTGAACTACAGATTCGATGCACTCTCTATTAAAATCCCAATGACGTTTTTTTTTGTTTGTTTTGTTTTGTTTTGTTTTGTTTTGTTTTGCAGAAATAGAAAATCCATTCTAAAGTTCATATGGAATCCAAGGGACCCCAAAGAACCAAAACAATCTCGAAAAAGAAGAAGTTATAAAAATCACACTTACTGATTTCAAAACTTACTACAGAAGTTACAATAATCAAAAGTGTGGTACTGACATAAAGACAGACATATAAAAATAGCCCAGAAATAAACCCTTGCACATACGGTCGAATTATTTCAACAAGGGTGCCAGGACCATTCAATGGGGGAAAGAATAGTCTGTTCAACAAATTATATTAGAAAAACGGGCTATCTACGTGCAAAAAAAAAATGACGTTGGATTCATGTTATGCAATCAACAAAAATTAACTCAAAATGAATCAAAGACCTAAATGTAAGAGTTAAAAGTATAAAACACATAGGCAAAAACAGGGGAAAAGCTAAGTTACACTGAATTTAGCAATGATTTTTTTGGATATGACATCAAAAGCACAGGAAACTAAATAAAAAAGAAGATAAACTGGACTACACCAAAATTGAAATCTGTGCATCAAAGGGCACCACCAACAGAGTGAAAGGTGACAGGGGAAAATATTCGCAAATTATATAACTGACAAGAGGTTAATATCTAGAAAATACGAAGAACTCCGACAGCTCAACAACAAAAACCAAACAACTTGATTCAAAAACGGGTAAAGTGCCTGAACAGATTTTTCTCCAAAGAAGATACACAAATGGTCAATAAGCACATGAAGAGATGCTACATCACTAATCATTAGGGGAACGCAAATGAAAACGACAATGACATACCACCTCACACCCTTTAGAAAGGCTACTAGAAAAAAAAATTCCCCCCAAACAGAAAACAAAACAGAAAATAACAAGTGTCGGTGAGGACATGGAGTGTTGAAACCCTTGTACACTGTAACGGACATGTAAAATGGTGCATCCACTGTGGAAACAGTATGGTGGCTCCTCAAACAATTAAAAATAGAATTGCCATATGATCCAGCTATCCCATTTCCAGATATACATCCAAAAGAACTGAAAGCAGGGTCTTGAGGAAATATTTGTACACCCACGTTCACAGCAGCATTATTCACAAAAGCTAAAAAGGTGGAATCCACCCAAACTCATCAACAATGAATGGACAAATAAAATGTGGTCTATACACGCAATGGGACATTATCCAGCCTTTAAAAGGAAGGAAATTCCGGCACATGCTACGGCATGGATGAACACTGAGGACCTTAATGTAAGTGAAATGAGCCAGACACAAAAAGACAAATACGGTATGACTCAATTTATATGAGGTGACTAGAATAGGCAATTTCAAGAGACCTAAAGTATAACGGTGGTTGCTGGGGGCTAGCGGCAGGGGGAAATGGGAGTTAGTGTTTAAAGGGGACGGAGCTTCAGTTTTGCAAGATGAAAAGAGTTCTGGAGATGGATGGTGGTGATGGTTGCACAGCAATGAGAATGTACTTAATGTCACTGAACTGTACACTTAAAAATGGTTAAGATGGGAACTTTTACATTGTGTGCACAATTAAAAAATAAATGAAGTTAAAAAAATCAGCTGAATGGCGACCTTCGTTTAAAGCCTCTTTCTATTCAAACACAAGACCTAATAATAGTGCCAAATGGAATTTACTTGTATGCCAGCGCTCCAGCAAAGTGCTTCTGGATGTACGTGTCCATTACAGGCCGGAAGTGGAAATACTTGATGTCTCTGAGCAGGTTGATGATGAATACCTGGAAGAGACCGGGGGTATGAGGGTCCTCTGGAGGCCCCGTACCTATCCCCAGCAGAACACAGAACTCCTGCTTCCTCACAGGGTGGCAAACTGTCAGTGTTTACCCGAGTGTTCTCCATGGGCAGTGAATGTACGATTCCCACTCTGTGTCTGAGCTTCTGTCTTGCCCGTTCTGTTCCTATCACCCCTGGACTCCCAAACCAGACTTGGGGCTCATCTGTCTGTGCCAGTGTTACTCTGAGCCTGTATAGGAAGCGTAAATATTATGGTATCTCAAAAACCTTGGAAGAGGAAAAAAAAAAGATTGTCCCAGGAGCCGGATTAGCCTATGAAAGGCTGTGTCCTTCAGAAATGGGGCTGGCCGGCCAAAGAAGTGAGGAAGAAGAGCCAAAGGGGGCGAACTATGCAAGTGCTATTCTAACTCTCACCTCTGCTCCTCATCTAGCAGGGAGACTTGGAGTATCCAGCTCTCCTTGAATATACAGCACTACTGTGGGACTGGCTATATTAAGCAAAATGCACTAAACATTCAAATCACTGTCCATTCTCGCTAAACAACCTCCTGAGACTGGTCCCCAAACAACTTCACAGAGGGAGAGAGTGTGATGGTCAGACCGGCATGAATGAGTCTCTGCTTTTCCTCATCTCTCCTTATCCAACTGTGTAAGTGAAAAATGGGCCCCTGGTTTCCCATAGTAGCCTCTGGGCCTTGTGCTGGTGCAGGTCACTATTTCAGGGGCCAGGCAGCTCTGCAGCAGTGGCGAGACTGAGTACCAAACTACAGGGCTGAGGCTCGGACCTGACCATGCTGAATTCTTCAAACTTGATCTTGTAGGGATCTTCCTGGTAGGTTGGTCTTTTTGGGTGACACTCCTTGGTCCTTTTTCTATTAAAAGCATCTAATTCATTACTCACTCACTCTATTAAATTGCATCCCTCTTCTAAAATTATGTGATAGGAAAAATGAAAGCCGAGAAGGATGAGACTTACCAAAGACTGGAACACCAGCAGGCCGTACTTCTCTGTGTTATCGTCCAGAATCACGAAGAGCGTGTCTAAGATGTCCTGCAGAAACTGCAACAGCACAGAAACCACAGCGCTCGGGCTCAGGGCCTGCCCACGTGGTCAGACTCTGCACGCTGGCAAATTTACCTCCCAGGAAACAAAGATCTCAAACCACCACTTAAAAATGGTCGAGTACCCGCCTCCACCTAGCTAAGGGTAACTGGGTGGATCTGGGGTCTTTGCCTGTAGCCCACAGGGCCATAAGGAGGTGGCTCCTGTTGGATAAGTGCTAAAATCCTAAGGAAAGAGCAATCACCTAAAAAACCGAGGGCATCCACGTGGGATAGCAATTTTGAAATCAAGACAATCTAAGTGACCCTGATGCCAAACTCATTTTGAGAAAAAGAGCTCACTTTCCTGGGACCCCAAAGAGTTTAGCAGTCCCTTGCTCTCTACTGTGGCCTAACTCTATAGAGGTTATTTAGGTGAGGATGTGGCAAACCAGGCCTTACCCACGATACTGTTTTTTTGGTTAGAAATTAGTATCCCAGGAGAAGGGAGAAAGCAGCTGATGGGGGCTGTCAGTGAGAGTAAAGATCTGGAAGCACCGTTTGTTTGTTTGTCTTTTAGAGCAGGTTCCCTTTTCTTTCCAAGATGCAAAAACCAAGGGCGAAAATGACAAATACTCATGGATGCTGGTAGTCTTAAATGTCTAACTGATGTACTGTATCCTTGAAACTAATAATAAAATGGAATTTTAAAGAATCAAAGCTAACATTTTGTTGATCAAAACAGAATATAATGATACAACGTTTACAGTTTATTTCAAAACGATGTGAGGTGGGAGGCCTGGATGGGCTGTTAATGGGTACGACTGGCCACGGGTTGATGACTACTGGTGCTGGGTGATGGGTACACGAGGGTTCTTTACACTCTTCTGTCTACCTTTGTGAATGTTTGAAATCTTCTAATAAAAAGTAAAAACATATTTTAAAATGCTAGCATATTCTCTTCATGTTCTCTTCGGGCCGGCTGACGCTAAAACCAGATCTACCAATAGAATGTTCTCTTGTGAGGAATTCAACAACTCAGCATCAAAAAAGTTCAAAGACTTCTACTCCTTTGTTTACTGGCTCATATTTTTAATATGTTCAGAAGGAAAAAAATGCTTTGAGTGCAAATTTATCTTAAGTTTCAAAAACTAGTATTGGCTTGTTAAGACATCTTTCTAAAATTTATGATACTCTGATCAATTGATTGAAACAAAATTCGTATAAGACTTCATAAAAGTACACAGCAGTACACAGACTTTAAAACATCCTCATTTGGAGACACCATGTCATGTTATTACTGAGTCAATGGAGCAGTAAAAGGCCAGTGTAGACAGTGCATCTGCTAACCAATCTGCTATTGTAGGGCCAGAGCTAAGATGCTCACTGATGGACAAGGAGGCTTCTTAAGATGCAGTCTCTGTCTGACATTCTACTGCTCTTGCTGATAACCACAAGCACCTCCATCCTCCTCAGAGGAGCTCAGTCCATTGTGTAGAATCCACCTGTAGGGCTCTCACCATTGGGAAGTACCTGGGCATTTCCTGAGCTAAACTCAGGTGTGCCAACACTATGCAGTGCGGAGAAGCCCTGCGGAAGACAGCTGGGGACTGGCAGTACTGCTGTCAGACAGCTCAGGCCAGTAGCTGGGAAAGGTCATGAAGGTTCCTGGGGGAAGCGGCTGAGGCAGGGCCTAAGGAAGGGTTCCCTAGCATGGACTCTCAGGGAGGGACCGGGCAAAATCAGCAGCTGCAAGTGAGTGGAACAGAGCAAAGTTCTTTTAGATAATGAAGAGAGTAGTGCCCGAGAGAAGACATCAGAGCTGGGTTTGTGGTCAGAGGGTGGCAAAGTAAAGACCATGAGAACGAGATCTAAGAACGGGAGAGAAGACCTAACAGAATGCAGACAGCACAAGGCACTGGGGCTGTTCCTGAGGGGATGCTGTCCCACTACCCTTCAATTAGCATTTTGCTTTCTAGGAAGAAAAACAAGTCAGAAAATAGGGTTTAAATATAGTTTTCAAAAGGCAATAAACTTGATGTGATGACTACTTAAAAAAAGAAGCTAACTAAAAAAAAAATAGAAAAGAAAAACTTTATTCCTACTCATCTAATTATATATTTCGAAAATGGTCTTCGAAGCTTGCTGGCAGAAAGCAGGGGGAAGTGAGGCCTGCTGCCCAGATTCTCGCTCAGGAGCACGTGTGAGCCGTACCTTAACGATTTCCTCTCCGCTGACATGCCGCAGCCGCCCAAGGATGTCCATGATCCTGTCCGGAAAGGCCTTCCACTTGAGCAGAGCAAGGAGGTCCACTGGAAAGCAAGCACGAAGGACGGTGAACCCCGGTTCTGCCGAGGACGAGGAATGCCCAGACCCTCCTGGCTGCTGACAGGTGGGCTCTTGGGGGATCAGAAAGAGCTGCGAGCATGACAGCAGACGCTGAGGTCAAGGTCAAAGGCACACCTGTGAACTGTGCGTGTGCACTCTGGAGCTGCTAAAACCATGGGGAACCGCATGGGCCGCTACTGCCAAGTGACTCCTTCGACTGTGAATGAGAAGAGTCCCCTCACTGTGGCATGACAGCAATGATTTCTGTGCCACGTAATGCACATCAGCAACAGGGACCAGCGACTGAGGACAGGGAGGGCACCAGCCTGCGGGCGCCGCCGCCTACCGTTCTGGGTGAGCTTGGTGGAGGAGAGCTGTGTGGAGATGAAGAAGGACTCCTTGGTGCTGCGCTGGAAGATGAGGCTGGAGGGGATGTTCGGGCAGCCGTTGTAGTCCTCTTTGCAGCAGGGCAGGCCCAGGTACAGGGCGTGGTTGTTAAACGTGCTGTTCTCGTCGCACTGTAGGCAGACGCGGAGAACACAGGCTGTTTCCTGGTCCACGCCACGTGGAAACATCGAGTCCCGGGAGATTCCTGGCTGATTCTTGCTCTCTGTCCCCAAACTCCCCAGAACAGCTGACATGCCTTTTCAAGGGAACTGGGTCAGGGCATGTGGCCTCCACCTGGCGTGGAGGCCACCTTGGGTAGCAGCTATAATGTGACGGCTGACAGAACCATGATCTCAAACAGCAGGTCTCAGGATACACTAGCCAAGGCCACAGCGGCACTCAGGGGTTGGTAATGGGTGTTCATGACTAGCGGAGTGGGAGGTGGGAAACAAAGGGACTGCTGGCATTACCTATGGTGGGGAGACAAAAGCCTGCTGTCACTGGCCAGAGCACGACCCTGGATCCTCTGGCCCGCCCAGGGCAAACCACCCAGCTGAGAACCACAGGCAAAAAGGGCCTCAGAGGAGGGAGGGAGGTGGGAGTCAGCCAGGGCCCATACCTTGTACACATAGAGCTCGTGGATGTCGTCAGAGAGAGTGGTGCCGTCGTCCCGCATCAGGGGCGAGAATGCAAAGCCGAAGAGCTTCTTTTCCCCTTTGTCCTTCGCTGCAATCAGAGCCGGTGTTAGTGGTTTCTGTTCCCCACCCCCACTTCGCTTTTTAAATTAGAAATTCCCCTTGCGCTCATCACCTATGCTGTTTACTTCTTTGTTCCTCACTTTCATTAATTAGGTAGCAACCTGACTGCAAGGATGATGAGAAACATACTGGACTGAGTTTCCACTGGCATCCCCGGCTACACAGGCTCCTCAGGCCCAGGCAGAAACCAAACTGCTGGTCTTGATAAGCCAGGGGCTGTCTAGGAAGCAGCTGAATACGTACGAAGGGAACACCCAAAAGAACGACAGTGGCCACTGCCCAGCGTCCAGGTCAGACACTCAGAAGAGCCAATACCATGGGTTTGGACAACCACTGTCCGAAGAACAGCCTCTGGCGACGTCCCATCTCTGAGTAGCCATTTCTTCACTTCTCATTTTCTGGCCCCACTAATAAGAACCCTCTCGACTGTTCCGGAGAGGGAAGGGTTATAGCGCTATCCTCAAAGGAACGCGGAGAGAGGGCCACTCACTGGAGCAGTGTCTGAACTCGAAGCGCAGGTGGGAGCCCCGGAACCGGTCGATGGGGATGGGAAGCTTGATAATTTCCCCCCAGCGAGGGCTGTTACTGTGGTAGAGCACGAAGGAGTGGTAGGAGCTCCTGTTCGGCTCTCCTGAACCCAAGCTGATGCAGTCCTGGAAGAGAGCAGCACAATGCGGTGTCATCTTCCTGCAGGGCGCCCCCGGATGTCCCTGTCACTAGGACACTTCACGTTCTCCTTGGTGCGGCTCTCATTTTCCCACCAGGCCACATCTACGAGGTGAGAAACCTCACTGGGCTGAAATTCAACACTTTTGGAAACAACCGTGTAGACAGCATGAGGAGTCAGCAGTCCTCGCTCCTGTGTCTCCTGGGGCAGAGGCCACCACGCACAGCCACAGCGCTCAGTGAACCAGGGGTGTGGGGGGCACTGCTGAGGGTGCATCCGGGTCACTAAGGGAGGCCCTTCACCCTCACTAGGAAACAGCGAACTCCGTGGGATGAGTCAACTGTGCGTGGCACTCTGTCAGATGAGAAAAACAATTCACTTGTAAAGTGGCGAGAGCCTGTTTTCTAATCTTCCTGAGCCCAACATCGCACTGGCATTTTGGGTTGCCCTCAGCTGACGGTCCTCGGATACAAACACGGCAGGCCAGATTTAACTTGACCCAGGTTCCCAAACACTGGCCTGGAGACGCAGTCTCGGGACTGTCCGAGCCCGTTCCCTGGAGGACAGGAAGCTGCAGGCCACACACTCAGGAGCAGCCCCTGTCTGCACAGGGCTGGCGTGGACACCTGATGGCATTACATCTGCTCAAACAGGCATATCCTTGAGCTGGGTTTTTAAAATGACAAATCAGTGTTTCTACCACCATCGACATTCTCCTCTTTCTGGTTTTGGGAGATGATTTTGACGAATTTTACCTTTTTCTTCTCTAAAATGTAGATGATTGTTCCAGTTCTGCCTACCTCACAAAGCTGATGTCAACGTACACAAGCGAGATCTGTAAAAGGCTGACTTGCCTTCTGCCAAATGCCATGCAAACAATGCCTTGTGATTCGCCAGGGACTTCACTGTGACATGACTAAGGAACAAACTAACACACTGGCAAGAGAAAAACAGCACTCCAGGTCTTCAGTTTTAATGAAGAGCGGCAGAGGATCCTTATAATGCACTGGCTGGAAGCAACCTTTTAGGGCCTGAGCCTGCCGTTCCTTGTCACATAACTTGGTACCAGTAAGTACCTGAATCTCACCACTGACCAAAGAGCAAATGTAACTTCCCGTATTAGCTTAAGAAACAGAAGGAGAGGGACCCAGAAACAGTTACCAAAAGTAGGCAGCCCAGTGCTAGACAGAATGGCAGAAGCAAAGGGGAAGAGGTCTATACTGCAGCAGGAAGGGTTCAGGTCAGATCTGAGGAAGAGTGTCTAACAGGCTGTCATGTTGATAGTCATTATCGGGCAGGCCTCGGGTTTCCTTGAAGAGAGGAGAAGGCAGAGGAGAATGCACGTGGGTGACCTGAGGGCAGGCCTGCCTGAGGAGAGAGTCTCCAAAGTCCACAGAAGTACTAGGGCGAGCATAGGACCAGCCTCCATTCCAGACCGACGGGCAAGCCTTACCTTCAAGATTTCTCCATCTGCATAAAGCACATACATGGTCACTTCAATATTCTTTTGTACACTCTTTCCCCCTCTCTCAAAATCTCCCTTCTCCAGGGTTAGGTACAGGTCATTGCGGATATCGCCTGTGGGGAGAGAAACGTCACGTCTGCATGACCACAGAAGCCACACTGTGCTCTCTGCTTGGAGGACCAGGCTAGCAACTGGCTCCCCCAGGGTTCAGGTGGGCGCTCAGGGCATTCCAAGCTTGGTTAATAACGATGGACACCCTACGAAAACCAGTGGAGCCGCGCTCGGCTTGTTCAGTCTTGTGCTCTCTAAGTCTGAATTCTGAAGGTGTTTCCCACAGCTTGCCCAGGGTGGGAAAAAGCTGGGCAGGGAAACTTCTCAGACTGCAGGTGACTGCTCAGGCCCTCTCCCCACCCCGAAGAGCTGCAATCTAAGCCTCCCACAGAGGGAAAATTTTAGAATCAACAGGAATAACGCTTATTTTAATCATGTATCTGTCTTAACTGCTAATCCCTTCTCCTACTCCTAAAAAAAAGTAGTTTCTTTTCCATAGGCTTTCTTTTTTGCAGCTCTCAACCCTTCTGACTGAGAATACACTACTTCTTCTGTCCGGAAGCCTAGTTCCAAACCCGGGGAGAGGTCCCTGGACCACCTGTCAGTTTGTCTTCTTTTTGTTGCAAGTGCTCTGGGAGCAGGTGACTCTCTAGAAACATGAGAGCGAAAGCACTGTGGTGACAACCTGTGGTGCTTTTGTTGCTTCCCTGCACCCCGCCTCCAGCCCACTCCGTCCGCATCTGCTGCTTGAGACGGGCTGGCGAAGCTGAAACTACACGCCCCAAACCACCTCAGTCACATCTGCCTTTTTCGGGGTGGTGGGGTGGGGGGCGAGGGGGGAATGGGATTGTCTGTTGGTATATAAGAGCTTATTTAGGCTACTCTAAGCTTCTAAATCTGTAACACGGTGAGTTCTAGTCACATTCTAAAAAAGGGCTTTTAACTTGCAAAAATGGCAAAGGACAATAGGTAGGGCCAAAGTGAAGATGTGTTAGCAACCTGAAGAAACTGACTGCAAGGTGATGGAACAATTAACTTGTAAAGCAAGTGGATTCAGAAGCCACAGTAGATGTTCTTTCTACTTCTTAGAAAACCTGGTTCATCTAGATACGCTCATTACTTGGAATCACAATGATATAAACAGGTTTTGGTTCTGGTTAGCGAGGGAGCCGAGGGAGCCTTCTGGTTCGGTCGGACACGTGAGGACAGCCTCTTTTCTGCATTGACTACCTCTGTAATTGTGGAAGCGTCTGAGGGTCTCTTTGCAATAGGTCAAACTGGCATATATCTTGGGTGTTTGGGATCTTCGTGATCAGACTTTCCATTCTTCAGGTTGCCTTCCTATCCCAGGTAGCAATCATGGTTATCTCGTCCCATAATGAAACTCTCAAAACACTTTGGCTTGGTGGGGAAAAGCAGCCCATGAGAAGCAATCGATTATTCTCTGACAGCCAGGAGAACTTTCCCTAATGTGTGAAAGCCACCCTGTTCCCCAAACAAATAGCCCTGAGGCTACCATGCAGGGAAGGGGAAAATGGGTTCTGAAAATCACACACAAACGCAACTGCTAAGATGGCAGGACGGCCTTGACCATGACCGTCCTTGCAGTCTACACAGACTTCCCTCGGGGGCTGAGCAGAGCCTCTAGTCTGAATTCTGATGAGTCTGGGATGGTAATCTGTCTCCCTGGACATCCCTGCTCGGGCCCTCCTAGCATGGCCCTAACACAGCACTCGGAGGGGAAAGAAGGCCAGCGGAAGGAGGAGGGATGCTCACGTTGATCGGTTTGCTACTGTCAGGACAGAAGCTAAATAAAATCAGTCCTGAAAGTAAAATTCAAAATTAACAGAACTTTATCATGGGTGATGGCTATTCAAATGGGATAGATCAGAGTTAGCTACACCTTGAATTTTTAACAATTCAAAGAGATCTCTTAGTTACACATTAGCTTTTCTATGGAATTTAAATAATTATTCAATTTCTAGGCTATTATGGCATAAAGTGAACAGTCTAGGGTATTTTAATGCCTAAAGAATAGGTGCTTTGTTTAAATAGTACCCACGTTTAAACCAGCACTCTCTGGAAGTGATTCTCAAAATAATCCACGTGACTTTTAAAAGTAGGTATTGGCTGCCAGCACTCCCTGGTATTCTAGCTTGTACAAACACTTCAAATTTCTGTGGCTCTATATACAAGTTGACCATGTTACAATAAACATGTCCTTCAAATGAAACACCTCAAACTCTTCCTAGCCATGTATGATACAGGACACTAACGCAAAACTGGGCGCCGTCCTGCATACGGACAATGACAGAATTGGGTTCGTGCTGGTTTCACAGAGCAAGCTCAGTTTCTGGGCAGCTCCTCCAGGGCATTTTAAATCAAAATGCCAATTTCAAATGGCAGGACTGAGCTGGATATTCCTACCATTTTCATTCTTTAAAAATTTTTCTATTTAAACAGAATGTCTTTGTTGTCATCTAGCTGGGGAAATTTATCAACACGAGTAACTGCACTTCTGAGTTGCAGACCGAAGCGGCTCGATTTCATTGCGCCTTTATGAGGAGAACAGACCCGCCTAGACCAGGGCTGTTCTCGGCCAGAACAGCTATTAGGCTGCCTGATGGGCTGCAATTTTGCACATTACGACCTCAATTTCAAAAATGGCACTTTGTGATAGTTAATGTTGTGGAGGCCTTCTTGTCAAAAGCTCTCTAGGGAATCCCCTAAATTAAGCTCTCCACTCATTCTCCTGGAGAAAGGAGAAAGCCTGAGAGGCCGCGTCCGGGGCTCCCCGCTCTTCGGCTGCCCCTGTGCCTATTACGTGCTCACAGAGCCTGCCGTGGAGCTGCGCCTCTGGCTACGTGGCTGTCTCCAAGAGGCTCCTGAAAACTTTGGCACCAACTGCCAGGAAATTTTACCAGCAGAGGAACGAGGACAGGCACCTTACAACAAGGAGGGGAAAGAAAAGGTCCGAGCAGTGGTTCCGAGGTCAGTTTGCAGACCACTGCTGGGTGGCTGTATTTGAGTCACCTAGGCGACTTCCACCCTGTGAGATTCCAGTGGCACTTGTGGACACATATTTTAAAAATCACCAGGCGATTCTGATGCTCTCCAGGGGTTAACACCGGGGACCAGAACACGGGGGTCTGTCAGGAAGACACTGATGAAATTTGGCTGGGGTTAGGGGCTGGGCAGCTCTTAGCATGAAGGAGCTGCGAGGACGATGGGAAGGGGAGGCTTTTCTTGGGGAGTGGGCGCTGTTGAGGGCAGCCCTGCTCCCTTTGTTAGGTGTCCTCTGCTCCCTAAGGCTGGCAGAGTCTACCAACATCAGCAACGCCTGACATTTCTTTGTGCTCAGTTGACATGCAACAGAGTTTCTTGAATGGAAGGATGAGTGAATGAGGTGGTTCTTCTAAGAGGGCCTCAGAGTAAACTGTCTTTGTCCCTTCTGCAGCGTCACACAGTAGCCAATGCCAGCTGTTTGTATAGACAGCTACATGTCAGGGAACTAGGGACTGAGTAGGCAGAGTAGGCAAATATTTTCTGTAAGAGACCGGATAGTAAATATTTTAGGCTCTGTGGGTCCTATAGGTCTTGGTCTCATGTTGTTTTCAAAACACATTCTTAGCTGGCAGGTAGTACAAAGGCTGTTGGCCTGTGGACTATAGTTTGCCGACATCTGGCTTGGAGTGTTCACATGTCAAGGACAGGTTTACACTGCAACTTCATATAAACAAATCCAGATTCCTCAAAGCCTACAGAAACGGCTGCTGGGAGGGAGCAAGGTAATGAACCTGAGGCCATCTTATCACGTCAGGGGTTGGTCTGAGACATTCTGGGCTCCTCACAGAATGAGAGGCCTTAGAAGCAACCGTGCTTTTCAGCTTCTGGAAACCTTAGGGGGCTGGGGCACACGCTGACAGAGTTGCATCCAGCAGTGACAGGAAACCGCATGCTTCAGTGGCTCTGAGGACCCGCATGCTAGTATGACTCTGGAGAAGCAGCTCACATGTGTCTGCAGGTCTCCCTGAGAGAAGTCTCCAGAGAGGTTTCGGGACCTCTGAGGCGCAGCTCAGGAACCGGAGCATCTGTTAGGGACACTGTCACCAGATTCTGCAGCCTTACTGGAAGTTCTGGAGCCATGTGGTTCCGGTCTGAGCAGAAGTCCGTCCCAGCAGAAGTGGTCCAGGACAGCCCACACAGGCGTGGCCGCTCCGGCGGGTTTGGATTCTTGACTATATTCCTGTCACTTCTGTATGAATTACTCACTCCACATGCTAGGAGGCTTTGGGTTCAAGGTGAACAGTATTTAATACTACATTATTTACACCTCGTCTACTTCTGGGCAGGATTAGAAGGGGCTTCTGAGGAAAGCTCTTTTCTCTTAAAACCATGTAAAACTAGGACTTGTTCCCAGCAGACGCAGTGGCCCGCCGGGGTGGCACCAATTCTCTTTCTGGGGCAGGAGTGAAGCTCCTGACAGTATTTGTGGAGATGGAGGGACGTTAGCAACCATACAACTTGGACAGTTGCAGGCATATAACCAGTGTTTTATTTTGTAGTAGTTCTTATTTTGAAGAAGAGGCAAAAAAAAAAAAAAAAAAGACGATGACGACAACGACTCCTCTTAGGAGGACTTCTGTAGAGTGTCTGGGAAAGACAGGTTCTTTATTTCCAACCATGTCTTCAGTGTCACATGTCTACTGGTTTCTATTGTTACAAAGTCAGTGATGCCGTCTGCTCTAACAGGATGACAGGGATGGGCACAGTATGCTTGTTCTTTTCCTGGGCCAAGGATGTGATCTTTCAACCTGCTGTGGGCCCAGATGTGGTCATTCTGAAATCATCCCTTAAGGGTACTGCCAAAGCCTCATCTCACATGCAGACTGACCACAGTCCTATGAATCTGCCTGTGGTAAATACACTCCTCACTCCCCATAAGGACAGCTTTCTTTCAAAAGTCATATCTCTGTGTGTTTGCCCTTTGTATGTATCCAGCAGAGTTGAAAAGAGAAGCTTTCTCTGCCTTTGCGATTCTTGTAGCTTAGGATAAGCCTACTCATTTTTTTTAATGAGAGTAGCTGATCTGTCTCATAAAAATCTTTCCTGTAGCTTTACATCTAGCGGTTGTTCAGACTTTTTAAAACATTCCAGCATGTCCTTAGCTCCTCAGATCTTAATGAACATCCAAAGTAAAACTATTCTAGGTTGAGCCGGTAGCTTCTCTTATTCTTACCAGTTACCCCAAAAGAGGGTGATTGAAGGATTAATAATGTACATGACACCCCACCCCAGTATTGCAACATTCATGAAACAAATGAAGATGGAAACAAAGCAGGCAAAAAGCAGACAGAACACACAAAAGCAGGAAACTTACACCCAACTATCTTCATCTCTGCACCAGAAAGAAAGGGCGAGAATGAGGGGACAGCACAGAGAGAAACAAGAACAATTAAGACAAACAGGAAAAGAGAATCAAACGTCACTTGCAGGTTGGTGAAAGCATGCACTTTTGTACCAGGGTTAAAGCGAAGGACTGTTTCCCTGAGCACGAGGGCAAGAAAGAGGGTCCCCTTGGGGGACACCATGCCTGCACTGCCGCCTTCTAATGGGCCAGTTCGGGCGACCCAGAGAGGAGCGGTATTGTGCCAGGTCTGACTCAGAGAGGGGCAAAGCATCCCTAAAGCGGGGTACTCTCCAGGACACGGTTCTCAGAGGGGGCCCCAAACTAGCAGCATCACCATCACCTGAGAACTTGTGAAAATGCAAATTGTAGGGTCCTGCCTCAATCTTCCTGCATCAGAAACTCTGGGGGTGAGCCCAGCAGTCTGGTTGCCCAAGCCCTGCAGGTGACTGCGATTCATACGTGCTTCGGGAAAAACTTAGTTACTGGCTAGAACGTACTAAATCAAAGGGCAAGACACAGAGCCATGACGGAACTCCGCATTGCCACTGACTCCAGGGAGCAGCCTTCGCGGGAAGGCGAAGGACTGGAGAGGGCTGTGGGAAGCGCAGCGCATCCCCGCTGCCCCAGACGAGGTCTAGAAATGGTGCGGCCTCTTCTCATGCAAGAGGTTTTAAATTGTCCCCTTCGTTGATAATTTCTTGGCTGACCGTCTCCTTTAAGGTTTCATTTCTGACAAGTGAGTCACTAGGAACAATGTTAACTTCAGCTTGTTCACCTGGAGCACCTGTCTGGCCCTAGTCTTTCCCCCATCTTCTCAAACAAAGTAGGAGAGGAGTAAAAGTGTGTTACATAGTTATTGGCTTTTGTCCTGAACTAAAGTGAGTTTGGAGGGAAGGAGGAAATCCCCACAAAAATCTAACAAACCAACAAAAGGCGATAGGTGCTCAGTTTCAAAATTAGGCTTAAGTTCCCACATCTATTTGTTCTGTAATCTAGAAGTAAGGACCTCGGCTGTGGAACAGAGCGGGCCCCTCCTGGGCACAGCTGTCATGTGGCAGGTACGTACACACCCATGGAAAGCAACAAAGACCATCAGAAAAGACCTTTTCCGAAATATTATGTTGAATACTGGTGTGGCTAGAGCCTGCTGATCGCGGGAGCTGTGGTCACAGCTCTGCAGCTCAGAGCTACAAGTTCTGTCAATACGCTGTGACAAGGACCTGCCAGGGCCATCCTGACAAAAAAAAAAAAAAAAAAAAAAAAAAAAAAAAAAAAAACCCTCTCCAAATGAGTGTTTGGTAGTTTCTGCCAAATGCTGGGTAGTTTTAAAAAAAGGATCACAGTTTATGAGTAATTCTAATTTTCACATTTACTCCAATTTCTCAGACTTCAGTGTCGCAACGCTCGCAGCCACTGACATCTCCTCGTTCATTTCCCATATGTCCATGTGTCAAGGAAAAGCTGCAACTCGGTCACACCAGCACGTTGAGGGCTAAGGGACGGCTGCAGCCACATACAATGTGCCCACAGGTGAAGGGAAGACCAGCTACAGACAGACAGGTGGCCAGGGCTGGGAGTCTCACTGGACTTCCTGCCACAGTCATGGTTTCCCAAGACAGGCGGACCACGGGTGTCAAAGTCCTGCACACTTGCCCCGTCGCTCCAGCAGAACCTGCAGGCCAGGCCTGTCACCTCGCCCAAGGATGGCAAACCCACTCTGGTGATATCTTGGGGTGCGTTTAGGGGGCTCTCAATTGTCAGCTCACAACTCTGAGTGGCCATCTGTAAAGAGCTCTTTCCCCCGGGGAGGAAGGGTAGAGGAGGAGACAGATTCTGCACAAAGGACTGCTTCCTGCCCGAGAACCAGACCCCGCTTTGGGCTTCAGCGCTCGAAGGCAGCAGCAGCATACTCACCGCTGCAGCCGGGACCTCCCAGGACTGTAAATGTCTTGGCCTCGTGGGGCAAATCACACAACGATCCCTTTGCTCCCCAGGGAGGGCATGCCCCCTAAGCTCAGCTTGCCTCACCAATGCCCAACACGGCTGACTTCCACGGTGACGTCTAGCGTACGCACTGGTCCTTCATAAGCCTGTCTGCCAATGATGGCACACGGAGATGCAGGGTGCCCGCGCAAAGGTCTCGTTCCATAGAACAGGTCTGCACAGTGTAACTCTTAAAATCAAAGTCTGCTTACAAACATTTTTGGCTGAAGCTTGCTCCTTTCTAGTCTTTGCTCACTTGGTTTTAACTCTATGACTGTGTGAAGACCAAAAGCGAGGAAATATCCAAATCGTAGAGAAACAAGTTCTTAAAAGAAAGGAAGGATTTAAATACATCTCTTAGAGTGTATGAGTCCACCTCATGAGCCTGGCCGTCTAATTAAAAAAAGATCACCAGATGAATTCCTATCCTTTCTTCCATGACGCGAAGCTAGGGCCTACGCCTGGCCTCCTCCTGATAACCAGAGCCACAGAAGGCTGAGGACCAGTGTGAAGACATGATGGAAGAAACGTCCTGTGGAGGATATCACATCAACAGCAGACGGGAGCTATCATAAGCAAAAGTCCCCTTAGCATTTAAAGATAAGCGTGGAGCCACTTGAGCGGCCCTGTCTGCACGAGCAGGGGAGGAAGGCTGCCCCCAGCAGCTTGCTCTGAATGTAGCGGCATCTATGGAGAGGCACCGAAGGCCACAGAAGACAAGTCTGCACATAGTGCGGGAAGCCCGAGCGCAGTCGGAATGCATTACGTGGGCCGTCTCTATGCTCAGGCCACGCTTCCCTTTGGGTATGTGCTGGCAAATATTTCCAACAAGAGGGTTTAGAGCACTGTGAAGAACTGCCCCCCCCAGGTGCTTTGCAGGGTGGGCACAATCAGTTCAGCCTAGCCTGGCGCGGCCCTTCTCAACAAAGGCGCGTAAGCTGCTCGCGGACCACTGAAACTCTAGACGCTGGGCTCACGCCCCTGCCATCCATCCAGGTTATCAGCTGCTCATCTGTTCTCATTTCCTCTCCTCGTTCATCTGCTCTGGTTATCAGACCACGTGCCATCCATCTGAGCCGCCCCTGCCCTTCCCTCTCCCGAAAGCCCCCTGGCTGTGACGGCCTGTCTGGACGCGCTTCTCCAGCTTTGCCTGCATTTGCCGGACTAGGGAACGTGAACCTGGGACGTGAACCTGGGACGGACGTGCCAGAACCACACTGGGGGCGGAGCCTGCTGCCCTGGTTTTCTGTCAGGTATCCGCCGAGGAGGGTGCGACAGGTCTTGAGAAACTGGCCAGGTTGGACTCCTCATAGGGCCTAATTTATACAATTTGCCTAATCCATTCTCTAATACACTAAAATGTATCTGCTCTTCCTAACAGACTGGGCTCAGCAATGCTACAGGCACAGATTTGGGTGTATTCCCCCCTTACAGAGGGAGTTCCGTGCGCTAATGCTCTTCTTCCAAGCAGCGTAACAGAAGAGAAGGGTATAAAAAGGCGTCCCCGTGAAGTTCCCTGTCGCCACCGCCTAGCCCACACAGAGACAGCAAAGCACATCTGCTGAGTCGTCACGCTGCACTGGTGAATGTGATGTAGGGGCTTCTGGGAAAGAACAACTACCACCAAGAGCCGAAGGAGCTACTGGCTGCGGACTGCGGTCAGCCACGTGACTTGGGGTGCAGAGGCTTTCAAAGGCCGCAGGGGTCCTCCACAGCAGTTTACCTGCTCCTGAAATGAGCACTGGACACTTGTGTTCCTAACCCTTCTCCCACCGCAGCCCCAAGAAGTTCTGCCTACCTGGCATGATGACATCAGGAAATCCCAATTTTCTTGTAATCGCCAATCCCCTGTTAAATAGCATAGGGTTTTCTCTCCTAATCTGTTCCATGTCTCCTCGAAGAAGCTGCAGAGAAATTATAAGACCTGCAGAAACAAAAGCATTTTCTTCCTCAGAACCACACCCTGCCCTGTCTCAGACTCTGGGTTTCAGACCCTCCAGATGATCCCAGGGGCTTTGTTCAGAATTTGGGAGAATCTGTAATGTCCCCAAGGGCATCTGGCTTCCAGGTCATTACTTGTACCCTAGGAGTTCTGCACAAAGAAAGAATCTCCTGGGACACACCCCCCTTTTGCCCCCAAGGGTCCCCACTGCAGCCAGTGGCTAGAAGGCTGTGAGGTCAAGCCCAGATGGAGGTGGGAAGTGCCTCTAATGAGATGACCAGGTACAGGATGAGGACTTAGGTACTGATCTAAAGGTCAGCGGGAAGCAGTCATTGGTCTAGAAACTGGGGAGTGGAGCAGAAAATGAACACCCAGAACTTAGGGAAGGTGTTATGGTCACTAGGGGGATGGCTAGAATGGAGACGAGTAACAAGCAGACCGCAGAACAAGAATGGGGAGGGGATGGCAGACACTGTTCTTTCCGTTGTTTCTTTTAATGTATTATTACCATCTTGCTTTTAAAATGTTCTCAAGCTTTTAATCACATCGTGTCCCAAGAACCTGTAGCCAAGGGCAGCTCTTCATAAATCAAGTAAATAAATAAAGCGAAGAGCACTACTAATACTGATGTGCGATGGTAGTTTTCCAAATTGCTAGTGATTTTTCTATACTTTAAAAAAGATTCCATTTGCCTCTTGCTGTTGCCTAGGGTTAGGAGAGGAATGTGGACTCCCTCCCCTCCAGACACACCGCACAGAGCTCTCTGGCAACCAGGCGCCTCCATAAGGAAAACAGCAGTCACTTAAAAACAGTGAGACACCCTGCGGACCCCCATGCTATGGAGTTTGAGAGGAATGAGGTGCTCCTAGCCGAGGGGCTCAAACTTTGCGGCCCCTGGTGTGCTGCTGCTCTGAGCACCCTCCTAGGTGAGTATCTGGTGATGCCGAGAGTGGAAAAAAAGTTAATCTCTACATCTCTGGAAACTGCCGTGCCTTGCAGTGGCTCTACACTGTCATTTAGGGCCAACTTTTTATTTACAAATCTCTGAGGGTTAAAACAAAGAAGTTACATAAAAGAGATTATGAAATAATTTAAAGGGAAAAACTGTCAGGAAAAACATGGTTCTATGTAGATCTGAGAGCTATCTTCAAGGTGTATAAAAGTTCATAGGCTCTTAGATAGTGCTTCTAATTTAATCAAGCAATTAATGTTCAATTTAGAAAACACAATCTTTCTAATGTGTAGAATTGCACCAAGATTTAGACAGAAATTATTTAAACAGAGTTTGAAAAGAAAGGGAGTAAAAAGGAAAAGAAGTTGAGCTAAGGTGAAAGCTACTTTGAAATAAAGATCTATTCTAGCTCCGGAATGATACTGGCAGACTTAGTCACTGCATCTCGTTAGTGTCAGGCTTTCTTGGGGACAGGAATAGAAAAAGTAATATTAATATTTGTCTCTTTTGGGGGGCTGGGTGTGTATCTGATTCAGGAAAACACAGACTTCACAACGTGACAGACCCTGCAATTTTTCTGTTCACTCTGGATTTAAATTGGAACTCTAGTTACGTACAAAGTACATGGAATCCATCACAGAAAGAACAGAAAATGTATTTTGTTTGGAAGTAATTAGGGAAGATCTCGAATTATCATTAAAAAAATAAGAAAAATAAATAAATAAATAAAACAGTAGAGTTGCCGGGAGAGACGTGTCTGCAGGGAACTGAACGTTACATGTGGACCGAGCGGCACAGATCGAGTGAGGTGTGCGATCAGCACCACAAACGCAACACAGAGCTGTGTAGCCAGAGAAGTGCGTCACCGTGGCTGGCGCTGGCGGAATACTTGGCGCTGGACTTGCGGATGATGTTCTCGTGGGTCTGGGACCACTCGCTCTCGTTGTTGCACCTGCAACAGAAGGACAGGCGTGACGACTCTCGAGGGTCTTACCCGTCTGGAACTTCCAACTCACTTCCTAAAAGAAACGAATGTATAGTCCCCTAAATTAGACAAGGCTCATTTTCTGTTAAGGCACACAGAAGACCCACACTTTGGGAAAGAAGAGAAACTCTCAAATGAATCTCTACAGATACCTTCTAAGTGGCTAAATGTCCTCTTCCCTGAAGTGGTGGTCTCCCACCTGACGCTTTTTTCTTTTCTAGTTCCTAACACACGTGAGCGCACACGAAACAAACAACAAATAACTAGGCTCCAGAGGACAGTTCCCGATAGAGGAAGAGTTTCTCTCAACAAGTCCTATTGTTTAGAAAGTGCCATGCTTCGTGCTGGCTTTATTCTGTCATTTAGCTGTCGTCATATTGGCTACAGAGGAAAATCCTGCTAAGCCCAGGACAATGTGGATATTCGCTTGTGGGTGTACTCCAGCCAGACTGAAATAAAAAGAAAGTTTGGGAGGTTGGCGGGTTGGCTTCACTGTGAAATCCTCTGCAGTTGGGAAAGAGGACTTAGCAGAGAAGCCTGGATGCCTAAATATCTCAGAATAAATGTCTTTCCTCGGGACTTCGGGATTGGGACAAGAAAGAATGAAGGAATGACACTGCACCTCTGTTAATTTATGACACTTTAGGGTCTTGCCCTCTGAAGGGCAATTCCAAGGGCTGAGAACACACGACCACTTGGTATGGCCTAGAGACTCGGAATTCCGCCCCGTGATGTAGATACCTCAATGAAACAGCTGTAATGAGGTTAGGGTCACCTCTTGAAAATGCCACAAGACATTGGCAGTCCCCAGTGCCCTGGCCCCACCCCTCCCACTGCTGGATAGGGAGGTATGGACCCAATGACCCCACGGTTACTCAGAAGTGTGCGGTCCGGTACAGCTGCTCCCAAGAGGAAACCTCACTAAGAGCCATGCCACGTGCCACCCAGCAGTGGCAAGGACAACAGGTTTCTAACTAAAAGGGTGTGTGTAGAGCCATTCAGAGATGAAGGACGTTGATCACGGCTTACTTCTGCTACTCGACCAGCGGCTCTGCGACTCCTCGATCAGGACTGGTAAGCCTCACCTGCTCGGAGGTGTCGCTAAGAATTGTCAAAGATGAGTTCTCAGAGTCCAGAGCTGTGCGGATAACTTCCTGCTGGCGAGGAAGAATTCCTTCCA
Organism: Eonycteris spelaea; assembly: GCA_003508835.1. NCBI lineage: Eukaryota > Metazoa > Chordata > Mammalia > Chiroptera > Pteropodidae > Eonycteris > Eonycteris spelaea. Next base: position 3,698,823 of record PUFA01000145.1, on the reverse strand, counting down.
AAGGAAGGGAAGATCATTCGTTAACATGAGCGCTTACGACTTAGCGACTCAGTTGGAAGGGGAAAGCAGAGGAGCTGGCAGCGGCATACCCAGCACTTCCTGCCTGACGGGCTCCGTCTCGTCTCTTCCAAGCATTCAATGCTTCGGAGGAGCACCCAGCCGGTGAGGATTCAAGGACCCGTCTGCCAAGTTTTTTTTTTTGGGGGGGGGAGGGTGACTTTCTAGGTGTACAAGCTCAGTAGTTACTTTCTTTCATTGAGCTCTGACTACAGTTTGTTATAAATAACATAGTCGCCCCTCTCATTACAAAGGAAGAGTCTTGAAAATGAGCTCCCTCCCTCCGAGGGACGCGTCACTTTCGCTCTCACCGGCTCCTGGGCAGCACAGGTGCGGCACTTCGCTGACCCCATCGACAGCAACAACGCGTGTTATTTCACTCACACGTACCCTTCCGGCCAGCACACACAAGTCAGATGCCGGACAAGGCACGGCTCGTCCCTGCCACTGCTCTCCCATTGCACACCCCTGACGGGTGGCCTTCACGGCTCTGCCTTCAGCCCACTTCCTTCTTATCAACTAGCTTTCCCGGGCAACCCCAGCTACCCCTACGGTTTTGCCCACCACCAGAAGCTGCCAGGCTGCGGAGCCGTGTCTTCAGCCCACACTCAGCCCAGACCTCCTGACGTACGTGGCTGCAAGAGAGCTGCTGTCACCTGTCCCCAACCCGTCTGCTCCCAGAGACTCCTCCTCACTGAGCGGCACCCACTCCTTCACTAAACCAGAGCCCTTCCGGCTGTCAGCATGTTCTGTAGATTTTTCTATCTTAAAATCTGTCACATGTGACCTCGCCCCTTCATGGCCTTGGTTCAGCCATTATCACTCTCCTCTGGACCAGTGGAATCACCTCCCTCTGGCCTTTCAAACAGCGCCCTTTCCCGAATGACAGGAGGAGCTACTCAAATCATCTGAAACTAAGTGGAGGCAGCATCATCAGCATATTTTAACCAATCACTAGGATACTTTATAAGGAAAAATTATAGATGTAAGCATTTATTAAATAATCAAATGAGTTGTGATTATAATGAGGCATGATTGTTATATACGACCAAATTAATATTCAGAGTGCGACTACTGATGTCGACAGTTTATCCTCAGTCATAAGGCCCACAAGAGAGTGTGTGCTCTAAACAGGTGAGCGTGCCTCTGCGGCAACCCGCGCCTGCACAGAGGTGGGCAACCCCTAAAAGTATTTAAGACATTTTAAAGGGTTAACTGTAAGACCTTTGAGTTTGCGTTTTTAGAGGGGTGCCTATTATAGGTTGGTGACGATTGGGGTATTTCCCCATATTTTATTTCACTTAATTCTCATAACCCTATGATAGGTATTATGTTCATTTTACAGGTGAGGAGAGTGAGGTGGAGCTAGAGTCAAAACGTACATCTGCCTGGTCCCAAAAGCAGGGAGGGGGAAGGAGAGAAGGGGAGGCTGCAGAGGACAGGAACCCAAGAAATCCTGCTCCTGCACCAGGCTGAGGATGTCTCCCTGACATCAACCGGCATGCACATTTTGTCTCCTTTCACCTAACTGCTATTGCTGTCTTGACTCTGGCTCAAAACTTAATTTAGTGCAAATACTACATATTAAAATTCTTTCTCTTTGGGTGTGACCTGCTTTGTTCTGGCCTTTATTTGACTGAAAGTCCTAACAAGCTAGAAAATAGGCAAGAGCCTACAGATCCAGGAGCCCTCCTTATGCTGACCACATTCACGCAGGTTCACGCAGCCCTCACGTGCAGCGCAAGAGAGTAACATCAAGAGGGATGAAGAAAAACAGCACACGTTTCTTTAAAAATGGCTCAGCTGAACAGTTTTTTGAAACCAAGCTGACATAAATCAACCAATCGGATTCACTGTGATGATGGGCCAAGAGATACTTTTTATTTATGAAAAAATTTAAGCCATTTTTATTTTACAACTTATACATGTGTAAGATGGAAAAATTCAAAAGAAAGACAAATGGCATATGTAATTATAGAGCTTTAGCAGGAATCCTTATTTTTACTCCTTCTCTTTCCAAGTGGTAAAAGAAAGTGTTTCTTCTGGGAGTGACAGTTACACCTGTCCTATCGCTTCCCGGGAGGAGGGCTCCCTCTTCTTTCTCTGGTGACCAACCTGTTTGCAGAGAGCGTACAACCTCTGGAACACCAGGCTGCACACTGCTGGTGACCTTACAACCTTTCTAATTCTGGGTTCCGTCAGCCACAGCTATATGTCCACGTCCTAATCCCTAGAACCTATGAATGTGACCTGACTTGGAAAAAGGGTCTTTGCAAGTGTCATTAAGAGTCTGAGATGAGGCAATCATCTGGATTACCTGGGTGAGCCCAAGTTCAATGATGATGTCTTTAGAGAAAGGCAAAGGGAGATTTAAGACAGAAGAGACAGAAGACGAGAAAGCAACATGACCAGAGGAGAGTGGTGTGACTAAGCCCCAAGCCAGGGCATGCTAAGTAATACAAAGAACACATTTTACTCTAGAGCTTCCAGAAGGAATGTTGTTCTCCTGGCATCTTGACTTCTGGCCTCCAGAAGGTGGGAATAAATTTCTGTTGTTTTAAACCACCACATTTGCAGTAATCTGTTACAGTAGCCAAAGGAAATAAATATACAAGTCCATGTGCCTCAAAGATCTAAACATGATCTCAAATTTAAGTTTTTTTGCTAATAAAGGTGACATGTTTATATATACTACTCACATATAGACACATCATAAATTTAGATCTACACCACTCTATAGCGTATATCCATTTTTACCTATACCTGCTTAACATTCTGGTCTCAGAAGCAATCCACTGTTATCTTAACTAAACCAAACTACAACAAACAGTGTTTTAGTCTTAGTTTACTAAGCTGACATTGTTAATAATTGGGGTGAAGGCTGACCTTTGTCAGGTATCTTTTTTGATATCAGGATTATATGGTTCCCCAACCCCAAGACTAATATTATGTATCATATGCTAATTGCACTGTGATCAGAGAGTGTGATTTATGCCTTGTGGAATTTATGGAATATTTTCTACAAGTAATTTCTGTAAATGTTGCATGGGCACTGGAAAAGATAGATTCTGTTTACTGGACAATTAGTTTAGAGCTGGGAGGATCATATTCCCTAGTGATCTAGGACAGGGGTCCCCAACTCCTGAGCCGCATTCTGGTACTGGTCAGTGGCCTGTTAGGAACCATGTCACACAGCAGCAGGTGAGCAGTGGGCAGGTGAGCAAAGCTTCATCTTTATTTGCAGCTGCTCCCCAGTGCCAGCATCACCACCTCAGCTCTGCCTCAGATCCTTAGTCATTAGAGTCTCATAGGAGCACTGTTCCTTGGTGTCAAAAAAGGTTGGGGACCGCTTTATTAGATGGCAGGTAGCATGCCTATTATTTGAGTGTATCTCATTTCCCATACCACTGGTCTTCACATTTATTTTTCCACCTCTCTCCTGTTGATTTACTAGTTCTTTTTGTCTCTTTCTTAGATTACCTTATTTTTTTTTTCTATTTTGTAGATGAAAACTGAAGCTCAGAAAATTAGGGTGATTTTTCCAAATTGCACAGCTTCTATCTACTTATCATCCTATTGATCTAATAGATGAAAAATTACCTATTAAAAAAAACAACAAGCTGGGACCATACATGCTACTGGCATACTTTTAAGTCAGCAGACACAGATGTCTTATGAAGGCAGCTCTGTGTTTGTCACTCGTAGAGCCACTGTTCTTTCACACTGTTCTTCTTGGAGGGGCAGCAGAACAGAAACGAAGGGGCAGAGAACACGGATGTGGTCCGATCCTGTGGCAGAGGATACCTGGGACCTCGTGTGCCAACACTTAGAGCCAGTCAGCGACTCCTGTCATGAGCCTCGCGCCTCGCTCCACATGAACAGGAGTCACCCTGAGCTGACTTTCTTTACTCTGGCTCATTACTTAATGAGTTCTGTTCTGTGGCGGCACTAACACACGAACAAATCCAACTGGGCACTGATGCTAGAGACAGTGGGCACTGGAAGTCAAAACAGAGCAGTTCCATGCGCACAGACCTACTGCATTTGAGTCTTCCTTGTGTGGCCTGAGCAAATATTTGGTGCAGATGTTCAAAAATACACCCGAACAAATGATAATGTCCTGGGTGGGTAATGATCCATGGAAAATTGGGAAGTCCTAGGCCAGGAAAGAGAAATAGGAGCTACTTCCTTACCTGACCTACAAGTGAGAAGAAGTATTTTCATTTAAATTATTATATAAAAAGACCTGGGCATTCTCTTCTCTATACCAAAATAAAGATGGCCGAGTGGCCCTCGCCTGTTCAAGAATGAGCTCTCATAAGAATAGCTCCTAAACCAGTACTCTCAACTTAAGGCAGTTTCTCGGATGGGGTGGCTGTGTAACAAAGATCTTGATCCTGAAGGCAGTGTTCCAAGGAGAGGCCTGCATCTACCCCAAGAGGAGCGCTTCCCTTCCCCTCTTCACTTACAGAAGATGTTGCCACCTTGTATTTCCATCCTCACAAAGCCTTCCATGTGTGGGGCATTCTCTGCATCCCTTTATTTTGAATATCGTAGCACTATTTGGGTAAGTCACATTAGCCTGAAATAACCTCAAGAAATGAGAGTTTTAGAAGCTTACAAAGTTTATCTGACAGATTGGTTAAAAAATTTTTTTAAAGAGCAAAACTACACAGATTTAGTAATTTCTTGGGTGTGACTTCCAAATTGAAGTGCTAGATGTTATTCTAAAACTCACCTTAAAAGCTGTATAGTAAGTAGCTGAAACATTAAGGTAACATATATGGGCCTAGGAGCCAAATGAAAACACAGAAACATCAAGTGCCCAAATGTTCGACAAAAAGGCAGTTGGGCCTTACGATGACTTTCCAGTGAAAGCATTATCAAGGATGCAAATAGTGATGTGTCGAAACCAAGCTGATGAAAGTGAAAATAATGTACCTTGGAAAACTGTGCCAAGATGACTCAGAAAGTGGTTTTAGTGATGACAAAGACCTGATGGCATGATGGCACATGAAGAATTTGGATAAAATCTTCTCATAACGTGTGAAGTGGGGGAAAAGCGATACTTCTCAGTTTTATATAACATCTGAGTAAGTAAACAATGTGCCATTCACATTTTCTACAATATGATTTAAAATATAACTAAAGTGATAAATTCAAATTTCAAAGTAGTCATCTATTTCATTAGACTTGGCCTATAAATGTTTCTTTGGACTTTCTCATCGTGATGTTGGAGAACAGTCATCATCACATGGCTCAGAGGCATCTGGTATTTGGGTGCGTGCGTGATTTGGGACACCCTCTCCTCCAGCCCTTGGTAGCTTTAGCTCCCTGCATTCCTCTCCTTTTATGTCCTAGGCTCCAGGTTCAACAAGCCTAGGCCTGCCTGTGACCCCTGTCAAGAAGAAAGACACATCTATCCCAGACTGAACTATACATACTCGCTATTTATTTGTGATTTTTCAGCTTTGGCTCATTAGGAAGCAACCTACTTCTCATGCCTCAGCTTCTTGTTGAAATTTTCTTAAAAAGAATGTGCTGCCTTCCCATACACACACGGTATTAAACGGCATCTATAAAGCCAGAGCGGTGGCCATGCAAGAAACATACAGAAGCTTGAATCTTCTCTATTTGAGGCTGATTCTGAATGATGGAAGAAATGATGAGAATGTCAACAACTAATGAGATATTTTGCCAATTCATTGACTAAAGCTATACAAAAGGTTTTTATCCTGGCAAAATCCTGCCCTAGCAAAGGCTAAAGCGTTATCAGTAGCAATTAGTAAATACATTAGCCTCCATTTCAATCCAACAAACATGCCTCCTGAAACTTACTGGAAAATACTGCTTCTCCTGAGGGCTAGGTTCACTGTGCTGATGTGGATTTAAAACACTAATCCTAGAGGAATTCCATACTGCACGGAAATGCGATTTCGCAAACATGCAGCTGGAAATCTGTTTGAAAGTCTGTTAATATTTTCAAGTGGAAAAATTATCCTACATTTTAACTCTATCAGTCCTTCAAAAAATTTATTTTAAACTATTTTCTCCACAAAAACAGTGTTCTTTGGCTTTCTAGAACTGTTATATTAGACATGGCTCATAAGAAAAAGCTAAGAAAAAGCTACCCACGAATCCCATTACTTGCAAAGTGACATGTTGGTACTGAAAGCTGTTGTTTTAGAAGCAATTAGGCCAATTAAGCCTGACAGCATGATTTCAAGAGGGATGCTGTGCAGGCCCCTATCCACAATGAGAATTTGCGCTGAAGCAAGGAACAGGTGATACATGCAAAGAGATAAAATTCTCGAGTGCTATCTATAAACCCCTTGCCCTTGGAAAGGACAGAGTGAAGGAAGATGAGGATGAGCTTGGATTTCTGCTTAGTTCTTTTCAAAATGAGAAAGGTGTATCAAGAGGCTGGCCCCATCACCCAACAGTGAAGAGATCAGGTAGGTGGAGAAAGTCTGACTGATACTAAAGAAAGAGAAAACTCACAGAAATTTTCTTTGTAAGTTACTATTTCCAAAGGAAGATCCTCATTCTATCAAGTATGAAACTATGAACAGAGCTTAAGGCAAAATGGATAAGAAGAAAATATGGGCTAGTATTTTAAAATTAATAAAATGTGGTTGTTTATATAGAGGCCCAAGGTAAGTATAATTGTGAATTAAGTTCATTTCATGCCTGAATCAGAGAGAACATACAGAAATATATCCATACAATATTGTAGTGAAGATATATGAACATGATGACTGACAGTATTAGATTTAATTTGAAAGCACGATGTTGGGTTAAAAACAAAAGAGGGCAGATTAAAAAATATATTCTCACAGAAACACACTTGCTCTATTTAAAAACTCTCCAAGCTCACTATTGATCATGTTTACACCTAAGTCTCTAGAAACAAAGATGGACACTAAGCCTGGATTTTGTTTCTTTTTTTTTTCCCCTCATTTCTTTTTTCTACTGCTTAACAGGAGTGAGGAGGAGAGGCACTGCTTCTGCAAGGCAGGTCTCTCGCCCAATGAACACTAAAAATAACGCCTGCCTAGCTGGATGCGACTTATAGATTGTGGTGGCAGAAGTGAGGAGTGAATCCTCAGCTCCTCAGAAAAACGGGCTTTTCTTCAAGGACAGGGTGACGTGACTCGTGCTCATTCTTTAAGGCAATCTGCATCGGGAGCCAGCTCAGGTACGGTAGCTGGTAGGCAAGCATTAGATACAGAAGACTCTCTTATATTCAAAACACATGAGAAATTACACTATTGGCTTTTCTGTAAATATATAATAAGGTTAGTTAACCCTGGCCAGAAGAGAAATGTGTACTACCAGGATGTTACTTAGAACAAAAGGCTCCAAATGCAGCTGCTTCAGCATCACTAGGGGAAATTATCAGAAATATAGCTTCCTGAATCCCATCCCAAACCTAGATCAAAACCTGCATTTTCAAAAAACTCCCTATCCCACATATCCCAGAGATTCTGTGTCCCACAAAGCTTGAGAACTGCTGCTCTTGAGGACAGTGCTGCGATGTCTTATGCTGAAAATCACTAAGATTTCTGATGTCCATTACTCACGTGTAAACCTTAAGAACAAAATCCTTTTCTTCCTTCAGTTCTGTGAGAGACTGTAGGACATCCAGGATGCTTAGGACCGCACAGCCGTATGGTCGCCGGTAGTGCAGGTGAGCAGGGCCCTTCTTTGAGTCATTCAGGAGCATCCGGCCTGCAGCACAGCAGGAAACACTAGTCAGACTGAGAACTCCATGCTCCTCTCTGGCATCCCTGATTATCATCCAAGGAAGCCAGAGCTATAGGCAACTTAGAGATGCTCCAAATTGGAAGACTAATTTAGGACTGAATGGAGCCATCCGAGGACGCAAGGATCTCCACATGGAAGAAGGCCAAGCAGACCTTTGGCCAGGCCTCTTCCCCCACATTACTCTCCATCAATCATCCTTATGACCCATCTCAACACAAAGGTCCATTTGTTAATCATGTGAGAATAAAATAGTAGTTTCATGAATTTCTTAGAAAACCAGTGTGCTAGTAGATTTAAACTTCATAGGCATAATAAGGATACAAAGTTTAGTATTTTAGCTGCCAGGTAAAAACTATGTATGCGCAGATAAGGAGGACGATATCCTGCTGTCCCAGTTGCTCATACAGCACTATGGGAGTGAGAGCCAGAAGTACACAGGACCTCGCTCTCCCTGTTACCAAGGTTGTGCCTACAGTGGCAAGAGGACTTCCAAATGCAAAGCTGGACCCTCGACAAATGCTTTAATAAGTAAAGCAAAACAAAAAAATGAAAGAACGGCAAAAGTTGTTTTGTTGGCAAAGGATTAGAACATCCTCTTTGAAAAATGTGGAACACTTGCCAGAACCCAAACCTATGGAGGAAGACTTGGGTAGTCACAGCCCCCCAAATTATATCATAAACTTGAAATAAGGCAAGGCGAACCACAGAACATTAGCATAAGTCCCTTTTTCATCTTGGGTGAGGAAAAATGAGACGCCACCCATCTACTGCAGTAAGGACAGTAACTCTGAGTGTGGGAAACAGCACAGATATAGACTTTTGAGTACAAAACACAGCAAAGGGTGTTCACCACCTGTTAGGTCGGTGACGACGGCCACCTGCTGTAAGGTCTCTGTGGCAGAGGGCTGGTAGAGGCAGGGCACTCGTGATGAGGAGAATGCCAAAAGCAGACCATTTGAAATAAAGAGTTTGGGTCCAAGACCAAATAGGGAGCAGAAGATTTCAAGTGAAAAAATGTATTTATTTATTTATATCCAATTCAGCTACCACAGCAGCTGAGCTTACTAAGGTAGAGCTCGAATGCGATCTGGACTCTGATGCCTAAGGGCTGGGGAGAAGAGCAAGCTCACACACAGGAGATACTCATCCCAAGTTGGGTTGGTCTTAGTCATGTGGATGGATAAGGTGGACAGTACCTATTCGTATCACATGGGCAACTATATACAAATCTCTCTTCATATCTTTGCTGCTCAGATCCTAAGAAAAGAGAAAAAAATAAGTTAACTAAGGCAAGGAATACAGAGAAAATAATTCAAATTTCAGTTTGAACCTCATAATGGTTTGCTTTTGTCACTTTTAGCATATGTGGTAGGTGGGGAAGGAGGGTTAAGGCACACAGCAGTTTAGCGTTTATCAGATTCCTGCATTAAATGTCTAGACGTCTTCTATGCTTTGGAAGTTTATTTTATTGACAACACTTTTCCAGCTCTTATTTGGAACACCTGACAAATACGTACAAGAGCTCTCATGTTAGAAACCTTCATGATATTGCCTTATCTATCCATATTTATTCTAACATCACATGAAAACATTGTGTAATGAAAGAAATGTTCAATGCAGAAAAAGATGGGAAAATACCAAAAAGCTCACTAATCAGTGAAATTCTAAAAGCTTATTCTTTACTAATTTTATACTTATTCCATTGTCCACAAATGATTATTACACATTAGATATGTGCCCTTGAAAACAGATTAACTTGGTCTTAGTGCAACCTCAATAATTTGATCTTCCTTTCTAAATTTAGATACATATTATGTGTCTTTAAGTATAAAGCTAAAAATAATGTTATCTGGAAAATTTTAATGGCTTTCTTAAGTAAACAAATCTGACCCAGAGTCAGAAAATTTTAAAACTAGAGTTATGAAAAATAACTTTATTCATTAAACTATTTATGTTTAGAACACTTTAAATGTTTACTTATGAGTATGTATTTATACTTTACTTAACACACTATAATTGAACTAATAAAACTTCCTTTAATATATATTCTGTGTCAGACATTTCACAAGGTCATCTACTCACTGCTCACTCCCAGCTGCTGCTGTGAATTAATGACGGCTGGTGGAGTGGCCTCTGTCCTTAATGGGACAGACTCCCACAATTTCCCTTTTGTTTCTAGGAAAAGCTCCCTTCGTTCCATTTCCTTTCAATCATTCCTCTTTTGATTGGTCCCAATAAAGCAGGAAAGGGACAACCAAGTGGCAGTCATGACTATGAATAAACTTTGACATCCAGAGTCTCTATGTTTGCTTTATTTTAATACCGTACTGCAGGATTAGGACTAGGATGAGGCAAGCAAGCAAGGCATCTGAGGTGCACACCACGAGGTCACTCCCAGGGCTCTCTGCTCCACTCACCACACCCTGGTCCCAGCTCCACCTGGCAGGGTGGTCCTGAACACAGGAAAGGAAAGAGACTTTAAAAAGTAATGTGCAGAGGTGAACCAAAACTTTTAGATTCTAGATGGTTGAATTTTGCCAAATTCTTGATGGAATAATAAAATATGTTTACAATGATATAGGTAACAAAATAATGTAACATAAATTGGAATGTCTGGTATCAAAGATATGTATTTTTACATGAAAATTGTTGTTTGATACTAAAAAGGGTGTTTAAGGCTCCATTTCACTAATCTTTTTAATTTAGAAATGGAATTTAAAATTATGTCTTCAAAATTGCACTGTATTTTGACACTTATTAAGATGGCTACTAAATAATAAATACAAATTGAAAAACAGATTACCATCTTTATGTGCTTTTGGGGATTGAAATATGTCTATTACTGACATGTTTGACACATTTTAAAGTGAAATGGCTCCTTCTGCATAGCTCAGATTATGTTAATTCAAACTATCAAATGACCACTATAATTATCAATCTTAATAGACCCTGAAAATTCAAGCCAATTACCAAAGATGACCAAACACCAATCGACAGGTTGTACACAAGAGCATGGGACTTCTCCCTTGGCTCTGTCTGAGTGAATAAAAGGAAGGAGCCTTAAATATAATTTATGATATTTTCCAAGTAGCTAGGTAGGGGCTCTTTCTGATCATGTTGCATATGTTACCCATAACTCTCTGTAGTAGTTATTTATATTTATTGTGGTGTCAATAAATATGATAATAATCAGTGCAAGAAAGTATATTAAAATTATTATATGTGAGTCCCATATAATGTCAAATTTTAATGTAAAAATTATCTTCTCAAATATAAGTACATGATTAAACACAGTTACCATAGAGTCATTAAACTTATATTCTTCAAAACTAAGTACCAAATATGGCTATCCATATACAAATACTCACAAAACCTGTAAAACCAAGATGGGAAGAACAATGACTCACCCACCATTCATCTGGTGAGCAAGATGTGAATTTAGGTTTACTCACTGAACCATACCCTCCAGTCCTACATAGTCAGAAGCTGGTTCCCAACTACACTGTGGGCAGAGAGGCAGTGACTCAGGGCTAAACATCTTAGACTCAATTATTAACGTTCCATGTGAAATATGGGAAAGTCAGCTCAATTCCCTGTGCTTGGGCTGCCCTTTTTCTGTAGAGATTATGAAATTTACAAATACAAAACAGAGCCAATTTAATCATACTTGTGCTGAAGAAAAGGAGGCAGTATTTTAATTCGTGATGTTATTACACTAATAATCAGATTAATTCTTAATTCCCAGAAACCAATACCTAAAATTTTATTTTGAAATGCAAACGAGGATAAATAAATGTAGAAAATATAATGCCAACTAATGCAGAGAAAACAAGACGAGTTCATTCTCTGAGTTGGTCACTCAAATACAATAAAAAATAAACATATATTCATTTATTTATGTAACAAATCATCACTGTGGCCTTAGTATTTGCTAGGCACCGTGTGCGAGGCCCTGGACGTCCAGTAATGAGTAAATACACATACATGCTCTCACACGCTCATACACACAGTCATTGTTTATCATGAAAGTCAGCAAAATCCTCACGGTATGAGACATTCACATAAATATGAAACACCTCCTCTTTGGATAAAATTCTTCCTGCATTGGAAGCTCTGCAATCTAATGAGGTCAGAGAAAAACAGGCTTTCCAGAGAACGGGATTGTGCCGTGCATAATGTGACTCTAACATGGTTCTGACGTCTGCCTGAGTAACCCTGCACATCGGCTCAGTCTGTCCGGTCCCCTCTCCCTGATGCTAAGGTGAGCTAACAGGCTGACGTCGACCACAGCTGCAACTGCATTTTCTTACTTTTACCTCTGAAACTGTAGCACATATGCCAATTTGGAAAACTCCTTAGCCCACAGGAGGAACTCAAGTCTTAGGTAATGAGAAAACAGGTTCCACCGAAATTTCATACAGTTTAAAGCAAAACACAAAAATCCTGGCTAAGACAATCTTGTTCAAAAATCTCATGTGCTTCGTAAAACTTCCTCAAACCACTTTTGGGATCTTTTTTTAAAAATCAAGGACTGTTGTACTGCAAAGCGGACTGGAGAAGCGGTATTTTTAGCGGCCTTCTGTCTTCCCACTGGCAGCATGAGAGCACGAGGGTTACGTGCGTCTCTGATTTATAAAGACGGAGCCACAGCTTGGGCCTCTGAGCCCATAGAGATAATTAAAATGCTATGAAATAAAAATTTTGATTTACCATAATTACATTCAAATAGCACCATAATTAAGTTCATTTTTTCTGAAAGACGAGGACTGCGCTCATCATACTCAGGCACAGCGCACACACAGCTCTGTTCCCACACTGCCAAGGAGCCACGGAGCAATGATCTCTTTTGCGGCTTTAACCGAATAACGTTGGAGGACCAGGATCTAGAAGACCCCATGAGGCTACTGAGACATTCCAGACAGAGGGCCTCTCCTGGCGCTCCAGTTCTGTTTCCGAAAGGCGGCCCGGTACCACCTCAGTTCAGGCACTCGCTTCAGACGCTCTCCCCTGATATGCTAATCTGCAGCCCACCCACTGCAATTTGGACTCTTTCCCTTTTTTTTTTTTCTCCTGTTGAAGAGAAAGCATTGATCTTCTCTGACTAGACCACCTCGAGTCTCTTAACCGTCTTCATGGGTCTGTGTCTCCTGCTCTTTCCTGCTGAGCTTTGAATGCTGAGCTCAAAGATGGACAGACATCATTTTAGCTTGAGTATATGTATAAATCTTTCTGTATATCTGGAGCATTGTCAATAAAAGTCATGTCTGTGAAAGTGGTTTCTGATTCCATAGTTTAGGTTTTGAAAGATTAAAGTTGTAGTAAATGAAAAAAAAAAAAGTCAAGTTCAATTTTATCATTCAGAGAGTCATATATCGTATCACAAATCCCACTTGTGTTCCGGAGGCGCTCTGTAAGCTTTGAGACACCTGCAACCATAGCACTAGAACTCGAGTACTAGGTAATGAGTCGCCCATCATTCATGTACCACACAGGGCAGTGGCACTGAGACTGCTGCACCTCAATGGCTTTTGAGGCATCTCAGTATCACTAAGATGATACTAAATCTAAAATAGAGCAAAGAATTCGCAACAGTCAGAGCTGGTTTAAAATTGTGACAGTCTTGTTTTCTTCTTAGTACATTAATTAACTCAAATAAAACTGAGCAGTTAGCTTTCTAAATGGGTAAAAAACTTGAGTAAATCAGAATCAACTAGAATACACACAGCAGTGTGGTATTGTGAGGCTTAGCGCTTTCCAATAAGCAGATTACCCAGCGTTCTCTGAGCTGATGAGTCCATGATCTCAGAGACCATGAATAACAGCATGGGTATGCAGGAAAAAAATGCAGACTACATTTAATAGCAGGAAAAGACCCTCTGTTTGGCATTTGAAAGAGAAGGACTATTTAGTTTATCTCTCTTTATAAACACGCACTAAAAAACTGCAAGCTGTAAATTTGATGGATGTCTTTAGAGAAACTATACTTAAATATGAGAGAAATTCCCAGTGGCCTTGAATAGGAATAGTAAGAAAGACCCTTTTTTCAGATTTTAAGTGTCTATTGTAGTAAATGGCTTATAAAATCCATATTAGTAAAAAGTACTTGATTATATTTCTTTAATAAAAAATTCAATTAAAAACTAATTTCAGTTTTCTTTAAATATTTCATTAAACCTGATAGAAACATAAATCAAGTCCCATTCGACCCAGTGTGTGGGGAAATGAGACTAAATGCTCGTTTCTAGGGTGACAGTATCCACACGGCAGGCCCCTGGTCAGAGTCAACAGCAGAGAAGGGAAAGAGAATTTGCACATACTGTAAAAAGGGCACACATTCGTTCTATCTTCTCTGGGTTCCTTGGCCCACCATTCTTGTTCAGTCTCACCAGAAACCGCTCACTGAAATGCAGGAGAAAGAGACAGAGAAATGTAAGGGACAGCATGCTCCAGAACAAATAAAAAGGGCATTTACAGAGAAACCCTAAATGCTTTCAGAACAGCTCACAGTGACAGGCAAGGCCAATAGTACATGTGCAGTGGGGGACTCTATTTTTCTTGCCGAGGAACATGCAACAGACACTACAAACTGCATGACAGTTGTTGCTATTCACGTGCTGCTTGTGGCTCTTATCTCCCCGAAGCTGTCTTCTCCCAGAGGGCGGCAATGAAGATTCTGTCTTATATTTTTCTCAATTAACCCAAAAGTCTGGGTATAATGCTAAGCCCACAAAAGACACATACATTCTTAGGTCTAAGGCCATGCCACCCTGAATGAGCCCAATCTCGTCTGATCTCAGAAATTAAGTAGGACCAGGCCTGGTTAGTACCTGGATGGGAGTCCACCAAGGAATGCCAGGTACTGTAGGGGTAAACACACACACACACACACACACACACACACACTCTTTGCTGTGGACACTCAGATCATAAAAATATTCGTCATACTAGATCCAAAATAATCTACATTATCTAATTCATGCTTTCCCACATAACTCTCAATATCATTTTAGGGCTAAGAGAAAAATATTATAGGGACTTAACAAAAATTTGGGTGAAAACTCAGAGAGAAATAATGTATTATAACTAAAGTTATGACCAGAATTTAATAGGGCATTAAAATATTTATTCTCCCCCAAATACAGGTTAATTCCTAAAGGAAAATGTTGGTCTAAATGACCTTAAAAACAGTGTTTAAAACATCTGGAGAAATGTACCCTGGCTCGTTCACCTCCTTACTGCTCCTGCCCAGGATCTCGGTCCCATCTCTTCCTCCCAAGGTTTCCTCCTAACTATAACAAAAACACTAAGCCAAGGCAAAGCAAAGTATGTGATTCTAAAAGTAATTTACTTCTTCTGTGCCAAGTTATGTAGGTACTCACTACAAATGTGGCATCAGTAAAAGGCCAATATTAAAATACTCTATCAGAATTACAAGACATATTAACTGCACAGTTCGCTCAATTTGTTCATGTACTCACGTGTTCATTCAGTCAACAAATAGTTATTATTCTGTGTGCTAAACATGGGAATACAAATATAAATGAGATACATACAAGATATTTTTCTTCAGAGAGCCTGTGGTCTTGGTGGGCAGCTGGTTACGCAGAAATGATGCTCAGAAAAGATTTGGGCCAGATAATAATTTGAGATTCTTCAGCTAGAGGATTAGATAAAATAAGGCGGGAATGTGCATAGGACAAGAAGAATAAAAGGCTTTGGTCAGAATCCCAAGGGACACTGATATTTAAGAAAGAGGCAAAAGGAGAACTAGCAAAGCAGACACATAGGGACAAATAATAACAACGAAAAAAAAAAAGAAGAGAAATAAGGATGGTGGGATGCTATTAGTCAAGGGAAGAAAGTGTCTGAAAAAGGAAGGAGGGGTTGATGAGGTGCACTGAATCACATGAAACAAGGATAAAACTGCATTCACTGGATTTCAAACAGATTACTGGTGATTCTGGCAAGAACCGTTTTAGTGAAATAGTAGAGAAAGTCAGTGTGAGGAATAAGAAGTGAGGACAAAGAAATGGCGTCTAGACCACTCTTTAAAAAATGGTTGTGGTGAAGTGGGAGTTATGAACTTTCAATTAAATGGGTCATGTTGGGTTGAGGGAGGTCTTTGTTAAAAGATGGGATAACCCAAATACATACACTCAATTGATTATCAATAAAGGTATCAATATTCAATGAGGGAGCATAGTAGTTTCAATGAATGGTACTGAACAATCCATATGAAAAGTGAACCTTGAGTCTTGCCTACAAAAAATTAACTTAATGGATCATAGACTTAAATATAAAAGCTGAAACTATAAAACTACAAGAAGAAAACACAGAAGAAAAATAAAGACAAGTATCTTTGTATATCTTGTTCATATTTGCATTTCCATATTTAGCACAGAAAAATCTTTGTGATTTTGGATTATTAAGCAAATATCATGAACCACAACAATATGACAAACTGGACTTTATGACAATTAAAACCATCTCTTTGAAAGACACTGCTAAGAAAATGAAAGGTAAGCATAGGATCAAAGAAAATATTTACAAACATCTAAGAAAGCGCTGACTGAGATGAACATATAAAGATCTCTCAGAACTCAATAATAATTTTAAAAAATGGATAAAAAGTCTGAACAGACCCTTCATCAGGGAATATACAGGGATGGCAAATAAGCTCCAGCAAACATAATTAGTCATAAGAGAAATGCAGATTAAAAGCACAGTGAGATGCCATGACACACCTACTAGAACAGCTAAGATTAAAGATTAAATATACCAAGGGTTGCGGGAAATGGTAGAAACTAGAATTCTCATAAATTGTTGAGGGAAATGCAAAATAGTAAATCCGCTTTGGAAAACAGCCTGACAATTTCTTGTAAAGTTAAACATACACTGACTATGTGACCCAACAATTCTACTCCTAGACATTTAATCAGGAGAAATGAAAACCTATGTCCATGCAAAGACCTGTATGTGGATGTTTATATATGCTTTATTCATAATTTCCAGAATCTGTGAAGACATAAATATATGAGTAAAAGCTATTAAACTCTTAGAAGAAAACACAAGTATCACTCTTCATGACCTTGGGTTATGCAGTGGTTTCTTAGAACACTAAAAGCACAAGCAATGAAAGAAAAAAAAGGTCACTTTGACTTCATCAAAATTAAAAGCTTTTGTGCTTCAAAGGGTACCATCAAGAAAGGGAAAGACAATCTATAGAATGGGAGACTGTATTTGCAAATAATATATCTGATAAGAGACTTCTATCTAGACTACATGAAGAGCTCTAATAACTCAATAATAAAGGATAGACATTTCCTGAATAGATGTTTCTTCAAAGAAAATAAACAAATGGCCAATAAGACCTGAAAAGATGTTTGACATCATTAGCCATCAGGGAGATGCGCATCAAAACCATAACGGGGGTACTAGTTCACTTCCTCTAGCGCGGCTTTCATCAAAAAGAAGGTAATAGCAAGGGCTGACAGGGAGATGGAGAGGCTGGAGCTGGCGTGCGCTGCTTGCTGGGGCATGTACAATGGCGCAGCCACGTGGGAAAACAGTATGGCAGTTGAGCAAAAGGTTAAATGGAGTTTAACATAGGATCCAGCAATCCTCCTAGGTATATATACAAGAGAAATGAAAATATATGGGCACACAAAACTTTACACGAATGTTCATAGCAGTGTTACTGATAATAGCCAAAAGGTGAAAACAACCAAAATATCCATCAACAAATTAATGGGTATCTAAGTCATGGGAAGTATATCCACATAATGGAGTATTATTCAGCCATAAAAAAGTGATGTACTGAGACATGGTACAATGTAGATGAACCCCAAAAACATGCTGAGTGACAGAAGCCAGTCACAAAAGACCACATTTTCTAAGAAGATCCTATTTCTATGAAATGTCCAGAACAGGCAGAAAATAGATTAGTGGTTGCCTGAGGCTGGGGTTTTGGGAGGAAATGGGGTGACTTCTAAAGGGTATGAAATTTTGGGGGCAGTAATGAAAATGTTCTAAAATTGACTATGGTAATGGTCACACAACACCAATATTTTAACAGCCACTGGATTGCACCTTTTGAATGGATGAATTCTATGGTATGTGGATTATATCTCATAAAGCTGCTGCAAAAACAAACAATCTTTTCAGGGCTCAATCTCACTCTCAGATAAAAAAAAAAATTAGATCTCCCGGGTCTGCAAGGCCTCACACACAACATTTGGCAAGTTGTCAAAGCCCCATATCACACGAGCCTGACTTGCTAACCACTCTCCACATACACCGGTCTCCAGGATACAAGTTCCTTGAACAAGCCACGCTCATTACCACTGCCTTAGGCTCTCTGCTCGGAACGCTGCTCTTCCAGCCCAAGAGGTTCAGCTCACATGCCAGTTCCCCCAGAGAAGCCAACTCTGATGATGTCAGCAAAAGTGATACTTTTCTCCTTGTTATTCTCTCTTCTTCACAGCACTTGACATAAACTCATGATTATCTTTGTCTTACGCAAGAGGATAAACTTCCAAAGGGCCTTTATTCACTGTTCTATGCCTAGCATTTCCAAGAGCCTAGGTGCTTAGTAAGCGTTGAATGAACGAAAGCAAAAATTCCCTGAAGAACTGCTGTGTAGTGTGTGGAAGCTGGTTGGCGAAGCACCGCAAACTGGGTGGGCAGCATCACCATCGTGCTGTACAGACGCACCGATGAGCCTACAGGGAGAGGACAAGATGGTCGGCACAAATCAACCTTCTAACTTGGTGGCCAAGGCCCGAGAGGCATCAAGGGTGTTAAAGCAGAGTGAGTCTGCCAGCCACTCATTAAAACCCACGTTCTCTGTTTCTTCCTGGGCCGTCAGTCTACACTTCTCAGCCTCCCCTGCACTGGGCACAACCTTGCGACTGAGTTCTGGACATTGAAATCGTGATGGGAATAACGTGCTCTACCTCCAGGCTTAGGCCTAACACACTCTTACAGGTGTGCCTGGGTGTTCTTTCTTCCCCCTTTCAGATACCTGGACTGGAAATGACCCCCAGGGCAACCTTGGGGCCACACACTGGGAATAGCACAGTATCCATTAGTCTGAGTCGCTGAAGAGTATGAATGAGAACCCCCCTACTTACTGCGAACTCACCCACCCAGTGCTTATACAAGCAAGTAATACACTTCCATTATGTCTGAGCCATTACACATTTTCTCTTTGTTAAAGCTGATCTATCGAATATGTACATATGCATATAACCACCACAAAATTAACTGTTAACTTGAGATACGAGTATAAAACAATTTTAGGACTTTTATGTCTTCTCAAGAGAATTTATCATTACAACTGCTCTCACCATTACGCTACCACTCTGTGAATCTCTCAAGGGTAGACGTCGACCAAGCAGGCTCCTGTTTGGAGCTGCTAGACACCCACAGGGAGGGGAGCCATCTGGGAGGGCTACACAAGCTCTGGCCCAGACAAAAGGGTTGATAAAGCAAATTCCCGGGTGGGCAGAGTTGCTGGCCCTATCGGACTGCAAGAACACCTCTTTCTCTCCAAGGGTGAAAGGAGCCCCCTGAGGCAGCAGTCCCCACCCATTTCGGCACCAAGTGTGCTCCTGTGAGCATCTAATGCCTGATGATCTGAGGTGGAGCTCAGGCAGTGATGCTAGCACTGGGGAGCGGCTGCAGATACAGATGGAGCTTCGCTCGCTTCCCCGCCGCTCACCTCCTGCGGTGCACAGCTCGGGGTTTGGGACCCCTGCCCTAAGACACTTCTCACAGGGCCCACTTGTGCTTCAAATTTCCTAGCCTTTCATGCTTCTGGTTTCACGTGATCGTCTTCACAATTTGTGAAGCATTCAAAATAACTTTTTTTTTTCCACTTGAAAGGGCTTTAAGTATACATATAATTATTTCCCATTTATAGCTTCTAAAATAAATTTAATACATCCAAACTATTTCAAGGCCAATGTTCAGCCAATGTTTCCTGATTTGGGAACAGCTATTCTACAAAAGAAGTGGTTAAATAGTGCTGGGAAATACTGCATTAAACACAGACAGGTTTCTACCCTCTAGGACTTCTGAATGCTTAAAATGTTTTGATATATTTTAAGTACCAATGGGACTGGTGATATTTGACCCACAGCCCTCTTTTGTGTAAGGCAATTGAGTCCGCATGAACACAGTTTGACAAGTGCTGACTGAATCTATTTTGTAACTAGAGCTACAGCCTCTACTCCTATTCCCCAAAGGAGTGAAAAGACCTGTGGCCAAGAGAGTAAAATTTATTTGTGAGATTTTATAAACATCCACATCTCTATATGAGAGCAACAGGTCAGTTTTTCTCTTTGATAATTTGGATAAGAAAATATTCTTTCAAGAGAAAAAAAGAGATGATGTTGAATTCTTACTCTTCCACAAGCAAGGTTATTAGAGAACTGCCCAACATTTTGTTGTCTTTATGATGAGCTACGCATGAACTGTACTTGAAGTCACATTAAGTTCGTACTATTGAGCAAGTTCTTACAAATGAATTCCATAATTTGAATCTGTGACAAGTCTAATAGTCTCTTAAGCTTACGATCACCTGCTTTTATGAGAGTTCTGATTCATATACTCCATACACTTCTCCATTGATGGTAATTCACGCATCAAATGTTCGCTGGCCTCCAATGAGGTGCCAGCTTGTGCCAGGCTCTGAGGCACAGACAGCCTCTGATCCTTAAGGGGTATTTCTTAAAGACTCTGTTTTGAAACATAAGTATGTGCCTTAAGTAGTCAGAGGAGTTCTCTCAGCTCTTTCAATTTAATCTCATGTTTCTCATTTGGTCCCCTGTGGAGAAGGATAACAACTACTTAGTACCTCTCTCAGGATACACTTCCAGGTGCTTAAAAACAGGCAAGGAGCCCCAAGGTCATACTGCATGCTACAGGCCAACAGATTAGGAAATCTCTAATATTGCCTTATAGAGTCGTTTCCCAATTTAGATCATTTGGCTTTATTTCTCAAGTTATTCAAGTTGCCCCACTTCATTCTAAAGCCGGAAGAGCAGAAGCGCATAAAGGGGTTTCATAAAGGCAAATCGGTGTTGTGGTTTTTGGATTTATTTTTAGTATCAGCTCTCCCCTTATTTTCAACAAAACATCACATACTGTTCACCAACATATGGAAAATTTAAAAAGAGAGCTACTTTGGTTGAATCAGAGGTGGGGTGGGGGAGAGCACAGGGGTAGGAATCCTCCCTACCTGGGCCTCTTTTTCAACCGTCAACCCTGAAACACTGCAGGCCCCTGAAGGCCGGTTTGTGACCAGCAGTGCGATGCAGAGGCTCTTTCCAGCCTTCCTCCTTCCTTTCATTCTTTCAATAAACAGTCGTGAATCCTATCACGTTCCACAAACTGAGCTAGATGCTGGAAATTATAGAAATGAAACAGTCTCTATCCTCAAGGTTCTGAGTGTTTTGGGAGAGAGATACACATGAACCAAAAATTGCAGCACAACGTGAAAGGCTATAATTGCATACAAAGAGGTTGACAAGCTCTGCGCTAGCGCATAGCGGCCCTGTTCCAAAGAACAAAACATAATGCTGGCAGCCTAGGGTCAGGATGCACAGTGGGGTTTAGGGCTGGAGGAGAGGTGTCAGAGGGCCCGGTCTAGGAATGGCACTCTCTGGAGCAGGCATTTCTGGTCTCTATGGCGTAGAAATGGGCAAGTGAGAGGCGAGCTGACTTCTAAAACCCAGCAATCAAAGCACAGATGAGGAAGTCTGTGGTCTACACAGACAGGCTAGACTGAAGTTCTGCAAGCTAGGAGCAGAGGACCCAGTGAGATAGTCCGAGATGTCAATGGCCGGGGGTCTGGGAGAAAAATCCAAAAAGTCAGATAAAATATAAAAATTGCTAGTGAGCAGGTCTCACATGGTCTGCCCTTCGGCCCCTGCTGAACTTTTTGCTGAGAATGGGGTCGCCCTGACACCCAGATGTGCACACAGGGTACGTGCGGCCTCGTGAAAGAGGGACACGCTCTCTCTGTGCCTGGGGCTGGGACAAGACACCGGATACTCGCGTGGACTCGGAGGGGCATCTGGCAGGTTCTGAGTACTCTGAACAGGGAAGGCGGCACAGCACTTTAAAGTAAACACAACCTCTTCTCCGCTTTTAGAAATTGCAGCAGTCGGCACAGATTCACTGCACATGTTTAGACAGGCACGGCCACCTCCGGCCTGCCCGGCAGGGTACTATGCTCGGCACTTTTATGGCACAGACGTAGTCAGCGTTTGCCTTCCCCATTTATTTTATGTATTACCTGGAGACTGAGCTGGGCCGCAAATGAACAAGCATCTTCCAAAGCCCTTTGAGAATATGTCCAGGTATCTTCAGTGGTCTTCCAATTCTAGGCAGTCCCAATCCCGGTACGACCCCCGGGGACAGCTCCTGCAAACGTGGCTTGAACTATGACTTCCTTTCTTAAAAGGGAAGCCTGCAGTGGTGCTCTGTTCCTGCAGAGGAAGCCCACAGCCTCCACCCAGCAGTGCAGCCCCCGAACATGTCCTCTCCCTGCCTTCCTGGGTCCCCCGCTTCCATCAGCACACCTGCATCCGGCCAGATGAGCCCGCTTGCCTTCCCCCAAAGTGCTCTTCTTTGCTAACTGCACCGTCTCCCCACTTCTCTCTGCTGCTCAAACGCTGCCTAACTTTTGAGACCCAGCTCCAGCATGCAGTGTCATGAAGTCTTCTGTGACCCCACCAATCAGAAGGGACCTGTCCCTCCTCTAACATCTAACCACTTATGGCAGTGACGCGAACAGGCTAACATTAGAGCTGGCTGTACATATGCGACACCTTCTCTGTGCAGAAAAGAATTAACACAGCAGGCTTGGGACTGCTGTTAGAAAGGCCCGTTTGCGAGGCTGGCCTTTGGCTGGCATCTGGGAATGTGACTCCCTGAGTGTTCCCGACGTTGAAGGGTGGGCTCGCTGTGCCTAGATTGTTCGTGTGAGCAGCATGGCTTGTGCTGAATGCATATGTGCTTCCCTTCTGGGAATGCTGTATGTGCTACGCAGAGCGCGCCGACCTCACAGGCCCCAGCACACGGCGGCGCTGGGTTAGAGGCGCTGCACACAGGCTGCTGCGCTTCCCTGCTGGAGAGCGTGCTGTGCGTGACGCCGCGTGTGCGTGTGTGGAAGGAGCCTCCGGAAGCCTGCGCATGGATTCCTCCAGACCCCGGTCCCCTCCCATATGACACGGCTGTGCATCCTTCCCGTCACTGCACTAGATCTCAGCTATGAGTACCGCCCTGTACCGAGTCCCATGAGTCCTTTGAGCGAACGCCCAGGAGGTGCTGCCCTGGGGATCCCCAACACATCCTTTAACTCCCAGGCCTTGTCTGTAAAGCAGCAAAGACTGTGTCTCCTGCGTCCCTGCAGCCCTCAGAGGACCAAGCGCAGAAGCTTACAGTTTACAGGAACCTACTAAACAAAAATAAAACTTACTAATAAAGTCTTCTTGACTCCTAATGACTTTATGTTTATAAGGACAACACAATTAAAACACCAAAGGAGCTGAGCACAAGATGAGGAGTAATAAAGGGGCTGCTTTCTCCGAAGAAGGCCCCATCTGTACGCACACCGCTTCTTCCTGCTGTAAAGCCTCTCAAGGGCTTCACAGCAATAAACGAGCCTCCTAAATGTGCCTGCTGCCGCCACACGGCTCCAATGACATCTTAGCTTGATGGGCCCTCCTGCCACCCAGGCAAAGCTGACATAAATGCTGTCTCTTGAGGTCCCAGGGAAGGTTGCCTGCCGGGCGCCCAGCAAAGGCAGGGCCACTGTAGGGAAGAATCTTTGCAGTGCAGCCAACCTTTATTTGCCCTTCCTGTCTCTGGAAGCCCAGCTACAGCTACAAAACACTCAAGTGTTTTCTGATACGTACAACAACGATAACAATAACAACAATGATAACCATGAATATTTGTGATTTACTATCTGCCAGGGCCTCTCCCAGGGCCTTTACATGTGTTATTGCTTTGATGAAGTGGACCCCACTATTTCATAGCTGAGGGAAGGAAAGCACAGAGGGGTTAGTGGTCTAGTTTACCAGGCAGCACTAAGCACAGTAAGGCAGGTAGGGTTTAGCAGGAGTGTGAGTTCAGAGGACAAGGGTAAGGACAGACTGCAGAGGTCAAAGCCCCGGAATCCCGAGGAGTCCTGACTTACAGGGCTGAGGCTGGAAAATCTCAGGCAGAGCTGGTATTGGAGATGGACTGCGAGTAGGCTGAGTTATCTTCGGGGCGGTGGGATAAGACTGGTCGCGGCTGACCACATCCTGGTCAGGGGCAGAGTGTGGAGCCAGAGTAGGCAGATGGGATGAGGCGGATGCCACGGCACAGGTCCTGAGACAGCTCAGAGATTGTCCCCGAGTAGGTCTTTTAGTCCTGACAGGGGAGTTTTTGACCTGGAGTCAGACAGGCCGCAGCAGCTCTGTGCATGCTCGGAAGCAGGATGGGAAGGGGTGAGTGTCTGTGTGCACTTGCAACCTTCCGAAGAGAATCACAGGGTCCTAGGCTTCTTCTCCCTGGTTTACATCCATGTCTTCATACACCATGAATCTTGAAGGCCCATGACAGATGCCAGGATGGTCTTCTGGGCAGCGAGAAGCTGACCACAAGCTGATTCCTCCATCTCCTCTCCGGCCATACTTTTTGGCTTATGGACCCTATGCAAATGTCACTAACCAACTGAGATTAACTAAGGTAAGTGCTCTTCTGAAGCCATCCCCAGGGTGCTCAGCCTTATCTAGCGTGAGTCTTAATATAGCCTATAAACTTCTTAATGGAAGTAAAAATGATGTTTCAGTGCAAAAATTAGGCAAACTATTTAAGAAGCAGATGAGATAAAAGTTTAATTCTGACCTGCGTAAGTGCTTCCCTCAGCTCTTCTCTTACATCTGGGCTCCTGATGTGCTTCCGGTGACACAGTATTCCAACACCAGGACCTGCCTCAGGTACTGCTGACAGGGAAATCTGCCTGCTGTCACCAAGTACAAATCCCTGGGCTGCTGCGGCTGCTGGAATCCATGACTGTGATCATCGGATACCCGTACAAGTTGCTATTGCTATCTCCTGCTGATCCTGCAATGTGTGTGGCTATTTTCTCATGACTCCCTGTGGCCACGTGGTGTAACTAGAATAAATCAAGGGGCAGACCAAGACTCGAACCCTGGACTAGACACTAGCAAACTGTTCAACCTCGAAGTTGGTGAATGAAGTGACGTATGGTATGCGGCCTAGCACATCACGTACACTCAAGGAGTATTCGCTCCTGTCCTTCCCTAGTCCTCATTCCCCACAGAGACCAGTTTGAACCTTTACAATTTTAATTAAGCCTCACAGAAAAATAAAAATCATTGACACAAATGTCTCCTAATTTTCTTCCAAATTTATCACAGCCTGATTCAGCATCGTTATGATTTCCGATGGCACACCTTTCTACCCCTCCTCCCAAGCCCATCTCGCTACCTGCACGCTCCCCTCTGAAAGCCTCCCCCAGGCCGCCCTTCTCCTTTTCCAGCAAACTTCTTCGGAGCATCCTCATCCCTGCCTCTAGCTTCCTGCACTGCCCACTGTGCGCAACCAACTGCGGCTTAGTGCCTTCTTATCCGACAGTCTGAAACGCTTTAAAGCAAACTCTCCCCTGTGGCCTAACTCAATGCTGCCGTGTGTCTCACTGCGCTGCAGCTTCAGGCACAGGACAGGTCCTCCTGCCCCGCCTCTGCTCTTGAAGTCTTTCCTTCGTTGCCTTATGCTGCTGCTTCCGACTATTCCTTCGTAGCCTACTTAGCTGGAGCTGCTTCTTCTCCTAGTTCCTTCCTAACTCGATTCTGTCTCAAAATACTCCTCCTTGGTGACGTGACTCCTCTTCCAACTTTAACAATCACTGAACGCTGACACCATTCCAGTCTCTGGGCAGTTTTATCCACTCCATCCTCTCACTCCCGCCTTAAAAACCTCTACAATACAAAATCCATGAACTCCCCAGGGTTATGTGGCATTTCCAGCAGGCTGGCTGTCATAACACCCCTTTTGGAATACAACTGAGTGAGATCCAGGGAATTTTTGGCGTGCCAAATTTAGGGACCAAAGAGGTCCACTGGAAATCAGGAACTGAGTGATCAGTGGCTGAGGGGCAGTGGGGATTCTGGGGTTAGGGACCCAGCAGTTGTCAGTTACTGGGAGCCCACCAAGGAAGAAGTCTCTAGAGCTGTGCTTCTCAAACTTTAACGTGCAGGTGAGCCATCTGGGGACCTTATCAGAAATGCATGTTCTGATTTAGCACTTGGGAGGAGAGGGCTGTGATTCTCAAATTCTAACAAGCTCCCAAGTTCTGCCAATGCCATCTGTCCTTGAACCAAACTTTGAGTAGCTAGATTTGACAGGGCTATCATTATAAGTGATGTGTTGGGTCACTGTGCTGTGAAGTAGGAAGCAAACCAAGTGTCAGTGTTGAAAGTGAGGGATTAAGAATATTAGATCAGTAATGGAGGCGTCTGTGTGGGTCCAGTGGTTTATCTGGGGTCCCCGTGGTGTCTGGATGTCCTATTATAGGGAGTCTGTCTAATACATAGTTGAAGGGGTGTTGTTAGCAACTCTGGAGTCTGGGAAGATTACGATTGGAGCATGTGGGATAAACGTTTGAGAACCTTAAGAGTTTCAGTGATTACAGAGCTTCTAGTGATAGTATCTGGGAGCTGATACACGTGTGTTAGGGGGGTATTTTAGAGACCAATGGCTGAGGAAGACTCCTGAGTTTAGAAAGTAAAGGGGATACATTGGGGTGTCAGTGAGATACAGTGAGAGGCTCAGTGATTCAATAACACAAAGAGTCAGTGCCATCTCTGTAGAGGGGTCTTCCCTAAGCACCTTTTTTTTTTTAAGTGCCATGTCCTACTTCTGTGATTCTCAATTGCTTCATTTCTTCAAAGTATCTATATCTTCCTGGTTTTAGAGTATATATTTATTTATTATCTGTTTCCTCCTCTAGAATGTGAACTATAAGAAGGGAGAGATTTTCTCTGTCTTGTTTTGTGCTGAATCCCCGACACCTGGAACAATGTGTTACACATGGCAGGTGTGCAATGTGTGTTGGATAAATCAACAAGAGGAATACCATAATTATAACTGAAAATCCACTCTAATTTATAAAAAGTAAATAATTTTCAAATCAGTACTGTAAATGTATTACTAATGAATTTTTTCTAATACCCTCTTACTGCCTTCTGGATGTAATAGCTACACCCAAAACCCAACAGATTCCGAATTCCTGAAAAGGTGAAGAGATTAAGAAGTACAGTTGGTAGTTATTAAAACAGTCATGAAAATGTAAGGTACAGCATTGGGAAGATAGTCGATAATATTATAATAACTAAGTATGGTATCAGATGGGAACTAGACTTATTGGGTGATCACTGTGTAAATGATATAATGTCTAATTACTATTTGGACCCCTAAAGCTAATATAATATTGTATATCAACTATAACTGAAAAAGAAAAAAAAGAAACAAAAATTTAAAAGTCCATTTGATTCCTTAAATTCAGCTGTCCCAGAGTGGTCCTTAGCCTTCCCTGCACGTTGGAGTCACTCAAGAGCTAGCTCCTGATTGATTAATCTCGGCAGGGGCCTGGATACTGGGAATGTTAATGCCAACGTGCAGCCAAGGTTAAGAATTACTAGTCTAAAACCAGCTCCTTTACACCCGTCCACTCTCTCTGCATGCCTTCCTGTGGTCAATGGCTCAATGATCACTCCAAAAATTCAGAGCTAAGTCTGGTAAAGGTAACAATCAAGGAAGGTAATATGATTTTTATCCAGTCCACAGAGGATGACTATACGACTTGTTTTCCTGTGCAACCTGTAAACTAGCTTTGCTTTCACTTTACCAGATACTGGACTCTCTCATCCCTGTTCTATTCCCTTCCATACAAGCACCTCACCCACTTGACTCTGTACTTCCGTCTCAGCCCAGGCTCCAGCTCCTGGGCCTCCACTATCATTGGTTTAGTGCATCTCTTCATCCTGTCTTGAGGTACTGAAATATTTCTATGAGGTTCAAAACTTAAGGGCAACAAGTAAATAATAGTTTTTCAAGTTTGATTGGAAGAGTCCATGTAAAGTGTATATGGACTAAATAAGAGTTCTATAATAAAACTGACAAGTCCAGTGACAAAAACCTCACAAGGTGATCTGATCATAAATGCCAAACTGGGCAGGTCATGGAGGGGAGTCACGCTCCAGGCACACACATAACCTTTTCGTGAAAGGTTTCTCTGCCTGAAACCAGCCTTGTTCACTGTTTCTGTGCATCTAGGTGAGCACACCTTTGAAATAAGCTTAATCGCCCTCAAGAGAGAGAGCTTATGATCCTGTTACCTACCAACAGCAGAGACTGCCCCGCCTCGCTTTACTCACCTCCATGTAATGTTCCTTCTGCTCCCTCCATAATTCCAAAAGCATAGAAGAAACTGCAAAACTCACTCCCAGAGCCACTGAGATCTTGCTTCCCAGCAACCGCCATCATTTTGGCTCAAGCAAATTCTTATAAAAATTCTCTACAGGTTTGGATGATCCTGACATGTATTATGGCTTTCCAGCAAGCAGGGAGATGGGGGTAGGGTGGGGATGGGGCTGTCTAGGAGTTTTAACAATAATTAACTGAGTTCAAGGTAAAAACTAGCAGAATCTATTTTCACATGAATTGCTCTTCTAAATCAAGGAAAACTGGAGTTTTTCCTCAGAAAGCAGCAGCTACATCTCCAGATGCCACATTAAGTCAAAGTAAGTTTATACACAGTTGTGTTGCAACAACATATCCCCCACTGTTTTACACCGAAGAACTGAGTTTTTAAAAAAACTCTTAACTGTATATAGTTTGTATTGGAAATTCTAAGTTGCCATTTCTCTCATACCATTAACCTCTGTCCAACCGGTCATTCCTGGTTCCCACGCTCTACAAAAGAATCAGCCTAGTCTCAGAGCCTCCTCCCATCTGTGCTACTTTTCTTCCTTGTGCCCAACTTCCAGTAACCTGAACAACAGCCACAGGGTGTGCCCCATGGACACCGCGCCTGTACATCTACTGCTCAGTTTTCTATTCTCTCTCACGAGTCTCATTCTTTGCTTTTAAATAGCATACAGCACATCCTTTCAAACGAAAATCCCGAAGCACTGACTGACACGCTGACAGAATCCAGTCCCGAGAGTTTTTCCACCTCCATGTGAGGATGCGAAAATTTAGTTTTAAAAGTCTTGCATGGTCTCGAGATGACCTAAAGCCAGGCAGATGTTTCACACCGCTTTGTGAAGGAAGGCAGAGGAAGAATCCCCGATGTGTGGTGAAATGCCGCTGGTTCTGACAGAAACACTTCCAGTCACCACGAGCTGTACCTCAGGGAACCCAGCCTCAGAAATCGTCTCCAGTTGCGACTCTAAGGACGCCAGCCACAAGCCCTACAGTTAAGCTGTTTCTCTAAGCATCTGGTTTCCAGAGAAACACAAATTAGTTGAAATCTCCCCCAGCAAAATACATTTTCACAACAATGTCTTTTTAAAAGAAACAAGAAATATAGCGAACTGTGACGCCATCTATATATATATATATTTTTGATCTCTTTGCATTTTCCTTCATAGTCCATTCTGGGATAGCTTTAGTTATATTTTGCAAACTTGAGATTTAGACTCATGAAAGAACTTAGTTTGTATTGGTGTCAGGGTTGGCAAGAGCAGCAAGAAGAGAGGGACTATACATGGCCTCAGAAAAGACCTGGCTGATATTGCATGTGTCTGAAGAGCAAAAGTCCCCTTGCACAGAAGAGTCTAGACACCTCCCGTTAGCCTACTGTCCGTTCACTGAAACATGGAACTTCTGCTGAAACAAGGGATCCCCCATCGCCTTTGAATGCTTTTGGACAGTTAGCTTCCGAGGCACATTTTCCAAAGCTTTGGCAGGAGGAGAAGTGGTGGAGAGAAGAGATTGCCTTTAACCTGAATTCAGCCAGATTCAACACATAGTCACCTTGCAACTATAGACTTAATGCTAGAAGTCCACCTTGAGAGTCTGTAACAAGTCATTCATTCCTTTGATAAATGTTAGCAGCTCACTGCAGGCTCTATGACATTTTTGCTTGCGCATGTAAAGAACTGGGGGAGGAATTTCTGTGTGCACATTACAGGAATTTTCTAGTGTTCAATTTTATTTGAAAAATTTGTTCAGAAGTTTACCACCACTTTATTCACAAGGAATTTTCCTTCTACTACAAGGTATCTGTTTTCTTCTCCAATATCTTGAAGATTTTACCTCTACCTGTATAGCAATTATCTAAGAAAAACTAATCAATAGAGGCCACTCATTACCATTTTTAAATGCCACTTGAAATCATACTCTCTTCATGTGGACTTGGCTCTTAAGACACCGTGAACATGTACTTTGGAATGTGAAGAACCAAAACAGTTCCAGAAATCTCCCACTATTGGGTATATTTTAGAATTTCTTTAACTTCTTCTATTAGCTTTTTAGCTATACCTCTTTGCATGATTTTATACATCCTTAAGTTTTCACAGTCGATTTAGAGTTAATAATTTCCTATTTTACATAAAATGTAGGAACTTGGCAACTGTGGAGATTAAATTAGCACCCCCACCCTTTCTGCTATAGTTATCATATTCAGTCTATGTACACACTTTATAATACCCTAAGATAATGTTATTTTTGCTTTACAAAGTCATATATTTTTAAAAAATTAAGAGGACAAATAGTCTTTACTTACATACTTACCATTTCTAATGCTCTTCATTCATTCCGGAAGAATTGTGTTTCCCTCCGATTCTTACTTTTAGCCTAATGAACATTCTTAGCAGCTCTTGAAGTGTCATTCTGTTGGTGATAAAGTCTCTTAGTTTTTCTTTATCTGAAAATGTCTATTTCATGTTCATTCTTGTAAGATTTTTTTCACTAGAGACATAATTTTGCGTTTGTCTGTGCTTCAACACTAAAGATATTTCTCTACTGTCTTCTGGCCTCTGTAGGTTCTGATGAAAAGCTCACCATCACTTGAATTGTTGTTCCTCTATATGCAATATGTTGTTTTTACTAGCTGCTTTTAAGATTTTCTTTTTTGTTGGTTTTAAGCAGTTATAGACTATAATGTGTCATATTTATCCTGTTTAGTGTATGGTGGGCCTCTTGAATCTGTAGATTTAGTCTTTTACAAAATTTAGGAATGTTTGCCAGTATTTCTTCAAATGCTTTTTTCTGCCCCATTCTTTTTCTCTTCTTAAATTCCAATGAGGGCCTTCTGAAATTGTCACCCTAAGGCTTTGCTTTTTGTTTCAATATTTTTTCCCTCTTCTTTAGATTAGATGATTTATATTTGTCTTCAAATTCACTGATTCTGTTATCGTCTTATAATCTCATCCAGTGATATTTTTATTCCAGATAGTCTTAATAGTAATGCTGTATTTTTCAGTTCTAAAGTTCCATTTGGTATTTAAAATATTTTCTATTTTTCTGTTGAAATTGTTACTCTTTTTATTCGACATGTTATAATCATTATTTTAAAATCCTCGTCTGATAATTCAACTGAGTTATCTCACCATCAGCCTCTGCTGGTTGTCTTTTTCCGAGAATGGGTCACATTTTCCTGGTTCTTTATATGTCCCATAATTTTGGATTGTATCCTGGACATTGTGTCATGAGCAATAAGTGACACTCCTCAACACATCTATGTCTTTCCACAATGCCCAGTTTACTAAGTAGAACCATCTCAGAAAAACTAATCATAACCCATGCAGCTTAACACACAACACAGAGAGGGGAAGTGCAGAGTCTTACGTGACAGAGCGAAAGGATGAAAGTGTTTAGCATCTTCCGAAGCGAGCTCTGTTGACTGGCAGCGCGGGGAGCTGCGTGGCAGTCCTAAGCCAGCAGCTATGATGGGTCAGAAGGTCAGAGTCTTTGGCTCTCAGTGCAGTCCTCCATGATGCCATTGGGTCAGGCTTGAGCATCGTCTAAGCTGGTGTTCGGCTTACATGTACCTTATCAGGTGGGATGCTCATGCCTATGGGCTCCTGCAGAGGGTGGCTGACTTTTCTGTGGTTTTGGGTGTTCTGGTTACACCCAAGGCATTCCCAGTAGGTGCAAGTTGTCATTACTGTCATGGCTCCCAAGGAATCCATTTTGTAAAGTCCAAGATGTTCTCATTTCTTTATGCTCAATGCACATTGTGATTGTTACATTGTTGAGACTCTGGATTCTCTTCTATTCTTCTAAAGAGGGTTAGTTAGTATTTTTGTTTTAATAGGGGATTAACTTGATTCAGCTTCACCTATAATCTGTTTCTCCCATGAATGATGATGGTAGGTCACATCTCAGTTTCCTTTTAGCCTTAGCTGCTAACTGCTTTGAGTTTATCTTGCATGTGTATAGTTAGGGATCAGCCAGTGACATGGACAGAGTTCATATATAGAATTTGGGGTCCTCCATCTCCTGGCTCTCCCCTCTCCATGACTCTCTTTCGTGGTCATGCTTGCCCCAGGCTCCATCTCTTGGTTCTTCAGGCCAAAAACGTGGCAGGATTTCTACTGGAGTTTTAGCTACTCCATGCTATGCAGAGACTACAGCTCAGACCAAAACCACAGAAACAAGAAACTCACCCTATACTGGCCCTTTCTCCGAGTTTTTACTCTCCTCCAATATCTGCCTGCTTTTGTTTGTTACGCAGAGCCTTAAGGTGGTTGTTTTTGATATTGTGCCAATGTTAATAGTTAATTGTGGGGGGACTGGTCTGTTAGCTCATTCCACCACTCCACAAATGAAACCAGCACCATTCTACCTTTAAAAAAATAGCCCAAATCCAAGCCACCATCATCTCTCACTGGATTACTGTAGAGATCTCCTATCTAGTTTCCTTATTTATCCTTAAGTGACCAAAGGTGAGCGGACTGACTGTAATTTCATCCCTTGGTTCCGCCTCACTAATTTGAAAGTCATTTTGAGTTCCAAGGATGAGGGGATAACAGAAAAGAGGTGTCTCCCATGGAAGAGAGCCCCATGGTCTAGTCTCCTTCTCAGTAAGATCTTGACTACCTTATTCAAAATAAAAAATTCTCCTTCATACTACATATTTTTATATTCTATAACACTTATCTCTCCAAATATGCTATATAATTTACCTATTCATTATATTTATTTGACTGATACCCCTTCTAGAATATAAGCTTCATGAGGTCAGGAACTTTTGTGTTTTATTCTCTGCCTTATCTCTAGAGCCTATAACTGTGAAAGCACGTAGTAGGTGCAAAATGAACATTTGATTTATAAATAAATAGCTATACCAATCTACTATAACTTTGACCTCTGACACCCTTTAATTCTCTACATTCCTTTCCAGGCAGAGGATTTTTTGAACTTATGTCAGAAGCGTTAGTTATTCTTTTCTATTTCATATTATGAGTTGTGATCTAGACAAAGCAGAAGGCCAATTTCTTAGAAGAAAAAGAACTTCTTAAAGAACCTGATTATTTCTTTCACTGTTTTTATCCAGACTCTTTAGGATATTATATTAAAATTTTTCTCCAGACTGACAACTAGACTCAGAATATAGAGAGATGGCTGGTATACACAGGAGGGCAATTTCTGACCTTACTCTCAGATAAAAAATAAAAAACACAGGTTTAACCAGAGGCTGGTGTACACGCCTGAAGTGAGAGTTTCGCTTTGCCTATCTCTTAGCAGATGTTCACTCTAACATTTCTGAGCAAGATCTGATGCCTTGGGCATCTATTTAAAAGCATGTTGAGTAGGCTTGGCTGCTGGCTCTTAAACAACGTGGGGATACCAGGCACTGACACCCCTCCACCTCACCACAGTGAAAAATCTGTATACAATTTTTGACTCCCCAAAAACTTAACTACAGTCATCCCTCAGTATCCATGGGGGGGGGGCTGGTTCCAGGACCCCCACTACAGGTACCAAAACATGTGGATGCTCACGACCTTTACATAAAATGGCACAGAACAGATTCTCAACAATGACAAAAATACTGTTTCTGACCCACAGCTGATTGAATCCACAGATGCGAAACCCAGGGGCCAACTGTGTATTGCATGGCCAACTGTGTATTGAAAAAAATCCACATATAAGTGGACCCGTGCAGCTCAAACCCGTGTTGTTCAGAGGTCAGCAGTCTGCCAGGGTCCTAGCTCCTCTTATTCCTGCTGGGGCTGAGCTGGAGTCTGCGTCCCATCCCAAGTTTAGACAGACTAGACCACCCCACGGGTGCTGCGCGGAAGGACGGGACCGAAGGTCCGTCCTGGCTGCCAAAGTTCCTGCAGACAAGCTCCAGCCGCTCTGTACGATGTGACCTCTTTTGCAGAGGGAAGCAAAACTGTTTGATTTAAGAAACAAAGTTCTCACTTATCATTTTAAAAGAAAATTTCTTTCCAGGGGCACCTGAGGTTTTCACAGGAGCGGATTATCTTACTTGGGTAGAATGCTTGACTCGTAGGCAGAGCCCTCTACACTTCAATTACAGAAGCAGCTGATTTTCAAGAAAACGTTTATTCCACCACACCAGGGTATTCTGAATGCTGAATAAATGCCAGGAGAGGAAGAAATGAGGCTTTTTAGCTTGCTTTGCACAGCATCAGTGAAAAGATAACTAACATAAGTGTTCTCACGTGATAAAAAGAGCGGTTAAGTTTTTGAGGGCAACTTTGCATTCCCAAGGCCTAGCAGAAAAACGGGGCATACAGAAGACTCCTTAGGGAAAGTCAGTTGAGTGCTGAAATCAATCATTGGCGCCCTGAGGCTTTAGAGCACTCTGTTTAATTTGTAGAGAGCCTGCGAGAGAGCCAGGCATATTAACAGACACACAAGTGCTATAGAGAAAACAAGTTAGTTACACAGTAATACTCCTCCTGTGAATAAGGAAATTCACATAATAGAGAAGTGTAACCGTACGGAACCAACTACAACTAACACAAATTCTATTCTAGAAGATTATCTGTACTATTTTGAGGAAGTAATGTGTGATAATTATTAAACAGATTAAGATAATGGTTAAAAATCATAATAGATGTGTATACAGAAAAATACCTTTTTTTTTTTAACAAAGGCAATGAGTGAGTTCCTTATAAGAAGGGAACCCATGATATTAGAAAAAAAATACAAAAGATATTTTAAATTCTGGCCATTTATAGGCTTTGTTCTTCCCTTACCTCATCGCTGAAAAGCAAAGCAGATGTGTGCTCCACACTGCCAAGTTGGAGATTTGAAGAGAAGAAATATAAATGAAAAATTTCTGGCATATTTTTTTTTCGTATAGCAAAGCCAATATTTGTTATACTTTGCTATAATTGTCTTTCCTTTAAGACTGTTGCCAGCCACTTTAAGAATTACTACCAAAACTTCAAATATCTGTCAGTTGAAGGATTCTTTTTGAAACCTTTAGCCTGTTAAAAATTACTAAGGATTATAATACATTTACATTATATGCATAGACATATATAATTTTTCTCCACAAATACATCATGCTATACATATAGTTGTAAACTTGCTGTTTTCACTGGAAAACATTTCATTAACTTCCTTTTATATATAGAATGTGTTTATGTAGAAGCGGTTCCTGTTATAGACAGAATTATAAGATGGTCCTGCAAGTTGTCCCCCAAATCCCAAGGTTGCATAATCCTGGAGACTTAATATAGTGGCTTTTACTCTCGTGATGAGGTTATATTATATGACACAACTGACAGTAAACAGGGAGAGTATCTAGGTGAGCCTGACCTAATCCCATCAGTCCTTTAAAAACACAGAACTTCCCCCCGCTAGCTGCAGAAAAGAAAGCAGATTCAAAGCATGGGAAGGCTTCACTGCGTCGCTGTTAGCCTAAAGATGAAGGGGGGCTGCGTCGCGAGGAAAGCAGGTGGCCTGTGGGAGTTGAGAGCCGCTCCCAGCTGACAGCCAGCAAGAGGTGGGAACCTCAGTCCTGCAACTATAAGAAACTGAATCCTGCCAATAACCATGAGCTTGGAAGCACATTTCCCCTTCGAGCTTCCAGACTAGAATGCAGGCCAGCTGCCGCTTCAGCCTCGTGATACCCTGAGCAGAGAACCCAGATGTGCCTAGGCAGGCTTCTAACCTATAGAACTCTGACCTAAAAAAAAAATCAGTATTTTTTAAATTTGCTGTAATTTGTTATGGAACAATAGAAAACTAATTCTGTCCCTTCTCACTTTTTGGCTCAGTCTTTTCAAAGGTTACACTATTATTTAGTCATCTCTCTACCTATGGAAATTTAGACTGCCTTAAGATATTTGCTACTACAAAATGACATTCTTCCACATATGAGCACAAGTTTATTGGTATCAAATTGTTCAGAGTATATGCACACATTTTTTAAAATATACCTAAGACATCAAAAGCAACAAAAGAAAAAGCTAGGTACATTGGACTGCATCAAAACTAAATATTGTTGTGCAATAAAGGGCATTATCAAGAAAGTAAAAAAACCTACAGAATGGGAAAAAAATATTTGTAAACTATATATCTGATAAGGGTCTACTATCCAGAAAATATAAACAACTCTTACAACTAAACAAAAGGACAAATAACCCAATTAAAAATGGGCAAAGGACTTGAACACAC
Organism: Eonycteris spelaea; assembly: GCA_003508835.1. Taxonomy (NCBI): domain Eukaryota; kingdom Metazoa; phylum Chordata; class Mammalia; order Chiroptera; family Pteropodidae; genus Eonycteris; species Eonycteris spelaea. The sequence continues at coordinate 3,662,307 of PUFA01000145.1, read as the reverse complement.
ACTTCTCCAAGGAAGGTATACGAATGGCCAAGGAACACAGAAAAAGCTCACATCATTAGTCATCATGAAAATGCAAATCAAGCCACAATAAGGTACTAATTCCCATCCAGTAGAATAGTTAGAATTAATAACAATGCCCCATCAACAGACGATTGGATAAAGAAATTGTGGTTCATATATACAAAGGAATATTACTCAGCCATTAAAAAAATGAAATTCTACCATTTGCAACGACATGGATGGACCTAGAGATTATTATGCTGAGTGAAATAAGACAGATATAGAAAGATAAATACCATATGATTTCACTTATATGTGGAATCTAAGGAACAAAACAAACTAATCAAAAATAGACTCACAAATATAGTGGACAACTTGGTGATGGGCAGAGGGGAGGTGGGTTGCAGCGCTGGTAGAATGGGTTGAAGGTTTAAAGAAGTACAAATTAGTAGTTGATAAATGGTCATAGGGGTGGGGAGCATGGCAGAGGGAATGCAGTTAGCATTAACATGATGGCTAGGTGGAGGGCCGGAGGAGGGAGGGAGCAAGTAGGGGGATTGTTTCATGAACTATATCGACGTCTAACCAATGTACTGCATACTTGAAAGTAATTTAAATAAATGAATTTTTAAAAATAACAAATGTTGATGAGGATGTGCAGAAATTGGAACCCTTGTACATACACTATTAGTGGGAATGTCCTAGTTATTTTTAATTTATTTATAGTGTGAGATAAGAACACTGAACATATGGTCTACCCCGCTGTGGAAAACAGTTTGGCAGGTACTCGAAAGTTAAACAGAACTACCAGGTGATCCAGCAGTTCCACTCCTGGATCTGTATCTAACAGAACAGAAGACGAGCACCCAAGCAAATACGTACACATACACATGCACTGTAGCACTGCTGGCTACAGCCAAAAGGTAGACGCTGCACAACTGTCCATCCACGAATGAACGGATAGACTGCGGCATACCCACACAATGGAACCTTATTCAGCCACACAGAGGAACAAAGAACTGATGCTTGAACATGAGCGAACCTTAAAAACACGTTAAGGGAAAGAACCCAGGTGCAGAAGGTCATATATTGAACGGTTCCACTTCTGTGAAATATCTAGTCTAGATCCATTCAGAGAGACAGCACGAAGACCGGCGGCTGCCCGGGGCTGGGGGTGGAGAGAATGAGGAGCACTGCTCATTGGGTTCAGGGGTTCAGGCTTCCTTCTGGGGGTGATGAAAGAGTTCGGAGCTGGGGGTGGTGGTTGCACGGCATGACAGACGCAGGAAATGCCACTCAGCTGTTCACGTTGCAATGGTTAAGTTTCTGTTATGTGAATTTCACTCAATTTTTAAAAATGTGTTCCATATAAATCTTAATATTTATATCTTTTTTCTTGATTACTCCTGCTACTGGAATATCTACTTTTTTAAAGTTTTGTTTTTTCAGAGAAGCAGTTTCTATTTTATTGATCTTCTCTATTGTTTTAAGTTCTATTATATTTTCTCCCATTTGCTTTCTTTAGGCTTACTTTGTTTTTCTTTCTCCAGCATCCTAAGCTAAAACCGTAACTCATTTATTTTTATCTGGAGTGGGTGCTTGCCAGTGCCCTGGTCTGTGGACAAGTGGAGTGTACACATGGAGGAGGTGCTCAGCAAAACTGAGGGGCAAGGGAAAGCATCCAACTGCCGACAAACCCAGGCCACGTCTGAGCAGCTGCCCGCGACGGCCTGCGTTGGAAGCAGCTGTAACGTGGTTCTTCCACGGGGCAGTTCGATGTGCTGTCAGTGGCAGCTCTGGTCCTCACTCGAGGTCACATCTAACTTTAAGCTGGGTCAGGGAACCTAAGAGTTTCTTCTGTGAATACCTTTATTTTTTATGTTTTAATTTTAATTGCATCTACATGTAACAGGGCTTTAAAGTCAAATAGTTGGAGTCTTTTTTTAGGTTGGTGAAACCTTTTCATCAAGACATCATAAACCATCAGTGGGCTTTATGCCTTTTCCCAACTACAACTGTATTTGTTAAGAACAAAGCATTCTGGCCCGACTTGGATGTTCCAAATTCACTGGACCACAGAGAGAGGCGGTTCAGCGCCTGGCGCCTCCATCCTCTCTGACAGTTATGGAAGCGTGCACAGCTCCCGAGGAAGAGTCCTGTGAGAGCCGAACGAGTAAGCAGCCTCATCTTTATCTATGTCTTATGCCCTTCATCAGGATGGAAGATTGTCAGCCATCAGTTTTGGAGCCCATCTCCTCCATCCTTTATTCTCTCTTTCTCTGTGATTCGAATGAAATGTCTATTACCCTTTCCCATTCTATTCCACAGGCTCCTTTGCTCTTCATTCACATTTTGCATCTCCTTATACCTCTTTGCTATATTTTGGGTGGTTATACTCATTTATTCAACAAATATTTATATTAATTACTTACTGGGTGCCAAGCACAGTTTCACGTACTTGGTTACCTCAGTGAACACAACACATCTGTGCCCAGGAGAAGCTTATATTTAAAGAGACTAAATAGATAGTAAATGATAAACATAATAGATGACTAAATTATGTAGAATGTAGAAGGTGATAAATGCCATTTAAAATAGAAAAAGGAAAGAAAGGTAATTCTTCTGGGTTTTTTTTCACCAAAAGAAAGACAATTCTATTTGCCTATAATTACATCATTGATTATCTTAGAAAATTCTGTACCAGAGTATGAGGCAAATGTGCATAACATTTGTCATACTGGTTACATGATGACATACAGAACACACATACATTTCAGTAAGACCTGAACTGCTATCAGGTGCAACATTCGCTAGAAAAATTCACAACTCCCCACATTTCCTTTTTCTTTCTAAACCACATTATCGAGGCATGACTGACATGTGAAAAACTGTACATACTTAACGTAGACAACCGGCTGAGTTCGGAGGTACGTATCCACCCATGCAAGCATCACCACGATCTATGCCATACACATCTTCATCACCGCCCAAAGTTTCCTCATGTCCTTTACGTATAGTGTGAGATAAGAACGCCTAACATAAGTCCTACCCCAGCTAATTTTTGAGTATTCAATACAGTGCCGTTAACCAGGCACTATGCGGTACAGTGGACCTCCGAGACTCACTCATCTCGCATGACTGAAACTTTGTTCCATTTAACAAATACCTCTCAATCGTCCCCTCTCCCCAGGCTCTGACAACTACCATTTTACTCTTCGCTCTGTGACGTCCCTGAACACCCCTTCAGTTACCTCCTGTGCCACGCTTTCCTTCTCTGACTCACCGCATTCCAACAGCACTCGCCGCCTCCCAGCTCTCTGAGCGCACGGAGGTCTGCCCTGCACCAAGCCCTTGTGCCCATGTCATGTTACCACTCCTTCTGCTTAAGCTTCGGCATGGCTGTCACAAGGGCTTCCCTTCACTTCAGCCTACATGAGGCTTCACAGCACCCTGCAGGATCTTCCTTTACGGCATTTATCATAATTTTTAAACTATGTACTTATTCATTTCATCATGGGTTTAATGAACTTTCTACGACAGAAGGATGGTCTCTCTTCTGAATTATAAGCTCAAAGAAGACAAGTAGGTATCCCTCGTACTTACTTCAATGTCCCTACCATGTATCCCAATACCTGGGATAGAGGCTTAATGAACATTTGTTGAACAAAAGAATTAATGCCCTATCGGGATCCTGGCCATTCTTTAATTCAGTTACTTTCATTTTCCACAAGGCCCTTTCTGGCTCCTCAATTCCTTTCCTGTCTTTTCTTTCTTAAAAATAGTTCTTTGAATATCAAATTCAAAACCATGGTGACAACTGGTCCAGCTCATTGTAACAGGAAAAGCCATCTCTCCTATCTTTTGAAAGTTGACTATTTCTTTCCCTAAATATACGATTTAATCCTAAATACAAAGCAAAGTCTGAAATATAACAGGCTAAATATATATCTATATACACACATTGATACATATATAAAACAAACAGGACTTCTCATTTTTTAGCTTAAAAAACCTCTATGATGACGTTTCTAACTGAACAGGTTGTACTTGTTTTTCCCTGACTTCTTACTGTGCTTTAAGTCCTGCCATGTCAGTAAGGCCGCCCATCTTCTTCACATTCTGCTTACCTGCTACTTGGAATTGGGAACAACACGTTCCACGTCTTCAGGAATCCCAAAGCGCCCTGTTCAGGCCTCCCTGGGGCCAGGACAGTTCTTTTCCACCTCTAAATCTCCCGCAGTTACTCCGGGGGCCCACAAACAGGCACCCTCAGTAAATGCTGAACTGTTCAATTACATGAAAGTGTCCTGATTCCCAAGTGATTGATTGGTACTTATTTGACAGATACGCTTAATCATTCACACTCAATAAGTATTTATTTAATGCTCCAATATCCAAAATTCTGTGCTTAGCACTGGGGAGAAAATGGTACAAGAGACACATAGGATGCTGCCATTCCAGTGGGGGAAATCTACACGCATGTGTACAATTACAATAAAATATCTAGTGATGGGATAAAGCTAGGCACGGGATGTCTTCATAGGCACAATGAAGTCCCAGGGCCTGATTCTATCCATAAATATTGAGGAAGGTTTTACAAAGTTGAGTTTTAGAGAATGGACCGGAGTTTACCAAGCCAACAAGAGTAGAGAGGCATAAAAGGACAAGGCATATTTAGGGAAAGCCAAATAATTCATCAAGAGTAAAACTGGATGCATGAAACAGGTGAGAGAAACAGGCAGAGTTATATCATGTTGGGCCTTCCAGGCCACACGGAAAAGCAAGGGCATCAGGTCACGTGAGAGCGGACAAGAGAGAAGTATGCATTTTAAGAGAGAAGTACAGTGGTGGTGCAGAGAACAACTCAGGGTAGGAAGACAGTGGACTCAAGGAGCCCATGTTCGGGGAGAAACGTGAAGGATCTGGTGTGACAGTAGAGATGAAGTGGGGTCAGTGATTTGCTTATTATTTTGAAGACAGAAGTTGACAGGATACCATGATTAATTGCGAAGGAAAAGAGACAGGGAGGAGCCGCAGAGGATTCCTAAGTTTCTGACACGGCTTTCTCAGCAAATGATGCCTTCCAGTTGACTTAAGGCGCACAGGAGGAAGTATATTTGCCGAGGAAAGAAAATGAACTCAGTTCAGATATGCTGAGACAGAGATGTCTTAGGGTGCCCAAGGGCAGAGGTCTGGCAGGAAAAGGAAATAAGGAGCTGAAGCTCAGGCAAGAGGTCTTAATCAGAGATTGAGGATTTCAAAGCAAAATATTCATGATTCTGTTCAGAATGATGACGTGTCACAAAAAAAACAGAGCTACCAAGGCCCGTCAGCTGCTGCTTCTTCCCTCTGCAATCGTCTAATACTCATCCGTCCCAGTATGTCGGGTTGAACCATGTGGGTCTGCCACTGTAGCCTTTCTACGTTTGCCTGTGGCTTCATCAGCGATGAGACAGAGTGGAAGACTATGTGGCCTTCTCCTCAGCCCGCTCCCCTGCTCGCATGTGTTCTCTGACACTGGTGAGCGCATCTGGGCGACAGAGCACTGGACTAGCACCATTTGACTGGAGACGACTAGAAATACCTGACTGGAAAGACAGTCAGTCACGGAGTTCTCTTGAGAAGAAACAACTAAGCAGACTGCGCTGTCGACACTGCACCTGACAATACATCCCTAACCTTTCATGACTTCAGACAGCTCTTTCCAGAAAGCAATCTATGACCAACTCAATCCCTAGTCCTAAAGAAAGCATAATTATCTGGTAATACCAGCTCAATGATCTAAAATTTTTGAGGACTCATACAACTACATAAATCCTAATGGAAAGAAGAAAGAACAGTTATAGATTAAATCTAGATCTAAAATTCTGCTTATTAGTTCACACTTAAAACTAAATAAAGTAGATGATATTTTCAGCTAAGAACCTTATACTTTTATTATGTGAATAGGAAGGTGTACAGTCCTCTAATATCTAGGAATTTTTAAATGACCTAAACACTTCCCAGCACTACAATTTTTTTTTACATTTCTTCTTTTAAAATGTTCTATTGTTTCTGAGCTAAACTATAAACAGTAAGTTCAAAGATAAAACAACGGGTACACGGAGGATCCTGCACGCACCGCACACCCGAGCAGCAGGATGCTCCCGCCAGACTGGGATCTCCGCGCGGTTGGCCTGACACAGCACCGAGTGGGCACAGCGCGGGCAGCGGATCGCGCCGAGAAGGGACAGTCCCCGCACGCGGAAGACAGAAGTGCGCTCTGGTGGCCGGACAGCGACCCACGGCCTCCCGTGGGTCCACGGGGCCCGGGTGGGCGCAGGGGCGCGCTGAGTTCCTGTGAGTCCCCTTTCCCTCCTACAGAAAAGTGATTCTACTTTCTGTTTCACATATTAAACATTCCCATAACATTTAGCTTAAAGAATTCTTCCGCACACGAAAATAAATTTGAATGAAGTCTGCAAACCTCTGCGCCAATGGAAACAAGAGCGGCCAGAATCCACGCCCCGCCCCCGCCGCGCCGCGCTCTGCAGGTCCCGGTGTGCAGCGGCTGCGGCTGCCATCACCACCACTGCCACCTTCTCCGCCACAGCTTTCCCAGGAGCACATATAGGAAGCCCTTGGTGCCAAGGCAGACCTCCATGCCCTCCTTAATCAGCGCATCATTGCATTCTTATGCCAAAGGGAAGCTCTGTGCCCTTTTTTTTTTGGGGGGGGGAGGTCAAGATCAGAGGCACTGTGGAGCACGCAAAACAGATTTTCCTTCATACTCTGTTATAGCATCCATTTAATTTTCCCACATGTGACATGCAGTTGGAAAAGAAATAGCTGTTTTAAAATTTTAAGTAATAAAACAAAAACAAAACCATAAAGCACTCTCAACAGGAAATTAGCAAGCAATATAAAAGTATTCTAGGGTTTATTTCCTCTCTGTCCCGCTAAGACAATGACTACAGAGAACAGTCTGGGCTCTCTGAAATTCCGACCCCAGGAGAGGAGGAGCAGCTGGGGTGTCTCCTCAGCTCCTCCCTGCCTTCCCGGAGGGAAACGCTGCTGCAGTCGCCCGAGCTGAAGGGCCTCACTGCTCTGCCAAGATTCACATCGGCCCCCTTCTGTGGTCTCTCCTCCAACCCAAGGCAAAGAGAAAGGATGGTGCCAGGCCACCTTCCCTCTGCTCCCTACTTCACAGGGCTGGAATGGCGCCAAGGGCCTGGCTACCCACAGACAGGACGCCATCAGCCTGTTTGCCTGCGAACCCTCTCCCCGGCCTGCAGCAAGGCAGAGCCCGGGGCGTCCCGCATTCTAGATCTGGGGGCCTCTCTGCTGAAGCTGCTTTTTTCTAGGTTTCTCCTAATTGTTTTCTCTGGCACTGAAGCAACCTTGTTTCTCCCTGAGGTGGCGAGAGCCAAGATGGGGATTTAAGCTTCCGTGTAGAAATAGGCACAGGATAAAAAAGAGGCCACACGTACCTTCAGGGTACACTGGGATTTGAGGCAAAACTCCCAGCTAGATAAGAAGAGGTTCTTTACCTTGTTTTCCTTCCTCTGTGCATCTGTCTTCTCTGAATGCCAGAGACACCTACGACCCCGGCCGTACCATCCTAGCCCCGAGTCTCAACTTCGCCAGAACTTCTCGTAACTCTTACCTGATCTGCTTGCCTTCTCTCATATCATATAAGGAAAAGAAGACATCAGTATCTTCCCCAATGGTGTTGTAGGTGAAACTCTTCAGGCTGAGGAAGAAGTGATGTGGCACTGGCATCCGACAAGTTTCCCCATGACGTGGGCGCATCGTATCTACCTAACAAGGAAGGCGAAAAACAGTATTTCATTACAGTAATCACAAACAAATGAAAACTAAGTGAGGGGGACCATTTAAGAAAGACTGAGGTGTTTCCCCAGCTGACAGGGGTGCTGCATCAACATGCCTGGTGTGAGGTGGGTAGATATGCAGCTGGGAAGTAAACCAAGCGAAGGAGACATGGGATCGGTACTTCCAACGCGCGAGTGAACTCAAAATCTCCACCGGGCCACAAACATCTAAATTCTCCAGGGAACCATTTTCGAAGTCACTTCTCAGAGATACTGACTTGCACTGTTAGCTGGTAATAGTTAAAATGCCATTTCTATTTTCTTCCAGACTGACTGGGTCTCCGTTCCGTCAGGTGTACTTAGGTAAATGTGCACAGAGGAGCGGAGACTGGCCAGGTTCACTCAGAGGTCAGGGCTGCTGAGATGAAAGGCACTGGGCCATCAGAAAGCCAGTGGTGTCTGTCGTGTCCTGACGCACCCCTATGTGGGAATCTTGTCAAAGAAAGAGTTGGGGGAAAAGACCAGGAGGGAGGCCTGGTAAAACACTTACCTGGGACGTGCTTTGCTGTACACTCTGCCGGCTAGATAAATGCTATGGAAAGAAAGAAAATTCACTCAACTGGGAAGGAAACTTTATTAAGGACCGTCTATACGCTAGGCTTCCTGCTATGTCTTTTATAGATGTGATCTCACTTCATTCTGATAACCTTATTAGATAAATGTTACTCATATTTCATGGAGTCACTAAGGCTAAGTATGAGAAAGCAATTTGCTGAAGGTCACAAGTAAGGCTGCGGCAAAGTCTGGATCCAAACCCAAGCCTCTCCAGCTCAGAGTACCAGCCACGTCACAGGTGGTGCGTGCTCCTGGCCTTCCGCTCTGGCGCCATCCTCTCCACATGCTGCATGACCCACGTCTCGAGCAGGCTCCCCACACCGGAGGAAGGGCGGCCTTTAACGGAAAGGGCTCCCTCCCCACAGCCTCCACGCTGCTCCTCTCCTGCAGGCTCAAGGTGGGAGCAGACGCCAGTCACGGCCACACACACACACGCATGGTGAAACTTCAAACGAATTGCTTACTTTCTTACATATTTTGCTTATATATTTTTCTTAACTATAAATCTGAGTTAAAGCTTTTATTGTCTTCCTAACAGGGTTATTATGAGGCTCAAATTTCATAAGCAGCATGACACAGTATTTGGGGACATAAGTGCAGAAGCCAGGACACCTGGTTTGAAACCTTGACTCACACTTGCGTTTCTTCACCTGTAAAGAGAGGATAACATATTGTGCTGAACTCAATCTCACAGGGTTTGTGAAGATTAAGCCAGCATAGTGCCTGCCTATCATTTTAAGTGGCTGATCACTGTTATCTATAATTAGTATTCTTACTACTGTTGGTATTCTTCTTTATAATTAGTTATTATAGAAAAGTCAATCCCATTTAGAAATAAATCCTTGGCTGAAAGAATGGTGGGTTCACTAACGTTAGGTCCCTGGCCTCGGTAAACTCAACAACAAGAGTTTTACTCTGCTCACTGGAGGTGAGAGACCACTCATTGGTGCTGCTCCACACGAGAACGAAGGATGGCCGCTGAGCGGGAGGGGTTCACTTATTTTTCAAATACACACATTTAAGCCTGAATGAAACTGCAGTACAATTAGGCATTAATTTAAATGCATCTCACTAGCTGTTATTTTCTAATTAATAAATGTTCATGTACATTATTAGCTAATTTAGCTAATTATTGCTGACTATTAATATTCACTCATGGACTATACGTTCCCATGATACATTATCAAATACAGTTGGCCCACTGTATCCATGGGTTTCGCATTTGCGGATTCAACTGATGGGTTAAAAATATTCAGGAAAAAAAAGCAATCCCAGAAAGTTCCAAAAAAGCAAACCTTGAACACGCCACGTGCCAAGCACTATAATGAATCCACATGGACGAAGTGACGTGTAGGCATACCCAGCTGTAGCCTACATGCAAATGTAGGCTATATGCAAATACTATGCCATTTTACATAAGGGACTTGGGCATCTGCAGATTTTGATATTTGCGGGGGATCTGGAACCAACTCCCTGGGAATACCAAGGGACAACTATGTAAGAAAAGCAGCCTCTACCAGCTGGGGAAATAAGCGCATAGAATGTATGTGTACAGAAGAAAGTTCACAGATAAAATAGGCTACAAAAAAAGCTTTTTAAAAATGAGGCTTTCAAAAAAAAAAAAAATCAAGCTCCCTATGGTTTACTGACCCACATCCCGCTGGGAAGGTTACTAGCTGCAAATGCTTTCCACTGTTTTAGTTTACGTCCGGGGCTGTACAGTCATTCTTTTCAAGTGGATTTACTGACTAACTCTTAAAAGTGACTAGCAATCTTAAATATAAATGTTCTATTATAACTATATATGGAAGTTTACAGCTAATTTCAGTGCAAAACATCCGTGCTGACAATAACATGTCATTCTAGATTTCAGAGGCATCAGATCTGGGAAGAACTTTGCAAGCTAGCCTGAAAGCACACCACATGGGTGGCCAGAGAAAGGCGCAGGACTGGCATCTTGGAATGTCTTTCACGGCACCGTGAGGAAAAACCACTACCTTGTCGCCAGGCAGCCATCAGCTGGCCAGCTCTACAGAGCCATTGTTGCTGGTATTATAGCTATACTTACTACGTTTCTGTATTTGCTACCTAACTCTAGACTCTGTCCTCCCAGGGAGCAAAGTGATTTTCTTAATCATCTTTATATCCTAAGTGCCTAATAATGGATTTTAAAAAATAATTTTAAAATGCATAGACTATATTACCATCTCTGCCAAATTTCCCCCACAGAAAACTCATTTTCAGCCCTTTGAAGTCTCTGGTCCACTTAGTCTACAAAAGTCTACCATTATGGGAAAAAAACACTGTGCAGCTGTTGAACTGAATAACATAAGAATTGCCTTCTGTACATGTTAAGAATTATCTTAGGTATTGTGAGACTTACGAGGAAATATAAAACATATCTAGCCAGGACTACCAATAATACTTGATTTTAGTAAATAATCTAACCAACTGATTTAAATCCAGAATTGGAACTATACACGACCTACTAAAAATATTAATTAGCACTAGAAGATAACAGACTGACACGGTTCCCAGTATACACTGACGTGGAAGGATGACAGCGTAGCAGGAGGTTATAATGTGAGTATTCTGTCAGACCCCTGCTCTCACCCCCAGTTTGGAAGCTCTCATATTATGTCATCTTCGAGGGGTCACATTTCCCAAAGAGGCAAGGCTAATTAAGGTTGACGCGGTACCTTTACTGTGCCTTTGACATGCTTTCTAGTTTAGGCAGCGCCGCTTCTCTACTGTTGAAAGTGGGTTAGACTCACTATTACGCAGAAGCAAGAACTGAGGAGCATTAGGGCTTCCTTTGGTTCTCGTCATACAGAACAGGGGTCCCCAACCCCCGGGCTGCAGACCAGTACCATTCCGGGTCCTGTCAGGAAACAGACCACACAGCAGGAGGTGAGCGGCGAGCATGACCGCCTCAGCTCCACCCCAGATCCAGCCTCAGAGGAGCACCCACCCCTGCTGCCAAAGAGGCTGGAGACCGTTGATAAAGAAAATTCATCTGCATATTTAAAGTGATTTTTATCAATTGTTATCATTCAACACTTGTGTAGGGTCTTGAATTTTTTAATGAAAAACAAAATGGTCTAAACGCAAACTTAAGGTACAATCCTTTTTACAAAGGTTTCCTGTATAATACATGGCAAGGAGTATTATCATCAAAAAGTTTCATATTGAGTCGTTATAATCTCTAGCAATAGATTTAAATGTTAAAACCCTTTGAACCTTGTTAATGTTAAGCTTTAACAAAACATTTACTGTATATCTGCTGTATGCAATTAAAAATATGTGGCTTTCAATTAATTTATGGACTCTCAAAATCAGTTCTTCATCATATCTAATTCTTTCTGTCAAAAAGCAAATACGTGAGATAGAAAGATGGAAAATCAGTATAAATGAAATAAAAGAGACTTGTACCTTAGGCCTTAATGAGAAATCAATGTTTTAAATTAGCATTTAAATTTATTAAAAGTAACATAAGCACATGGTTTTCCAAATTAAATAGCTTTAAACACTTGCAATGAAATGACCAGTCCTCTGTTCACCCTGTCCTGTTCCCCAGAGATAAGGGTTTCAACTCTTCACTGTGTTTTTGTCTAGAATGTATCAAATATTTCTAGATATCATACTTATAGTGTTCTCTCTTTAAGTTTAGATTTATCTGTTGGCCTCTTATTATGGAAGCTGAAGATTTTCACATTTGTTTACATCTATTCACTTCAACCTTTTTCTTAATATCTCACAAGTTTTGGTTAAAACTTGTTTATATTACTGTAACATAAATGTCATTCTGTGATGTTAACTTGAGAAATCTTTGCACCTCTCAAGTAAGTTGGAATTCTTTTCCTGGATGGCACATAATTGCATATTTTGGCTTACTCCCTTTTTTAAAGAAATAATTTATTCTTCAGTAGTTTCCTGAAAGGAGTTAAAAAGATTTTAAATTTTTATTTTATTATTAGATTCAAGCATACAGTACATTGATTAGACATTTATTTATAAAACAATCCCCTTAATTGTTCTTTCCTCTGGCTCTCTACCTAGCCATTACTTTTTCTTTTCTTTTTTTTTTTCTGAGACTTTAAGTGACTAAAATTTTCTTAGGCTACTTTCCCACTTGACTGATAATGTGACTCAGTAAATATAAAATTCTAAGTTGAATTTTTTCCCTCAGAATTTTAAAGGCAACTCTTCATTATTGCTAGTTTTCAATGTTGCTATTAGGAAGACAAATGTTATTCTTACAACGAATTCCTAGTAGGTGACCTATTTTCTTCTCAGGAAGCTTTCAGCTTTAGTAAGCTGAAATTTTACAATTAAGTGCTAGATATTTATTGGACTTTTTTATCTAGAGACTCATATCTGTACTTTGGGAAAGTTTTTTTCCAGCTTTATTGAGGTATAATCGATCTATAACACTGCATACGTTTAACATGTACAGTGTGATGATTTAATACAATATATAGTGTGAAATGAGTACCACAATAAGGCTAGTTAATATTCTTCACTTAACATAATTACCTTTCTGTTGTTGCTGTTACGAGAACATTAAGAACCTACTCTTTTAGGAACTTTCAAGTATATGATACACTATCGTTAACTACACTCACCATGCTGTATGTTAGACCCCCAGAACTTAATCCTCTTATAACTGCAGAAGTTTGTACCCTTGACCAACATTCACCCGCACCTCAGCCCCTGGCAACCACCATGCAACTCTGTTTCTGAGTTCAGCTGTTTTAGATTTCATACTTTAGATCACAAAGTATTCATCATTCTCTGATTTATTTCACAGCATACTGCTTTCAAGGTTCATTCATGTTGTTGCAAATGGCAGGATAGATGGCCTTTATTTTTGCTGAATAGTATCCCATTGTATAAATACACCACATTTTCTATATCCATTCATCCATCAATGGACACTTAAGTTGTTTCGTCTTGGCTATTGTGAACAATGCAACAATAAACGGGGGTACAGATATCTCCTTGAGATCCTGATTTCAATTACTTTGGATAAATACCCAAAAGGGGGATTGCTGGGCCATATGGTAGTTCTATATTTTATTGTTTGAGGAACTTCCATACAGCTTTTCATAATGGCTGAACAAATTTACATTCCCAGCAACAGTGCATAGGGGTTCCCTTTTCTCCACATCCATGCCAGCATTTGTTTCTTGCTTTTTGAATGACAGACATTCTAACAGGTGTGAGGTAATATTTCGTTGTGGTTTTAATTTGCATTTCCCTCATGACTGGTGGTCTTGAACATCTTTTCATTCATTTATGTCTTCTTTGGAACAAAGATCCTTTGCCCATTTTTAAAATGAGATTTGGTTTTTATTGAGTTTTAAGTGTTCCTTACATATTTTGGACATTAACTCTTTATTAGATATATGGTTTATAAGTATTTTCTCCTATTTTGTAGGTTGACTTTTGTTGATTGTTTTATTGTTTGTTTCTTTTGCTGCACAGAAGCCTTTTTTTGTGTGTGGTGTAGTCCTACTTCCTGATTTTTGCTTTTGGTGTCATATCAAAGAAATAACTGCCAACACCAATGCCAAGCAGCGGTTTGCCTGCACTTTCTTCTGGAGATCTACAGTTTCAGGTCTAACGCTTTAGTCCTTAATCCTTCTGGAGTATTTTTTCTGCATGGTGTAAGAGAGATACAATTTCATGCTTCTGCATATGAATATCCAGTTTTCCCAACACTCACTGAAGAGACTATCCTTTCTCTATTGAGTGCTATTGGTTCCTTTGACAAATATTAGTTGAAGGTCTATGTGTAGATTTATTTCTGGGGTCTCAATTCTGTTTCATTGGTCTATATGTCTGATTTTTTTACACCAATATCATATTGTTTTGATTACTATGGATTTGTAACATAGTTTGACATCAGTAAGTGTGATGCCTCTAGCTTTCTCTCTCAAGATTATTTTGGCTATTCAAGGTCCATTGTGGCTCCATATGAATTTTAGAATCATTTTTAATATTCTGTGGAAACACCATTGGAATTTTGACAGGGATCTACCATATACCACTGAATCTATAGATGATTTTAGGGAGGATAAACATTTTAAAAACACTAATCTTCTGATTCATGAACATGGGATATTTTTCCATTTATTTGTGTCTTCTTTCATTTCTTTTGTCAATGTCTTATCATTTCCAGTGTATAGATTGTCACTTCCTTGGTTATATTTATTCCTAAGCATTTTATTGTTTTTAATGCTACTGTAAATAGGATTGCTTTCAAAAGTTCATTGTTTGTGTATTCTGATTTCTGCAATTCATCTTTGTATGTTGATTCTATATCCTGAAACTTTACTGAACTTGTTCATTGGTTCTAACAGTTTTTTAGTGGGGTCTTCAGGATTTTCTATATATAAGGTCATGCCATCTGCAAACAAAAACAATTTTACTTCTCTCTTTCCAATTTGGATGTCTTTTTTTTTTTTCCTTGCCTAAATGCTCTGGCTAGGACATCCAGTACTATGATGAATGGGAATGATGAGAGTGGGCACCTTTATGTTGTTCTTGATCTTAGAGAAAAAGTCTTCAACTTTTCACTGTTGAGTATGATTTTGTTAGCTCTGGGCTTGTCATACATCAGCCTTTATTATGTTGAGGTTTTTTTTTTTCCTATGCTCTCTTTGGTGCAAGTCTTTATCATGAAAGGATTTAAATTCTGTCAACTACTTTTTCTGCCTCTATGATGATCATTCGAGTTCTACCTTTTGTTCATTGATATACATATCACATTTATTAATATGCATATGTTGAACCATCCATGAATCACAGAAATAAATCCCACTTGATTGTAGTATATTGTCCTTTTAATCTGTTGTTAAATTTGGTTTGTTAGTATTTTGTCAAGAACGTTTTGCATCCATTATTCATCAGGGATAGTAGCCTATGGTTTTCTTCTAGTGTCCTTATCTGGCTTTGGTATCAGGGTAATAATGCTAGCTTGTAAAGTAACTGGGAATCTTCCCTTCTCTTCAATTTTCTGGAAGAGTTTGAGAAGAGCTGGCATTCATTCTTAAATTTTTGATAGAATACAACTATGAAACCATCTGGACTTAGGTTTTTTTGTTGGAAAATCTGATTACTAATTCAATTTCTTGTTACTGTCTTCAGTTTTCTATTTCTTTATGATTTAGTCTTGGTAGGTTGTATGTTTCTTTCTAGGTTGTCCATTTTGCTGGCATGTAATTGTTTACAGCATTCTCTTACGATCATTTGTTTCTGTTGTATTAGTTATAGTGTCCTTTTTCATTTATAATTTGAGTCTTTTTTTCTTCAGTATAGCTAAAGATTTGTCAATTCTGTTTATCTTTTCAAAAACAACTGTTAGTTTCATTGATCTTTTCTATTGTTTTTTTATTCTCTATTTCATTTATTTTTCTCCTTTTTGTTATATTCTTCCTTCTGCTAACTTTGAGCTTAATTTGTTCTTTTTCTAGTTCTTTAAAGTATAAAATTCAGTTCTCTCATATTTTTTTAAGATCAAAATATATTTTTTAATGTAGCCATTTATCACTATAAACTTTCCTCTTAGAATTGTTTTTGCCACATTCCGTAAGTATTATTTATTATGTTATGTTTCCTCTGGTTGGTCTCGAAATATTTTTTTTTAATTTCATCTTTGGCCCATTGGTTGTTAAGGAACGTGCTGCCTAATTTCCACATACATGTGTATGTTTTCTAGTTTTCTTCCTGTTATTGATTTCTAGTTTCAAATTACTATGGTCAGAGAGATATTTCAAATGATTGCAATCTTCTTAAATTTGCTTAAAATTTGTTTTGTGGCCTAACACATGATGTATCCTAGGGACTGTTTTCTGTGCACTTGAGAAGATTGTGTATTATGCTGCCGTTGGATGGAACAGTCTGTGTATGTCTCTCAGGTCCATTCGGTATTAAATATAGTTCAAATTTAATGCATCCTTATTGATTTTATGTCTGGAGAATCTATCCGTTGTTGAAAGTGGGGTATTAAAGTCCCCTACTGTTAATGTACCGTTGTCTACTTCTCCCTTAAAATATGCTAATAATTGCATTACATATTTAGGTGCTCTAAAGTTGGGTGCATATATATTTACAGTTGTTAAATGCTCTTAATGAACTGACAGTTTTTTCTTAAGCTTTTTCATATAATCACCTTGTTGTTAACAGTTTTTTACTTAAAGTCTATTTTGTCTGATGTCAGAATAGCTATCGCTGCCATTTTTTGGTTTATATTTTTCTATCTCTTCATTTTCAGCCTATGTGTGTCCTCAAAACTAAAGTGAGTCTGTTGTAGGTAGTGTATTCCTGGATCATTTTGTTTTAATCCATTCAGCCATTTTATGTCTTTTGAGTAAGAATTTAATTGATTTACATTTAAAGTCATTATTGATAGGTAAAGGTTTACTATTGCCATTTTAGAAACTGTTTTCTGGCTCTTTTTGCAGTTCTTTTGTTTCTTACCTCCTCTCTTGCTGTGTTTCTTTGGGAATTGATGATTTTCTGTAGTGGTATGCTTTGATTCCCTTCTTTTTATCTTGTGTGTTATCTACTGTAGCTTTCTGCCTTCTGGTTACATGAGGCTTACATAAAACATCTTATAGATACAAGCCTATTTTAAGCTGGTTACAACTTAACTTCCATCTCTTTTAGACAACACCCCCACTTTATATTCTTGACATCACAATTTACATCTTTTGATACTGTACTTCCATTAACAAATTATTGTAGCTACAGCTATTTTTAATTGTTCTGTCTTTTGAGTTATATACTACTATTTAACAGTACTAGAGTATTCTGAATTTGCTTATATACTTATATTTACCACTGTGTTTTATATTTTCATGTTTTCTGTTTCCTCCAAGTAACTCTCATATGTATTTGTTAGTCTCTAACTTTCATGTGGCAGGTTTCCTCAATGTCTATTGGTGCTTGGCTGTCTGGAAGTGCTGGGTGGGATCTGCTGATCACTTTCACTGTATGGAGGTTTGGGGAAGGAGATGGTCATCTCACCTAACAACTTTAAATGCCATATATACTCTCAGGACTCTCAAGTTATTACAGCTGAACTTCACTTCTGAACTCAGATTTCAATAACTCAGTTTGGAGGTCTAAAAGGCGTCCCGAGCTGGAAAAGAAAAATGGAACTATTGATCCACAGCGCTCTACTTTCTAGCTTGCTCCTCCCACACTGTTTCCTGTTCCACTCCTACCCAGGTCAAAGCTGAGCAGGTCAGCATAGCAGTCACTCTCTGACCTTTCTTTTTCGTACACACACACCGATTCGATCTATCAACAACTCTCACTGGAGCTATCTCTAACACGTATTCAGAATCCAGCAACTTACCACTTCCACGGTTCCAACTCTAGACCAAGATGCTAAAATTACAATTTCTTGCTTGAAGAACTGCTCCTCGTCTTCATTTTTGCCTCACTCCAGTCTTTCTGCATACATCAGCTGGAGGGAGCCTTTTAAAGTGTAAGCCTCAGGAAATAAGTCACTCCCTCGAAGAGCATCCGTGCATATCTTAATCATGGCAGCAGCAATATACAGCAACTGTTTGATCCCATTAATTTCTAGATATGTGACCATGTTTCATGGGCTTCAGGAGCAAGCATCGGAAGGAACTGTCCAGTAGTTCCCTAAAACTGAGTGTAAAACTTTGTGCAAAACCATATGTGCATTGGACAGAGAAGAAACTTCATCTGACCCTCCTTGATCCAGAAAGGATTAGGAACTAAGACCCTAAATTGTTGAGGGAAGGAATACATTTTGTTCATTTTTAATTTATCTCACCACCTACCACACGGCACAGAGCATAGTTAAGGCGACTGTACATGAACGCTTTTATACACTAGTAAATATACATAAGCAAGTACACAGAAGCAACTGGTGTGTTATTTGTATGTTATTTAGGAAGATTTCCAAGGTCCTTGACCAGGCAACATATTTTGTATCCTCTCTGTTCCCCAACAAATTGCAATTTTTAAAAAGAGAAACTACAAAAACCAATAGACACAGAAAATAGTTTGGTGGTTACCAGAGGGAAGGGGGAGGTGGGGAGGCAGATAAGAGTAAAATATATGGTGATGGGAGATTTGACTTTGGGTCATGAACACACGATGCAATATACAGATGATGTAGTGTTGAACAGTATACTTAAAACCTATATAATTTTATTAACCAATGTCACCCCATATTTAAATTTAATAAAAAAATAAATAAAAAATTTAAACTAATTCTAAAACTTGTAATTCTCACTAATATATACTCTTTGAATATATACTCCTCAAAGTGAGGTTTACCCAGTTCTTTAGTCTAAACTTAATACTTACCTGCGGTTTCTGATGTTTATATGTTTTACTTTAAAATTTTGTACATTTCTTTCAGTTACATCTCATTCAGATTATAAAATGTAACCTTGGTCATTAGTCAATTCAATACATTTTTATAACAACCAATAGACAGCTAAGGATTTATCAGGATTTATCTCTTATAAATACTGATAGATTATTTCCAGGTTTAATCACTACATTAACCAATAATGGCTCTTTTCAGCTTCAACTATCTTCTCCCCTTAAGAGGTGGAGAGAGCTAGAATTTTGGTAACTGCTGCAGGCTGAAACTCTGTTTACCAGCGAAATCAACAGAGAAATGTCCCATAGACATTACAGTAAGCCCAAAAAGTCCATATAGTAATTCTTTTTAGAAAAGCAAGTGTGATATGTCCTGTTGAAATATGGAAGCTCCCTTAAATACACCAGGACAAAGATAAATGAATGATTTTAACAACACTGTTTCATAACATGATTAGAAAAAATAAACAAGAGAGAAAAAACAAGGTGTGCAGGAACAAACTACCCTGTGTTAGATTTCTTACCATTTTATAGAGATCTGAGACACTAATCTGGTCCGAATCCACTACTTCAAAGTCCTTTCGAGGTACCAGATCCAGGCCCAAATGCCTAGTAAAGAGAAAGACCACATTCAGTATGCCATGTCCTCGGATTACTCACCCTCTTTTTGTGCCTGGGAGCCCATACCTGCCATGCCCTTGTGGACAGAGGCTTGGACACCACCCCAGAAGGAACATGCCTTTATCCAGTAATACTTAACTGTGCTCACCTTCAGGTAAATAAATGAGGCTAGGAATTTTATGTCTCTCACAATTCTAGTCATCAAGCAGTTCCCTTGTGATAGAAGGCTGTCATTCAATATCACATTTTTAACAGATTGCTTGAGTTCATTAAGGATGGGATTTCTATAGATCATTAATACGTCACCCTTATTTTTCTATTTCTCCTCATCCTGCAAGTATGCTCAAGGTTCAGTCATGCATTACTTCCGTGAGGATGAAAAGCTATCCAGGATCCAAGTAGATTTGTAATTCAAAGTCAAACACGTAAAAATTACCATTGAAGATATTAAATTCAAAGAAATGTATGTTTTTGTTGAGTTTTATCTCATTTTTCAATTTAATTAATACTGACACTGGGTCATAGTAAAGACTACCACAAATTAGCCACTATCTTAAGAAACTTTAGAAGGAAATTTAACCAAGGAGTACTACTACTAAAGAACACCGTATTTAGAAGATCTGGTATAACCTGGGCAGAAAGGAAGACATCATGGTGGTTAATGGTTGACTGCGAGGCAGTATGAGGCAGTGGAAATAACCCCGAAACAGTTGGAACCCCGGGGTTCAGACAGGGTACATAATTTACAGTCACTAATGTTAACTGCTTTCTCACTCTCCATAACAACAGCTCTAAACCTGGTGTCCAAAGGAGCTGTGGACCCCTGCTCTGCTTACAACAGTACGTGCGTGTGTTCATGGGGGACGTTTTTCTCAGTAGAGGGTCTGTAACTCTCATCTGGGTTTCAGAGATGCTCTGCGACACTCTGCTCCAAAATAAGGGTTATTAATTATTGCATCTGATAAAAGTATTTCACAGACGATGGAAAAAGAGTATGTGTTTTTTTCTTCAACTAGACTATGAAATACTTTTAGAAGATGATAGCAAAACTAATTCTGGAGGCTTTTTCTGTACATAAAACTTACATACATTTAAAACAAAGCCGTGTGTACATCCAAACTGCAGATCTACTTTATTTTATTATAATTTTCCTATAAATAGGAAAGTATATGAAAAGGTTAAAGAAACTGCAATAAGATTGTTAAACTAAAAATGGAAAATCAAACCTACATAAAGGCAGAAGCAAACATACTAATTGCATAGACTAATATGATTACTATGTTTAAGAATTAAAATTTAGATGTGTACTTTATAGCAGGCAAGAAAAAGAAAATGTATTTTCCTATTAAAGGATAAAAACTCATGTTTTTCTATTACTATTATAATTTACATTATCTTATAACTGAAAAACATGAGTTTTTAAAGAAAAAGTAATTTTTTGGTACTAAATTCCCCTCCCCCAAAACCTTACAGTGATGAGATCAGTAACATACCATTGGCCTTAACTGTGATGGTTCAGTTTAATGAGAAAATGATGCCGTCGAATTGATTATTTAAGTTAATGCACTTAAATCTATAAGGAACTTAATTTTTCTACCACTGGGATCCTATCTTCTTATATCAAAGAAATACTCCATTTGATTACCTCTTATTAGCTATTCTGTTTCTCTGAAATGATTCCGGTCTCTGTGTCCTAACACGTACAGCACATAAAGGCAGTATAGCACCAGCAGAGCAAGAGACAGCCGAAGAGTCTCCTTTCGCCTCTCTTGTCATAAAAAGCAATTTACTTTATAAAGATAATTTTGCAGGTATGATCTTAAATAGTCAAAATACTTTTCCATCCATGTGGAAAAACAGAAACGATGACAAAATATTAATATTTGTATTAGAGAAGCATAATTACACAATAATCATTTAAAACATTTTCCAAATTTTCTGTAGTCATGGTATCGAAACCTTTTTAAATACAAAAATGAGACAAAATTTCGTACATATTCTTTAACCACCAGAGGTCACAAAATCTACAATAGTCTAAACATAGAATTAAGCAACAAAAAAAGATTACTCAAATAGTCCAATCAAAATAGATGTTTTCAACATAATAGCTTTACCAGACGGATCTACGCGTCTGCGCAGTTAGTGCGCTCACACAGTGACTGACGGCGCGTCGGGGGCTGGCATCCGCTAACCCCTGACTTACGGACGGACGCCCTTACCTCGCCTGTCCATTCAACCACCCACCACCTACCCAGCACGTACCCAGCCGCTCGCTGCACAGACACTCCCCGAGGGCCTTTTGTGGACCAGAACGGCAGTGACGAACCAAGCGTTGGTGTTCACCATGCTCATTCTCCCGGGGGCAGTGTTTCCCCTCCCCTAGAAGTCCCTGGCGCACAGTACCATTCAGTTTCTCAAGTCCTTTATCTCAAGGAGTAAAAAAATGATTAATGGGTGACCTGATAAAAAGGCGACTTCCTTCTAAAATCGTCTTCAGTGGTGGAAGTGTGGTTTCAAAAGCTAACTTGGAGGACCATCCTCTTCGCGTCTCAGAAGGCAGAGAAGCTGAGCTCTCAGAAGCAACGTGTCCGCTACAAATTTCCCTCTGAGAAAGGTCCCGGCTGTTTGTTCCTACAGGTTACTCTAAGAATAACACACAGTTGGTGCATGGAACGGCCGACTTAGTCCCTTCTCCGTCCTCACAGCGAAGGGAGGCCGCACCGCCAAGGAGCTGGGAGCATGCGCTCTGCGGTTAGGCTGCCGGTCTCTACCTGGGCTCTTCCCCAAGCCACGCTGTCTCATCTATGACCACAGGGTGTTGTAAGGACTGATCTACGGAGAGTACTCAGCACACAGCCTGGCACTGTGAACTGCTACTGCTGTTGCAGTCATCACCCTTACGTGTTGTTACATCACCTGTCAACATACGGCTTAAGGTACGAGGACTGTGATCAGACATATAGTGCCTGAAAAAGACTCTAACAGATGGACACAAGCAGGAGATGTACATCTACCTACACGGAGGTAGAGGTAGCACAGAGCTGTTCTCAAAAATGGTCCTTCTAACTGCTTAGGTGAACAGTCTCCAGAAAAGTATTTAGTCTTCTCTACCCACCTGCCATTGATACTCACTCATCCGTTTCAATAATTCAGTAAATATTTACTAGCACCTTCTCCGTGCCAGGCTCATGCTGAACTTGGAGACACAGCAGTGAACGAGAGACACGCTCTTGGATCTGCATTTTCGGGTGCACCTCTCTAAGGGCCTGAATCGTTACCATGTTCTGTGAATTCTACATTTATTTCTAACATTCCCTGTTCTATTTTCTATTGTATCTTTTTCCTCTTGGATTCCTCATCTGAACCGCAGAACAAAGAAAACAATTTGGAGTTAATTAATTGCATATAATAAATGTTTTGAGGCATTAGGACTTCGTTCTTCCTCGGAATTATTTGAGAAAGGCCGGAGATCATTTCCTGTGGGCAGTGAGTGCCCATTTCTAATACTTACAGCATAGCGATCATACAGATAGTAAGTATACTAATGAAAGTGTGGTGTTCTTATATTTATATAATAAAATATAAGAAGATATAACTAATTACAGCTACCCTTTACTGAATATTTACTTGGGACATGCATTTTATGCACATCATCACTAAACACTATGGGAAGTAGACAGTATCAGACCCATTTTAACCTGAGGAAACTGAAGCATACAGGTTAAACTCAGTGGCCTATTAAGGGAGCTAAATTGGGTTCATCTCAAGCTAGGTCTGTCTTCCTCTGAACCTGTGGTGTTTCACTGTACCTGCTTTCTATTAAGAACCATGAAAGCTAAGTACCAATGGCTATCAGTGAATGTAATCAATTCAGTCATAATAGTTCAAAGGATGATTTTGTCAAAACCTCAATCTGGAAGGGAATAAATACCAATTGCTAAATGAGTGACCACCAAACATAAGAAATAAGACGTTTTAGATTAATTTATGTAATACCCACCAAGTGCAGGCACTGCGTCATGCTAAGTGCAGGGTATGATGAGAGCAAAACATTCACAAAGAGCACACGTGTGTGTGTGTGTGTGTGTGTGTGTGTGTGTGTAAGTCAGTCATCTGAACATGATAACCTCCTTGAGCAGGGCAAGACACTGACTGGTGGGAACTGTACCCTATCAGAAGAAGTCTAATAAGTCATTGGAAGTGTCTGCTAATGTCAGATGTCCTGAAGCTGGAAAATATCACCATGCCTGAAAGAAAAAGTTCTGAGCCACAAACTTTTCTGAGTGCTAGCTAAAAATCCACTCAGAGGAAACTCGTTGGGGTGGGGGAGGGGCAGGTGGCAGTAAGCAGAGGAACTGCTGCTTGTGTTGCGTCCTCCAAGAGCAATTCCTTTGGTGAGGGACATAAGCCAAGCAGGAAGAAAGGGAGATGAGTGGGTTAGGATTTATGAAAATCTGAGAGAGAAGATAGAAAAGGAAGGGAAAGTAGGGCAAAAATATGGAGGAAGAAGGAAAGAAAAAATAAAAACTAGAAATGATATCCTTATTGGTGATTTGTCTTAACAATAGCAATTATTTCATTTGATACTTATAATCTAAGGAAACATTATTCTAATTCAATAAAAGCTTATAAAATGTTTACATTTTATTAAAATATGAAATTTCTAAATAAGAAACACAAAACTCTATAAATTATTTAAGAACAAAATATTTCTGATGTAGGTATTTTTCTAAAGCAAAGATCAGTCATGTTGGGTCAGTCCTGGATTAATGAAATTTTAACTTAGCTATGCTGTATTTACTGTGGTGATGAGATCAGAGACCAGAAAGAAACTTTTATAAACATCTTTATGGAAGGTGTTGAAAATATTAAATTAACACATTAAAATTACATTGCTAGACAAATTATTTCAAAATTCCCTTGGTGAGGATATAATTAACCGACTCTGTATAGGAGGCTTAAACATAGACAATAGTTAATGAATTTGAACACAACTTTATTTTATGATCTTCCTGTATTTTAGTTCCAGTTTAGTTTTTATCCTTGAAAGTTCTAACTCAATGTTAAATCAGATATATACTATGCGACATACAGTATTCACACTAGGAGCACAGAACAAATATCAAACCACCCACGGACTAGAAATACTCGTGATAATTTGCCAGGGTTTAAGACCCACACTTAAAAATAATCCAAGAGATAGTAAGGTCCTGCAGAAAGTGTATGGACTTTGGGATCGGTTCTGGGTACAAATACCAGCTTTACCACTTACCATGTAACACTGAAAAAAGTGTTTCTGAACCTCAGTTTCCTCATTAGGTAAAGCAGAACTAGTCTTGGAAGAGCACAAAAGCATTTCATTGTAACAGTGCATGTAAGTTAGACCATGCACTTGCCACTGTGATATAGGTAGATGTATTCAATAAACTATTGAATTGTTATTAATAGCTTCTGATATAGGTTCTAAAAAGGTAAAGCTACATGTCTACATAAGAGCTTATAGAAAAGGCATTTAAAAGAACAGTTTTAAATTATATGTAATTAATATTTAATTATATCAATTAAGACAAAAATACATTTGGCAAACATTGTGCATCCACAACGTGCCAACATGTGCTAAGCTTCAGTATTTGATGGCATTTATAAAGTGCAGTAGAACAAGCAGTGTGCAAAAATAAGGGCACAAAATGAAAACAATGGATCTGGTTGTCAGTGCCTGGCTACTGCATGGAAGTCTCCTTTATCTGACCTGAGTATGAAGTGACTTTACTTTTACTACATACCATCTCTTTTTCCAAAGTAAGAAAGAAATTCTTAAAAGGAATTAGTTTAAGTGAGAGCCAGAGAGAACTGTCCTATTGGTTTTGGGGGCAATATGCCTTTTTCCTTTAATAATGACAGACCAACAGAGTTCTCATTTACGTTTTTAAATGACTACGTTTTCCACTGTGGAGAAAGGGGAAAATAGAAAGACAAGGAAGTAGGGAAGGAAAGAAGTGGAAGAGAGGTAGTAAGAAGGAAAGATACAGAGAAGTGAGGAGAAGAGGAATGTGGAGAGGAGAGGGAGACAGAAAAGTGGGGAAGGGGAATGGAACGACGTTCCTGATTTTTGTTCACTAAAGTGGACATATAAATCCCCCCTCCCTAACATGTGTGCACACACACATGCAAACACACACTTTTTGTTGAGAAAAAGTTATTTGTGGAGTTGGGATAATTCTATAATTTACTGATAGGTATTTATAATGGTCTTAACCTTTTTCAAATTATAATTTGAACTTGTTTCCAAGCTATCATGTTTAAGTTTTCAGATTTGATTGCAAAATCTGGTCTTTTTTCCAAGTTTTATTATAAAGAGGTATTGATATTACTAAAATAGTATCTTCTTCATTTACTTGTATGTACAGTTGCTGTTAAATTGTAATATAACGACTTATACAACTGTTAGTTTCATCAGTTCAAGTGCAACAATTTGGAACACAGTAATGTTATAAAATTATTACTAATATTGATTTTTTAAAATAAATTCAAAGATACCACTTTATAACATAATACTGTTCGGCGGCGGCGAGGACAGGCTCAGTAACTACGGTAAGTTAACATACTGTATTTTACTAAGATTTTTATTGTCCAAAGTTAGATTTAGAGAACATCGTCTGATCTGTGGTATACCTGAATCCACGTTGTATCATACGAGGAGTCTCTGGCGTGTGCCAAGCGACGCTATTAACAGTCAAGACAGGGTGCAATTTAATGTAAGCAAACAAGAATAGGAATCGTCACTTCAAAAGGTCACAACTAGCCAATGCAGGGTTGCACTTTTTTCCTTTCTCCTGATGAACAGTGCCACTGTGGGCTGGTACCACTGTTTGTTGTATTCTGTTTCCACTCCCCTGATCTGCCCTTCCGCTTCTGCAGGAACATTCTCAAATCCCTTCTTAGGGGCCATGAAAGAGAACTTCTGATCTCATGAACTTCACACTGGCTTCATTTGGTCCTTACACTTGATTAGATAGTTTGGTTGTTTATAAGGTTCTTGCTGGCAAATCATAACCCAACAAAATTTCGAAGATATTACTTCATTATATTGTAACATCCAGTGATACTGATAAAACTTCTGAGGCCAACGTGATTTTTATACTTTTGTAAAAAGACTGTTTTTCCGGCTGAAAACCTTTTAGGATCGTCTCATTCCTGGGACACTGAAGTATCTTAATGTGCCTTGCTGTAGGTTTTGGGATTTTTCCACACTCATTACATTAGGTATTTGATGGGCCCTTTCAACCCTAAGACTCCTAGTTCTTTGGCTCTGAGAAATTCTTGTCTATCATTTCTTTAGCATTTCTTCTTCACTGTCTTTTTTTTTTTGGAAATTATAATGTCCGATGTTGGACCCATGGATTGAACCTCTGTATTGCTCTTTTTCTTCAACTATTTCCCACCTTTTTATTTTCCTAGATATAACAAAATTATCTTCCTATTCCCTTTCTAAATATTTTATTTTGGAAATCACATTCTCCATTGCTTTTCATAGCATTTTATTCTACATAATGGATCTTCTTGACTCTCTTAAAGAATACTCAGAGATTTTTAAAAGTTCTTCACCAATCTCTAATTCTCTATGTGACAAGTTTATTTCCTCTGAGGCAAGGTATTTTTTTTAATTTTATTATTAGTTTCAAGCACACAGTACATTGGTTAGACATCTGTACAGTTTATGAAACGATCTCCTCAAGCGCTCGATCTTCCCCCAGGTCTCCACCCAGCCATTACATTACTGCTGACTGCGCTCCTAGGCCATGCTTCCCATCCCCGTGACCCTCTGTCAACTACCAATTTGCACCTCTTTAATCCCTCAACCATGTCCCATCCTTAAACCCCTTTCTCCCAGCCTCCCCGCTCTGACCATCACAAGATTCTCCTCTATATTTGTGAGTCTGTTTTTGGTTTGTTCCTTTTGTTCCTTAGATTCAGCATACAAGTGAAATCATATGGTATTTATTTTTCTCTGATTTATTTCACTCAGCATTATAACCTCTAGGTCATCCATGTCACTGCAAATGGCAGGATTTCATTTTTTATGGCTGAGTAATATTCCATTTTATATATGAACCATAACTTCTTTATCCAATCGTCTGCAAGGTATGTTTGTTTATCCTGGTCTCTGTCTCTTCCCTATGGAAGGATTTCTTCAAATATTTAATAATACTCAATTGTCCATTCAGATTTAAAAATGCATTAGAAGTGTGGGAAGATTTTTGTACATGGGTGGGTGACCAGTCCGCTTTTCTTTCTGGCAAGTGGATGGGATCTAGTCATTACACCTTGAAACCCTTAAATGCCACAATATGGAAGGCTCTGCAATAAGTCCCAGTTCACACTTTCATTGCCTCATTTCCCCCCAGCCTGGTCTTTGTTATTTGTTTGTCTGAAGGGGAAATACCTGGCTGTCAAGCATTCTCTCATGGCAGTCCGTTATTCCTTTTACATATTTTTAAGCAATTCCCCTTGTTTAAGCTCAAAGGCTCACTCCCATCCTCCATAATTCTGGGAACTACAGGGCAGATCAGCTCCTTCATTAGTTAAAATTTCATCTCCACATACTGGGCTTCCTCTGTCACTAATCCTCCATCTACTTTCCAGCTTGTAGAAATGGTTTCATAGAACTCTTTATTGCTGGGCCCCAACCCATTCTTTTCACTTTCTATCATTTCGACAATATCTTGAGAGGGAGAGAAGCTAAAGACTTACACTAATATACTTAAGTATTTCTTAAATAGAAAGCAACCTGGTCACTTCAAAGTTCAATGGACCTGATCTTAAAAGAATGACACAAAAGCACCTGAGAATTTCATCAATTATTAAGTCTAGAAAGAAGTAAAATCTGAATGCTATTTACTGTAGCTACCCACACCAAAGTCTTAAAGTCTAACTTGTATGGCAATAGCAAATAATCATACCTACTGCAGGACTATTTTTGAATGACAAATTAGTTAAAAACATTCTGAAGTACAGATGCAGAAGTTCCCATTTATGGTATATGCTTATTCAGATTCATTGTTTGGATATAAAACATAAAGGTCTTAAAGATGAAACAAAAGCTTATTCTGATTACTGATGTCTAGAATCAAGGAATTTGAGCTGGAAAAGACCTTAGAGCACAATGTGGTCCAATTTGATATTCCAGAAGTGACAAATGGAGGGTGGGAGAGTTTCAGTGAGTAGAACCAGTGAGTGTCTTTTGCTAAACTAAAAGAAACAGCTACTCACAGTAAAAATGATCAAAGCTTAGTAGAGAATATAATGTCTTTTAATCACTAAAGAGAAGCTTCGATCAGCAAATACAAACTCCATGGGTACTGAGTTACCATAAATGGAACTGAGAGATGCCCAAATGATGTCATACTTACTCATTACCCCAGTCCAGGCGCACGGTGATGTGCCGCTTAACCTCCCGCACCTGATCCTGAGTCAGGTGACCAGACAGTAGCTGCCTTCGCAGGTCAATAAGCTCATTCATCACATGGCGTAGCTTGTAGAAAAGATCTACTTTGTGTTTCTGAAAGGGCATTTTTGGTGTTGGGTGAAATAAAAATGGGACATGAAAAGGGAATGAAAAAAGAAAGAGAAATAGTTAAACTATGAAGAGTGCTTATTTCTCTGAACCTCTAAAAAAGGCAATGTAAAGAGGAGCTTATTTAAGAATCTTAAAACAAAGTTCTTAGTTCATACTGTCTTTAAATCTCTGCATAGTGACATCTAAAAAGTAGTATAAAAGGTCTGGATCATGCAGAGTACTGTTTCTCTCCACTGCATCCTGGACTTACTCATTTTCCAGTAAATCAGTTACTAACTTACTTGGAACAGAAAGTTACACAGGAGCCTAGAGCTGTTTTCTCTGACAGAGGTTACTACGTCTGTAACAACAAATACTCCAACCACCCAGCAGCATCTCTGGTTTCTCCAAGAGGAGTACTCAAGTTGGTGGAGGGAGAGAGAAAATCACTCGCCCTATTTTGAAAGAAGAACTAAGGTTTCAATACAAAGCTGAAGTCTCTGGAGTGAGAATCCAAGTTTCTAGGCTTCATCTAGCTTTAATTAGCTTTTGTAAACAGTGTGTGTCCCTAATATCACACGATAAATTTCTTCTCTTTTCAGTTTAATAAAAAGTGTCACCTTATTAAGAGTTAGTGGGAACCTCTTAATGAACTTAATGGTGGACATCATATGGCTTTATACTTACAAGTAAAAAATGTAAGTGCCAAGACAGCAGATGCTTGAGCAAAAAGATATACTTAAGAATACAGACTTTAGTTACACTAAAGTCTTATTTGCTCACAAGTGAAATCTTAACTTGGAATTTTTAGGTTTCTGTCTCTGTTAAAGAGAAGTATAACTGCATATGATAATTAAAATTCTTGGAATGTAACTTATCTATAAAGAATGCTTTTAAAGACAGATCAACCTTGACTTGTCAGTCAAGTCTCTATCTAAAACTTCCCCTAAAATGACACTTGCCAAAATAAGCTTGATTCGAGTGACTATAAATCAAATTAATTATAAAGCAAATTGCAACCAGTAGAATCAGCTAATGTTTTTAGGAGGTAGTGATCCTATTAAAATGACCAAAATATACTACTGAGAAATCTTCTAATGGAGCATTAGACTTTTAA
Organism: Eonycteris spelaea; assembly: GCA_003508835.1. NCBI lineage: Eukaryota > Metazoa > Chordata > Mammalia > Chiroptera > Pteropodidae > Eonycteris > Eonycteris spelaea. The sequence goes on along the minus strand of PUFA01000145.1, from coordinate 3,632,210 downwards.
AGGTCCATCTTAAAGAAAATAACTAGAAGACCTTAGGAATCATTCACTCTAACCACATCATTACAGTGGCATCCTGTTCCTCCTTCAGTCGATAAACATGAAGAAAAGTTAAGCACCGTGATGGTATACAATGCTGGCCGAAGGGCAGAACTTATGAATTCTTGCCAGCTCAAAAAGCAACAAGGCCTAAGCAAACTGCATCATCTGGCAAACTGAGATCTTAAAGATAAGCAATAAAGCCAATGGGGTTTTAATAAAACAAGACTATCCAAGTTTAAAATAGAAGAAATTATGATTTTCCCATCAAACCACATACGATAATCTACTTACTGCATGCATACACAAGCATCTATTCATTCACACAACAAACCTGGCTATCCCTCTGCTGTGATCAAAAGTCCCTACTCCCATGATGCTTTCACTCTAGACTGCAGAGAAAGACCATAGGAAAATAAATAAATGATGGTGGTGATAAGTACTAAGAAAAAAAATTAAAATGGAATAGTGGATAGCCAATGGTGGGTTGGCTGGGGCATGGGAGATATTGCCACAGTAGGGTGTTCAGGGAAAGCCTTCTTGGCAGCTGAACTTTGAGCAGAATAGAAATATGAATGAAATAAGGTGACCGCATTTGGCAAAACTGGGTAAGTTTTAGAGGCATAAAAACACAGCCAGAGCAAATGCCTTGATGTGGAAGTGTGACTTAGCGTGTGCACGGAGAACAGAGAGGTCAGTACACCTGGAGCGGCGTGTAAAGGGGGACAGTGGTGATGATGCTGCCAGAGAGGCCACGGGCAGCAGACGAGGCAGCCTCTGTGAGCCCCGTTCAGGGCTTTGGCTTTTATTCCAAGCAGGGTAAGAAGCCACTGTAAATTTGCAGCAGAAAGTGATGTGATATGACTTAAATCTTGAAAGCATCACTCTGAGTGCTCTGTGGAGAATAAACCATGAAAAGGCAAAGAAGAAAGCAGGGCTTCCCGTCAGGAAGCGATTTATTGCAACGATCCACAGAGTGATGATTGAATGGATGGATGAAAGTAAGAATGGTGATAAAAATTTTAGAGCTTAGAGTTTCGACATGTTTTGTAGGTAGCACTGTTAAGATCTGCTACTAAATTAGAGATGCGCTATGAACTCATAGAAATAGACCAAAGAGGAAGGGAGTCGGGGGATGGGTAGAAAAGGTTAAGGGGAATATAGTGAATAATACTGCGATAATTGCATGGTGACAGACAGTTACTAGATTTAGTGCGGTGATCACAACATAAGGTATACAGCTGTCAAATCACTGTATCATAGACCTGAAACTAATATAATAATGTACATCAACTATATATAATTTTTAAAAGAGAACAGAAGGGAATGGAGACAGAGCACAGACATCTCCTCTGTAGAAATTTCACTAACTGAAAGCAAAGAAATAGGATACTAGAACAGGGTTGTGTGGTCAGGGGAAAAAATTTCGGGCTACTTGGATGCGGAAGGGAATGACCTAGCAGAGAGAGAAAACTTGATGATGCAAGTGTTAAATTCTTGAGTAGCCAGGAATAGGCGGGTCCCATGTAAAAAGAGAAGGTCTTGCTTGGGCTGGAACCTCTATATATTACCAGAGAGGAAAGACATACAATATGGGTAATGACTCGGGTAGCTGGACAATTTGGTGACAGGAGAACTGAAGTTTCCTCTGGTTGCTTTAGTCTCAAGGAAATGAAAGGCAAGGTCATCCGCTGAGAGTAAGCGAAGTGAGCGTGGGCGTTAAAGGTTTGAAAATAGACGATGTAAACGGTTCACAGGGAGCGGTGACACGAATCAGCAGGGGAAAGTGGTTCAACTGCCAGATGGCTTTGCGATCTGTGAACATTAATTAAAGGTTGTATTTTTTGTTAAATGCATTGGGGTGACATTGGTTAATAAAATTATAAAAGTTTCAAGTGGACAATCCGATAACGCATCATCTGTATGTCGCACTGCGTGTTCAGCGCCCAGAGTCAAATCTCCTTCCATTGCCACGTATTTGAGCCTCTATACCTTTATCTACCACCCCTCCCCCTCCCCCTGGCACCCACTGAACTGTAGTGTGTCTGAGTTTTTGTCTTACTCGTCTATCAGTTTTATATCCCACATGTAAGTAAAATCATATGGTTCTCAACTTTTTCCGTCTGACTTCTTTCCCTTAGCACGATAATCTCAAGATCCATCCATGTTGTCGCAAACGGCAGTATTTCATATTTTCTTAGGGCTGAGTAATGTTCCATTGTGTGTATGTACCACATTTTCTTGATCTAATCATCAAAGGACACTTCAGCTGTTTCCATGTCTTGGCCACCATGAATAATGCTGCAGTGAATGTCGAGGTGCATACAGCTTACGGATAAATGTTTTCAAATTTTGGAAGTAGATACCCAGAAGAGGGATTGCTGGGTCACATGGCAATTCTAGTCTTAATTTTTTGAGGACCCTCCATACTGCTTTCTATAGTGGCTGTACCAATTTACATTCCCACTAGCATTGTATGAGGGTTCATTTTTGTGTATTTTTTTTAAGCAAGTACATTTGACCCTCAAACGACATGGCTTTGAACTATGCAAGTCCACTTATATGGAGACTTTTTCAATACCTATATTGTTTTCAATCTGTGGTTGGTAATCTGTGGATGCGGAGGGCTGACTGAATACATTGATCTTTGCCATTTTATAAAGGGGACTTGAGCATCTACAGATTCTGGCACCCACAGGGCATCCTTAAACCCACCAACTGCAGATACTGAGGAATAAGTACATTTTGGGGGAATTAAAGTTATATATGAATTTTCTATTATGCCAGGAGTCAGCACCCCTAACCTCTGTGTTGTCGAGGGGTCAACTGTATAATGTACACTGATACTGAAATATCACATACATATGCACATATATGTATGTGTGTACATATATGTATATTTATGTGTATGTGTGTAGACGTACACACATCATACTCATAAGACATATATATAATATTTATGTAAGAATATACTAATATAGTCTTTTTAGGCTTTATACAATTTTTCTAAATCAAGAGTTTCTAACATTGTATTTTGCATTTTCCGAAGATGACTATGCTATCTCCCATCGCAAGTGCTCTTCTACAAAAATGTGACCTTGACACTTCTCCGGTATAACATGGAGTCTATTTAGTCTATTTCTTCACACCCCTGAATCCAGGCAGGCCTTGACACAGCTCGACTAAATGTGACAGCAGTGCGTGAGGCCAGGTTCTAGGTGCAGTTCTTAATGAGTCTGGCAGCTTCTGCTTCTTGCCTCTCGGAATACATGTCCTTGGGAAGTTCCCTCTCCAAATCCTGCTGCCATGCTGCGAAAAGCACAAGCTACAAGGAGAGGCCCCAAGGAGACACTGCAGTAAGCAGTCCATCTGAGAAGCCACGCCTAGCCCAGCCAAGCACTGAGAGGACCACAGCTCCCCCTGCATCTGATTGAAACAGAATGATGAAACCCTGTGTGAAATCTGCCCAGCTGAGCTCACTCTATTCAGAGAAGAATGAAATATAATAGTTGTATTTAGCCACTAAGGTTTAGGTAGCTTATGCAGATAAATGTGCAGTATTTTTTGCCTATAGAAAAATCAGTTACTATTTCCAAATACATAAAGCTGGAAATACGAACTCCGTACTAAGAATGAAATGGATCACGTAAGCAGAAATCAGCACTATTATTACAATCAGTGTGGTGCTAATTCCTTTTTCAGGCCAACCTGAATACCTCTTTGACCAGAGACCCTAAAACAGAGGCTCCGCCAGCATCATCCGACACCACATTGCCCTTTGGGATTTGCTAGCAAAAGAGAACACATGCCCAAAGTGAGCAATCCAGGCACCTGACCCCAGAGCACGTGGTTGACCTAGGATCACCTGACTCCACAGGACAGCTGAACATCCCACTCAGGCTGAACAACCCTTTTCCACTGAGAGCCCGTTCCTCAGCAGATTAAAGTAACAGTATGTCAGGCTGGCAGTAAGATTTAGCTTTCCTACACGACCGTCCCTCGTTCCTGTCGCTGCTAAAATAAAGGCAGGAAATGTTTTTTGGTTGGTTTTTTTTTTTTTTTAAGTAAGAAGAAAAAGAAATCTGTGGCCCATCTTAGCAAAACATTCAGCCTCTCCAAAAGCTCTGAAGTCTAATATTTGTCAAGAACAGTCACAGAATATTTGGAAAGCATATTGAAGAGTCAGCAGAAACTATAAATATAACTACTTTGCGACCACATGCCTAGTAGAATTTGCCTCATCACTGTGAAAAAAATCACTGGAACTCTGCAGAAAAATTTGAGGTTTAATACTCCTGATTTAAAATTTGTTTACTAAACTGCTTATGTTTATAACCCAATGTGGAAAGGTTATGCTGTGATGAGTCCTCTGAGTTAATAAGTGAGCAAAGCTCATTTAATCCATCATACAGTATGCTTTTATTTTAAAACTACATATACATAAAGACATGCTAATAGGATTATAAAACTCTAATTAAAAGAAAATTACATCAGAAGTACAGCTCTCAAAGAGAACAAATGTCCTGCCATGAAAAACTAGGTGAAAATCAATTTAATGGAAGTTAAACCTTACTTCTAAAGTTCACATTGTTAACGGAAGATTCCTGGATCTCTCTCCATTTTACCTCTTACTTTTGAATATTCATTTTATATATAAGGAGATGGCTTATTTTCTCATTTTATTTTTTGTTAACAAAGTATCCATCACGAACTTGAGGTTATTTAAACTTCTCTAGTATTCCCTTTCTTAAGTTGCTGTTAATAATCAAGTCCCTTATCATAAGGTAACTTCTAATTCTACTCAAAATGTTTACATTATACCCCAAAGCTTTAGGACTCATCCCAGTATAAAATACCTAAACTGTAGTACTTGCGACCCTAAGGACCTTTCTGCTAAAAATATCTTTAAGCCCAGGAATTTAAACTTTCATTTTAGGTTGCTGAACGACATAGTTGGCAAAGGCTTGAAACTGAATTCAAGAGAGAAAATTCTGTGAAACAAAATGGTTTCTAAACCCGAGCTATTTCACACTGATCTTCAAGCACAAGTTTGCAAGAAATAAAAATGCAAAGGAGCAAAGTGAAAATTCCTTTTAAACTGCTTACTAACATGGAGGTGTGCCTATACATTTACTCCTCCATCTCTGAGGGTCCAGCATGTCTCCCTCACTCCACTCCCAACCCCAAAGCCTCCCGCATAGAGTTGCTGAAAACGACACTCTTTACAGCTTCGACCCTCTTTTACAACACAAGTATGTGCAAAAGACCTAAGACTTTAAAAGCTCTATCTTAGTTTAAGTAGGACGGTCATATTCTTTCCCTAGAACAGGTAAGCGTCCTAATAAGAAGGGAACAAAGCCAACTGAGAAGTAGGGAAAAGATTAGCGATATGAGAAACGGAGGCTGTGGCTGCTGGCGTTAAGGGCACTCGCTCACAGCTCTGAACAGGGAAGACCACCCTGACAGTGAGCTGTGCGCAGCTGAGGCGTTCTCAGCTCGCGGTCAGCTCTTCGACACAAGACACAACAAACCCCTACTTGAAGACCACACTAAGTCCGTCTCCCTTAGGTGCCTCTTCTTAGATACGCAGACCAGTAAGAAACCAGCCCCAGGGCTCCCCATGTACAATCACCCCTCCTCCAAATGTTAAAGAGGAAAGCTGGAAAGCAGATAACTTGGCAGAAAATAAAAGACTGAAAACTGAGCCCTAGGGACAGGGTGGGGCAGACAGGTAGAAAGGGTGGGAGGGTAGAAAGGAAATCAATAAGAGTCAAGCCCTTCATCTGTGCAGAAAGGCTCAGGGACTGGAGGTACCAGGAACCTCTGAAGATGTAAGTTATTCACGTGTGCGTGGTGGGTCTGGAGGGTGTGCTTGCGGAATGGAAATGGAGAATTGGTTAAAAAGTCTTTTAAAAGGTTCTAAGACCCTCAGATTATCACCTCTACTCTATGCTGCCAGGCTTTCCTCACCTGATAGCTTTCTCCATGTGACCTTTATTCTCTGCAGAGGTTAAACTGGGATCTCTACATTGGCGGGCACTAAATAGAGCTGATGCTATTTAAACAGAAAAATTAAGTTAAAGACTGTAATAAATGATGGGATCCCTGGTGCCTTTCCCACACTCGACTCCCGAAAGTGTTGAGGGTCAGACTCATCCCTTCCTAGGAAGAAGAATGGACGATTCCTCAACGGGAACACTCAGCCCAGAAATAAGGGCAGCTGCTTTTCTTCATTCATGAAAAGCTAGGCTCTCATCTAATCACTCTACAGTGATGTCTACCAGTTAGTAAATACTAGCCCCATTCACAGAACTTTCTGGCATCATTGTAATGCTTCATTCTTAAGTATGAGTAGAAATACCACCATATATCAAAGAGAGCTTCCAAGGAAGGAAAGAGACCGAAACAATCAGAAAAAATGTAAATTAAAGAAAAAAATGCTAGGAGTAAAAAAAAAAAAATTTCAAAGAAACAATATTTTCAGAAAACATAGATTATATACTACATGTATACAATAAGAACAGGATATAATTTACAAAAAAAAAAAAAAAAGGAAAAAGATCCAGAGCCTAAAGGACTTTTGAAAGTTAAAAATAAGATAGCTGCCATTTAAAACATAATTCAGTAAAAAATGATAGAATGGAAAGTTGAAGAATTCTGCCAGAAAGTAGAACAAAAGAAGTAATACAAAGAATAAATGGGGGAGAAAATATAGAAAAATTAGCAAATCATTGTAAGACGTGCAATTCCAGTAAAAGAGTTATAAGAAAAAAAAAGTTAAAACAGATAGAAAGATACAATAAATGTTCCAGTATCGAAGGAAATGAGTTTCTGGGTTGACAGAACTCACTGAGTAGCCAACATAATCAATGAGAAAAGACACAACTAAAGTACATCATTGTAACATTGCAGAAAACTGGGAACAAAGAGATGACACAAAAATCTTTCATGGGAAACGACGTGTCAATTAGTGTCAGGAACTAGAATGACACTGGACTTCTCAACAACACTGGAAACGAGAAAATCACGGAGCAATGCTTTAAACTTCTGTTCTTAATTTGAAACCAAGGATTTTACGCCAAGCCAAACTTTCGATCAGGGTAAAGGTAGACTTAAGACATTCCAAATATATAAAATCTCAAAAAAAAGTTCTCCCACACACTTTTCTCAGGAAGCTATGGTGAAAGTGATTCAGCAAATGAGGAAGTGAACCAAGAATTAAGACGACACTGGTTTAACCCAGGAGACAAGGGGACGTAGGCGCAGAGCAAAGAAAATTTAGGACAGATTAACACAGAGGCTGGGGGGCTTCATACAGAATATCAATGTGAATAAAAAATTAAACTGGTAAAGCATCCAAAATGTTTGAACATACTCAAAGGAGATTTTCATTTCTGCCAGAAGGTTAGGATGTAAAAACAGAGGGAAAAAATAAATGAAAAGAGAAATAATTGTTAACTATTAAAAAAGAAAGTTACACAAGAAGGAAATATCACCTTAGTCCCTGCATGGCTCAGACATGGAATCAGTTACACAGGCACAGTAGCAACTGCACAGCGATGTAACCCAAAAAAATGGCGAGATGACTATTTTGCAAGTATGGAGGAAGAGAAGAGCCAATGTGTATGAAGAACATTCAGAGCTTAATTCTTCTCAACTTGCTGGCAGAAAATAACAGTGATCTGAAAGAAATTTTCCTAAAAGTGAAATAAGAAAGTGCCAAAGCAAGGCTGCATTTGAACGCCATGAAGTCAAAAATCAAGACTGCAGAAGAAATAGACAACTCTAATGTAGACAATGACGATACGAAATTGTTAAAGATGTTGCTTACCTTGATTCAGTCATCAATTCAAATGGAGACTACGCCAAGAAATCAAGAGAAGGCTAAGACTCAGAAGGGCAGCAATGGGAGAATTAGGAAAGATCTTTAAGAGCAAAGATGTCATTAGAGACCAAGGTTAAGGGCATCCACGCTCTTGTATTCCAATTACTACGTACGAATATGGAGTTGCTCAGTGGAAAAGACTGACAGGAAAGAAAATGATTCATCTGAGATTCAGAGTTGGAGGAGAGCCCTACGGGTACCCTGGACTGCCAGACAGACAACCTCGTGGGTCCTAGAGCAAATCAAGCCTGAGATACCACTGTAGGCAGAAATGACAAAACTTCAGACAATCATGCGAAGGCTGGGTTCTCTGAAAAGGACAATAATGCTGGGAAACATAGGCGGCAGCAGGAGAAAGACGACCAAACGTGAGACGGGCTGGCTCCACCAAAGCTGCTGCAGGCGTGAGGCTCCGGAGTGAGCAGGGCTGCTGAAGCCAGGACGCTGTGGGCATCCTTCACGCACAGCGCCCCGGGAGTCAGAGCCGACTCAACAGCAGGCAACACACACTGACAAGATCATTAAATGATCCCTAAAAGAAAACAAAAATCCCCGGATATACATTAAAAATATATTAGAAAAGCGAAATACCAAAATAGCTAAAGAGTCGAATAATATGGGTGTGAATGACAGAAATGGGAAGAGACAGGGCTGAAAACTACTTTTTCATTAAAGGCCTAGTTGTCTTTAACATATGATTTTAAAACCCATATCTGTATATAGCACTGATTTTTTTAAAGGTGAAATTAAATAACCCCTACCATAAAAGGCCCTCCTCCATCTCCCATCTCTGGGTCACAAAGTTAAGCAGAGTCTCAATCCAGCCTTCACTGCTGTTTATCACTTTCAATATTAACAAATGAAACCAGCCAAACCTGCATTGTGTAATGATACCCTGTCAGACCCTTTATACATCTCATTCCCACGGTGGATGAGAAATGAAACACATTCCACAGCAGAGGAACGCCCTAGAGAAAGCTTCGTCTCTTGACTACAACATAACATCTGTCCGTTCACAGCTTTCACACTCTGGTGACAGTGTACACATGGCAGAAATGAGAGCAGCTACCCTGCCAACCAGGCCCCTTCAAGATATAGGTCACTGGGCTGCAGCAAAGAAAAAATGGCAGAAGGCGCACATCCAAGTTACCTCGAGAAGCGTCGTGGAGAGCACCTCCACGCAGGGCGTGCAGGGCGCCCTGGTCAAGGGGCTGTGTTGTGCTACAACCACCCCGCGTGCTCTAGCCCTTTTAAATGACTCCATCTTACCTACTGAAACAAACAAACAGCTGAGGACCTTAAACAAAGCCATAAACTACTTCACCTCTACACTCTGTCCGTTACAATTTACCCCTCAAGGTTATCACCATTAAAAACAATCTGTGTCAACAACAACAAAAAAAACAAACAATCCATCAGGCAGATCTGAAAAGACATTTCTCCCTAGAGGACATACAAATGGCCAATAAACATATGAAAAGATGCTTAACTTCACTAGCTGTTAGAGAAATGCAAATCAAAACCATAATGAGATACCATCTCACACCTGTTAAGAATGGCTGTCATCAACAGGACAAGTAATAACAAGTTTTGGAGAGGTTATAGGGGAAAAAGAATCCTCATACACTGCTGGTGGGAATGTAAATTGGTACAGCCTCTGTGGAAAACAGTATGGAGGATCCTCAAAAAATTAAGAATAGAATTGCCATATAATCCAGCAATCCCTCTTCTGGGTATCTACCTCCAAAATTTGAAAACGTTTATCTGTAAAGCTGTACGCACCTCGACGTTCACTGCATTACCAGAAGGAAGGGAAGACGGAGGTAATTATATGGTGATTTAAGATTTTTTAAACTACCAAATAATTTACCACACAAATGATTAAAAAAATATATTTCAATGGTTACCAAAAAAGTGATAGAATTCAGAAACTATTTATGAGAGAAAAGAAAAGCTTTCTGAATATAGGAAGGAAGGAAGGGAGGGAGGGAGGGAGAGAGGGAGGGAGAAAAGAAAAAAAGAACTTCCATATCTTGCTAAAACTATCTATGGAAAACATTTAAAAGAGAAAGTTCAGCAGCATTCCCTTTAAGATTAGTGTGTCAGGGGTTCTGAAGACCACCCCCAGTTTCGGTGATTTGCTAGGAGGACTCATAGGAATCAGCATATAGTCTTAGTCACAACTGAGATTAATCACATCAGAAGACAGTAACTACAAAGCAAAATCGGCGAAGAAGAAAAGTACATGGGGCAAAGTCTAGAGGAAGCCAGGTCTGAGCTTCCAAGAGTCCTCTCCCTGTGGAGTCACACACTACACACTCACTTCTTCCGGAACTGAACTGTGGCAACATGTGAGGAGCACTGTTTATCGAGGAAGCTCATTAGAGACTCGGCGCCAAAGGTTTTCATTGGGGCCTGACTACCCAGGTACCCTCTGCTCAGCACACAACAAAAGTCCAAACTCCCAGAAGGAAAGCAAGTGTTCAACATAAACCACTTTCTTTGTACAGTTTAGGTACAGAAAGTATCATCGGTTAGGCAATAGTGGGAACATTCCCGAAATCCAAGTTCCCAGATGCCAGCCATGGGTCGACCTTGTAAGTTGGCCTTTCTAAGAATAATAATCTCAGGACTGCCATATTAACTCTTGTCTGCACAATAGGTAACAATATGAGGAAGCTGAAAATCACAGCCACGATTGAGTACAAGCCTGGCCAATGAAATAAGGGAAGAAAAAGAAATAAAAATATAAGAAATAATGAGAAGAGACCAAATTGTTAGTTTCAAAGAAAACCAAAAAAAAAAGACTTCAGAGTTGAAAGATGTAAAATATAACAAAAAAGTCAATATAATATTAATAAACTAGAAAATATAACTTAATAACACAGCCCCATTCACAATAGCAACAAAAGCTATACAGTGCAGCAACTTAACAAATTATGCACAAGACTTTGATGAAAAAAATATAAAACTCCACTAAGGAATATTTTAAAAGACTACAAGTGAAAAGACATGAACAAACATCTCACTGAAGGGTATATACATATGCCAAACAAGCATATGAAAAGATAGTCCTTCATTAGCCATTAAGGCAATGCAAATCAAACCCACATGATAATAGCACTACACTCGTACCAGAATGGATGAAAATTAAAAATAGTGTCAACAACAAATGCTGATGAGGATGCAGAGAAACCGGATCCCTCATATATTACTGGTAGGAATGTAAAATAGCCCAGTCGTTCCAGAAAAAGTTTGGCAGTTTCTTATAAAACTACACATGCAATTACCATACAACCCAGCAATTGCACTCTTGGGCATTTTACTCCAGAGAAATGGAAATTTATGTTCACATAAAAACCTGTAAACATATGTCCATAGCAATTTTATTTGTAATAGCCATAAACTAGGAGCCACCCAGATGTCCTCGACAAGGGAGTGGTATTACGAGCCGTGGCTCGTCCACACCATGGTCTACTACTCTGCAACAAAAGAGAACAAACGACTGATTCGTACAGTGACTGGGAACGATCTTCAGAGAATTACGCTCAGGGAAAAAAGCCAACCCCAAAAGACTGTACCGAATGATGTATCATCCCATTTATAGAACATTCCTGAAATGACAAATTTCTAGAACCGGAGAACACACTAGAGGTTGCCAGGGGTTAAGGACAAAGCGGGCAGTGGGGGAGCGGTTGCAGGAGGGATGGGGTGTGGTTATCGAGAGACAACGCAAAGGTTACAGAACCTGTGCATCTCAACGCCCACAGTCAAATTACAACTGGACAGAACACACACGCGCGCACACCCACACACGGGTCTAAGTAAAAGTGAGGAAATTCCAACAGGATTGGTGAATTATATCAATGTCAGTGTCCTGGCTGTGATATTGCAGTACAGTTTTAGAAGATGTTATCATTGAGGAAAACCAGGTAAAGGGTACATGAAATCATTCTGTATTGTTTAAGACTGCTTGTGAATCTATACTTATCTCAAAATAAAAACATTAATTAAAAAGTGAGACCATGAAATACATGCTCATGGTTGGAATAAGATTTGACATTATAAATAAATCAAATATTCCCCAAATTAATGCCCAAATTCAGAGCTATTCCACTCTAAATTCCAGAAGGACTTTTTATAAAGAAACTTTGTAAACTCAAGTATATTATTTATATGGACAAATTAAGACCCATCAGTAGATACATCAACTTTAGGAAAGAGGAGAAATAAGACAGGACATACTCTACTAGATATTGACTTACTGTATCATATATTACAACACACCACAAAACCATCCTGATAGAAACTGGCACATGCAGACAACAAAAAGGAGATCCCAGAAACAAAGTGGTATGAGCAGCTGGTACATAGTGGAGACACTGCAAGTCAATGGAGAACAGCTTGATTAGCAGGTAGTATGGGGGAAACTTGGCTTATCACATTGAGAAAAGTAAAGTTGGGATTCCAGATTTCCATCTGGAGAGTGAAGTCCCGATGGGTTGAAGACATAAATGTGAAAGGTAAAACTATGGAGGTAATAAAATAAAAAGCAGTAGGAATATCTTTGTGACTTTGAAATAAGAGCTGTTCAACAAGACCCTAAAGCACAAACCGTAAGGATGAAACCTTAGAGTGATTACATTACTATTTAGGATTTCTGTGCAATGAAGGAATCACAAAGGTAACAGATAAACGATAGACGAGGGGTAGAAAGCAAATATGTACAGTCGAAACTAGCAATGAAAGATATAAAAATTACAAGGGATTGCTACAAATCAACAAGAAAAAGATAAAACCCAACAGAAAAATAGACAAAGGATATGAATATATCTAACAGAAGAGGAAATGATAAGAACAATGATGTAAAGCAATGGTCAGCAATACTACTAATCAGAAAAAAGCAAAAGAAAATTAACAATAAGGTACCACTTTATATCACCGGAATTGCAAAAACTCATGATAGTTGTACAGCCTAGTCAGTAATCTGAGGGAGTAATCTGGTAAAGTTAAACAGGCATACACTCCACAATGCAGCAATCCCAGCCCCAGTGGTACCCCAGAGACACTCCCACACAGTCCCTGAGAACCGTTTATAGGGCGTTTATTACGGCATGATTTATAGCAGCAGGACGTTGAAGGCAAATAGAAGCAAGAGCAAAAAAAACTAGGTGTACATATAGCAACATTACATGGTTGGAGAGATGCAAATTTCAGTAACTTTGCATAAATTAAAAACACAGACATAAAATCTTTTAGAAATAACGTATCTAAGAACATATGTCAAATATGTTAGAGTAAGTGCCCACAGCAGTGGTAGTGGGAGGACAGGAGCAGGGAGAGGGATAAAGGGGAAAACATATAAACAAACAAGATAAGAGACTTAAATGGGCCGATGACAATATTATGCCATAATCCTCAATCCTCACTTGAGGTTCAAAAATATATATAATAAACAAAACAATACGCCAAGTTACCACTCTACAGTGAGAAGTGGTAAAGGGCCTGATGTTGGCACTGGCCAATGCTGTACAAAGAGTCAAACCATCAGAAGCTGCACACTTGGAATGCACTGTAACTGGGGAAACGGGTGTGTCACGTGGACAGTGAAAGGAGAGTCTGATGGCCTGATGCGGGCATCTGCACAGCGTGATGAAACCAGATCGCTCTCTGCTGTATAAACGCCTTCTACAGACCGGGCCTCATGAAATCTCCACTGGCTCTGACTACTCTGACAGTTGATTTCCAATGCAGTACCTGGCTTTTATCTCTTCCTGTCTCAAATCTTAACTTCCACTTTATTTCATAACTGACTCCTGAAAAAGTCAGTTCTCTCCTGACTCGAACCTGGAACCTTGCTGACCCACTACACAAATGCCCTAGCTTACCAGGAGGGTTATGCCCCACAAATGAAAGGGGCAGAGCCAGCCTAACAGGACTCCCTTTTCACCGTAAAGAATTTGGATGGACATTTAACTCTATGATTATATAATTATTTTTTAAAATCTATGTTCATTTAAAAATCACTCTTCTGGCTGATACATTTTTATTTAGATAAATTCATACTAAAAGTCTGGTAGGCTGCATTCTTTTTCTAAGGTAATTGCAATCATGCTATGACCAATTATATATTGCTTTCGTCTGACTTTTAGAGGGAAAACTTATTTCAAAAGTTGTTGGGGATGATAACCTCATTTTTACCTATTTTATTGCCTGTAAGGCCAGATCTAGCATTTAAATTAGACCTGGTCTCTGAAATGTCTCTTACTGACATTCCCTAGAGTCACTGATTTGCTTGATGCATGAATTCCTCCCCACTTCAAGCCTTTTCTTCTACTCCTCACTATATATATTTCTTACGGGACCCTTGACTCTGATCAGCATTTGTCAAACTTATGACAGATTTGTCATAGTTCAAAGGTCATGGGCAGAAAATCAGAGTTCCCCTTTATTTGAAAGTTTAAATGCTTTGGGACCAAGAATATGGTAAGATAAAAGATATCAAATGTTATGAAGTTGTCATTTTAACGATACTGCTATTTATTAGATAAGAAGTAATACGAGTGATAATAATAACCTGTTATTATTGTCAGTATTGGTTCTTATTTTAATGACAAAGTCAGTCCACTTGTATCTTAGAGAAAATAAACTATGTCATGTCATGATTATTCACAAAAAGTAAGTTTAATTCATCAGCAGTATCACTTTCAAATACAAAAGAGAATAAACAAAAGTCTATTTTGGAATCATACTGGGTAAAGCTATTACAAGGCTCAAATCCAAGGAAATGGCATATGCAAAGGAATGGTACTGGAAATGCTCTTAATTCTCTTTACAAAGGAAAAAAGCCTTTTCTTCCTGCATTAAGAGCTATTATCAAAGATTGGGAGAACAGTGACTAATACCCAAACCTGTTATCACTACACTCTATAATTAACAATGAATCAACAGATGCCCAACTCCTTAGCTCCCCTCAGATGTGCAGTAAGAGAAACAAAAGTTCAAGAGATTTATGCTAAGCTACTACTCTTCTTTCCCACATTAAACACTATTTCTATGTATTTCACTTACCTAGACCAATGCCCTTTCTTAATAAATATTCAGCCTTAGAAGTGACTGACTTCCATAGTTGGTACAATACCGGTTTTGAAAAATTTCATCAATGGTTAAGGACAAGGAAAAATAATGAAAAGTCAGTGCCCTTTTACATAAGATATGTTTTAGTCTATTCAGGTTACTGACAAAATACCACAGATTGAATAAATTATAAACAATAGAACTTCACTTCTCGCATCTCTGGAGGCTGGAAGTCCAAGATCAGGGTGCCAGCCTTATCAGGGGCTAGTGAAGGCCCTCTTACGAACTGCAGACGGAGGACTTCTTGCTGCAGGTGGAAGGAACTAGAAAGCTCGGTGGGGTCTCTAAGAGCACTAATTCCATTCACGAGGGCTTCATCCAGATGCAGGTGACCTAAGCACCTCCCAAAGGAGATGGGTCTCCTAACACCATCACACTGTGCATTAGATCCTCAGCACATAAATTTTGGGAGGACATAAACATTCAGACCACAGTAGATAATGACTTAGCTTAACATGTGTATCACAGTGTTATTTGATGCTGCTAAAATAAGCTGAAACAGCTGGGGGAATCATTCCTAAGCTGTAACTGTCTACAAAAAAAAAACCAGATTCCTTTACCAACATGTTTATAAGGGATGAGACAATTGTCAGTTTTTGCTAACCACTGCTTATAAAGCAGAACACAGTACACAACACATATTTAAGTACACAACACATTTGATGAATGAATAAAAGAATAAGACAAAGAAGAAAATAAAACTTTATTTATGGCCTAAGATATGATGCTGACCCAAAGTTCATGAAGGTAAGTATTGTGTCTATTTCATTTACTGTTGCATCTCTCGAACCTATAACAAAGTATAACATATAACAAATGGTATTTCTTGAGTGAACAAAATGAAAAAAGCTCACAAGGTCTTCACATTGAAAGACGATTAAAGAAAAAAAAAACAAGAAAATTATTACCATGAAAGTCAAGATAATGGTCATTTCAGCAAGGTGGGGGCGGGCATAAGAGGTTTCTCAATTACTGGCAATTTTTTTTCTTTTTTAAAAATTATTTTTCAATTATATACAATAATTGTAACTATATACAATAAGTTGACATACAACATTAGTTTCAGGTGTACAACATTTATACACCTTATGAAGTGATCACCCTGGTAAGTCTAGTACCCACTGGCACCATACACAGTTATTATATCATTGACTATACTCCCTGTGCTGTAGTTTACAACCCCGTGACTTTTCTTGCAACTGGCAATTTGTACTCTGAATCCTTTTCACCTTTTTCACCCATCCTCCTAACCCCTTTCCCATCTGGCAACTTACAATTTGTTCTCTGTGTCCATGAATTTGTTTCATTTTGTTTATTTGGTTTTTTTAGATTCCACATGTAAGTAAAATCATATGGCATTTGTCTTTCTCTGTGTGACTTATTTTACTAAGCAATACCCTCTAGGACCATCCATGTCGTTGCAAATGGTAAGAGTTCATTCTTTCTCATGGCTGAGTAAATTCTATTGTATATATGTACCACATCTTTTTTATCCATTTGTCTTCCGACAGGCACTCAGGTCAGGTTGCTTTCATATCTTGACTATTGTAAATAATGCTGCTATGAACATAGGGGTGCATATAGCTTTTCAAATGAATATTCTGGATTTCTTCAGAAAAATACCCAAAGGGGAACTACTGGATCATAAGGTAGTTCTATTTTAAATTTTTGAGAAACCCTATACTGTTTTCCATAGTTGCTGCACCAATTTACAACCCCGCCAACAGTGCACAAGGGCTCCTGTTTCCCCACATCCTTGTCAACATTTGTTTTGCTGATTTATTGATGATGGCCATTCTGACAGGTATGAGGTGACATGTTCTTAAAATGGGTGTTATCACACAGTTATCTATATTACACTTTTTTGGTAAACTGTACATATATTATTTATATACTCTTCTGTATTTAATATTTTGTAATTTAAAAAGGAAATAATTTTCCAATGTCTACAAGTCATCAAAAATACAAATATATGTTCTGTTAAAATTTTTTAACTTAGCTTGACTCTAAACAAATCTAAACTAAGTTGGGGGTAAAGAACAAATCACACTAGGAAAAGAGCTAAGGACACAAAGTCCTAGAGTACATATGTAAAGTTTGGCATTCTATGGTTTTAGACTCTTCATCTTTTAAGCTAGCATTCTGAAGGTATTAAAATAAAAAGCAAACTAAAGGATATATATGACCACGGCAGGGTAACAGGTATGAGACTTACAGCATAAGAGAAACTACCTAAAGGAGACTGTTCACCCGTTTATATCAGTTACTACCCAAACCACCTGGCAAAGAGTATTCTGTTCTCTAGATTTAGAATTGGTTAACAAGAAAGATAGATTTTGTGAAAGGTTCATTGTAACTATAAACACAGGGTGCTAGGTATCAGTGTTCTGCAGCTCACAGCTCTAATTCATTCCCATCTCTCAAGTACTGGAGTCCCAAAGGAAGGAATGACTAACAAATAACAGCTATCAACTTGGGGAAAAATATATTTTTAAAAAACCAACTAGCTGAGAGCTCTGGAGACTGAATGAAGGCAAGCAGATTTTGAAGAACGTCAAATGTGGAACAAGTAATTAACATGAAGTAATAAGCACAACCCACAACCCACTTCTGAAAATAAAATTTTGCCCTAAGGGAGGCTACAGTCTCCGTGGCCACTAAAACTGATGAAAAGCCAGTTAACTTTCCGGCTGAAGAGAACAAGACAAGACCCTGGGCAACTATTTAATGCAGACCAAATCTCTGGCTGACCCCAGAGCCATGCCGCACCGGGCAAGCTGAAAGCGCTTGTACCTGAGAGTTAGAGAACTGAAATGAGATCTGAGCCCCTGCCTGCCACAGGCATAGCCGCACAGTTTCAGTCTAGCCAAATCGATTGACTGCTGAAACAAAAACAACAACACTCTTAGGAGCAATACAAGAGAATCCAGATTCTCCACAACATAACCTTCACAGTGTCTAGGATACAATACCAAGTTACTTGATCTGAATCTGTTGAGCCAGGAAAATGTTACCAAGCCTCAAGGGGAAAGACAATCAACAGATGCCAAACCTGAGAGGTTTAAGATATTAGGAATACCAGACAAACACTTTTGAGGAGCTATGCTTGGTGAGGTAAAGAAAAATATGCTCTTAATGAATGACAAAATAAGAAATCTAAGCAGAAAAATTAAAAATATATTTTTAAAAAGCCATTTGGAAATTTTAGAACAGAATATACAAGATGAGAATTTTTTTTTTTAATTTACTGAATGAGCTTAATGGTCGAACTAAAAATGACAGTCGTCAATGAACTTGAAAACAAATCCAGAATCAATCTAATCTGAAAAGAGAAAATAAAATTTAACAAAAAATAAGTAGGGCCTCATACTAAGAAAACCAGACTTAAGCTACTGAAATATAACATAAAGAATTTTTTTATATTGTCATTATGTATGGATGACATGATTCTAGATGCAGAAATTACAGAAGAATTTACAAGTAACCCATTACCATTAATAACATCAATGAAGTCACCAAATACAATCCACCAAAATCCCGCAGAGTCTATATACCTTAACAAACAACTGAAAAAGTTAAAAATTTTATTTTTTAAATAAATTAAATACTAATATCTAAGGATAAAGCCAATGAAATATCAGCAAGACCTCTAAAGTGAAAACTACAAAACACTGCTAAGAAAAATCAAATAAAACCTACATAAATGGAGGAGATACAGGTTGTTTCCTTGACCAGAAAATATCATTCAAATATTATTAAAATGTCAATTCTCCCAGATTGATCTATTAGTTCAAATACAATCCCAATCAAAATCTCAGAAGGAATTTTATGAGGGAAAGAAGAATAAATTTTAAATTTCCTCTAATTTTAAAAATGCTCATTTAAAAATTGAGGTAGAAATGTAAAAGGCCAAGAACAGCCAAGAAAATCTTTTACAATTTCCTTAAACCTGAAAGAACCTGGAGAATTTATACTATCAGATATGGAGACTTATAAATCTACATTAATTAATCAACTGAACC
The DNA here is from genome assembly GCA_003508835.1 of Eonycteris spelaea. Lineage (NCBI taxonomy): Eukaryota > Metazoa > Chordata > Mammalia > Chiroptera > Pteropodidae > Eonycteris > Eonycteris spelaea. Next base: position 3,613,130 of record PUFA01000145.1, on the reverse strand, counting down.
CATATTTCCATGACCAAAGTTCAATTCCAGATATAGCTTAGATCTAAATGTGAAAGGTATACAGTAACCCTTCTAGATAATAACATAGTCATCAATTTCCAGTAGACAACTATTTGTTAAACAGGACACAAAAATGCTAAGTATTGTGGACCCTGAGAAAGAAGATACCTACCAAGAAGGACCCCTGGTGGCTAACTGGACTCAAATTTTAAAGCAGAGCCTAGCAGCCTTTTCTAAAGAGGGGACTCTCATGCAAACTACACTTGAGGAAGAAATATGCACTAAGCTGCCTGCCTCCGGCACCAAACTGCCAGCTTGCACTGTGTTCCTGCCATCCAACCCAGCCCTTTTAACGGAGTTCCTGGAATAGTATTTCAACCAATAGGACTGATGCTCTGCCCCATCCAATTGGAGCTATGCAGCTATATTATCATCAGCATCATCAACCAATCAGAGCAGCTCCAATCTGACCAATCAAGAAAGTGACTTTTGGACCAAACTGTTGCATGAGAAAGAACCAATTAGGAACCAGAGTAGGGACTTCCGTCTACATAAGTCAGCTCCCCTATGGTCTGGAGTGTATACCTTCCCTTCCCACCAGAAGACTGAGGGCTGCCTTTCCCCTGTTGGAGCTGAAACACCAAAGACGAAACATCGCAGGCATCTTGCTGGAGCAGGGGCAGACCAGCCCATGACACACAGGGCAGAAGGAGCAGACCAGAACACACAGAGCAGACGGAGCTCTCTAGCCACTGAGGGCCTGGTTCCCAAGGCTACCTCACAGCATGTCACTTCATAATGAGCTGTAACACTACTGGCTGTTCTCACACAGTTTTTGCTGTATCATCGCCTGAGCTGTTTGCACTAAATATAAATTTCCCTCTCTCACTACACCCCAAACTGGCAATTCCTATTGGCACTGAATTGGTCACCAACGAGCATCAGTTGATAGTATAAAGGAAAAGACTGATATACTACATTAAAGCTAAGAACTTTTCGTGTCACTAAAAGACACCACAAAGAGATTAAAAATACAAGCTACAGTGGACAATAACAACTTTTTAACAATGAATGAGACAAAGGATTCCTACCAAGATAAATAAAAATGTCTACAAATCAATAAAACATTTAACAGAAAAATAAATAAAAGGAAAGAAACTTTACAAAAGATATTGATATCTAAATGGCCAGTGGATATTGGCCAGTTATCTTATGAAGAGGTGTTCATTAGGGAAAAACAAACTCACAATGAAATACTGCTAAATGCTTAAGAGATGGAATGAAATGAAAAAGGCTGACAAAACAGAGTTTTCATGGAATAAAAGGATATGGAATTGTCACACGTTGCTGCTAGGTGAGTAAATTAGTGTAACTATTTAGAAAGCTGTTTGGCAGTGTCTGTTGGCCATCTGCATATCTTACCTAGATATTTCACCTAGCAAAATTATACTGCAACTTATGTGTACTTTGCAAAGGTCTTTAATATTTCGCAGGAATGTACTATATAATCCTGAATTGACCTATGGACTCATATTCTACCCAATTTGTGAATCATCATTGTCCAGTCTTTTTTATAGGCTACATTCTATTAATTTCCTTTACTGTTTCGCACAATAGGGGTATTTGGGAGAGTTAAAGTATCGCCATTTCTTGAGCTATTTAAGATATTCATGAGAAGGGATCACAGCTGGTAATTCTAGTTCTCTGCCACTGTCTCTCTCTTGTTCATACTCCACCTTCAAAAATTATCTGGGTTTTGTAAATCACCGAATCTCTAAAATGAATAGTTACCAGAACAGTCTCAAGGCTAGAGACGAGAAAATAGATGATGCAGGTTAGAGTCTCCTGTCAGTCTTCCAAGCAGGCCGACTGAAGTTCAGTTCTGAGCAGCTTCGAGTTTGGTGGAAGAGATCAGAAAGTGGTATGCCTGCTAAGGAAACAAATGCCTTGAAAGAATCAATTGCTAGATTATTCCATACACCGTCTGTTCAGTAAGAGGACCGGGTGCCAGTTTCCAGAGAACAGGGTGCGGAAACCAAGTTGAGAAAATCGACAGTTCTCTCCACTGTGCGCCGATGCCTAGAATATCTCTGTGTGGCTGAGGCAAAAATAATTTTTAAAATGTGAAGAGTAAATGCAAATTTTTAATTTTAGAGAATGTAAGCCTTGAAATGGGCCTAGCTTTTAAAAGCACACAAGTCCAGAGCAGTAACTACGGTATAAAGCAGTATAAAAGAATCATTAGCTTTACAAAGAGATAAAGCAAAATATTTCCTCAGGGACAAAAAACTTCAAAGGAGTCTAAAAACCTAAAGATGAAGAAGAGATGGCTTTCCTGGAAGGAATCTATAAACTTTCTGAAGTACTTATGGATTGAAAATGACAGAAAGATTCTGGCATTTTTAAGAATAGATGCTGAAATAGAGAAAGAAATTAGTGAAATTAGTGACTTCCTATTACATTTCAGACATTGCTGAGCTCTTACAAAACATATCTTGTAATCCTCAACACAACCTTGTGGAGCAGATATTGTTATACTCTCCTCCGCTTGAGAGATGTAGAATCCAAGGTTCACGAGGGCCACTGCTTCAGTGCGGCAGAGGTGAGACACAGCTCCAACGAGACCGCTCGCTAGTGCCCAGAATCGTATGGCACCCCGGAGAGAGAATGCTGCCATCTCCACGCAGTGGTAAGGAACCTGTACGCAGAGACCACATGACTTCATCAATTGCTCTTTCACTGTATCATTATGCCCATTCATTAGTTACACATTTGCTAAACACCTATTATGTGCCAAACTCTAAGGTAAACCTTGTGGAAAAAGAGATGGGGAAAGAAATAACAACCCTTGACTTTAAGAAGCTCAAAGTCCACAAGGGCTGATGACAAGGCCAGATGAATGAACAGAAAGTTATGATATACTCAGATAAGCAATATTAGAGAGAGGCAGCTACAGAGGCTGAGCACTGAATTCTGGGAAGGTTTCTCAGAAGTGCGTACACCGGGGTAGGGGTTAACTGAGTGAGAGATGGGAGAACTGGCACCTTCAGGGACCCGGAGTCTTCTGGAATGGTTTAGAGCACTGGGAAGAGATTAAGCTAGAGAAGGAAGAAGAGCCACGTGAGGAAGGTTTTGGTGTACCACATTAAAGAGCCCGGGCTGCATCCTGGAGATGATGGCAAGTCACTGGAGGCATTTAATCAAAATATGATCATACTGACGATGTAGAAAGTGACTCTTGAAAAAGTGTGAAGAATGATGAGCACATGTGTTAAAGGAGGGGGAGAATGCGAGAGAGAATGAGTCTGGAACAAAAAAAGCTAAGTAGGAAACTTTTGCAGAAGCCCAGGTAAGAAAGGATGAAGATCTGCAGAGGCAGAGCTGGAGAGAGGTGGTAGATTTCGGAAGTATCTGGAAGTTGAACTGATGAGATTTGATCATTCAAAGGATAAAGGAAAGGGAGGGGCCTGTGATGACTCCCAGGATTCTTCCTGAGCCATCTGAGGGGGCTGTCTCTGGAAGTCGAGGGGAAGCTTTTCTAAACAGGTTGAGCTGAAGTATCTGTGGGATTTAGCAGAGAAGTACAGTGGGTAGGCAGCCAAAGAGACAAAAAGTCATGGCAGACCTGGGACGGAGCTGAAGAAATTTTCAGTTTGTGGCTGCAGCGGATATGTATGAGGACACCCAGGGAGATCACACAGATGGACAAAAAGATATTCAATGGGAAGCACAAAAAAAGAGGAACCCATGAAATAATAAGCCTCTTGTATAATTGTATTTTACATATCCAGGTACAGAACATTCAATACTTATAATTCCTCATATTTTTACACTGCAGTTAGCAAAATGCACTTACAGTGAATAGATGACATACCAAAGAGACATAGATAAGGCTATCATATAACCTACATTTCCTACAAAATACCTAATCCAGATATTCTAATATTCTGTATGACTGCCACAGATCAACAAAATGCTCGTGCAATTCCAGTACTTCCTCCCCGAGACTATCAACTAAAGGCAGCACAAAAATCCCATCAATCTCTTTCTCTTCCCCCCGCCCCTCTCCATCCCTCTCCCTCTCCGTGCGTGTGTACACATTTTTTTAATTTTTATTCTTTGAAAATACTGAAAGAAATTGGAATACATAGTGAAACTGCAGGTCCTGGGCTGGGGTCCAGAGAAACAGCTGGTCTGTCTTTGGATGATGGCAGTGGAAGTGCAAGGAGCCATCTTTTTGAGTGCTCTGGGCCTGTCATCACAGAAGCCTCTCAAAAAGAGCACCCCGCAGGCCCCCTTCCTTGACACTGACCGGAGCATAGCTTTGCCTTCTATTAGACTCAATTCACTGACACTACTTCCTTGATGTTCATTCTTCAGCAAGTATTGACAAGAAAGTTATCTATTTATCAATCAGAAGCACATCTGAGATTGTTAGCGATAGTGTTTCTAAGCCATGTCAGTTGAAAAGGTAGAAGTTATCTATTAAACTTTCAATATACTCCTTATAGGCTTGTGGAAGAGATGGGAAATTTTTAAGCAATAAAAAAGGGCATAAATCATGGAAGAATCCTATTAATAGAGATCTTAAAAATCTCAGTATCATATTTGTATCAAATTCAATCTATATAAATCATTATGCAATCCAGTTATTAGAATGAATAAACTGCATAAACTTTCTTTAAAAAACTCTTATTTAGTAATACTGCATGTGGATAACCAAGTTACCAGCTATTTATTAGGTTAAATATAAAATTGTCATTTTGTAATCCAAAACGGGATTAAATATCAGTAATTTTACATTACTTAACAGATTCAAAATAGGTGCTCTCCTAGAAATGCTGACAACAAAGGCAACAATTAATTCCTCAGATATGTACTGAGGAGCCACAATGCGCCATGCACCATTTTAGATGCTGGGGTTATAGCAATGCACAAAACAGGTTTTAAAAATCTCTTCACTCATGAAGCTTTAATTATAAGGGGAGAGAAACTACTTTAAATAAGAATATATAATATCTTAGAAATGATTAATCATCTCTCGGGCTCTCACTGGTTCCAAATTCTGTTTTCATAAACGTAGGTGGAATTACCTTTTCTAGTATGATCATGGCAAGAGGAGCCTTAATTGTTTTAGTTATCTATTTGTTGCTACATATAACAAAACACCATACAACTTAGTGATTAGAAACTACGAAGCTGACTTCACGGTTTTATGGGTCAGGAATCTAGAAGTGACTCAGTTGGCCAGTTCTGGCTCTGGGTCACTTTCGAGTGTGCAAGCATGTGTTGGCCAGGGCTCCAGGCATCTAAAGACCTGGCTGAAGGAAAATCTGCTACCGAATCACTCACGTGGGCCTCTCCATAGTCCACCTTCACACACGGCAGCCGGCTTCCCCCCAGTGTCAGCAATCCAAGAGAGAGACACAGAAAGATAGGAAGAGAGAGACAGACAGAACCCAAGAAGGAAATCCCAGTCTTTCTGAAATCTAATCTAGAAGTGAACTCTCATATCCTTTCTGCTGTATTCCATTTACCAGAAGCAAGTCCTAAAGTCCAGCCCACAGTCAAGTGGAGGGGACAGCACAAGGGTGGGACTACCAGGAGACAAGGCAAGGATCATGGGGGAGTATTTTAGAGGCTGCCTACCACACCCACCTCTGCCAGCCATTTAAATGTTTCAAATTTCTTGATCCTTAGGAAGGTAGGCTATTTATACCTAAAACGCATTAATTTTTGGTAATACCCTAGTAGTATGGTCAATAACTAAAAGGTTCAGGAAGACATACCACACATAAATCCTTAGACTGAATGCATGCCTTTCATTTGCAGCTTTGGGAACTGTTCTGTTAAACGCTAAATTGTATTTATAAAACTGTCTCTCGGTATTTTAAGATTTCGTCAATACAGAAATACATGGGGAAATGTGAGATACAGTGATTCTAGATTTTCACTTGTAAATAGACCTTGCCTCCTATGCCTCGCAGTATGGCCCTCTATTACTGTTCCCAATGAACCTGCAAACTACAGTATAGTAATATACTGCTCACGTGGGACAACTGTTCTCTGCTAAAAGATGACTAGCACCTCCTCAAGAAATGTAAAAAGCCACTAAGACCTATTTGAGGGTTTCTTCTCATCATCTCTTGCCCTTACTATTTTTTTTTTTTGAATCAACAGAAAAAGTTACCACACTGAGAAGGAGAGAACTGTGAAGAGACTCTGGCTGTCTGAAACATTTTACGTGGGGAACAAATAAAAGTTTGCTTCATTATGTTCCTAGGCCATATGCCCTGCATCTCAGGAGCAAGCCCTCTATTACAATTGATGAGTCATATCATACCTGAAAGATTTAATAATGCTTTTCAGAATGAACAAAAACAATCACTTTTTCTAATAATCACATACATTAACAGTCCATTTATTTCTTCTCAAATACTATGAGGCTGGAAAGATCAAATGTAGCTTTAAAAAACTGCCATACCAAGTAGAAATGTAATTTGTCTAAGGTCATTAACTGACCTTATGAGACAGGAGCTGTGGGCTTCTTTCCCCTTATGCCAGCCAGTATTCTTCAACTGACTTCAGAAAAAAGAATGTGATCAGATACACTAAAAAGGAGGACATTTCTTTCTTCCCATCCCTACCAACTGTGCCCACAGAATCACTGACCAACAGCTATTACTTCATATCCATAGCCTTATGTGATCCTTCACCATGCCCCCTATCTAGCCAAAAATAACTACAAGAGAATAGGATCACTGGGACATTTTAGCTTTAAATCATTCCCTACACTCCATTTTATAATAACTCCACCATTATATCAATTTAATTCGGCCACTTAGTAAACACCTATTCTGTGTTTACGCTTACAGGGGATACGAATGGGAGTCAGAGCAGTCCTAGTCCTCAAAATCATAGTTTAACCATGCTAATAAAACAGCAACTTCAGTGATCACACAAGAAACACAATCTTTGTAAAAATAGTTTAGAAAAGAGACCTTAATGTGTTTTACCTGAGCTACTAGAATTGAACTGCCATCTATAAAGATGGGGAAGGCCAAGACGGGGGACAGGGTGTAAGAGTCTGTACTGCACATGTTGAGTTTGAGATTCATATTGAACATCCAAGTGAAGATGCTGGGTAGTGGATATCTGAGTCTGGAGTACTGGGAAAAGGTCTGGCTAGAAATAGAAATGTGAGTCATAGATAAAGATGGTATTCAAAGCCACAAAGTTGGACAAAAACAAGGATATGAGAAGCCTGAGGGTTGAGCCTAGGTGCTTCAAGTTTCAGAAGTCAGAGGGAATCTGTCTATTGCACAATACATAATGAATTTCTATTAGAAGAGAATATGGGCCTTCCACTAGACTTTTGTCTATATATGTGCATCACTCTATGAGTCTCTTTTCCTAACATTATACTAAAATATAACTAACATTTTTCCTTACATATACTGCTCTACAATTTGCTTGTTTTTATTTAGCATATACTAACTTTTAAGTTCAATACAAATACATTCATTCATTATTTAACAGATACTATATATTTATGCTAAACATAATGAATATTTCTCAAGAAAATGAATAAATGTATGTATACACTTAGAGTACACTGTTAGGCACTGGATTATACAGAGAAACAAAACAAGTGCTTATCTCCATGGAAGAGATAAGCACGGGAGAAGAGCTCAATTATAAACAAAGAAAGTAATTGAAGGTAATCCACATGGTGATCTGATAACAAATAACCGGGGACCTACTTCTGTCAGACTGCTAGGGAAAGCCTCTCAGATGAAGTAACATTTAAGTAGAGACCAAAGGGTGAGGAGGAGTCAGAAAGTGAAGAGCCAGGGGCTGAACATTTCAGGCAGAAGCATCAGCAAGAGCAAAGACCCCAGGTAGAAACAGCTCAGTGCCTTGGCAAATGGGCTAGCAGAACAGAGATGCTGGCAAGGATCATGGTCAGGGTTGGCATTTATTCTAAATGCAATGGGAACCAATGAAAGGCCGACCACTGAAGGGACATTATGATCCCACATGCATTTTAAAGAGGTCATGGTTCCTGTTGTGTAGAGGGAGGAACAAAGGGAAAAGGAAATAAAAATGCCACACACATCCTGTTTCCTTCTTTCTTCTCTTTATTTAGGCCAGTCTTATATAGCTTTTCCCCTAAGAATCAAATCAGTAAGAAGAAATGGAGAGGAATTGAGAGACTAAAGCTATATTATGATGATAGAAATAACGGGGCTTATTCAAAGATTATATATGTAGAGAAAAAAGAAGAAAAATTACAGATCATTTTAAAGGGACTGGAAGGAAAACGTTTCTTAGAAGGCATTAAGATTTTAATCTTTTTAACTTTATCAAATTATACAATGTAATTAAGACTTTTTGGTTGTTCCTGTCCTCTACAATTACCAACGATGGTGCACACTCTTATACTGATATCTTAGTGACCCAGGATTGGCACATCTATGCCATAAAATCTTAAAAGTGGAACTGCTTTGTAGAAGGGTGGGCACATTTAACAGATTGATAGAGATTGCCAAATTGCACTCCAAAATGGTTACAGTTACATCAACATCAAACACTAGGTTTTTATCACTCGTTTGAGTTTTATCAATCTAGTAAATAAATGTCCTGTCTCCTCTTAATTTGTATTTATTTCTATGTATAGTTGAACATGTTTCCATATGTTTATATGTTTATACTTAAGTATAATATATAGTTCCAGGCTTCCAAGTAGTTGCACACTTTGAGAAAGGAAAGGTTACACAGGAGAAGTGATTAAAAGGCAATAAAAAAAAAATTACCTACTCCCTAATGAGTCGTAAAGGCACACTTCCTTTTTAATGAAATTCTTGCATAAACATCTTGCTATTGGAGTGTAGAATACCATCAACAGCTGTTAGTTAGTACTGCTTTTAGTTCTGGCCAAAATTTTTCCAGGAACTTTAAAATCATTCTGCTATACAATCCTTCTTTAGACATGGAGCTGTGTTTGTTTAAAGAAAAAAAAAAGGACGGCTATAATGCAAAATAAAAAGCTAAATAACATTTGCATTTATAAACTACGACAACAGCAAAGTGTGGAAACATGAAGCAAGCGAACAGTGTGGGCGTAAACATCTGTGAGTCTGTGTATACAAATGCGAGCGAAACTGGCTAAAGGTCCCTGGGCAACACAGACGCCAGCCAGAGTCCACCTCTTCCAGGCTGCCTTGCCAGCTAGCTGCCTGAGATAGAAGGGGCGAGCTCCTGGTCTACTGGATCACCAGCCAGTATCTACTGGAGTCCACTCACTCTCAGAGAGTAAAAGGCAAAATGGTACCATCACCAAAGGCCAGAAAACACGGGGCTCTCTCGAGGATGGAAGAAAAAAGAAATTTTACCCCAAGTGAAGGAGGTATTAAAAACCATGCCAAACCCTTTTAACTATTCATACTTGGGACGGCTACTCCTGTGTAGTCAGTAATGTTTAAATTAAGCTTCAGTCCCACTTCTCAATCCTGACTTATATACAATTGCTTTCCATGAGCTATAGATGCAAAATGTTGGCTGCCCTTCACATTTTTGGTAACTTTAGCAATAGTATTAAAATAAATTCCTTATAAAGATATGAATATTGACATTGATATCCAAAACTAACTACTGCTGTTAACGGACACTGCATGTGGGCTCACGACTGCACACTGCCTTGCAAACAGGAGGCTCAGCAGTACTCAACAAGAGAATAAAAGGGCTAATTTGCTTGCACCGAGCCGGTCTTCTTACAGGGCAATGCTCTAACACAGAACCCGCCCAATTTCTCTAGTCAGAACACTTCCTTCCTACTACGCAATCTTTCTATTTGAAACGTTACTCTACTTTCCTCTTCCTGACCATCCTTCCTGAACGGTCCTCTTTCAAATCCAACTTTCAAGACCTGCAGCATTCACTGCCTTTACGACTCATTAGGGAGTAGGTTTTTTTTATTGCCCTTTTTATCACTTCTCCTGTGTAACCTTTCTTTCCTCAAGGTGTGTGACTACTTGGAAGTCTGGGACCATGTTTTATACTTAGGTGCATCCCCCACGCTCCATCCTATCCCTTCCCCCCAACTGCAAAACACAGACGTCAAGGGAGTGGACTCTATAAATAATGGCTGATAGCAAATCCCTTCTTGCTACAGACCTAACAGTCACTTTGCAGTCAGAGGCTCGGCCACCCTCTTTGCTTCACTGAGTCCTAACGAACACGCCCTCCGCACCCCCGACCAGATTCCTGGCCTCAGCTCTGCGGCAACTTGGCCTCCGCCTTTTCAGCACATAGTAAACCGAACAAAGCTATGGGAATGATGAACAGCGCTCGCTGCGCTGGGGACATTTCAGAGCCTTACTGGTGAGGGCTGTGCCTCTTCATTAAATATTAAATAAGCTTTGTAAGTGGCACTGATTAAACTGCTAGAAAAATTCCATACCTGAATCTGTTTAAAGAGACAAATACTAACAGCAGTCACTCCTCTGCCAGACAGTTATAACTTACGTTCTTTATTACAGATGTCAGAAGTAAGTCAGATGACTTTTCCCAATGAATTTAATCATGTGAAGGAACACACTTCTCCTACTGAAACTATTTTTTAAAGTGACAATAACAGTTGTGCACATCAACAGAGAACGCTATATTAAAAATGTTAAAGGTGACAATCCAAATCCTTTTTGCTGTTTCAGGAATATAGTTATCTCCTATAGAATGCCTGATTTTTTACAACATAACTAAGACACTATCATGATTCAATTTAAGAAAATCATGGTGTGTATATATATACATATATATATATATGTTTGATAAAATGTCAAATTTTTTGTTGTGTTCTCATCCTTTTTATGCTGCACAATAACAGGTAACATGCACTGATCTCTTAGAGTGCACCAGACACTGGACTAAGTGCTCCTTCCACGTGTTATCTGGGCCCTCACACCAGGCCTAGGAGGTCACACTTTCTCTGTGGGTGACTGTGGGCCCTTCCATGGCTCTAAACATCACTGACCAATGAATGCATACCCTGGTTCTCCAATTCCATTCTCCCTCTGGAAATACACACCCACATTTCCAACTGTTTATGGACATCTCGCAATGTCCAAAAATAAACTCATCTTCTACTTCTCCACTTTATTCCTCATCTTCAAAAATATATACACTTGTTCCTCACTCTGCTCCCTTATGTTTTAAAGCTCAGCTAATGCAACTACTGTCCACTGGACTTCCCAGGCGAGGGCTACAATAGGTTTGAAATCTTACCTCAATCACTCAATAGCTGTGAAATGGGCAAAGTATTGAATTTCTCCCCTTCAGAGTTTTCTTTACTGAAAAACTAAGGATATTAATAATATCTATCTCACAGGATGATTGTGAGGAATAAAAGGGAATATACTAAAGTGCTTATAACATTTTCTAATACATAACAACTGCTTAATAAATTCACATGTAAAATATTTTACTGAAAATTTTTTTATTTTCCTTTTCCTTTAACAACCACACAGAGAAAGTTGCTGCATCTCACTAATTCTGTTTCTCAAATTTTTCTTGTGTGCACCCTCTGCCACTCCCCTGGCTCAGGCTCACACCATTTCTCATCTTCCCAGGTCCCCCCGCCTTGCCACTCCACTCCACTCTATCGTTAATGCTACAAAAGAAGATATAATTATATCCTTCCATTGATCAAAAAATTTTGTGGCTCCCCATAGCCTTAAGAAATAGAAAGCAACTTCATAACGTGCTACCAATAGCCTGTTCTAGTCATGCATTATACGGACCCACCACCAGGACTCCGTGGCTGGAGCAGCACAGATCACATCCTGCAAGGCCCGGTCAACAATGACAAGGATTTGGCTGTTTGTTCTAAGTTATGGGAAGCTGTTAAAGGAGTTTAGGTAGCACAATGGCATGATCAAATTCAATTTTTAAAAGGCTATTTTGAAAAAAAAAAAAAAAAGGAATTTTGGCTATAGTGTGAAGAACACCATATAGAAGCCAAAAATGGAAGTGCAGGTTCTACTACAGTTGTACTGGTGAGACACAATGGATTAGGATGGAAGCAACAGAGGTGAAAAGATGAAAAAACATTCAGTAGTAAAAAATACAGACAATGAGATGATGAGTTCATATGGACTTCTCATGTGCACACATAAGACAGAAAGACCAAGCTGGAAGGACAGAGGTGGCTGGGTGTCTTGCTTAGGAAGTGCCAGGCTTGAGGTGCCTGGCGACAATCTAAGAGAGATAAGTAGGAAAATTTCCATTTCCAGTTATTTTGGGCTGAGTTATTTAAATATTCTTGCTGAAAATATCTAAAATTACTGCATACTATATTTCAAAAACCCAGTTTCTTTAAAATATCAAAGAGCCAACAATATGGTAAGAAATTATTAAGCCAAATTTTGAAAGAAAGCAAAAAACCCAGAGAAAGAAACTAAGCAACCTACAGTGCTTTTTTCCTAAGGCAAAACTACAGCTCCAACAGCCCCTTTGGGTGGCTACAGGCACACAGGAGCCTCTCCCAAGTGAAGAGTCTAATACGAAGTACTCCCACATTGAAGTAGGACCTCCAAGGGCTACACTCTGGATATAGGGCAACTAGAAATAAATCACATTACCCCCACAGGACTCAGAAGATGGTCTACTGCCAAAGAGGGAGGGAGTAGGAAGCCTTTTCTCTAAAGGTCGTAACTACTACTGCAGTGTTTTGTGAATTTGATGCTCAATGTGCATCACTAGTGTGGTCTAAGAAACCTCAATTTCAATTTTGTTGAAAGTGGTTTCAGACCGTCGCCCCTATATGTGGCAAAGCAAATGAAAATTCTCACTAAAGCAGCGGTCCCCAACCTTTTTGGCACCAGAGACCGATGTTCCTATGAGAATCTAATGCCTGAAGATCTGAGGTGGAGCCAAGGCGGAGATGCCAGCACTGGGGAGCAGCTGCAGATACAGATGAAGCTTCGCTCTCTCACCTGCCGCTCACCTCCTGCTGTGCAGCCAGGTTCCTAACAGGCCAGGCTGTGGACGATAGGTTGGGGTTCCCTGCTGTGGAGGAAGGCTCTTTTATCCTAGGCCTCAAAACATTTCCACACAAAAAAATTTCAAACAAT